>CM053601.1:73500993-73553445 GCA_028646575.1 Pseudocheirus occidentalis | reverse complement strand
TGTGAACACCTTGCTTTGTGGTCACTGTAATTTTTTTGGGGGGGTGGGACAGGGGAGAAAGAGTATCAATAGTCCATGTGTCCCTGGCATCCATTCAGAGCAGTGTGCAGAATGTAATGCTCTTTTGTAAGAAATGTTTTATGATTTTAAAAATAAATTTAGTGAACCTAAAAAAAAAGATACTGTTAATATAGAATCAACAGGACTTTGTAACTCATTGAACATGGGGATTGAGAGGGAGGGAAAAGTCAAAGATGACTCTTAAGTGTCTACCTTGAATGAATGGGAGGATGGTGGCGTCATGAGCAGAGAGAGAAGGTAGGAGGAGGGCCAGGGTTTGTGAGGAGGAGGAGGAGGAGGAGGAGGAGGAGGAAGAGGAGAAGTGGGAGGATGAGGAGGAGGAGGATGAATTCAGTTTTGGACATATTGAGGCTGAAGTATTACTAGTACATCCTGGTGGGGATGGTAGGCGGTAGAGATACAGATTTTGGAGTCATTGTCACAGAAGTAGGTGATAACCGAAACCATGAGCATAGATGAGAAAAGGAAGAGGCCAAGAAGAGAACCTTGGAGGACTCCCACATTTAGAGGGCAAGAGGAAGATGAGCTATCAGCAAAGAGGTGGAGGAGAGGAGAACTGTAAGACTGCGTCACAAGGGCTGTAGATGAAAGGGTAAGTGGAGGCAATGCATACAGACCACTTTTTTTTTTTAAAGAAATTTGGCAGTGAAATGTAATAGCTTGAAGTATGGCTGGATTAGAGGGAAGGTATTTTGCTTTTTTTCTTTTTTAAGATTAGAAGAGATTAGGAAAATCTCTAGAAGAGCAGGTTTATAAGCTTAAGGGAAGAAACCAGTAAAGAGGCAGAGATTAAGGATATTGGAGAAAGAAGAGATGATTGTTGGAGCTGGGTCACAGAGTAGATTGGCATGAACTGGTTCTTCTTCTTATTACTACTACTAAATTGGAGATGGACTGGATATTACCAGTCAGATATTACCGCTGGACTGAGGAGGCAATGAATGTCAACCAACATTGCTAATGAACATGTCCCTATTGGATTGTGTTTCTGAGACTCTCTCACCTGCCTTGGTGCTGTGGGGAATGCACATCGCAGGAGTGAACAGAGGGATCCTACTTTCCATATAAATTCTTTTTGGAACTCCTCTGCACCCCAGACTCACTGGCAGGGTCAAGTTGCCATATACACTCTGGGACCAGTGAATAATCAATTCCATGACCCCACTGTACTCCCCAGCTCTACCCTTGCTCAAAGGTTCAGATACTTTGCTACACTTTCAGGGCAATGTTGTGGTAGAATCTCCTTTGAAGTGGGACTACAACAGAAAACAGTGCTTTCTGTATATAGTAGAAAACCACAGAGCATTTTACTCATCCCCCCAATAAGGGAAGGGCCTGGAATAGAACAGTTTGGGGAGGTGGTATAGTATAGAACATGGAATCCCCTGGAGGGCAGGGGATAAAATGCCAACTCCTCAGTTTGGCATCTAAGGAGAGTCAAGAAGACTTATTTTTCTGAATTCAAATCTGATCTCAGGCATTTCCTAGCTGTGTGACCCTGGGCAAGTCACTTAACCCTATTTACCTCATTTTCCTCATCTGCAAAATGAACTGGAGATGAACATGGCAAACCACTTCAGTATCTTTGCCAACAAAACCCCAAATAGGGTCATGAAGAGTCATCCACAACTGAAAAATGAACAACAGATGTACCTCAAACGTCTGTGACGAGGTCCAGATGAGATAAAGTGTGCAAACAATTTGTACATCTTTAGCTCTAGCAATATCAGACATCCATGAGTGATGTATGTACATGTACGGCTGGGTTTTACGTCACAGGGCATGGTAGCCAGATAGGATGCCAAACCCAGCTTCCCAAATGTCTATTTGGCTTTCAAGTGGACTTTACTCACTTTCACAATGTAATACAACCTATTCACCTAGAGAAAGGGACAAATACTATTGACTATTTATCAGCATGTGTGACTCTATGTCAGGGGTGGGGAACCTGTGGCCTTTTGACTGAATCCAAACTTGCAGTGTCATAACTTCTTTCTGTGAAGTTTAGATTTGGTCAAACTTGAGGACCTAGAGAGCCGTGTTTGTCCTTGAAACTGCAGGTTCTCCACCCCTACTCCATGTTCTGAGGTCAGAGGACGAGATGCTTGACCCCAAGATCTCCCTTTTCTGATCGCCCCAGTCAATAAAATAAACCTAATAGTGATAGCAATTACTCTGATCAATACAACCATCTAAGCTAATTCTAAGGGACTCATGATAAAAAATGCTATCCACTTCCAGAGAGAGAACTGATGAACTCTAGGTGCAAACTGAGGTATAATTTTCTCCACTTATTTTTTATTTTTTGCCTTTTTCCCAATATGGCAAATGCGGAACTATATTTTGCATGATTTTGCATGTATAATTGATATCATTTTGCTTGCCTTCTCAGTGGGTGGGGGAAGGGTAGGAGGGAGGGAGAGAATGTGGAAAGCAAAATTTAAAAAGAAAAGAATGTTAAAAATAAATAAATATCAAATTTATAAAAAAAATTAGTGACAGCAGTTGATTTAGTTTTTTATTTTTATTTTTTTTTGTTTTTGCTTTTTGAAGGGCAACTGAGGTTAAGTGACTTCATATGGCTAGTAAGTGTGTCAAATGTGTGAGGCTGGATTTGAACTCAGGTCCTCCTGACTCCAGGACCAGCGTTGTATCTACTATATCACCTAGCTGTCCCTTGCACTCTTATTTTAACCAGATTATTCTGCTTCCTTTTCCAGACTTCATCAGTCTATCTCCCACTCCCATGACTTTGCATAGGTTATCTGTCACCTGTACCTGAAAGGGTTTCTCCTCCCACGTTTGACTCTTAAAATCCTTAACTCTTCAAGTCTCTGCTTAGGTGTCACCTCCTAAGGGAAATCTTTGCCAGTTTTCCTAGTTGATAGTATAGTCTTTCTCAAATGAGTTTGCACATGGTTGGCCTCAGTAAATACCCACTGAAGAGAACTGAACCAACTTTTATTAGGCAATTATTTCTACCATCATTCTTTCCTCTCAGAGACTTACTTGCAAAGTTGCCTTGGATTCAGGGGTATGCTGGAAGCAGATCAAAATGAGTCCCTAAGTGATGGTTACATTTTCAATGTGGACATTTATGCCTCAGAAATCAGTAAACTATAAATCAGGGCTTGATATATTATTTGTTGATCATTTAGATCACTAGTTCTCAACCTTCCTAATGCTGGCAACCCTTTAATACTTGTATGTGGGTGGACTTGCCTGGAGTCGAAAGAGAAGCCGTGTCTTGGTTCCTAAGACCATCAGAAATATGTGTTTTCTGATGGTCTTAGGTGATCCCTGTGACCTCTGTGAAAGGGTCATTTGACCCCCAAAGGGGTAGCGACGCACAGGTTGAGAACCGCTCGTCTAGATTTAAGAAAATGATGAAGAAAATATTAATGCAAATTAAACTTAGAAGTCAGTCGTGGGTATAATTATCCTCCACCCCCCTGGAAAGTCAAGTGTTAAACATTTACTATCACACTACTTCCTGAGATTTTCCATTTTGTATCTCAGGGAAAGAATGCTAACTTATGGGTATGGCAAAATGAGTGAGGGTTAGCACCTGACAAAGAGAAATCCATTAAAAACTTGGTGGTGCTCCGGAAAGAATGTTGGGTATGTCCTTTGAACACTTCTGTTCATCAGTCTGCTCATCATTTGCTTATGATATTATACTTCATATCTAAATTACATACCCATTTTGCTGGAATTTCTAATATACTATTGAATAATATTAGCGATAATGGACAGCCTTGTTTCACCCCTGATCTTATTGAGAAGGCTTCTAGCATATCCTCATTACAGAATGCTGCTTGCTCTTGGTTTTAGATAGAGCCTACTTATTATTTTAAGGAAAGTTCCATTTATACTAAGTCTCTTTCCATCTCAGTTTCCTTATTTATAATATAAGGAGACTGGACTAGATAATTTTTAGGGTGGAAATCCAGATCTGTGTCCCTTTCTTTTTCCCAGGCTACCAGTCCAAGACCATAACTGCTGAAGGTGATGTTGCTGCTGTTGCTATTATTAAGGGATGGAAGCAGCCAGGTTGACTTGATGACCTGTGGAGTTGGTTTTTTTTTTTTTTTTTTTTACTATTCCTGCCACTTGCCTGGGAACACTTGCTGTAATGAAAAGTGGGAATTAGAGGCCTTAAATGGGGACCTTTAGATCTAGAAGAAAAATACTATTTTATATTCCGTGCATTAAAACATTACCTGCTCCATATGTCCCAGCACTTACCAGAGAAAGAGGAATTTGCCCAATGAAAATGGAGAGCAAATTATCTGAAAAATTGAGCTCCATAAATCTTGCAAATTACCTTGTGCAGGTGATTCTGGGATAGAATCAGACGCAGCTCCTGGGAGCTGTTGTCAGGGAAATAACTAGGAACAGCAGTAAGGTCTAGCATAGATCTGACTTCCCACACTTGAATGTGACCTTTCTGGGCAGGAAGCATTAATATGATTTCTCCACCCGTTGCCAGGGACCTGGTAATTAATGGAGCTCCAGAGAGTAATTTTCTCATTCTGTGTGGGGACAGCGATTCCTGGAGGAGACATATATCTCTGTCTGAAGTTAGCTTTGTCATCCACCTTCCTAACGATAGCCAGACCGACTTAGACCAATCTGGCCCAAGCAACTGTTGGACGAAATTCTTATCTTAGGGCATAGCTGTCAGTTATCTTCTGATTTCTCACCAAGTGGAAGTACTTAAGGAAAAAACCAAGGCTCATTGCATAATAGTCTGTGTGCTTCACCCAGGTGGATCCATTATTCATAGATTTGTAGATTTGGAGCTTGAAGGGATAAACCATCTAGTCCAGTGGTTCTCAACTTTCCTAATGCCGCGACCCTTTAATACAATTCCTCATGTTGTGGTGACCCCCAACCATAAAATTATTTTCATTGCTACTTCATAACTGTACGTTTGCTACTGTTAAGAATTGTAATGTAGGGCGGCTAGGTGGCGCAGTCAATAGAGCACCGGCCTTGGAGTCAGAAGGACCTGAGTTTAAATCCGGCCTCAGACACTCTACCCAAAAACTAGCATGTGACTTTGGGCAAGTCACTTAACCCCAATTGCCCTACAAAAAAAAAAAAAAAGAATTGTAATGTAAATATTTGATATGCAGGATGTATTTTCATTGCTACAAACTGAACATAACCGGCAGGTGGAGAACCACTGATCTAGTCTAACCCCTCCCTCTTCTCCTCTTCCTCTTATAGAGGAGGAAACGGAGGAACTGATCACAATTTTTAAATGAGAATTTTGAATCTTGGGAGTAGATTCAGAGCAATGTGGTACCATGGAAAGAATTCTGGGTCTGGAGACAAAGGACCCAGGTTCAAATTCTGACTCTGTTATTTACTATCTGGCTGAGTTTAGGTAAGTCACACCCTCTCTGGACCCTAAGTTTCTTCATATGTAAGGCAAGGGGTTTGGACTACAGATTCTGAGATCCCTTCCCATCCTAACTCTCATTTCATTTCTTGTTGCTATTATTATTATTCTTTGAGAGAGAATATTATTATCTGAGAGAGAAAAAATGATGAATATAGATATTGAGGGGCTCTATGGGCATGTAGAGTAGGTGGACACCTTTGTGGGGTGATTTTAAAGTAGCACTAAGGAGTCCATGCCCTAAAGTGTCTTTCTCACTGCCTGCAGTCCTGTCATTGGAGGCCTATTCTTTTCGATCTTAGGAATCAAAATTGAAAGGGGCTATAGAGATCACATTAGTCATTCAATCAAGCTATGTTTATTAAATAACCTCCTAAGTGCCAGGAATATCAATAGGCCCTGGAATACAAGCACAAAAGTTAGACACATAGTTGAACTTATCTATACATAATCATGGTCCAAAGATAATACATGTGCTCAATTCTTCCCTCTTCCTCACCCCCTAGCTTGTTTACAATCCCACAGCAAATTATTGGCTGAGTTGAGATTCAAACTGGATTATTTTGAACCTAAGGCCAGAGCTCTTTCCCTTATATTATGTTGTATCTTTATTAAAGTTTGCATCAAAATGCAAAAAAGTTTATGAATAATAATACTTTGAGCCTTTTTAGCTAATGATTCACCTAGAATTTAGCCGGCCTTAGAATATCCTCTCTATTTTTTCATGATTGTCTTCCATCACTCACATTTCTCTTCCCAATTTTTCCTCTACCTCTCTTACTTGATTTTTTTTTTCACTTTGTAAGGTCTTTATTTGGCCAGAGAAAACACATGGTAATGTGCCAACATTCACCCATTGCTCTGTTTGGCTGCCAACCTCTTGTCTCTCTCTTCAGCAATGGTGAGGCGGATGCCCTTGTCTCAGGGCAGAGAAATCCAAGGCTTGTTACCTTTGCCAATAACGAAAATGTTGGCAAGCTTGGTGGCAAAGCTGTTGCTGTTGGCATCCTTCACATGGACCACATCGAAGGAACCTGGGTGTCTCTCCCTGTTGGTGATCACACCAATTCGACCCAAGTTAGCTCCACCAGTCACCATACACAGACTCCCAGTATCAAACTTGATGAAATCTGTGATTTTGCCAGTCTCCAGATCAATCTGAATGGTATCATTCACTTTGATGAGTGGATCTGGACAGCGGATGGTGCCGGCATCATGGGTCACCAGATGGGGAATGGCTTTGGTGCCCACAAAGGTCTTCCTCGCTTTGCACAGCTTATACTTTGCCTCTTCAGTTGTGATTTGATGAACAGCAAAGCGGCCTTTGGTGTCATAAACCAGATGGAAATGTTCACCAGTCTTCTCGATGCTGATAACATCCATGAAGCCAACAGGGTAGGTTGTGTCTGTGCGGACCTTGCCATCAATCTTAATAAAGCGCTGCATGCAGATCTTCTTGACCTCATCCCCTGTGAGGGCATACTTGAGTCGTTTCGGAGGAAGATGATGAGTGGGAGGCATTCTCTCAGCTTGTTGGGGGCCTGTGGATGGTCTGGGAGCAAACACCCCCGTCAGCTTGTCCAGCATCCAGTGCTTGGGGGCAGCGATGCACTTCAGGTGTGAGCTGTGGAGAAACGCCAGCGGGTCAGCTGGGATGGGGACTCCCTGAGGCTCCCCCGCCCCGTCCGGAAGTGCAGAGCCGGACCAATGTCTCCAAAAGAGACCCCGAGTGGCCTCCCCTCTCCGGGCCGCTCCGGCCCGCTGCCTGTCTCTGGCCCGGAGGCCCGGAGGATGGAGGCCAATCGGGGCTGGGCAAGAGCCGAAGGAAGAAGACTCTTACTTGATTTTTAAGATCCTTTCTGAGCTCCTTCATGGCATGAAACCAATTCATATTTTTCCTTGAGGCTTTGGATATAGCAGCTTTGACTTTGTCTTTTTCTGAGTTTGTGTTTTGATCTTCCCTGTCACCATAATGACTTTCTGTTTGTTTGTTTTTGCTTTTTGGAGGGGGGAGGGCAGGACAATTGGGGTTAAATGACTTGCCCAAGGTCATAGAGCCAGTAAAGGTTAAATGTCTGAGGCCGGATTTGAACTCAGATCCTCTTGACTCCAGGGCTGGTGCTCTATTCACTGAGCCACTTAGCTGCCCCCTATAATAACTTTCTATAGTCAATATCTTTTTCTGCTGTTTGTTCATTTTTTTTTCAGCCTGTTTCTTGCCTTTTAATTCTATGCTTAAATGGGGCTCTGCTTTCAGAATGGAGGAAGCATTGTCCAAAGCTTCAGGTTTTTTTATGCAGCTGTTTTCAGAGATAATTCTAGAGAGCGATAAGTTTTCGGTTCTTCCGAGGTGGTGATCTAGATGTGTTTGCTACTTCTCTGACTTGTGCTCCAGTCTGTGAGTGATCACAAGCATTCTCTTCCACCCTGGAACTGTGAACAGCATCCCAGTTCTCCTGCAGCAACAAGGTCTGGTTTGCTAGAGCTGCTCCTCACTTTGGGGGACGCAGGACTGTGACCCAGTTTGAAGTATGGGCAAAGCAACAGAGTCCGGCCACTGGTTCCAGGAAAGGGATATCTATAATTTCCTCCTGATGAGTTGTCTGACCTGCTAACCATCTGTGGGCTGAAAGGTCTGGAAACTGCCATTGTCACCACTGATTCAGTTGACCCCCCCCTTGCCCCCCAAGGCCTGATATTGGTTTGCTGGGGCTTGGCCTGTACTGGACTTTCATGGCAGTGGACAGACCTTTCCTGCTGATCTTTTAAGTGGTCTTGGGCTGGAAAAATTGTTTTACTCTGTCCTTTTGTTGGTTTTACTGTTTCAGAATTTTGAGGTATTAATTAAAGGTGTTTGGAGGGGTTTTGGAAAGACCTCAGGTGAGTCCCTACTTTTTCTCTACCATTTTGCTGGAATAGCTATTACAACTAAAGAGGCTAACATTTACATTGCACTTTCTATATGACAAGCACTTTGCAAGTATTATCTCATTGGTTTTCACAACCACCCTGAGAAGTAGGTATGATTATTATCCTCGTTTGACAGGCAAACAGATGAAGTGATTTATCCGGGGTGACTAGGAGATGGCTAGTAAGTGTCTGGATTGGACTTTTTTTTTTTTAGAATGAAATAAGAATATCAGTGTATTGACACTTTCTGTCCCTTCTGCCCCTGGGCTCACACTCCACTCCAACCCTCGGGAAACATGGCACAGGATCG
Source organism: Pseudocheirus occidentalis (assembly GCA_028646575.1). Classification (NCBI taxonomy): domain Eukaryota; kingdom Metazoa; phylum Chordata; class Mammalia; order Diprotodontia; family Pseudocheiridae; genus Pseudocheirus; species Pseudocheirus occidentalis. The sequence goes on along the minus strand of CM053601.1, from coordinate 73,544,734 downwards.
GGGAAGCTGCCCTAGAGATCGGGGCTCTGGGGATGGCTCAATGGACAAGTCCAGGAAGGTGGCTTTCATTACCGGCATCACCGGCCAGGATGGCTCATATTTGGCTGAATTCCTCCTGGAAAAGGGTTATGAGGTCCATGGAATTGTACGCCGATCAAGTTCCTCCAACACAGGGCGGATTGAGCATCTGTATAAGAACCCTTAGGAAATATGAATTGAAGGAAATATGAAATTGCATTATGGATATCTCACAGACAGTACCTGCCTCGTGATGATAATTAATGAAGTGAAACCTACAGAAATCTACAACTTAGGAGCCCAGAGTCATGTCAAAGAGAGAAGACCAAGCCTTTGTAAACTCTTAAAGGCACATCCCTTCCAAATGACCTTTTGTCCTGTGCTTCTAAGAAGCATTGTTTAGTCCACTCTGAGTTCCGCAAAGTTACATGGGGTATCCTAGGAATTTTTGTTTTTGTTAATTAAATTTGGAAACATGTAACTTTTTCCTAATATAAAGCATAAATGAAAGTCCAGTAAAACTGATCCTGGTATTTTACAAGATCAGATAATTGCAGAAGGTAAAATGTTTAATAGTTACAGAACATAATGGACCTTTTTTGTGCTCAGAAATTTTTTTAAGATTAACTTCAGTCGAACTATTTTCTTGACTGTGTTTCTTTCCTGTTATTAGACTTGCTTATCCATATCACATACAGAGTAATCTTACTCTATTTTTCATAATTAGATGAATACAGCCTTAGCTTTATTTGATACAATGTCTTCTGTACATACAAAGGTGAGTGGTTGAAAAAAAAGGGATAAGCCATGTATCTACAAGAATAATAATAATCTTTGCTAACCTTTTTATAGACTTTTACAGTTTACATATAGTTCTTTTCTCACAAACCAATGAAACCAATAATAGAAGTATCATTTTATTTATTTACATATGAGCAGATGGAGTCCCAAAGAAGTCACATTCATATATTCATGGTAGCATGCAAATGGTAGAATTCAGATCCTTTGACTTTTTTTTCTTTATTAAAACAGAACAATTAAAAAAAAGAATATCAGTGTATTTAACAAGACAAAACAAATTACAGGCAATAATATTTTATACAATTAGTTCATACTGGATACAACATAACACTTTGGAACTAGAAATCAGAGTCTGTCTCAGTGGGTAGTAGCTCTTACATTGCTTTTTGAACTCTATAAAATTCTTCAGTGTGGGTTCTTACATCTTCATTTACAAAATATGATTAAACATTCATTTGTCTCAATGTGCTATTGGGTAGATGATTTCATACATAAAGGTGTGTATCTGAATTGGACTTTGAACTCAGGTCTTTCTGTCTCCAGGCCCAGTGCTCTATCTACCATACCTCCCAGATGCCTCTTTGTCTCTTCCAACTGAAATAATTTTCATCCTTCAAGCCCTAACTTAAATGCCACCTCCACTCTTCAATTCAATAACCATTTATTATGGGCTAACCACGCATCATTCACTCTTCTAGGCTCGAAGATACGGAGACCAATATAAAATAATTCTTGCCCTCAGAAAGTATGCATTTTATTGGGGAAAATGACATAGACGCATATAGACAAATTCTCAGTATACACAAATGAAGTACAAAGTAATTTCAGGGCTAAGGGAACTGGGAACTTGAGGGATAGAGCTTTATGGGGGAGATAGTGATTGAGTTGAGCTTTGAAGGAAGCTAGAGATTCTCAGAGGAAAAGAAGAGGAGGGAATGCATTTCACTGGGGGGCCAGCCTATGCAAAGGCATGGGTGTGAGAAATGGAATGAGAAACTGCAAACAGGCCAGTCTGGAGAACTGTATGAAAGGGAGAAATGTGTACTTAGCTTGGAAAGGTAGGTGGTTTTTTTGAGCAGGGTAGTGTGACGTGGTCAGACCTGTGGTAGAAATATCTCTTTGGCAGCTTCATGAAGAATGGATTAGAGAGAGGATGGATTTCAGGGAAGGAGCCCATTTAGAAATCTGTTGCAGCAGTACTGGCAAGAGAAGAGGAGGGTGGTGGTGGCTGTGTAGGGAGAAGGAAGACCACTGTTTCGAGAAAAATAGTAGAGGTAGAATCAATGAGACTTAACAGCCAGTTGGGCATTGGAGATAAGAGAGGGTAAAGTGTCAAGGCTGCCTCTGAGGTTTGGTACTTGGGTAGCTAGAAGACACCTAGACAGAAATAAGGAAGTTCGGAAAGTTGGTGAGTTGGCATGAGGAGGCAGTCAGTTCTGTTCTGGTCATAATGAGTTTGAGAACACTATGTGTCATCTAGTTCAAAATGTCTAATAGGCAGTTAGCGACGTGAGCCTGGAGTTTCAGATAGAGGCAAGGGCTATGCATGTAGATTTGGGAATCATTTGCCTAATTGAAACCTTAGGGACTTGACAAGCTCACTGAGAGTGAGGATACCTATCTAAAGCTACAGGTAGGTTGGCAGGACAAGGATTATGACCCAGTAAAGAAGAATGAGAAGGAGCATCCAGGCAGGTAGGAGAAAAAGGAGGAGAGAATGGTGTTTGGGTGACTCAGAGAAGGCCCAGAAATTCTCTTCCAGCTAAGGGAGGGGAGATCTTCAGGGATGGGTAGAGTGCAGAATGCATTGAATCTCAAAGCAGATAACAGATGGGAAGATGGAAAATCCCAGACGTTCTTCAGTATTACTATACCAGTTCTCAGTTTTAATCCCTGTAGAAAAGGAGGGACAATCTCAAGGTTCTTGAAAACTTTTCATTGGAATTGGTCTACCATGCCATGTTCCTTCCTGCTTCTTTTCTTTTCTTCCTGCTTTGTCTCTTAACTTAGCATTTCTCACTCTCAAGTCATCTTGGGTGAGTTCATGCCAGTGAACTAGCTGGCCAATACTGTGTGGGCACGAAAACATAGGTGGAAGCATCCAATGTCAATTCCCTCCTAATTAAGTCTTTTGAATTGAGGCATTTCATTGAGAATGGGAAGGGAAAGGGAGGGATGTAGGAAGAGCAGATACATGTACCAACCTTTACTCTTCTATTTCATGGTACTACTGAGGCAGCATGTTTGTCAAAGAGTGTTTTTTTTCATGTAGAAGGGCAAAAAAGTCACCAATACTTGATCCCAATTTTTTATCTGCACACCCTGAAGTTTACTGTAGGTCTTGGAAGCTCAACTGGGAGTAGAAGACCCTTTGGGAATTCTGTGGGACTGGAGGACTATTCAACTTTATAAACTTTAGGCAAGGCTCTAAAATAATCAACTAAATGAACTTTTGGGTTATAAATATTGATTAAAAAACCAAACTTTTGCCTTCTTACCTTAAATTCTATAGCTACGTTCTCCAACTGTCAACATGATTTTTGGTTTGTTATCTAGGACCCTGGGTGCTTCACAGACCAACATGTCAAAGAAGACTTGACAAAGGACAGGGAAAGAGTGTTGGATTTGGCTTCAAGTCCTATCCTTGTCACTTACTACCCATGTGAACTTGGGCAAGTCTCTTCATTTCCTTTGGCCTCAGTTTACCTGTAAACTGGACTAGATGGTCTCTGAGGTTCCTTCTAGCTTACTATCTATGTTGGACTCAGCACATTAAAAAATCAAAGGAGGAACGTATTATCATACTGGTAAAATGCGGCATGTAGTAAGATTAAAAACAAGCAAAAAACTACCCTGTATTCTCACATTCCTTTATCAAAATCTTCCTCTGCCATGTTATAGCACAGAAATGATCTCTAATTTCTGAGTGTTGGCAAAATGTACACACTTGGGGGTTCTATCCAACTGAAAAGCTTTGAGTATTTTGGCCCAGAAGTTGACTGTATTGTGTCTTCCAAGGATTATCTTGGCTAAGTCAAGAGAGGCTCATCACCAGGCCACAGGGTAACAGATATGGAGCTAGACAGTTAGGAAGATTGTCTGTTAAGGTATATAGGGATTGGAAGCTGCATTAATAAGAGAAAACCCAGGCTGACTAAATCCCAGATCATTAGGATCATAAATTACTCTCAGCCTCTCATTTTACAAATCAATATGTACGCATTGTCTACTTTGTACCATATGTTGTACTAAGTGCTAGGGATTCCAAGGGAAAAAAGGAAACAAGTTATGCCCTCAAGGGACTTTCAGTGGATAGCATTCTATAAGTGGGACTAAATCAAAAGAGGTTATAAAACGTGCCCAGTTTACCACTGCTATCAAATGGTAGGATTCAGCCTGGGTCCTCTGATTCCCAATCAACATTCTTTCAACTGTACGATGTTGCCTTACATTGAATCTGCCTAAAACAGGTCTTGGATCATGACACTCTACACCTTAGAAACCTTCAATGATTCTCCCATTGCCTTAAGTACAGTGACTATTATATTCAAATCCCAAATGGAGAGCAAACCTATTTCTTTTGTAAAGTCTCAATAAAAGTGCAGTTTCTTTTCTTGAAATTGAGGTGGTCCTGATATCATAGTAGTACTTATAAGCTAAAGTCTAAACTTCTGGGTTTGGGATTCAAGGCCCTTTACAAACTCATCCCAAACTACATTTTCAACCTTCTCTCCAATTATTTCTCTCTGCCGAGTCAGGTTGGTCAACTCTTTGTCAACAATTCCATTGTTTCGATTTATTTGGTCTTAGAACACTTTGGAGCTTGAAATATATGACAGAACCATAAATGGAGGTCCAGAGGCACTGAGTTCATGGAATAGGGCTAGGGGAGGGACAAGGAGTTGGGGCAATTTTGTAGCAAAGTAGAAGAAATTAAGGCTGTTTTCACCTGAAAAAAAATGACACTTGTATCAAATCTTTGGAGATACATATATGAAGTGAAATTTTATATTTTAGGATGAAGAATACCACTGCCACTGAACTTTTTAAAAAAATGTTTCTAATTTTACAGAACCTCAGGGTTCCATGGAACACAGGTTGGCTAATCCTCACTCACACCATCTCTCCAAACCTGTTTAGAAAGTTCTCCACCTCCTTTTTTCCTATTCAATCGTGCCCACCTTCAATAACCACCCCCCAGATTTCTCTTGTTCCATGAAGCCTTCGTGGTTTAATTCACAGGGATTTCTTCCTTCTTAGATCTCCTGAGCACTTGTGTTTCCAAAGCATTTAGTTGCTCATGCTTATACTGGCATTGAAGGATGCCTCCCCTTATGGTGGATCACAGATGTGGAATGGGGTATGCATTGTCAGACTTGGCTGAAGTGTTGGTTTTGTTTTGCTTAACTATACTTTTTTTCTTACAAGTGAGGGGTCCCTGATGGGTGGGTGAGGGTAATTGGGAAGCGACAGATATTTATTTGGAAAAAGAAAGATTTGATCCCTCAATTCTTGAAAAATTGTCCTTCCTCTACCAGAAACCTCTTTGTCCATTCTTAGTGACATCCAGATGCTACTCACATTTTTGTTTTCTTAAATTCTATTTCTGCTTCCTCGTGCAGCATACAGGGGACTGTTTTCTGACTCCATTATAAAAATTATACACTTCCTGGTGATTTAATAACATCTCACACAGAGATCTGTAGTAGTCTGTTGGTTTTCCTTCCTGGGGAAGGAAGTCACACACACACACTATCTGAAAAACAAAAACATATTATTATTTCTGCTAGTGATAAAGTTAGAATATTTGTGTAATTCTTGGCCTGGTACACTGATATCTGGTCTTATAGAGATTTGCAGCAGGGGATAGTGAGACTACCCCAAAATCTTTGGTTCATTTTTTCCTTACCCAAGCTTCCCCTGCTAATCTCATAATGTACTTCATTTCTAGGTCTTCACAGAGAGGGTTAAAGAGTTCTCAACTCCCATACAGGCAGCCAGAATAAAATTTGTTTAGGATATAGAACAGTCTTTATTTCACTTCTACAGAAATTATAAAACATGAAGGACTCTCAGTTGCCCATAAACAATAAAAGCAACTCTTCTTTCTGTTGGTAATTCCCATCTTCCGCCTGGGAAGGTCTCCAACCTTATTGCACTACCCTAAAGGTTTTGAGTTTGCCAAAAAAGGAAATGAATTTGGGGTTGCTGGAAACCAAACCCCTTTCCTTGTAGACTTTCACTGTCTAGTTATTTGCTCCCCACTATCATAGTTCAGTCCTTTGCTGTTCTTCTAGCTTTGTGACCATATCCTTGCTTCCTTTCTTTCCAACTGGTTTGGTCCAGGGTCTCTCCTCTTCTATTGTCTCTAATTGCTCTCAGCTCTTGGATTGAGAGATGGCCACATTGCTTTTTCATAGCTGCATCCTAGAATCAACTTGGTTCTTGAGGGGACTTCAGGGGCTGTCTAATTCAGTCATCCCATTTTACAGATGAAGTGACTGAGGCCAAGAGAAGGGAAATTATTTGCTCAAGGCTGTGCAAATAGTAAAAAAGTCATGATTTTAATCCAGATTTTCTGACTCCAACCTTGGCCCATATTCTAGGTTCTTCTCTTCTCTGTTATGCAATCCTAGAAAGCTTAACACTCTTCTACAAAACTGAGTTCAGGCTGCTCTACCACTGCTCCTCTTGGGCGTACTTGGTTGTGAGGCTCTCTACTTCTTTGGGTCTTCTATTAGTAACCAGTGGGAGTACAGACAGTTTGGGCAGATAGATGTACAGCTTTCATGTCTGTTAGGGATCCAGCTCCATTCTTAGCTCTGCCTCAGACGTTACTTTCTTCTACTGACCCTGACATGTTTTTCTGCCTCCTTCCTGAGAACTTTAATGATCTCTTCCAATCAAATCCTCCTCAATGCAGAAATTCAGTCCTAATTATTAACCATAACTAGGAATTTTAACAAGCAGGGCAAAAGGGAGGAAGAAAAAGTGGGATAGGAGGGAAGCTTACTTGTAACACAGCAGTTGAGGTAAAAGGGGAGAAAGAAGGCCAATGACACTATAAAGGTTCTATGGGGCTGAAAGATGACTTAATTCTTAGTAGGTAGCATGAAGGTTGGGGTGAGGAGGACCAGAGACTGGGAGTGTCCATATTGGAAGGTAAGTGGAGCGGAGAGGAAAAACACATTGGGATGGGACTTTGGAGTCCTCTAAATTTCTAAGTCTTGTGCAACACCATGATTATCCTACCCTAGTTATGTCATTGGTCCACGGAAATATTTCTGCCTTCCTAGGAGTTCTCTTCACTTAATCAAAGCCCCCAAACAATGGTTTTATTCTTTTGGCTTCATCAAGTTGGTCAGGCTCCCTGCTTAGTCCTTTATATTTGCTTTGGCCTTGGTGAAGTTTGGGAGTACTTGGTCAATAGACCTTATTTTCCAACAATAACCTGACTTTTCACTTTTCATTTCACTTTTCAAGCAAATATTTGTCTTATTTTTCAGTATGAAAGATATCTTCTATGTTGAAAAAAAAGTTCTGGCAAATTTGTATTCAGTGAAAATTTCAAAGTGAGTGAAGTCCTCAAGGAAATAATTCCTTCCTCATGGTAAAGAATCCTTGATGACTTTTTTTCCCCCAGTTTGACTTCAAACATGTTCCAAACTCCCTCAAAATCTCAGTTTTCTCAGAGGACTTGTTTAAAGTTGTGCATTGGCCAATCACATGTTAAGCTTTGATGCCTACTTTTTTTTTAAGTTAAAAAACCAATATTCAAAATTTCTAAAAAATGTAGATTTTTTTTTCTCTCTCCATTTCCTCATGATATTTTTTTTTCTTTCTAGCTTTTACAAAGGAGTATTTACTTAGAAGATATTTGCTTAGAAGAAGCAAGAACAGAAGTGTAACCATTTTCTCCCATTGCTTGGGGGGTATACCCTCCCTTCTACCATCCTGGTGCCTGGGGAGAATGGGCTCAAACTATGTCTTTCATCCACCCCACCTTGATGACCTAGGTCAAGGAAGCTGGGACTTCACTGCTGATGATCAGACTATTTTGGAACTATTTTGGAACAAACTCTGCTCCAAGACCCCTCATAGCTCTCTCTCCTGACCTGTTGAAGCTCGCATCATTTTACCTAAACTCAGCAAAAAAATAGCACAGTAGACATAGAAACTCAACAGAGTTATGAGCTCATGGGGCACTCATGGTGGGGAGATAAAGCTCTGAGGCCTCTCTTCCTTCCAAGTGCCACCTCTGGTTTCTGGGCATTTTCTCGGACTGTTCCCCCAAACCTGGAAGTCTCGCCCTCCTCAATCCTGCCCATAGATTCCCCTGGCTTCCTTGAAGTCCCAGCTAAAATCCCACCTTTACAGGGAGCCTGCCTAGCCCCTCTTAATTCCAGTGCCTTCCCTTTGCTAATTATTTCCTATTTATCTTGCATACAGCTTGCTTTGTATCTATATAGTTATATATTTTCTCCCTCACTATATTGTAACCTCCTTGAGGGCAGGGACTGTCTTTTGCCTCTTTTTGTATCCTTAGTGCTTAGCACAATGCCTGGTCTATAGTAGGTGCTTACTAAATGCTTACCAGCTGGTTTTTGTGGTAGTCCTTGTCACCTCACTTGACCTCAATCAGACAGCAATCTTGTTCTCTGTTCTAATAGAAACACCTAAGAAAAAACCAAACCAAACCAAAACAAGACAATTACCTGGTCGGAGATATACTGTCGAGGAGAAATATCTTATTTTGGGATTTACTTTATGCCCTCTTTTTAACAGCACATTGGCTTATCTACACTGTTCTCTGAATTCAGCTGCTGTGCATTTGCTTAGGCTGTGCCTGATGTCCGAAGTGCTCTTTGTTTTTCTTCTTCTCTCATTTAGAATCCTTTGATTTTTCTTTGGGGCTCAACCTGGTGCTTCTTTCTTCTGGGAAGTTTTCCCAAATGTCCTCTCACCTTCAAATTATCTCGTATTTACTAATAGGCATAAATGTTCTGTCCTCCAGTAGAACAGAAATGCCTTAAGGACAAGGGATGCCAAGCGCAACGCCTTGTTTAGAAACAATTTATACTGAAAATCAAATAGGACAGTCCTAAACTTTAGCAATGGCTTAAACACAAGTTTGATCAACGCTTGTTTTACTGACTTCAGAAATAATATTTACACATTATCATTTGTCTGACTACCATTCCAGTACTCCTCTATATAAATTTCCATTGTCAATGGAGAAAACCTGAGGTAACAACACCATTCATCTCCCTCTTTGTATTTATAGGCTTATAAGTCTGGTCCAACTGCTTAATTTTACAGACAAGGAAACTGAGGACCCAGAGACCCATGTCCAAGGACATGGAAAGTTGGACTCCAGGTTCTCTGAGTCCATAACCATAACTAGTGACTTTTCCTCTGTGTCACACATGACACATTTAATAATAATTCATATTTACAGTGTTTTACAGTTTGCAATGTACTTTACATGCATTATCTAACTGATTTGTATTCAGTGAAGTCAGGAAGAGTTTAAAACATCTGTATGGGTGCTTATTAATTCTGTCCGTATCATTTACCCCTGAGCCCTCTCCTCCTTCTTTGGAGTTTAAGCAAATGAGCTAACTCACAGGCTGTAGCTGACAATTCAAGCTTATACAAAGTTTTGATAAATAACTAACACACTAAAACAACACTTAATCCAATGTGTGCTGTCTAGTTGACTACATAAGATAGTTTTGTGTTTTCTGGTCTATGTTAATAAATATCAATGTGTTTATCCAGTACTGATTGTATGCCAGGCAATGTGCTAAGCTTACCTACCCCTTGAAACCTACATTGACACCACTCACATTAACTAAGAGAGTCTTCCTACCCTCCTATTCATGTCTGTCTCTACCTTTTGCTATTTCCATCTTGGCCTTCATTATGCAACAGGCAACCTCAGAACCTTAACATGTTTAAAAATTTAAATCCAGTAGGAACCTTACAGTTCATCTAGTCTTCATTTTTAAATTGGGGAAATTCAGGTCTGGGGGAAGTGAATTATCTTGTCTAAGGTAGTGGCAGAGCGGTCATCTGAACCCAGGTCCCATGACTCAAAACCCTCTGTTTTTCAACATCGATACTGATGTTTGGAGAGGAGAGACAGATCACAGATAATCAATCCTAAGTCCCACTTTCATTTCTCTTAGGCCCCAGGGCAAGGGAGTCATTGCTAAAGTTTAGGACTGTCCTATTTTATTTTCAATCTAAAGGCTCTAGTCAAGGTAAATTTTCGGTGTGGTGTACAGGAAGCCTCAGTAACTGAGAGGTAGAAAAATCCCCACATGGGTATTTAGTGAACGTGAAATAAAAACATCATCCAAGCTAGGAGGATATTGGGACAAATTTCTTGTGTTTTGTTGTTTCAAACTCTTTGTGACCCCTTTCGGGTTTTCTTGGCAAAGATCCTGGAGTGGCTTGCCGTTTCCTTCTCCAGGTCATTTTGTAGGTGAGGAAACTGAGGTAGACAAGGTTAGGCAATTTGCCCAGGGTCACACAGCTTTTGAGTGTCTGAGGTCACATTCGAACTCAGGTCTTCCTGACTCCAGGTCCAGCGATCTATCCACTGTGCCACGTAGCTGCCTTTAGTAAATTTCTTAACATCATTCAAAACACTGTTGGAATGAACACAGGGACTGGTTCTTTTTTTTTTTAAAGCCAACAACAAACCACTTTGTGCATTTAGACGATAATGCAACCTCTTGCTAGTATTCTTTGTGCCTGCCAGTTTTCAATTCTCTGTCAGCCACTCCATCCTCATCCTCATCCTCACTGAACGTATTTATTAACACACAATTCTTTATAAAAGCTCTGTAAGGATGAACAGAGAGAATACCAACTGACCTAGGAAAGTCAAAGCTTTGCTGTTATCATAGATTTTAAATGTTTTATAACATGCTTTTGGCAAATTAAGCACTGTAAAATATATATCCTCACTGAGCTCATTGATGAAGAAGATAGAAAGATAGACCATGTACTTTAGGGGAGGAAAGTGGGTACATCAGATTTTCTGTTAGGTGGTGAAAAATACGTTTTTTTGGGAAGGATTAGATCTGAAGCTACTTTGTACGGAGGAGCATTGGCTTCAAACTTAGATGATTTTGTTCACATCCCAGCTCTGATACGCAACTGTATACCCTTGGTCAAATTTTTTAATTTCTCTGGGACTCAATTCCCTCATCTATAATGTGGGAGATTGAAAAAAAAATGGTGGCTGTGGTGAATCCCTCCTTCTGAAGGCAAGTCCACACTTACATTCTAATAGGAGAAGACTGCAAAAAAGTGAGCCAGGAACGGGGAGAGGTACACCTTTGCTGCAGACTCAGAGCTGTGCTGGAGGCAGCTCATGTTGGCTCCTGAAGCCAATTGTTAAATTTTAGCGTGAGCATTTATACTGGAAAACAGGAATCACTCCAAATCAGGGCTTAATTTATTGCTTTGTTGATTGTATAGGCATAAGAAAACAATGGAGAAAATGATAATAATGCAGATTATTAACAGAAAAAATGTGCATTGCCTGTAAGCTGATGGTTAAATATTTACCAGCATACCACTGAATGATATAGTTTGGAAATATCAAGAAAGTAAATGTGGAGAGCTAGCTTTGGACAAATAAGATGAAAGTTTACATGTCAGAGGTAAGGGTCCCAGGGGAAGAATTTGAATTCAGGCGGACAGAGAGGATATCCAAAAATGCTAGAACCAAAGAAAGAATGAGTCTCAGCATTTTTTCCTTTGAAAAGAATATCTAGGTTTGTAAAAAGACTTTATAGCATGAAAATGAAAGGCCCACTTTCTTTAGAAAGGTGGTCCCTTGTTGCCGCTGTGATGTTCTGTAGGCTACATGTTCCCAGTAATTGTGAACAGACCATCGCCTCTCCTTGCCTCAGCATGTTTTCCTATATTACACCGTGCAATCGATGTTTTTCCAACTCCAGGTTAATAACAACTTTCTCTATATGTCTGTTCCTTTGACACTTGGGATCCTATATGAACAGGTTTCCTGGAATGAAGTTATTACTGTTAGCACTGTCTATTTATAATCTTACAGAACTGGCAGTTGGTTTGAAATATAGGTACAATGACATTAAGGAATAGATTCTGCTCCCTCTGTTGTCAAATACATAGTCCAAGCCAGCCATTTAATGTTACTTAACTACTTATGGATGGTTTTTTATATTGATTATATGTCGTTTCTTGGTCTTGGCCAACCCAACATCTTCTCAAGTGCATGATGGCAACAGACTGGATCCATGAGCCAGTTTCCTTGGGGATTTTAGAGGAGATGGAGTGGTCTTCTTGGGTCACAAGTGCTGAGAGTTCTTGGTGGTGATGTACTTCCTGGCTCTCATAATGGTTACTATTTGAAATAAATAGTGCTTGTTCTTTACTAAGGAGATGAAGCCTAAGTGATTTGTTAGAGGTGGCTGATTTCAAAAGAGGGTAGAAGCTGCCAATGGGTCTGGACAAAAAGGAGCTAAAAAAGTATCTGGAACTTAAAATTCCCAGGCATTAGTTCTGTTACCCCACTTTACCTCAAAATTACATTTCTGGAAGGTCTCTAGTGTTTCTATTTACCTGGCAACCAAATTCCCAAAATAAAAAAATAAAATGAAATCAGAATATGCAAGTGTTCAGTCTTTTTGAGTCTCCAAGAAGGATGATAAATTGTTTAGCTTTATTCAGCTTAGATAAACACTTGGCTACAGTGCCAATAGCATGTCAGTGGGTTGGCTTTATCCTCATAACTATAAAAAAATCTGAATGCTTTGACTAAAGAAGATACACAGAAAAATGAATCATTTTTTTTGGAGGGGGGAGGGCAGGGCAATTGGGGTTAAGTGACTTGCCCAAGGTCATATAACTAGTAAGTGTTGTGTCTGCGGTCAGATTTGAACTCAGATCCTCCTAACTCCAGGGCTGGCGCCATATTTACTATGCTACCTAGCTGCCCCAAAAGGAATAATTTATTTGAAATAGGGTAGTCTGTTCTCCATAGTTCTCCTAACCTTCCTAGTGGAGAAAACTTTCTCCTCCCTTTGGTAACCTAGATGTCAGCTTAATACTGTGTAGGATTCACCTCTATTTCTACTCCATTAGATGGTGAACTTCTTGAGGGCAGGTACCTCTCTGTTTTCAAAAAGGGGAGTTACCTCTCTTTGCCTCTCTGTCTCTCTCTGTTTCATCTCTGTCTCTGTCTTTGTCTCTCAACATTGAGTGCAGGGCCTGGCACATGATAGGGGCAGCTAAGTGGTACAGTGGTTAGAGCGCCAGGTTTGGAGTCAAGAAGACATGAGTTCAAATCTATCCTCAAACAGGTACTAATTGTGTGGCCCTTGGTGAGTCACTTAACCCTATTTGTCTCAATTTCTTCATCTGTAAAATGAACTGGAGAAGGAAGTGGCAAACCACTCCAGGATCTTCGCTAACAAAGATTTTTTGAATATAGGAAAACATGCTGAGCCAAGGAGAGGCTTGTAATTGTTCACAATTACTGGGAACATGTAGCCCCCAGAACATAACAGCTGCAACAGGGGACCACCTTTCTAAAGAACGTGGGCCTTTCATTTTCATGCTATAAAGTCTTTGCCTCTCCCCCCAAAAGGGTCATGAAGAATTGTACTTGACTGAAAAATGGTTGAACAACGATTAGTGCTAATATTTGTTTAATAAATTTTATTGTTGACTGATTGTTTGAGGTTAACAGTTGCTGAGGTAAGGGTAAGGATTTCCTAAGAGTTTTTACTAACTCATTAATAGTAAATAACAGAAAACTAGTCCCAAAAGTGTAGGAACTGGACTTACACAGTCATTCAATTCAATTTAACAAACATTAATTGTTTGCTATGCATGAGCAAAAAAAAAAAAAAAGAAGCAGAATGGGATTTATTGCCTTCAAGGACCTTAGAATCTAATAAGAGGATGGGAATATATAACAGCAATCATAATATCTTTTTTTTTTTTTTTTTTTTTGCTTTTTGGAGGGCAGTTGGGGTTAAGTGACTTGCCCAAGGTCACACGGCTAGTTTTTGTGTTAAGTGTCTGAGGCCGGATTTGAACTCAGGTACTCCTGACTCCAAGGCCGGTGCTCTATTCACTGTGCCACCTAGCCGCCCCTAATAGGCTGAATTGTTAAAGATGCAGGTAGGGATGGGCAGGGTCCTTTGTTTTAGGTAGGGATACTTGGAGTCTGCATAGGGAAAGGAAAAGGCAAGATGAGATCAGGGAATAGTATAGTTTGGCTGGAACATAAAGTATATGAAAGGCAGTCTTGTGAACTGAGGTTAAAGAAGAAAAGTAAGTTGGAGCCATACTGGGGAGGGCTTTGGAAGGCTGAGTAAGGAGTTTTAATTTTTATCTTATAGGTAATGAGAACTCACTGAAGTTTTTTGAGCAAAGGAGCAACGTTCCTATCTGTGCTTTAGGAAGATTACTCTGACAGTTTTGGGGAAGGAAAGATTAGACAAATAACTAACTGACCAGAAGCTTAGGAACCAACTGAGAAACTTTTATGATAATCTAACCAAGTAATGAGAGCCTAAATTGGGGTAGCCGTAGGGGGAACAAAAAGAGGATAGGTTGGAAAGCTGTTATGGAGATGGACACAACAGAGCTTAGCGACTGGTTAGATATGGGGAATGAAAAAGTAAGAAGAGTGAGATAAAGAAGACCCCAGGGTTTCCAGCTTAAGTGCCTGGATGGTGATGGTGCCATCCACAGAAATGAATAAGGGGGAGGGTAAAGTTTTGGAGAGATGATAAATTTAGCTTTGAGCATGTTGACTTGGAAGTATCCAGTGGTCAGTATGTTGGATGGTGATATTCATCAGGCTTTTGAAACTATAAGATTGCCCATATCAGAGTTAGAGATGTAGATATGAGAATCGTTTGCACCAAGGTGATAATGAAACCTTGGGCATGGAGAAGATTGGGGAAAAAGTAAAGACAGTGGCAGAAGACAGAACCTCGGAGAACAAACAGCCCTATTTGGGTGGTGAAAAGATACAGGAACTAAGGTAGAAAGCTGAGAAGCAGTCGTTGGCGAGGTAAGGGAAGCAGGTGGTAGTTGTGTAGCAGAAGCCATGGGAGGAGAGATTACCCAGAAGTCATTAGCATCAAATGTCAAGGAGGTTGAGGACTGAGAAAAGTCATTGGATTAGGTAAAGTTAAGTGACCTTGGAAAGAAAAGGGGTAGGGGCAGAAGGAAGATTGTGGGGGATTGAGACAACCAGGGTAGAATGCTTTTTAAAATAATTTAATGCTGAAGGAAAAGAAAGAGATATGGCAGTAACTTAATGGATTATCAGGGTTAGGAGACAAATTCCTTCCTTCCTTCCTTCCTTCCTTCCTTCCTTCCTTCCTTCCTTCCTTCCTTCCTTCCTTCCTTCCTTCCTTCCTTCTTTCCTTCCTTCCTTCCTTCCTTCCCTCCTTCCTTCTTCCCTCCCTCCCTCTCTCTCCCCTTCTCTTTCCTTCTTTTGATAGGGAAGACCTAAACATATTTGTTTAAAGGAAAAAGGGAAGGAGACAGAAGATGAAAACGAGAGAGATGTTAGTATATGGAAGACAAGAATTTTGTCCTAAAATAGCTGCAACTTGGCCATAGTTCAGCTGGTCCAGCTTCAAAGGGTAAACTTCCCCATTCCAAAAGAACACAATCACAAGGCCCCTTCCGCCCTCCGCCATTGGTTGCTTTCTTTTCCCATAGAAGGAAAGAGAGGGGTGTTTGTCCAACAAGAAAAAGACTTGTCAAAATGCCCACAGCACTTTACACCCCACACATTCACAACTGAACTCATCATCTTTCCGGAAACCTGCTTCTCTTGCTTACTGCTCTGTGACTCTGGATGACATCATCATCCTCAGCCTTCTGGGCTTGAAAGCTCTGATTCATCTCTTAGCTTTTCCTGGTCATTCAATCAGTTGCTAGTACTACTGGCCCTACTTTTGCAGCATCTCTCCCTTCTCTCTCCTCACACTGCTTCCACCTTGGTTCAAATCCTTGGGTGGTGGGTCAGATGGAGCTTTTTTTTTTTTTTTAACCTGCTCAGCCTCAGATTGTTAAATTTTCAATGTGAACATTTATACCTCAAAAATCAGCAAATCCTACAAATCAGGGCTAGATTTGTTGTTCCTTTGACGGTCTTGACTTAAGAAAAAGGTGGAGAAAATTTTAATACAGATTCAATTTAGAAGTGGTTGTGTGTTCATTTTCACACCTGGAGATCCGGTTGTTGTAAACATTTAGCAGCATGTCCTTAAGCCCTCATCACTTCCTCCTTAGACTGCTGTAATTGCCTCCTAATTGGTCTTTTTGCCTTTAACCTCTCCTTTGTCTGGTCTGAAATAATCATGGCTTACATTTACGCGATGCTTTAAGGTTTGACCTTATTTCCCATATCCTCATACTTTTCTGCACTAATGTTCTACCCTAGATGAACTGGTTTCCACACCAATTATTTCTTTTATATGGGTTTGTCTTCATACCTTTCTTTATACTCCTGCTCCTGCCCTGCTCCTCTCATCTCCTTGTATGAACTTTCTTTCAAGGTTCAATTCATTTTCCACTTCCTATGAGAGGTTTTGCTTGGCTGTTTCAGTTTGCTTATGATCTCTCTCCCTCCAAACTCTTATATTAAATCAATATCAATCAATATCAATCAATCATCAAGCATTTGGGCAGCTAAGTGGTGTGGTGGCGCTGGGCCTGTTGTCAGGAAGACCCATCTTCCTGAGTTCAAATCCAACCTGTGACACATACTAGCTGTATGACCCCGGGCAAGTCACTTGATCCAGTTTGCCTCAGTTTCCTCACCTGTAAAATTAGCTGGAGAAGGAGATGGCAAACCATTGCAGTATCTTTGCCAAGAAAACTCCAAATAGGGTCACAAAGAGTCAGACGTGACTGAAAATGACCAAAAAAGAAGGAAACGAGCATTTATTATATGCTACTATGCGCTAGGTCTTAGAGACACCAAAACAATAAATGGAACAGTCTCAGTTGGAGACGTATTATTATCTGTATCAATTATTTGGGGCTCCTACTTCCATCCATTGTTAGTCATCTTTTTTAAGTGTGTATATTTTTCCCCTCACAACTGGAGTTGAAGCATGTTGGGGCAGAGTCCGTGTTCGTTATGCTTTGTGTCCCCCACGTTCTGCTTCACAGAATCAGTGTGGTTGGAATGTTAAAAGAGCATTGAATTTGAGACGGAGGAGATGAGGGTTTGAATCCTGACTTTGAATTCTGTGAATCTTGGCAAACTTTCTGCGCTTCTGTCTGCAAAGTGGGAGAAAAATCTCATCAGACTACTTACATCAAAGATTGTTGTGAAGAAAGTGCTGTTTAAATCTTACGGTGCTAGAGAAATGGGCATTATTACAGTTGGCCCGCAAAATTATTTTTATTGATTCAAGTAAGGAATTCCAATGTTAGGTAAAGGACACAGAATATAAAAGAATGGGATATTAATGATAGCCAGTGTTGATATAGCACTTTAAAGTTTGCAGCTAACATTAGAAATAATTTCTCACTTTGTCCTCAGGAGGACTCTGGAAGGTGGGTGCTATTAATCTCCCCATTGTATGGATGAGATAACTGAGGCAGCCAGAGATGAAATGACAAGGTCACACCAGTAATTTTATTTGAACTCCGATCCTCTCTGACTCCAAGTGAAGGAATCTATCCATTGAGACGCCTCTGACTCCAAGTGCAGGAATCTATCCATTGAGACGCCTAACTGCCTCTGTTAAAACATAGGCTAGAGAGAGAGACCACAAGAATCTATAGTACTTTGCTATTTACAAAGTACAGCATGGGGTTCTAAATCCTTTGAATGGGTATGACTTAATGTTACCCAAACACTGGGAACAAAAAACTGGAAACAAAGCGGGTGTCTATCCATTAAAAAAATAACCAAACAAGTCATGGCGTATGTGCATAATGGAATATTGCTCAGCCATAAGAAACGATCCATCTGAGTAATAGAGAGAAGCCTGGGAATATTTACATGAAGTAATGCAGAATGAAGTAAGCAGAAGGAGAATAATAAAATGACAGCAATGGAAATACAAGGAACATTAAAATGAAGCCCAAGTGAGTAATTATAAAGACCGATCTTGTGAACAGGTAATGAAACATGGCTTGATAAAGAAGTGGGGGGCTCTGGGTGGGGAATGTTGCTTATATATGCCATCAGAGGTGATGATTGTGTCAGCTGGTTTTGCTTAACAATTTTTCTTTGTTGTAAGGGAAGGTTCTGTAAGGGCAGGGGCCTCTCCAGGGAGATGGATGCAATATAAAGTCAAAAGGCTGAGGAAGGAAGGGAAGGGGCCTATCCAGGGAGATGGATGCAATATAAAGTCAAAAGGCTGAGGAAGGAAGGGAAGGGGCCTATCCAGGGAGATGGATGCAATATAAAGACAAAAGGCTGAGGAAGGAAGGGCAGGGGCCTATCCAGGGAGATGGATGCAATATAAAGTCAAAAGGCTAAGGAAGGAAGGGCAGGGGCCTATCCAGGGAGATGGATGCAACATAAAGACAAAAGGCATTCGTAGAACTGGTTTTTAATAATAATAGCTAGTAGTTATATAGCACTTCAAGATTTACAAAGCACTTTATATGTGTTACCTCATTTGATCTTCACAACAGCCCTTGGAGGTAGATGCTATTATTATACTCATTTTACAGTTAAGGAAATAGAGGTTAAGTGACTTGCCTAGGGTCACACAGCTAGTAAATGTCAGAGGCAGGATTTGAACCCAGGTCCTCCTGTTTCCAGGTCCAGTGCCATCTAGCTGCCTCTGGCCAGATAAAAGGAACTTCCTGATTCTGATACTAATATTCTGGAGAAGAAAGAATGTGAACACTCATATACTGAGCATTTGGCAGAATAAACCATCAATGAGGACATATATGTCTAGTTCTCTTCATGCGTTTGCCCTTTTGAAAGATAGTTACTTGATATCAGGCACGCTCATAGCTTCACTCCATTTCTTTAATAGAATGGCTGTACAACTTTAATATTTGATAACAATGTCTTTGTGTCTCTTGCTCAATCGGACTGTTGTAACTGTCCTGCCAAGCGTGGTTATTAGTACGGGGCAAGAGTTTCCATTGCATCATCTACTGGGTTCTTTGCACCCAGGGGGTGACCAGATAAACACTAGATTGGGCCTTACATAATCATCCACTTCCTCTTCTCTCCAAAGGAGTTGAATTCTTCCTTCCTTCCTTCTAGCTGAGAAATGTTCTTCTGTACTCTAATATTCCATAATATGTGAGCACTGGATTACATCTGTGATATTTCTTGCGGATGAAGATAATGCTGCTGAACCCTCATGAGTGGGACATGTGCCTTAGACGTGATGATTTTAAACCTTTCTGCTGATGGACTTCTCACTTTTGACCAGGGACAATCAGTCTTTCCCTATTTCAGGACCTTGAGGGTCTGTGATCATTAGTGCTAGGACCCCTTCTCCTCTAACAGGCTCTGAAGAGGCTTGTGGAAGGTGTGAGTAGGCTGCTACACGTTACAGATGAGAAGACACAGCATAAAGGATGTGTTATCTAAAAAGCTGATGGACTCATGATGTGGTGGGGATGAGGACTGATCTGTGGACAGCCAATGTGCTCTGCTTTTATCCCTCTGATGTCAAGGGAACTTGAAGAAGGTCCCAGGTTGGTAGGGGAGACCTCCTATGGATATGAAAAAGAGTATCCCCAACAGAGATCTGCATTATTGGTGAAAAACCACATCATTGAGTACAAAAATCCATTTCAGTATTAGAGAGATTCTTTTTGCTAATGCTGATCTCAATCCTTCTATAACTTAGTTGTCTGTCTTCCAGAGTTTCTGTGGCCAACAAATGCACTGCCCAGAGTCTAACCTGCAATACCCCCAATTCTGGACTTAGCTAGTTTGGTCCTCTGACCATAGACCCAAAGTCCATTATCATAGTTCTTTCAGTTGGGGAGAATCTGCCAGAGCTTTTGCTCTATTGGCATAGACGTTGAGAACCCGGGGTGACCTCCACAACCATGCTAAGGCATTGGAGGAAGACTTTAGAGGAACCACCTCAGAAAAGATGACAATTAGTAAGAATGCATTTTTAAGTGTGCTAATTAATGTGATGGTGGAGTCATAGAAGGAGAAAGAAGTAGGTGGGATAGTAGAAAGAACCCTGGATTTGGAGTCTGGAGACATGGGTTTAGTAGACATGTTACATTGGGCAAATTATTTTACTTCTTCGAACTTTGGTTTTCTTGTATGTAAAATGAGAAGCATGTATGAGAGCCAAGGATACAGCTAAGAATTGTTGATGACCAAAACCTAGTTCAACCATTGCATGGGTCATAACTTACCTTTCTAACTCTTCAGTGTGTCAGGATCTCATAGTATCTTAATCTGGATGATTAAGTTTTAGTTCCAAAGAATTCATTCTAAATTGCCCAATAACAGAACTAACATCTTTATCAAAGACTTATGTAACTTTTGGGGTTCACTCTCCCAATCCCCACTTGAACTAGAAGGTCTTCAGAATTGTTCTTTTTGTCATTGACCTCTTTGGAGTATATACCTAACCCTTGAACCTCTGGGGTCAAAGGATATGGACATATTAGCCTCCTTCATTGCATAATTTTTAATTGATTTCCAGAATGGTTGGACCGATTCATGGTTCCTATCTTCCTCCGATCCCTCCTTTATTAACTATACTCATTTTTTGTTATTTTTGCCAATTTTCTGAGTGTGAGGGGTAGCTTTAGGATAATTTACTATGTATTTTCTCTTATTAAAAGTAATTTGGAGCAGTATTTCAGATGGTTGTTAATTTGCAGTTCTACTTTTGAAAAATATTTGTTCATATCCTTTGGGCATGATCTAATCTTAAAGGATGCAGGAAAGATAGGAAGTATGGGTGAATAACAGAAGAAAAGCATGGCCTTACAATCAGAGCTCCTGAATACTCTCTTTGTCCTCGCTATTCTCTTGCTAACCAAATTCTCTTGACCCAAACAAATTTCTTTTCTCTTTTGGACCTTAATCACGTGACAATAAGGTTGACAAGATTTTTGAAAGATCAGCTAGTTGAGACCCTACAGGGGTGGGGAATCTGTGGCCTCAGACCACATGTGGCCTTCTGGGTCTTCAAGTGCAACCCTTTGCCTCAAGCTTCACAAAACAAATCCCAATTTTGTGAAGTTGTAAAATCCTCTCTGTTTCTGGCCATTCAGAATTTACTTTGGGAAAATAACCTAATATAGCTTAAGTATGCTTATTTTTTTCACTTGTCTCCCCATTTCCCCAAATATTGGTAATGGCATCTCTGACTCCTGTACAAGTCCTTACTCAAGGTAAGAAATACATACAGGTAGGGGACAGCTTTTACTGTATCTCACAGAAAGTTCAGAAGACAAACAGAAGACCATAAAAATACAGAAAACACATCAAATAGCAGATAAGCTCCATTCAGAAGGGAACTTAACTTGGGGTTGCCAGTACATTAATCCCTTGACATTGTGGTGGGTCCCACCTTCCTTTGGAACCATGGCCAAAGGAATGGTGAGGAAAATATTTAGGCAATATATCAAATTGCCGGGGCGGTTAGGTGGCGCAGTGAATAGAGCACCGGCCCTGAAGTCAGGAGTACCTGAGTTCAAATCCGGCCTCAGACACTTAACACAAAAAACTAGCCGTGTGACCTTGGGCAAGTCACTTAACCCCAACTGCCCTCCAAAAAAAAAAGCAAAAAAAAAATATATATATATGTATCAAATTGCCTTATGTTTAGATTCAGGTATGTTTACCTTGGTATTGTAATTATTTTATTTGATATTGGTTTGTTTATGGGGAGAAATAGCAACTGGTTGTATTTTTTTCCCATACTTTATTTCAGTCTCCCTTCTCATAGATGGAAGCATAAGATTGTTGGTTTCTCAGTGAAGTACTAACCTTTTAAGAACACTATTGGGTTTGTAGCAACTGTCTGATCTTATTTCTACGGCAGTAAAGGAACATAAGGCTTCAAATTTTTTATTTCTTTCCCTCAAACCTAAAACTTGATAGCAAAAGAAAATTCTAAATATAAATTCTGCCTTCCAAGGACTTGCAAACTACCCCCCTTCTCTATGTAAAAATATACCTGTGCTGTCGGAACTATTGAGCAGTTTTTGGTTCTAAGTATTGAATTGCTGAAGGAAAGGAGAAAGGTTAGGACCCAAGATTCCAGACTTAGTCCCGGACTGTTGTGCAATCCTGAATGAGTCACTGTTCTTTAGTAGGAGAGGGTGAGAACATCCAAGATTAACAGAGGTAACAGGGCTTGGCCGTGGGGCAGGACTCACTCACATGGTTCTGCTCCATTCAGACTTTACAGTAAAAGGAGAAAGGTTCCTCACTATATATATGGCTTATTAGAGTTAACTCCTTGATTTTCTTCATGAGAAATATGAAACCTAGAAACCATAGTACTTATCAGCCCTAAAGTGTAGCCAGCATCTAATAAATATGTGTTCCCTAATAATCTGTGCCACGGTGAGAAAGGTATTTTATCCTTCTTGTGTGCAGAGACTGGGCAAATAAGTGAGACGATGTGATTGGATGGTTTGTTTTGAGCTGGAGGGGACCTTAGTAGTCATTTGATCCATCTGTTCCCACCTGCCCCCAATAGCCCCACTTCGCAGATGAAGAGACTGAGGCCCAAGAAAGTCCAAGGTCATATAGGTAATAAATAACAGAATAGGGATTCAAACCCAGTTTTTAAAATTTTACCTTCGTTATCTTTTCCTCTATATCACTGAGTTTGTCTGTGAAACTCACTCCCCCCTCCTTTGGTTGGAATATATATATATATATATATATATATATATAGTTTTATTTTTAGTTTATGGAATAAAGCAAATGTTTCCATAACTTATTAAAGTAATCCTTGAAAAACCTTACCATTTCTTCTTTTAGACGTAGGAATTAAGGAAACAAGTTCTAGCTTACTTAATAGAAGTATATCTAGAAAAAGGATCATCAACACAATATTTCTTTCCTCAACCATTTATTAAGCACCTACTGTGTGTCAGCCACAGTGCTAAGTGCTTTCTAAATATTATTGCATTTGATCCTTACAACAACCCTATGAGATGTTGTGCTGTCACAGTTTTCATCTGAGGAAACAGACAGACAGAAATTAAGTGACTTGTCCAAGGTCACATAGGAAGTATCTGAGGCTGGATTTAAACTCAGGTCTATCCAGCCCTCAATTCCCTATACCACCTAGGTTCCTCTTTAGCAATGAGGGCTGCCAGCAGGGGGTATTCAAATGGGTGCATTAGACTGATTCGAACTAGGAATAGAAAGAAGAGAAGGAAAAAAAGAGAGGAAGAAAGAAAAGAAAAATACAGAGAATGACTGGGTTGGGGAAAAAAGTGAGGACTAAGACGCCTTCATTGTAGGATAAAGAACTAGAAAGCGCATTAGAAGAAATGAGAGGGAGAATGGTATGGTCAAAAGCTCCCTGGAGCCAGGCTCAGAGGACCTGGGTACAAAACCAGCCTCTCTTCTTTACCTAAGTGACTTTGGGCAGGTCACTTAATCTCTCCAGGCCCTCGTGTCCTCATCTGTGAAATAAACAGATTAAAGTTCCTTCCAGTTCTAAATCTCTGATTTGGTCCAGTTGCCCCATTTTGCAGATGTCTTCATCTGAGGTCCAGAGAACAGAGTGACCTTTCTGCATAATCCAATGCTAACAGAATTCTACTTCTAACTGAGGCTTGCTGCCTCCAAACCCAGAGTTCTTTGCACTGTGCCCAAATAGGTACATTTTAGCCTAGGTAACCTCTCCAGCCTGGGCAGAGTAGCTTGATCCTGGGCCCGAGACTCAATTTCTGAGCCTCTGAAGTCATTGGTTTCTATCTCCTATCTATACACAATTCATTAGAATTTTTGAGAAAATCCATACCCATCTTCTCTATTCTTTTCTCCAGTGGTCTCCAAGGTGAGAAGCTGAGGTATCTGTTGTTCATGAGAATAAACTCCAAAACCTGAAAAAATGCTAGAAATAAATTTATTAGGTTATTTGGGAGAGAGAGAGAGAGAGAGAGAGAGAGAGAGAGAGAGAGAATTGGAAAGAAGGGGAGGGGGGACTCCGTCTCCCCAGGTTCTGAAAGGTTTACATTATGTATAATACTCAAGTCACACATGAATCACCTAAGCTTGGGTGGGCCCAGAACAAGACCTGGGTGTGGGGCCCCAAAACAAGGATGTTTTGGGTGGATCTAGGACCTGGAGGGGCCCCAAATACCTTATAACCATCTCCAGCATTCCTGGAGAGTTATGGGTGTTAGGATGCCATTCTGGGGTATAGTCTCTAAGCACATAAATTTAGTTTCAATCAATGTTGATAAATGATAAATAATAATCCATGTGTCATCCCAGGGGAGTCTGGGTCCAATCCCAAGAGGTTTGAGATCAACCACTTTGAGGAGGGGAAGATAGGTCAAATCCCACTTTCTCTGAGAGCTAATTGATAGCCAATTTTGGGGGTTATATCCAACACAATCACTTATTTTCTTATAATGTCCCCTCCTTCTTCTGGGCCAACCCCTATCCTCCTTTCTGAGTCTGGCATTGGCCCCTGAGGGTCATTATAACATAAACTAATTTCTACTTATCTTAGCTCCATGCAAGTTTTTGGGAAAATTCTGCCCCCATTCCATATCCCCTTCTCCCCTACTTCTACCCCATTATCTTGTGGCTCTAGAAGAAACCTCTTAGATGGTAGAGTCTGTGTTCTGGAGCAGTGACTGGTGAGCAAGAAGAACTTAGATCTTGTTCCCCTAATTCTTGAATCTAAGAGAAGAGATAGTGAGATTATTTGAAGATTGCTTTACCAAGTGAGTTTCACACACACACACACACACAAATCAGTGTTTTAATGGAAAGGATAGGGGAAGGTATAATGAATAAAACTGCGTTTGAATATGTCAGCCTGAATGATTTTGGGCAAGATACAAAACTTCCTGGAGGTTCATTTTCCTTATCTGTAAAAAGTGGAGGGGATGGACTATGTGAATACTTAAATGCCTTACAGTGTTAAAAATGCTTTGTTTTCTTCTTTTTATTTTGGTTGAGTTGAACAGTATGAGTAATCACAGATAGGTTATGACTTGGCTCACAGGGAACTCTAAATTATCTATTCACCCATCTTTTCAACTTCCCTATTACTATCAGAGATATCATCTTTCCAGTCACCATGTTCTTACAACCATGGCATCATCTTCCCTTTCTCCCTTTCTAACATCCCCACTCTCCATCCCCAATAAGGCTTTCGTTGGTTTTCCTTCCCCATCTTTCACACTTGTTCCCTCTCTCTCTTCCACACAGGGCTACCATGCTAGCTCAAGCCTTCTTCACCTCTCACACGGACCAACGGACTAACTTCTAATTGGCCTCCCTGCCTGTCTCAAGCCTTCCCCCAGCCCATCCATCTTCCCTACAGCTGCCAAAGAGATTTTCCTAAAACTCACTTCTGACCATGACTTGTTACTAGTAACTCTATATTGACTCGAGTAAAATATTATTTCATCTTTAGCTCATATTTTAACTCTAATTTTTAAGTAAGTTTATTTTACATATAATTATGTCTTTTTTCCCTTATAATTGATCTTTAATGTTTACATTATATTTCTCATAGATGTACTATGTTAAATTTTCCCTTAAGTTATGGGGATTTTCTCACAAAAACCTGAACGTCTTTTAGTTTGTTAAATGTTCATTTCTTTTATTTGGGATTATACTTACCTTTGCTGGGTAAGTTACTGTTGGTGGCAACCTCAGCTCTTTTTTAAAAAAAAAAATATTTATTTATTTACTTTTAGCATATAATTGTTTGATCATGCACTTGATTATAATACAAGTATTTGTATAGGGTTTTAAGATTTACACTTTTGTTGTTGTTGTTGTTGTTGAGTTATTGCAATTGTGTCTGACTCTTTGTGACCCCATTTGAGGTTTTCTTGGATAATATGTTGGAATAATTTGCCGTTTTCTTCTCCTGCTCATTTTTGTAGGTAAGGAAACTGAGGCAAACAGGGTTAAGTGACTTGCCTAGGGTCACACAGTTAATACGCATCTGAGGCTAGATTTGAACTCAGGAAGATGAGTCTCCCTGATTCCAGGCCAGGCGCTCCATCCACCTAGTTGTGTTAAGGGTACACAGGATTTTTGTAATATTATCTCATTTTATTCTTATAACAACTCTGGGTGCTATTATTAACCCCCTTTTAAAGATGAGGGAATTGGGGCAGCAAAGTGGTACAGTAAATGGAGCTCTGGCCCTGGAGTCAGGAAGACTTAAGTTCAAATTTGGCCTCAGACACTTGACACACTTATTAGCTATGTGACCTTGGGCAAGTCACTTAACCCCAATTGCCTTGCCTTCCCCCCTCCAAAAAAAAAGATGAGGGAACTGAGGCAGACAGAAGGTTAAGTGGCTTGCCGAGGGTCACTTAGCTAGTTAGTGTTTGAGGTTAGATTTGAACTCAGATCTTACTCTAGGACCAGTGGTCTATCTATGGCATCATCTAGCCACTTCTTTTTTTTTTCTTCATCTAGCCACTTCTAATGTTATATCTACATAATTTATAGGCATACACAATTCATAGGTATGCACAAATATTGGTAGACACAATATAGGTATGCACAGTTTTAAAAATAATAGTGGTCCATCATAAAAAATGTTTGGAGATATCTGATCCACGAAGTTCCGGAGCATTTATTTATTGTCTGTGTGGCTACTGTGTTAAATGATGTATTGAGCTACATGGACACACACCTGACATGAGGTTTGCATGCAGGCTGGGTGTGCTCTCTCTCCCTTTTTGGTTACTTGGGTGTGATTTTCCATGCATAGCTCGGCCCATAGGCTACCTTATGTGACCTTTAGGGAGGCATTCCAAAGTTGTTTTCAGGGCTGCCTGTAGGCTATCTAAGCTGATTCAGCACTGGCTTCTAAATACCCTCTGCACCCCGCCATAGGGACGAAAGGGCCTCCTTTGGAACTGAAGAACATAATCTACATGGATTTGACAAGGCGTGTAACTCCACTCATGTAACAAACTCAACTTTGCCAGTTGTTCAACTGCTTTTGGCATCCTGACAGCACAGGCTGATGGACCAGGGAGGGTCCAGTACTATTTTTAATGGTGTGACCTCGACTTGAGCAAAGCAGATAGAGCCTGAGCACTGATATTGATCTCTAAGGCGTCATAAATGGCAATCAGGTGATGGACCAGCTGATGGACCTCGGCCTTTTGTGTAGGTCTCTCAAGGGCTGTCCAGGCAGGAAGGGACTTTAGAAGTCATCAAGTTCAAATCCCTCATTTAAAGAGGAGAAAACTAAGACCTAGAGAGGGGGAGAAATTCACTGAAGGTCATAGTACCCTAGGATTTAGAGCTGGGACTGTCCTTAGAGGTCACTTAGCACAACCCCTTCATATCTATTTAATATCTATCTACTATCATTTCTCCATCTGTCTATCCATCTATTATCTATCATCTGCCTATGTACCTATCATCTATCCATCCATCCGTCATCTACCTATTTTTTATTTATCTATCATTTATCCATCTGTCTATCAATCTATATATCATCTATCCACTTGTGTATGTACCTATCCCATCTACATATCTTCTATGTATATATATGCATATATGTATACATGTATCTATAATCCATCCATCTACTTATCGTCTATGAATTTATTATCTATCATGTATCTATTGGTAGATATCATCTGTTCATCTATTTATCAATCTCTCTCATCTATCATCTATCCATTTGCCTGTCTATGTATCTATCTATCCATCTACCTATCATCTATCTGCTTCTCGTTTCTCTCTCTCTCTGTCCATCTCTCTCTCTCTCTCTCTCTCTGTCTCTCTCTGTCTCTCTGTCTCTCTCTCTCTGTCTCTCTCCTATCCACTTGTCTATGTATCTATCCATCCATCTGTCACCTAGCACCTCTCTCTCTCTCTCTCTCTCTCTCTCTCTCTGTATTTCTCTCTCTCCTTGCCTACTTTCCCATATTCAGCTATCCACACAGCTACCATCTATTTCTCCATTTTGACTTCAGTAACCATCAATAAGAGGCAGCTGGTGAGTGGTGGATAAAGAACAGCCTCAGAGTCAGGACTTGGGCTTGAGTCTCATCTCTGAAATATACTGGCTGTGTGGCCCTGGGCAAATTATTTCCTCTCTCAGTGCTTCCAGGAAAGTCTCTAAGATGACACACTATGGAATAGTGGTGGGTTTACCCTGGTAGCAGTAGTTTCATCACAGGGAACTCTTTATGTATCAGATCACAGGTTCTGATCAAACCCCACAATGTTTTCCTTTCTCCTCTCCCATGGTAGAATATAAAATCCTTCTGCTTTTGTAGGCCCACCCTTTTTGTGTTGTACTGTCTTTGCTCTGTCCTGGTGGCTCTCTTCAGCTTCCCAGCTGATTGGCGTCCTCACCTGTTTGGGACATCACAGGTGGGGAACACATAAAGGCCCCCTAAGGACTCTCCCACTTCCCACTTTGGATCTGTCCTCTTCTTCATTCCTTGCAGCCTCCTTCTGTAGGCTAGAAGCCAGGTGTGCCTGTGAGAGCCTGGTACAAACACATGGAAGCTGGGTTAGGATGCTCTTATCTGACCTGCTTCAGCTTCCTCTCACGCACTGGAGAGCATGGTCACCAGAGCACCAGAGGCCTCTGAGTAAGGAGAGAAGATACGCTTGGGCGTCTTCTCATAGGCCATCTGGGTTACACCCAAAAGGGAGACAAATACTCAGGTAGCAGCTAGAAGCACACAGCAAGAGGTCTTGGGTTTTAAGGACAGGGTCATAGTTACGGTATAGAAGAAAGACGTTGGGATTGGGGTCTGAGCATCTGGGTTAGAAACCCCTCAATGCAATTTATTACATTATTGCTGAGGGTCCAGAACTAGTTCTACCCAGCACATACTTGGGTCTTGAGAACTTTATGGGACTAGGTAAGTCCTAGTAGTCTAGTGACCCAGTAGTCACATGTAACCCAGTAAGGAAGGCAATGCAAGTATGATCTCCAGGCAATGCAAGTATGATCTCCAATGTACAGCTGGGGAAGCTGAGGCCCAGAAAGGTTAAACATTTTGTCTAGGATCACATACCTAGTAAATCTTGAGATTCCAAGCCAAATTTTAAGCAGGCTCTGCTTGTGTACAAAGATGGAAAAATGAGAAACTTTAATGATAATTAATATAATTATGTAATATATAATTATATTAATAGATAATTTAATGCATAAAAATTTTAATTCATACTTTTTTCCTCAATAGTGACTTTTAGTAAATGAAAGTGTTCCCATTTCACAAATGTAGACACACCACATGCCCTCATTTGACCAAAGCTTTGCTGTGTTTTAGATTACTTTTCCTCTATTGGTCCAGAGCTGAGTTTGAGTGTTTCTTCACTTTTCAGCTGCTCCTTCCCCCAACTAAGGTGAAGGTCACTGTTGCTTGTGAAATAATAATGGCTAACATTTATATAGCATCTCAAGATTTGGAGAGCATTATGCACATATTAGGGCATCTAAGTAGCCCAGTGCTAGGCTACTAGGCCTAGAGTCAGAAAGATCTGAGTTCAAATCCAGTTTTAGGCACTTACTATGTAACCAGGGACAAGTAACTTCACCCTCTTTGCCTATGTTTCCTCATCTGTAAAATGAACTGAAGAAGGAAATGGCAAACTGCTCCAGTGTCTTTGCCAAGAAAACCCTAAATAGGGTCATGAAGAGTCAGATACGACTGGAATGACTGGACAATAGAACATTATGTATATTATCTCATAAACAGTAAGGGAAGTGCTGTTCTGATCCCCCTTTACAGATAAGGACACTGAGTCTGAGAAAGATGAAATGATACGCTCAGGGGACATACAGCTGGGTGGTGTCTGAGGAAGGATCTGAAGTCAGTGCTCCTGACCCAAGGCTGATTTTCTAGTGACTGTGCCTCCTAATTGTTACAATGAACTAAGATAGAGACACATACCTGATGGACAACACATATCATCTCTGAAACACTACTTTGGTGTAAAAAGTCACAAAGATGGTTCAAGCATTTATTAAACTCCAAACTTCCATTTGTAGTAGGGGTGATGTTAATTTTAGACGAGAGACTGGCCTGCAAGGATCTTCTCCTCTTTGTATAGGGCAAAACACTCAGCGTTAGCCTAACATAAGCAGTTTGGTTTATGACAGAGCCACCAGATTAGTGTGGCTGTTCTACTTAGACATTCCTGGGGTAAAGGAAAAAGAAAAGAAATCTGAATTTTAAAAATAATTTTAAATTGAGCCCGAGTTTCTTGGTTCTAAAATCTCTGGGCTGTGTTCTCCTTTTGGTGTTCAAAGTCATTTTCAATTTAGTTACCCTAGTCCTTCTCAAATGAGGAATCGTGGGAAGAAATTTATCTCCCACCCACCCAGGCTTTAGTTGTAATTGATCACGTTCGCCCTCCCCTAAGCTGAGCTAGGGCTTAGAGGTTTGGATATGATGCTTTGTAAAGAATGAAGGGTATGAAGTCAGGGGACTAGATGTACTGTCAGGTTCTTTTTGGTTCTGAATCTATGACCAATATCTTTTTTAACTCCACCATACTGACTCTCTGAGTATAATTTTAAGGGTCAATAGCAAAGCGTGGCTGATTTCCTCTCACTTTGCTCAAAAAGTTCAGGCAACCCAAAAGATCACGAGGCACAACGTCCAATAGTATTTTTGGGCTAATCTGCCCCTTTCTTGCTCCTCTTTGGGGCCTTAATGAATGAAGATAACTTGAGAAGAAATTTAGGGATATCCGATTGGATATTAGCCAAAAAGCAAAACTTAAAATGAGTAGTAGCATATCTATTTTTAAAAACTCATGCGTAGAAACTCTTTTATAACCTGCCATGAAGCCAATTCTGTGTATGATAAAAGGAGACATTAACATGGGTAAGTATACTTGGAAAAAGATGTGAGCAACGCACACAATGAGATTGGGAGACATTAGATTGATGATCTGAATATTACATTGGTACTGCTGATGAAGAAAAAATATGTATGTATGTGTGTGTAAGTGTATATGTATACATACATGTGTAAATATGTGGATATAAAATTTTTAATTAGAGGAAGACCACCAACAGTTTGGGTAGATCTTCTACCGAGGCTTTATGGAAAATTTTGGGCAAGGGATCTTACAGAATGAAAAGGCTGGGGAAGGTTGTAATCTGTTTGCCTTTTGCTAAATTGTTTCCCATGTCCAGAATACATTTTCTTCTCATTTCTGCTTCTTCAAATGTCTAGACTTTTATGTATTAACTAATATATATTTATAATATTTATATAGAATATCATATATAATATAGTTTATATATTAACTGATAAATAGAAGTATGTATAGAATAATTTTGCATGTATATCTATTTATGTCTAATGTTAGCTGTCTCTAGGGTGGGGAGGGAAGGGAAGAAAAAAGAATTAATTTACATGATAACTTTGTTGTATATTTGGAGGGAATAGCAAGTTGTACAAGGTAGATTTTCAATTTCATGTGCAAAAATTTTTTTTTATTTTACTGTGTCATGGAAATGTGTTTTGTTCCATGAATTAAAAATAAAATAAATAACTTAAAAAAATCTAGCCTTATTTTTACAGCTTAGGTGTTGCCTCCTATATGTGTGTGTGTATATATACATATATATATATATATATATATATATATATATATATATCCTTTCCTGGTCTTCTCAGTTGTTAAGATCAGAGATTTAGAGAGACAGAGGTAAAGAGAAAAAGACAGAGAAACAGAGCCACAGAGACAAAGACAGACAGACACAAAGAGACAGATGGAGAGAGAGAGAGACAGACAGACAGACAGATAGGCAGAGAAACAGAGACATAGACACAAAGGGAAAGATGGAGAAAACGGAGATGGAGGGAAGAGACAGAGACAAAGACAATGATTATTAAAAAAGAGAGAGAGAGAGACAGACAGACAGACAGACAGACAGAGAGACAGAGAGAGAGAGAGAGACAGAGATCAATCCAGCTGCACACTTGTCTAAATAAGGGTTTGGACCCTGGAAAGATTGCCACAGGCTTCACTCCTTTCTTTTAATGGGTTTTGAAGGGCTTCACTTTACCCAAGAAGTAATGAAGGTCTCTTGCAAACGGTAAGGGGGAAATGTTCCCCTTGGGAACATGAGTTTAGGTGATCATTGAACCCACTTTAATTTACTATTGATATTCATTTGGTATTTAGATATCAGGAGAACTTGAAAAAGGCCTCCTTAGGCAGATCCTCAGAGGTAAGAGGTCATAGGCAAGAGTCACAAAAAAATGGGCAATCGTGGTTAGGTTGTGATTTGCAACACTAAAGGCAACCTCTATTTGAACTTGGGTTCAGATCTTGGTTCTTCCACTTATGGCCTATCAGGATCATATGAAATAGTCATATCAATCCCTTCCAGTGTGACATTGGGCAAGTCAGTCACCGCAGTCCTCTAGGTCTCACTTTGCTTTTTGGTAAAATGACGGAGACTACATATCCTCTGGTTCTAAATGATTCTATGATTCTATGATCTAATTCTATGATCAATGATCCATTGTTTCAGTGGAGGACCGGCTTGTTGGAATGATGCCATCATCCCATTAGACGATAAAATAACCAAGTGCTGTCTTATTGGGCTGCTGAATTTGGGGTGGCTACAGCCTGTTTGAAACTTAGCACTCCGGAGTCCGCTCTTTCCTCCTACAGTGGGTCAATGAATTTTGTGTTTTTTGGAAGGAAGGTATTTTCAGTTTGGGCACTAGATGTCACTCTCTCTCCAGGAAATCTTCACAGCTGGTGGATGCTGTGTGTTAATTAGAAAAGAAAGCTATTTGGAAAGGGTTTGTAAGTGGCTGCAAAACATATTTTCAATTACTTTCGAATAGGAACATTTTTCCCCTTACCGTTTGCGAGAGACCTTCATTACTTCTTGGGTAAAGTGAAGCCCTTCAAAGCCCATTAAAAGAAAGGAGTGAAACCTGTGGCAATCTTTCCAGGGTCCAAACCCTTGGCAATGGGGAGTTTAGACAGGTGTGCAGCTGGGTTGGTCTCTGTCTCTCTCTCTCTCTCTGTCTCTGTTTGTCTCTTAATAATCACTGTCTCTGTCTCTGTCTCTACTCCTCCCTCTTCATCTGTGTTTTTTTCCTCTCTTTGTCTCTGTTTCTCTCTCTCTCCCTCCCTCTCTTTTCCCTTCTCTCTCCTCTCCCCTTCCCTCTCTCCCCTTCTTTCTTCCCCTTTCTCCCTCCCTCCCTCCCTCTTTCTCTCCCTCCCTCCCCCCTCTGTCTCCTTCCCTTCTCCTCTCTATCTCTCTGTCTGTCTTTGTCTCTGTGTCTCTGTTTCTCTTTTTCTTTTCACCTCTGTCTCTCTATTTCTATCTATCCATCTCTTTCCCTATATCTGTGTCTCTGTCTCTCTATGTCTCTGTTTCTCTCTGTCTCTTTCTCCATCTGTCTCTCTGTGTCTCTTGTCTGTTTTTCTCTCTGACTCTGCTGTTCTGTTTCTGTCTCATTATTTTTAATCTTGGTGCAGAATATATGTATTGGGAGGGGAAGGGTTATGACATGTGAACTTTATTTCTCAGAGGGGATGGGAGTACAAAAAAGAGTCAGCCCTTGGACTATGCAGGTAAGGAGCCTTAGCATAATTTAAATATTCTTTCTAGACTGTCATCTTTTTTAAATGATGAAGAATCTCTCTGAACTTTCCTCAGGTCACCAGGGTGAAGAAAGCACAGAAGAGCACTGTGTCCAAGGCCAGGTCTTTGTTCTGAGGTGGCTGGAACAGAAGCCAGTCATATAAATGCCTCCTGGCTTACTGCTGTTCTCCTTTGCTGCTGTGAGACAGGCCAGGCATTTAATAATGACAGAAATAAATAGCGGTTTGCTCAGAATTGATAGCCAGGCAAATTTGCCTTTTTATTACTGTATATTCTTTCATGGTCTCTATCATCACAGATGTCCCTTAAATTATAGGACTTCCTTCCTTCTTACTTCGAGCCTATCATGCTTAGTAGCATACTACGGGGGGCAACACAGGAAATATGGCATCTTAGGTGATGTGGCCTTGAGGTGGGAATGTTATATGTGTGGAGAGAGAGTCTTGGACTTGGACCTAGAGCAGGGTTCTATAGTCTACCATTTACTATCCAAATTCATTTGGTTAAAGAAACATACAATTGTGTTTTTTTTCCAAACCATTTCCCAAATTGTCTTCATTAAGGGCCCCAAAACAGAGCGAGTCAGAGTCAGGCTAGCCCAAATATACAATTAGGCCTTTGCCTAGTGATGGGCGGCACAGCTTTGGCTTTTCAGTCTAGCCATGTGAATTTGGGCAAGACACCTCCCTGCCCTGAGCCTTAGACTTAGAATGATATAACTGGAAGGAACCTCAGTGACTACCTGACTGAATGCTCACTATGACCTACCCTAGGGCATTTATTTATTTATTTTGCTTTTTGTGTGTGTGTGTGTGGGAGGGCAATTGGGGTTAAGTGACTTGCCTGAAGTCACATGGCTAGTAAGTGTATCAAGTGTCTGAGGCCAGATTTGAACTCAGGTCCTCCTGACTTCAGGGTGCCACCTAGCAGCCCCTAGGGCATTTATTTTACCAATAAGTGGAAATTGAGGAAACCAGGAGAGTGAAGGGCCTTTAGTCCATGGTGTCTGAAGGATAGGTTGAATGCAGTGAGAATTTTTAGTGCTGGGAAAGCTTAGGGTGAACATGAGAGGTGCCTTCAAATATTTGAAGGCATATTCCATGGAACAGGGATTAGATCTGTCCTCCTTGGTCCCAGAAGATAGAACTAAGAATACTTAGTAGCCATTGCAAAAAGACAAATTTAGGCCCAACGTCAGGAAAAACTTCCTAACAATGAACACTGTACAAAAGTGCAATTGACTATTTATAACTTAATGGTGGGAGGTAACAGCCCATTGAGGAATAGTGGTCAGAGAGGGACATTTTTGTCTGGGAAAGGTCCTGGGATGGTGAATGGGGCCAGAGGAGAGTAGGCTGATACACCAGTTCCAGGAACAATGGCAGATTGTTTTAATCATGGATGCAGAACTGGTTGAAACTGAGACTAATGGGGACACTTTGGAAGGGATGTCTGGGAAGCGGGGGATGAAGTGAGGCATGGCGGCTGGCCTAAAATAGTAGATGAGAGTTAGGCAGACTAGGATCATAGACCTGGACCTTGAGGGACTATCTTATCTACTGAGCAATTTATCTAATCTCCTTATTTTGTAGAGGAAGAAACTGAGGGCCAGAGAGGTTACATGACTTACCCAAGGTCACACAGGAAGTCACAGAGTTAGGTAGCCCAATGGATGGTGCACTGAGTCTGGAGTCAAGAATACCTGAGTTTCACATTTTCTCCCTTTCTCCCTCCCCATCCCATCCTTGCTGAGGTGGCAAGTAATTTAATATAGGTTATACAAGTGTAGTCATGCAAAACATATCCACGTGGAATAGTCATGTTGTAGAAGAAAACACAGACCAAAAAAAACTCAAGGAATATAAAGTAAAAAAAAAAAAAGTAAGCTTCAATCTGTATTCAGACACCATCAGTTCTTTCTCCAGGGATGGAGAGCATTTTTCATCACTGGTCTTTCAGAGTTGTCCTGGATCATTGTATTGCTGAGAATAGCTAAGTCATTCACAACTGGTCATCTCACAATATTACTGCTACTTTGTACACAGTATATTTTATTTTGCATCAGCCCATACAAGTCTTTTCAGGTTTTTCTGAGAGCATTTCTTATAATACAATAGTATTCCATCATAATCACACACCACAGCTTGTTCAGTCATTGCCCAATTGATGAAGATCCTTTGATTTCTAATTCTTTACCTCCAGAAAACAGCTGCTATAAATATTTTTTTGTGTATATATATATATATATATATGTATAGTTCCTTTTCCTTTTTGTTTTTATCTCTTTTGGAATATGGAACCAGTAAAACCATGATTATTTTAAAAAGTTTTATTGCTTTTTGTCTTTTATTCCCCAGTACTTTTCCAGTACACTATCTCCACTGAGCCCTTCCTTGTAAGAAAGATAAATAGTTAAGAAAAACTGAACTACCAAATGATAGTGTCTGATGATCATAGCATAACTTACCCCTCTGTAGTCTCCCACCTTTCTACAGAGAGGAGGGAGGTGTGTTTAACCAGCTGTCTTCTAGGATGTTGATTTGTCTGTGAAAAATGTCTTAACCTCCCCCTGACTTTGTAGCTTTACATACACCTAAATCTTTATTTGCAGTGATAAACTACTCATTTTGGCAGGCCACTCCTGGGCAGGGATTTGTGATGTCATCTTGCAGGCAAAGGCACCAGATTATGACAGTCCGAAGAGAAATGCAGAGGACATTAGCAAAGGGAGCCTTGTGGCAGATGAGGGAGTAAGCAATACTATACTGCTTTGCTCAACTGCGCTCTGTGTGCTTCTCATAACAAGAGCAGTTTAGTTTTAATTACTGGTGATAATACCTCATCGTACACCAATAAATACCGTGTAGTATATTTTGAAAAGGCAATGAACTCCTAGTCAGAGGAGAATTCACTATAGTTCTCTGCCATTAAATCTCAGGTGAATTGAAGGATAAACCTGCCCATTTTTCTGGGTTAAGAATTATTGTATTAGAGGAGAGGGGAAGTGAGACTTGTCAGGAGGCTGAAATAATTACTGGCACCTGAACAAATTGGGGAAAATAAACATGCCTCATTAATAGGAGATTAACCGATATTGGATCAGTTAGTCTTGGAGAATACATTTTGCACTGTTACAGTTCCTCATTAAAAGAGTGTAAAGGCAATTAAGAAAAAGTGTGAAGGTTCAGAACAAGACAATATTAAGATGCTGTTCTATTTGAGTAAAAGATGAGTATGATTGTGTAAAAGGCAACTGGATTAGGTCTTACCTTGAACTTTTTGGGGTATACGTTAATCACTTGTAGTAGAGAAGGAAGTCTGCAGAAGGGTTTATTTATTTCAAGACAGATTGAATAAGAGGTTTCTCTTGGTTTTAGACATGCAGTGGCCTTTTCCTGAACTTAACCATGGGAATCCCCTTATTTGTCATTATGTTTTTATGACATTCAAGCGCTCAGCCAATGGGTGTCATCTGTTGTACAAGACCTAGTAGCTGAACTGGTTCTCAGCCAGTGAACTCAATTTTATATAAAAAGTATTACCATGGCTTAGCTCAGTGAGGCATCTATCCAGATCAAACTCATGATACTGGGAGCTTCCCATCCTGCTACCACACTCCACAGGGATATTCTCATGGCATCCCCCAAGGTTAGAAGTATAATCTTCCTCTCAGTTATCTTTTCTACTACTTAATACAATTATTTTTGCAAAAATAGTATGTTGTGACTACATTTCCCTGGCATTCTCTACAATCCCAGTTTTATGACCCTGTCCCTGGTGAAATGTACACAAAACCTCTTAGCAAATCACTTGAAATGGTGGAAAATCCTTTCAAATTAGAAAATATTCATGTATTCAAAAGGTTCTAGGATCTCCTTCACCTGCATGTTCTTGCCAATGATTTAACTTGCAACCTAGAGGATGCCTGCCCATCCTCTGTTACTTTTGTCCATGACGTCCATCCCCTAAATTTACCCCCTGTTGCCCACCTGACGTGGTGAAGTCCTTCTTCATTTCAGCTGTCATTGCAAAGATACCAGTGGTGGCAAGGAGAGGTTAAGCAACTTGCCCAGGTCCATGTGGTTAGTAAATAAATGTCAGAAGTAGGATTCAAACTTGGGTCTTCCTGAATCCAGGTCCCACACACTACCTACTATATTGAACCACCTCTTTGCACCTATTTCAATTAATGTTTGTTGAGTTGGAAGATTAGGAAGGCATTCTTTTCAAAGCATTCTATACATCACTTAATTTTCTTCTTGTTCTTCTTCTTCTTTTTTTTTTTTTTCCGCTCAACTCTGTCCAGATGAATTTCCTAATTGAAAGTAAACCACAAGGCTAGCTGCCTGCTTCAAAAACCCTCAGAGGGGGAGTGGCCTTGACTCTTCTTGCCTCTAAGCATTTGCTATTCATAAGTCAAGTATGTTTTTAAGAAGCAGCTCCAATTTGCATTCTTTACTCTTTAAAAGTCAGATTTTTTATTATTCCGTATTGGGATGAAGTGTCTCACTGTGATTTATGAAGGGGCTAGTAGTACCTCCTTAAGCAAAATGTAAAGTGATGCTTTCCCAGGAATAAGTCTGGTTGGAGAGAAGAGTAAATTCCGAACATGGAGGGGGTGTTTTGTTACATCTGGCCTGGGAGGAGGAGGTGTGGAAATTGGAACTGGATAACAGCAGCAAAAGCCAGTGACATATGGCTTGTGAGGTGATGGGAAAATGCATCAATAAAACATTAATTTACATTTTGAAAAAAAATTCCAAAAGAGGTAAAAGACAGAAGGACCTCACATATGCATTTTTTTTGTGGTAACATAAAACTGAAAACAAAATGGATACCCGTTGATTGGGGCACGGCTGTACAAATTTTGGCAAACAAATATGATGGAATATTGTTGCAGAGTAAGAAGCACGAAGGTATGAAGAATGTAGAGAAATTTAGAAAGATTTGTAGGAAGTGATGCAGGAAGAAGAAAAAGGACCAGAAAATCAATATACACATTTTCTATAAGTATGCAAAAGAAAACAGCACAAAAAGAAAGCTGAATTTGGATTGATTGCAATAATCAGCCAATCTTCAACTTGGAAGACACATGATGAAACATATTTCCTTCATCTCAATTGAGAGATGGGGGCAGGAGGAGGAGGGCTTTGAGGTAGAAAACTGGTGTACAGTGTGCTGTCAGACTTCAGAGGATCGTTTTTTGTTCAGTTTTTCTTAATTGTTTTCCTTTGTTGTGAGTATGTGGGATAAATTAGGAAATGTCTGTGTTGTAAAAAACAAAGAGCATAAACAAAACTAAAGCCCCCAAACAAACAACAAGGTTTTTGCATGAGCCCTGCTTTTCTAGGGCACTTAGGATGTGATGAATGGCAGCAATTGTCCTGCTTCTCCCACCCCCCACCCCCCTACATACCCGCTTGCCCAAATTTGCTTCCTAATGCAAGTGGCTAGAAAGTGTTTCAGTTGGAACTCAAAATTAAAAAAAATAATAATGTTAAAAACAATTTTACATGTAAGTGGGGGAAAAAATAAAATATCAAATA
Source organism: Pseudocheirus occidentalis (assembly GCA_028646575.1). Classification (NCBI taxonomy): domain Eukaryota; kingdom Metazoa; phylum Chordata; class Mammalia; order Diprotodontia; family Pseudocheiridae; genus Pseudocheirus; species Pseudocheirus occidentalis. The sequence goes on along the minus strand of CM053601.1, from coordinate 73,505,574 downwards.
AATAGAAAAAAAAGAAAGACAAATGTCTCAAGAATGCAGTCACTGGAGGAGAAGGAACTGGCATTGTACCTACTGTTTCCAAGGAAGAGGATAAGATTACTCTCCCTACCCTTCAAGGTCATCTCAGTTATTTTAACCCTTTTGTCTCTGTCCTTTCTTCTCTTTTTCAAAGTGGTTCTTGATCCCTCATTTAATACATATAAAGCAGTTGGAGTGAGAGGCATCAGAAGCGTTATTTAGCCTGTATCTGTTGGATGGGGGTCTCTGGACCCTCAGCAAAGCATATGGGACTGCGAGAATTAGAGATTTTTCAACCCTAAATAATTACAGAATTTATATCAATGCAATGACCAATCTTGCCTCCAGAGAAATGATGATGAAACAGAACTCTTCTTAAAGAGATGGTAGACATGGATGAGAAAGGAGGCATATGTAAGTTCTCAGATATGGTCAGTAGATTGGTTTACTTAACCACATTATGAGACTTCTGATGTTGGGTGTTGGCACTGGGAAATGATAGTGCTATAAAAATATCAATAAGACATTAAAATAGTTATTTTATAAACAATGGTAGGCACAATACAACTAATTAAATTCAATACATAATGAAAAAAGAATTGGAATTTTTATGGCTTATGTGCACACAAAATCATTTTCCTTTCTCAATAGATATTAACTTTCTGGCAGACAACTACTGCCTTTATTCACCCTCAAAAGTGGCTGTATTCCAGTGGTTAGTGAATACATATATATTGTCTATGGTTTTTAAAAGGTTGCAGGACATTTCTGGAAAAGAAGGCACCAAGTATGGGATATTATTATTATTACCTGCTGACTCACATCTTAGATTTTGTTACAAGGCACTCCCTCCACATTCACCAAAGGTCACCCTTGGCTCATTATATTCTTATCACAAGTCTGTAGAGGGCCCTGGTCTCACTGATTCAACATCAGGCTGAAACCATCCATAAAAGTTCTAGGAAGCATGCACTAGGGCATTGGGGATTATTTTGCCCCTACCAGCAAGTGAAGAATCAAATTCCTTAATCCATCAGAGCTCTCTGACAGAAACCACAAATCTTATTTGTTTTGCTCAGCATATTGGTTCAGGCGACAAGTTCATATTTTACTCTGTCTAGAGCCTTGCAGAGTCACCAGGCCTCATCCATAGAACTATTGAGGCGAAGAGCCCTGGAATGTGGATGTTTGTTTACTTCTGTACTTACCTTGTTATACACCATTCTACAGCCAAGGCCTTTCCAGAAGAGCTTCATAAAAAGTAACAGCCACTGACATTCATCACATGCTCGGCCTCTTTTTCCATTTCCTCTTTGTTTAATAGAACCCCACAGAGGGTGGGAGAGAAAGCTCGGGCTACCGCCAGCTGAGCCTATGGCCTCACACTTTCCAAGCTCATCAAAAAAAAAAAAATCCTTTTTTTTTTTCCTGGTAGAGAAGAAGCATTTTATTGAAAAGATGACCCAGGCATCATTTCTGGGTGTCTTTGCCAGCGTTTAGCCCCCATTTCACTTCACCCTTATGCCTTTCTAATCCATTCCCAATATTCATTATTCTGAGAGTGACTTGTGGACCAGGGAAATGAGGAGGGGGTGTATAATAATACCTCCTTCCACTTAATGTCTCTGGTCTGAAAATTTCAAAGCACTTACCAGTGTCAGCTTCTTCTATTTCACTGATAAAAATAATGAAAAGTGCTCTGATGTTATGACGATAGGCACTTGGTAAATGCCGATTAATTTAGACAGATAGACAGAGTTAGTTACTGGGTAGAAGAAATCTTTCTGTGTAAAGTAATATTTCAATTCTTTCTTCTTGGTGGGACTTTTTTGACCTTAAAACTTTTTTTTATTTGCTTTGAAGAAAAAAACCTTAGAAACCATCCATGATGTCTGGAATATTGGACAAAGATGGCTAAATTTTTTTAGAAGCCAGTCCCTGCCACCATGATACACATCTCTCTAGAGTGGAACTTAGTTCTTGTCTAGGACTTTTCTATTTCTTTTGCATTCTCATCTTGTATACTTATCTATGCACTCAAAATAATATTCCAGAATTCTAATAGAATGTAAGCTCCTTGAGGGCAGGGAATGGTTCAAGTTTTGTTTTTGTTCGCAAACTCCTAACTCAGCATCTGGCATAGACTAGATGGTTAATAAATGTTCTTTGAATTGAATTGAATCACTTTGCTCTGAGTGGTGGTTCAGGAGACATTTTTGACTGTGTGATTAGCTAATACCAGGGTAAATCCCAACAAAGCCAGATTAGAATTCCAGAACTATTGGAGCATGGGTAATATTGTGTTAGACATCTCTAGGAAGGCAATGTTCAAATGAGGACAGAGGAGGCAGATACTCAGGTCAAATGTCTGTTGTTCTGCCTAAATACCCTAGAAAAATACTGAAGACTACCTAGGTCATTCATTGTAGAAACATCCAAATAGCTTGTGAGTTAGAACAACTGTTCTTCTTGTTTCTGTTCTAATTATGTAACCAACCATGGTTGCTCTCCTGGAGTGGAGTATGTTGGGGACAATCTTTTTGTGTCCTGGCATTTGTCCCTGGGAGCACAAGATCACTCACTGAATTAGTAGGGAGTTTAGATACACTCTGGTCCATAACCCTCATTTTATGGAAGGCAACATTGAAGTCCAGGTCCCTGTGGTGTTTCACCCTTGTTTCCTACAAACAGTAAGTAGAAGTAAGTCCAGTTCCTTTGACCCTAATGTCTAGTGCTGTGTCCCCTGCTCCTGTTGGACTCTTTGGAGTCAATCTCATTGAATTGCCAACTATGATCTCCTTTAGGGGCCTTTGTCTTGGAAAGTTTTTATTCCTTACTTGTCCTCATGCATTTGAAACTCCTCCATAGATTTCCATGGATCCCAATGGTAAATAGTCTGTCCTTTGGGGAAGGATTAGATTTGTTTTCTCTTGGTCCTAGAGGGCAAAACTAGAAGGTGCAGAGGTAAATTTCAGCTTGTAAAAACTTTCTAACAGAGCTGTCCAGAAGTGGAATGGATTGGTTTGAGAGATAGTGAGCTTCTCATTACAGGAAGCACTCAAGTGGAGGCTAGATTACCACTTGTGACCAATGTTAGAGAAGCAATTCTGTCCCAAAGCTGCTGAGGTTCAGGCTGGCTCAGGTGACCTTTCAACGCCCTTCTACCTCTGAGCTTGACTCTTTTAGAAAGCAGGTTATCCTCTGTATATGGATAGATTTATGTGTTCTCTTTCTATCAGAATCACTGCTTCAGCCTCAGAAACTTAGCTTTCTATGGAAGACACACAGTCTCCCACTGTAAGTTTTCATATTATATTGCCTGAAAGGTGCAGAGATAGCTTTATTACTATGATTTGAGTCTTGCTCATTATGCTCGCTCATCCTGAATAGTTCAGGTGACATTTCTTCCTTTGTCCATTCTGGTATGGAAGGACATACCTTAGCACGAATGTCATCTGTTTCCTGATGTATGGAATAGAGAATAATAAAAGTCATTAAGTTGCCCCCTTTCCTCCTCCCCCCCCCCCCGCCGTTTTCACTCAACTCTATGTTGCTGTCTTGAACAATACTAGACTGACAGAACATTATACAAATAGCTCTCCATCCTTTCTTGGCAAACTGTTTGAGGGAGTTTAAATAGTGATGAAGAAGCAGGAGGCATTTTTTTTTTTCCATTTAGAGTCTGTTGCTGGAGAATTGATAAAGTCATCACAGTACAATGGGCCTCTGACCCTGATCTGACAAAAGAGATTGAAAGTGCCTTGTAGCAAGACAAGGACAATGTGCAGGACTCATCGGGCCATCAGAGGTGGAGTGGAAGAGATAGATTTCTGTATGTGGATTTAACTATCTGTGTGTGTGTGTGTGTGTGTGTGTGTGTGTGCGCATTTATATATCTCAGCTCAAGACTGCCAATCAGGTTTTCAGGCAAAGTGTGTTTAATAACTAAATAAATGATGAAACGGTAGTCAATAAACAATTTTGTGGTTTAATAAATTATTCATTTTAACAACAATCCCTATGTTTGCCCAGAGATGGGAAGATGCCTGTATGTCAGTTTCCAAGGATGCTCAGGGATCAGCATGTAGGCTTCAGAGGTGTTTATTCACCACTTTTCCAACAGAGGGTGCTTGTGTTACACCAAAGAAAGAGCATTTTTTACTTTCTTTTGGCCACTTGCTTTATCTTAAAAAAAAAGTTTTAAAAAAAAGCAATTAATAAGCATTTATTTTCTCTCCTCCATCACTATCTCCAGCTCTTGGAAAAAAACCCCAAACCCTTGTAACAAACATGGATAGTTAAATAAGTCAAATTCCCATGTTGACCATGTACAAAAATGTGTGCTTCATCCTGCGTATTTAGACCATCACATCTCTTTGTCAGGAGGTAGATAGGATTTTTCATTACCCTCGTTAGGATAAGGGTTCCATTATCTTCATCATTGCACCAGGAAAACGATTCTCTTCAAGGAGAGAGACAGAGAGAAAGAGAAGAGAAGAGAGAGAGAGAGAGAGAGAGAGAGAGAGAGAGAGAGAGAGAGAGAGAGAGAGAGAGAGAGAGAGA
>CM053601.1:73476917-73500493 GCA_028646575.1 Pseudocheirus occidentalis | reverse complement strand
TTAAGATATACAGGGGCTGGGATAGGGAGATCCTCCCTGCCCCACCAGAAAATAAGAGAACAGAGCAGGGGAGGGACTTTACAGTGGGATTGCTGTTTTAGGGTTGGGACATGGGCAAGACGGGGAGAAAATGTGTAATTCAAAAATGTAATGAAAATGAATAATGTAAATAAGAAAACATAAAAAATAAATTAAAAAAAAAAGAACAGACTTCTCATCAATATAATGATCTAAGATAATTCCAAAAGACTCACGATGGAAAATACTATCCACACTCAGAGAAAGAAGTATGGAATCTGAATGCAGATCAAAGCAGACTATTTTTGCCTTTTGTTTTTGTTTTATCTTTCTCTTGGTTTTTTTCTTTTCCTGATTCTTCTTTCAGAACACGACTAATGTGGAAATATGTTAAAAAAAATTAGAATGAATTCATAACAATGCCTCTTTCCTAGCCCCTAGAATTGTAACTAGGGATTCTAGGTCAAGGCGAATTTAATTGTGGGCAGGGTAGGGACACGGACACGTTGTCCCAGTTGGATAAAGATGTGCTGGGCACCCCCTGAGAGGAGACGTAGAGGGAGGACAGCATGTAAGGCGCCTCAGGGTCAATGTCAGAGGTTCGGGACCTTTGTGACACCGTGTGACACGGAGCTAGCAGAGGGCCATAGGTCCTGGAGACGGCAGAGAAGGAAGCATCCTGGATGTCGGCTCCCTGAGGCAAAACTCTAGTTACCGCGCTTTGGCTGCAGTCGCTTCTAGCCGGTCTCCTTCACACACACGCTTTGCTAGCACAGAGATTCTGGTCTGTGAGCGGTTAGGTACTTTGAATTCAGCAGCCCTTTCTGACTCCACTCCCAGCTTTTCAAAAGTTGCTGGGAAATGAAAAAAGTAGACAGAGGGCTCCAGCTTCCCATGGCCCTGCCTGAGCCGGACTCGCGCTTTGAAGAAATCACTTGTTTCAGAGCTTTACTTGAAAAGCCCTGGCATCCTGTACCTCCGCCCCCGACTCGGAGAGGTCGAAGCCTTCCCTGAGATCCTGGGCTGAGTACCTTTGGTTGTTCGAGTCAATTCCTATAATGTTTATCTGGTCCTCTCAGCGTACACTGCAGGCCAGAACAAAACAGCCCTGCTAAACAGCGCTGCTATGGAAACCGCAAACACCAGGCAGTCCTGGACCCTGCACTTGGCAGCCAGGCAGGGAGCGAGATAATGGCTTTCGTTGTTATCTATTGGACAGCGATGCTCAGTCAGTTATACCCTCAGGCCTTGGCGAGGGACGAGCTGATGAGGCGCTCCAAGAGGAAGCTTCCTCAGCCTCAGTGAAGTGGGCCAGTGCTAGCCCATGCAGCAGGGTCACTGGCTAATTATCTCCATGAAATGCTAGGCTTTCAGTTCTCAGGTGCTACAATATGTACAAGTCTGCAGCAAAGCTAGGCGAACATAGAGAGCAGCTCCTTTTCCTACTTTATTTCCCTTTCAGATGCTCACAAACTCTCACCGGAACCCACGGGACTAAAATGCACTCTACTGCAGAGAGAGCCCAAGGTAACCTGTTCCTCAGCGAATTCCTTAGTGGACTGAAAGTTTCTTGCACCCTGAAAATGCACTCCCCCCAGAGGGAGTAGCCTATTCTCGGAGCAGATTACTTGACATTTTCCATTCTGGAATGTATACAGACTCTACAACTCTCCAAAAATATACTTCATATGAATCTCTGAGGGTTATTAAAATCATGTGGTTGGCTGGAAAATGCAATAAGAGGGCACATTTACTATACTCAACATTAAAAATAATAACACATGGAAATGGGAAGGCTCTGAGATTGAGTAATTGGATACAAGAGCCTTTCACCTCAAGCTTGCCAGTTCAAATCAAATTGCTTGGCAGGGAGGAGGTGTGGACAAACACAGCTGTGTTTAGAATCTACTCAATGTCTCAAATAATTTTTTTTCTTCCAAATATTTGGGGTATGAAAATTGCCTTTTGCTTGAAATGTCCTCTTGGGTTTTGAACTTGCATGTGATGTGGAATAGTTATTCCATTGTGTCTATGATATCTCAGCAGCTGGTTTAATCTTATGTTGGAAAGTTTCTTTTCTAGCAGCTCTATTTTCTCCTGTTTCAGAACTCTGTTTTCCAGAAGTAATTGTGGGAGGGTCTTTTCTTTTCTGATTTTTTTTGTCCTCATGTTCTTTGGTTTGGGAAGAACTAGATGCTATCTTTCAGAAAGGCAATGGCTTAGTGGGATGAAGACCAGACAGGGATGGGAAGAACTCTAGAACTCAGCTGTGTATGGATGGGCAAGTTACATAAGATCTGCAAACAGGTCTCTTTAGTAAGGCCTCTGATACTTATCTCACTCTGCTATTGCGAGGTTCAGATGTAAGATATTTTGCCAGCCTTTAAACATTTTCTTAGCTTGCAGTAGTTCTTTGGGAACTGGATGGGGGTGGGATTGATTTCTCTTTGTGCTTAATTTGCATAATATACTCCCGCTGCCTTGTGGGAGTGAACTGGGAACCAAATGAAATAGTCAGTTGACTCCTAGAGAACCAGGCAATATTTTTTTTTTAATGTAGAAAGATCCCTTATCTTCTTCTATGTAGGTTTAGAAAGGCAACTGGATTGAGGTAAGACATGTAATCCTAAGTTAATATTGGATTAGAGTTCAAGATCCTTACCCCAATGAGTAACAGGATAAATGAAAGTTCTATAGCAGATCTTAACCTGGGATGTGTGTGTGTGTGTGTGTGTGTGTGTGTGTGTGTGTGTGTGATTAATTAATCATTTCAATACAACCAGCTTCCTTTATAATCCTATATAGTTTGTTTTATGCATTTAAAAACATTATTCTGAGAAGGGGTCCACAAACATCACCAGACTACCGAGATAATCCATGACACACAAAAATGTTAAGACATTTCCCTGTTCTAGAGGGGGAGAAGCTCCAGAGATAGAGTTGTAAAGAAGAAACCATATGTTGCTTTGTACCAGTAACAGAAAGACATGTTCCCCAGTCATTTTAATAGAAGATGGGTTTGTTACTCTATAAAGTCAATAAAACAGATGTGTTTTTTGATCAGTCTCCTCTGTATAGATAGTGAACAGTAGATGTAGAGAATAAGCCTGATTTAGTATTTCCTGTTAGAGTTATGAAGTCTTCAAGATCTAGCTGTAACCACTGGCCAGACAAGAAAGGAATTCAGGTTTCCCCTACTAATATATGATGACAGCAAAGTTGTGGTCTCAGAAGAGTTCCTTTAGCAGAATCAGCACACCTGTGAGAGGATTCTTCATGCTGGAGCTGTAAGTGAATAATATTCAAAGCTTTGACTATGGTATATATATATATATATATATATATTTTTTTTTTTTGCTGGAAAGTAGACTGTTTTATGTTTTCCCTTTAAAAAAATTTCCTTTAACACACTGTGGTCAATACACTTGGAGGTTGGGGTGCTAGCTTCTGGGTGTCCAGTGCAGAAGTTTTCTTTCCATATTCATGGAAGGGAGCTTAAATCACATGAAGCATGACACTCATATTTCCCCTGGGAAACATCAGAAACATCAGAATTATCTAGAACTCTACAGAAAAGGTAAAAAACTCTTATGTAAGTAGGTTCTCAGGCCAATAGTTTCTTTGTTTCACTTAACAAAAATATAAAGACAAAAATGACTTGTACCTGAGCCCATAAGACAGTCAAGACAATTGTCTCCCTTCTTGTGAGTTACATGCTTATGGTTGATGGTTTCCCAAAAGGGAAACACATTTGGGGTTGCTAGAGCACCAATCACTGTGTCCCTGCCTTGAGCCTTCACAGTTCATATAATTCCCATTCAGCAGGCTGCTGGAGACAGCTCATACAGGCTTATGAGACCTGATGGTTAAATTTTCAGTATGAGCATTTATATCACAGAAATAAGCTAATTGTATGACCCTGGGAAAGTTATTTAACCTCTCTATGCCTCAGTTTCCCCATTGGGATAATGATAGCAATCTATATCTCTGGTTTGATGTGAGGACAAAATGAAACAAAATCTGTGAAATAAAATGAGATTAAAAGGAGATAAAATTCATAAACCTTAAAGCACTATATAAATGCTAACTATTATTATGATATTATATATAAATTTAGACTATAGAATTTTTATCATAGGATCATAGGTCTAGAATTTAAAAAGGTCTACCTATTTACCCCCACTCCCAACCCCATTTTAGAGATTAGCAACTGAGGTCCAAGGAGGTAAAGTGACTTGTCAATATGGCATGGGTATGCAAGCATCAGAGGGGGAATTTGAAGCACAGCCCCTCTGCCCCCCAGTGCCATTCCTACCATACCATGTGTTCTTAACGTTGTTTAGTTAAACGCAATAAGCAAGAATAAACTGAGGGATCCATTGTAGACAGGCTTGGCAGCATCAGATTGACGACAATAGGCATGAAATGCTCCTGGAATAAAAACTCACTTTATGTGGGAGGTGTGCCAATGCCCCATCAGGAGGTGTCTCTGATGGGCAAAGAATGTAAGGAACCCTGTGACATCTTGAATTTCTCTCTGATTATTATTCTGTTCTTATTTCACAGAGCTGAGGTCACTTCAGAAGCTGAGGCTCCTATATTAGCCATTTTGTGGTTAGTTTTTGTCCTGTTCCAGGCAGGATTCTAGGGGCCACTTGTCATGGCTCCTCCTGGTCAATCAATTCAGTAATGAAAAGGATGAAAGAACCTGCTCATGAGACTTTCCTGATGTTCTACCTGTCACCAGCACACCTGGAACGTGTATAAATGAAAGGGTATCTTTCCTATTTGACTTGGTGCATTATATGGTGTGAAGGGATGTTGGCTCTTAATGAGCCAAGGGGCTCATGAAAAATCGTTTTGGCTAGTTTCCCTCTGAGGACGCACCTGCTTGATCAGGAGCCTGTCTGTCCAATTTCAGGGAAAAGCTACACGTGGAAAAGCGCTCTAGCAACATTGCAGCACTGGGATTAAACATCAATAGAATCTGATGCTAACAAACCTTCAGCAGACTTGGTATATGACTCTACAGAGAGGACCATCGGCCATGCCTCGAATTTGTTGTTTAGTTTGAGGTCTTTTAGGCCTTTTCATTAATTGACTTGTGTTTTGAACTCCAAAGTTTCTAACTCCCAGTCTGATTACTTACTGCTGGTGTGATGTTGGCCAAGTTACTTCCATAATCTTTTTTTAGGATTTAGTTTGTTCCTTTGTAAAGTCAGGGGGGTGGATTGGGTAGCCTCCAAAGTCTCTTCCATCATCCTACTCCATGATTATGATTCTTAGTTCAGAAACTAAATACTGTGGCTAGAAAAACAACTCCACAAACCATCCATAGGATACTGTTTGAATAGTGCTTTAAGCAGGGTAAAGACTTGACAAATATTTGTTGTAAATATTTGTTAAATGAATGAGTGACTGAATGAACTAGTGTTTTAGTATGAAGTCCAGGAAAGTGTCAAGATTTCATAGTCATCCCCTGGAAAATATTGAAATGAATTCTTTTTAGGATTAAAAATTTTAAATGAGAGGCTCCAGCAGTTCCATTAGACAAGTCAGACCCACATTCCTTGAAATATACTCTTATCTAACTTCTGGGGAAGTGAAGAGAGGACATATATGGTCCATTGCTTTGAAGTCAGGGAATATCCATGACAGTTAAAGCGGAATCAATACCCATTTCTTCTGGGGACCCAAGTGCATAGTTTAATTTCCAGGCACGGGGAGAGCCCAGGCACTCAAATTAACAACTCATTTTCTCATACAGAATGTAATGAAATGATAGCTGCATACTAAAAACCAAAGAGAAAAAGAAAGAGGAAAGAGGAGAAGAGGGAAAGAGAGAGGAGAGGGAGAATGAGAGGGAGAAGAGGAGAGGAGGAGAGAAATTGGAATGGAAAGAGCCTTGTTGCTCTTGGACTTGTTAGTTGCTCTTCCTAAAAATGAGGTAAACAATTTTATCATGAAATTATGAGAGTTAAACTAGGCTGCTGCTTCATTGTGACTGGTAATCAGTGATATTGATAGAAAAAGTGGGCTGGGGAATAGAAATATACATACATATGTATACATGTATGTATATGTGTGTATCTATTTGTATATCTATATCCCTAAGACTCTTTCAAAGTACATACAGATTTGAGAATGTATGGGTATAGGAGGAGGGGTTTAGAATTAATTTGTCTTTGTGGGGACTGTAAGAAACATTTAGACAAGTTTTTAGCCCATGTAGAAAAGGAATGATTTCATGTTACTGGGTAGAAGGAAAAGGTCATTGTTAAACACTTCTTATTCAAAAGGGATCTGAATTGGATCTTTGTTTGTAAAATATCACCCAGCACATGTTGGTGACCGCCAGAGGTACAATCTTTATTAACAACTGTGAGGTGACAACTCTCCCATGTTGGTAGGGTGGGGAACTTCTGAACAATGCTGTACAGTGGGGCTACAGCCTTCAACTCAGAAAGGCTTTATTATCATGGGCTCTGCCTTAATACAGTGGTTCTCAATTTGTGGGTTATGTTCAATTTGTACCAATGAAAATACATCCTGCATATCAGATATTTACATTATGATTCATAACAGTAGCAAAATTACAGTTATGAAGTAGCAACGAAAATAATTTTATTGTTGGGGGGGTCACCACAACATGAGGAACTGTATTAAAAGGTCGTGGCATTAGGAAGGTTGAGAACCACTGGCTAATACTACCTGAAGATGGACCCCAGTCAGGGAATCACAGGATGTCAAAGCTGGAAGGGAACTCAGAGACCATCTGATGCAAATAGTACCTGACCAATAATTTTCTCCATTCTATACACAAAGTGGTCATCCACCCTTTATTTGAAGGTCTTAGCTGATGGTAGAAGATTCGGCTTCCCTGGGAAAACCATTTCAATTTTGAATAATTCTAAGTATTAGAAAGTTTTTCCTTATGTTGAGCCTAATGGGGTGGTACCAAGCATACTCATAACATACAAGATATCTAGGTTGGGAATCCTGATAATCAGTGACTCATGGACTTCTTAGGGGTTGGCATCTGAGTGAAAATGCATGGTTATATGCACATAGGGGAAGTTGTCAGGTAGATCTCACAATGGGACCACTTTCCTTCTCAAATCCTAGAAGCTCACCAGCGTCTGAGCTGTTTTTGAAAGGCTATTGAAAAGAAAACAAGACTTCACAGTGGTTAGCTTCATTCTAGTGGTGAAGAAACACTGTTGTTATTGCTGCCACTTCCTCTTCTTCCTAGTCCCTAAATCTTCCCCTGTATGTCACTAAGACACACCCATAATGGTGATGGAAAAGTAACTCAGCTTCAGGCAGTTTTCAGTTGCTCTGTATAAAGGCTGACAGACTTAAAATCTCCCTGCTGTCTCTGTCCGGAGTACTAACGATCACAGAAGCCAAAGCTATGTGGCATCCCCACAGCCATAGGCTAGAACAGCGTATCCCAGGGCAAGTCAGAGTCCTTTGAGTGGAAACCAAGTGTTATAGACATTTCTTTTGGATAGGCTATAAAGGTAAAGTCCATTATTATACTAAGACAAATAGCCCACTTCTCTTTTAAACCTTAACACTCCTAGAGAAAAAGGGAACAGCTTTACAAAATATAATTAAACACTTTGGAAACAGAGTGGGGGAACCTGTGTATTTATATATGGTTGGTGGCTGACCTGACTTCTTGACACACAGTCCTGCATGGATGAGCTCCATATAACCTCTCAACCTTCTAGCTTTCCCCCTAGAAGGCAGTTTTTAGATGGAATACTGCTTAATTTCTCTCTCTGGGACAGAGCTGTCTACTCCTAACAGCTCGCTTCTCTTCGTTCTGACTTCTGCTGTTTTTAATCAACCCCTGCCCCTTTTGCTTTGTTACCTGTGCACTATGTTAGAGTTATTAATTGAGCAGTTTTTATATTTGTAGCATATTAACCTTGACAAACCAACTGCTTGGAGAGCCTCTCATATTTAGCCTAATTAACAGATGGTTTGAATAATTCTTAGATAAATCAGTCTGTAGCAGTGTTTCTCATAGTTATATGACTCAAGTAACAGTTTCAACCCCCTTCACCCAAGGGAGCCAACTGGGCAACTATATGGTGCAAAAGAAAACTTGTGAGGACCAGTAATAGATTTAAAGAATAGGTATAAGAAAAGGAAAAAAAGGGAGGTTGGGGGCAGGGCAGAGAAGATAGGAATTGAGAAATCAAATAAGGAAGAGAGTAAATGAAATAAGAAATAATAACAACAATAGTTTAGAGAGCACTTTATATTATACTATCTCATTTGGTCCTTATAATAATCTTGTGAGTTAGATCTTATTATTATTCCCCGTTTACAAATGAGGAAACAGAAGTCCAGTGAGGTTAAGTGACTTGACCTGGATCTCACAACTGGGTCAATTTAGTTGCAACATAATTTCAAATTGTGTCCTATTGCAACTCATAGCTTCATCAGGGTGTATAAGCCAGGCTTCCCCAAACCGTTTCAATACTTTCTCTTTTATCACCTTTTCCAAGTTCATGAGTGTGAAATGAAACCTCAGAGTCATTTTAATGCATATTTCTCTTATTTGTGACTTGGGTCATGAGTTTAACATGGTTGTTGATCATTTATTTGGACACTGTTCACATCTTTTGAGTGTTTTTTAAAATTCATTTTTCAGTCATGTCTGACTGTGAAACCATTTGGAATTTTCTTGGCAAAGATACTGGAGTGGTTTGCCATTTCCTTCTCCAGTTCGTTTTCCACCCGAGGAAGCAGAGGGAAACAGGATTCAGTGATTTACCCAGGGTCACATAGCTAAGAAGTGTCTGATGTCAGCTTTGAAATCAAAAAGATGAGTCTTCCTGACTCCAGACCTGGTGCTGTATCTACTGTACCACCTAGCTACCCATATTTTTGGGCTCCTTCTTTTCTAGAGAATTAGTCTTGGTCTTATATATTTGTGTCAATTCCTTTTTAACTTGGATAACAGAATTTTATCAGAAATATTTATTGTAGAGAAATTCTCCCATTTGACTATTTCTTTCTTATTGCATCTGCATTGATTTTATTTGTGTTTTTAGTTTTATGTAATTGAAATAATTTGTTTATGTTAATCTTTCCCTTGCTATGCTAAATTCTCCTCAACTACAGATTTGAAAAGCATTTTCTTCCATTCTCTTTTAATATTTTAAAATGAGATGATTCCCCATAGCTATTATTAAAAAATTCCACTTTTATTTTCAGTTCCCCAAAACTTTTAGCCAGAGCTACACAGGCATAATAAAGTACCTGGATAATTTCAGGGGTTTAGATGTTACTACTCTGTGAACTGATGATCATGAAGGAAAGAAAACTCTAGAGGTGACAATGTAAATGATTTTCTGCAGTCAAAATCTATTCATTCCTGGATCACATTTTTGTTAAGTTATCTAATATCCCTTGGGACACTTCCCTTTTGAAACAGAAACTCAGAAAGGGGCTCAGACAAGTTGTACAAAGCAAAATCTGATATTATAGTTATCATCATTGATTGTTCCATACTAGTATAAGCCATATGGAGGATATCAGCAGTTAATTGATCAATGAATCAGTCAATTAGTCAATCAGCAGAGCATTTATTAAGCACCTACTACAAACAAGGGTATACAGAGCTGCTGTATACAAAGAAAAAAGCAAAACAATTCTTGTCCCCTAGGAACTTGGGAAACAACACGTACTTATTAACAGATATTAGTAAAATACATACAAAGAATATCAGTCATAAGCTCTCCTTTCATATACAGTCTCTGTTCTCATTCTAGTCTTGCTCTTAGACCATGAATGTATATATATGCTCATTATGACTGCTCCCACTCTGAACACCTCCCCTTGCTTCAAAACAAACAATCATCGAAACCCTAGTTCTATGTTGTTTTTCTTACCACAAATGTCTCTCCTAAATGAACAGCCACTAACTGTGTTGCTGAGTTTGAGGTTACTGGGTCTTCCTCCAGTCATTAAACACAATACACCATCATATACTTGGGTTACTTCTTGATGCCTGAAAAACTACTCCTTCCTACCCTACCCCTATACCCAAGGACTCTAATCCTTAACTTTCCCCTGCACCTGCCCCCACTATGGTGGGAAAAAAGAGGTTCAGGAAGTTTGCAAATCCTCTCTGTTCAAACTTGGCTAGGGTTTGCACTCTGGTCATTCCAAACTGGATGTCCCGTTTCAAACATTTCAAACCCAACCTGTCCAAAATGGAACTCTGTCTTTCTATCTTCCAGTCTTTCTTCGTCACCCCAACACACCTCAACTTCTGAATTTCTTTATTTTCATTGAGGGCATCAGTGTCCTTCCTGCCACCTCAGCTTCATACTTAACTCCTCACTCTCACTCACCACCAAAATCCATTCAGTGGCCACAACTTGTTTCTGCCTCCACATCTCATCTGCCCCCTTCTTTCCATTTTTACAACCACCACCCCAGTAATAGGCATTTGTTACTTCTCTCCTCAACTTTCACAGTAGTTTTTTTTTTAATAAGTCGAGTCTCTCTCCATTCTGATTCAGCTTCCATAGAACTGCCAAAGTGATTTTTCTAAAGTATAGATTGGACTATGTCACTCCTCTACTCAATAAACTCCAATGGCTCCCTATTACCTGTAGGATAAAACATGAACCCTCTGGCATTTAAAGTCTTTCTCCATCTGGCTCCAACCTACCTTTGTAGCCTTAACCAGCCAGTGGTTCCCCTCCACGTATACCACAAAACGTGCCTTCTTACTGTTTCTCCTGCAAGATGTCCCATCTCCTAGATTATAACAAGATCATGCATAATTTAGATTCTATTCTTTTCCCCCCAGTACTTTTATCTATAGTGTTGAGGTCATTTGTGTATGCTGTGCCCTCAGAATGCAAATCCTTTAGCCTAGGGCCAAGGGCAAGATTAAAGAGATGGGAGAACTAACTCTAGTTCTATACCTTTTCATTTTCTGCCCAACATTCCTGGAATGCATTCGCTTTCCACCTTTGTTTCTTTGCATTTCTAGTTTCCTTTATGACTCAGCTTATGTACCAACCTCTATGGTTCCTCTATGGGAAGTCTTTCCTGATATTCCTACTGATATTCTCCCCCCAATAACTCTGTATTTAGGTTTAAAAAGATTTTTAAATCAGTTTTGTAAACATGTATGTACATATTGTTTCACTGGGTTGGATTGCCAGCACTTCAGGGTCAGAGACTGTTTCATCTCCTGTTCGAGTTTGTTTACATTTTTGTTGTTCGATCATTTTTAGTCACGATTGACTTTTTTGGGGTTTTCTCGGCAAAGATCCTGGAGTGGTTTGCCCTTTCCTTCTCGGTTTTTACATTTACACAGCACTATTAAGGTTTTACAAAAACACTTTACACATGTTGCTTTATTTGATAACTGATCAAATTTGATCTAAGAAGGAATAAGCATTTTAAAGCACTTTAATAGATTCTTTTTGCTTGATGTAGCTGACCTTGTTAGATCAAATTTGAGCAATGATTAAATAAGGTAACATGCACAGTGCTTAGCAAAACCTTCAGGTGCTGCAGAAGTGTTCGCTATTTATTAATGTTCTTAGTAAGTGCTTATTGATTGATCTAGCTTATCTGCTATTGGCTGTGGTCTAGATACTCTTGATTTCATGAAATAATTGAGTTACTCAAGCCTCTTTCACTGAGCTCTAGATCTAATTGCCCCTTAACATCACTTAAATAATAATAATACCTTTAAAGCCAGTAATATCTATAATCTACCTTCCCCACCCCTATCAGTAGTGAAATCTATACTTGTCACACCCTCTTTATTGATCCTTCTGCTCATTAAAAAATAAAGAGCATGAAGAGAGATAGAAGAAAATCTCTTGAAAGGCTTGATGGAAAATTCAGCTGTCTTGCAGCTTGGGAAGGAATACATGTTCTGTTCTTGAAATGGATCTATGAATGTGCTCTAAAGAGAAATTAATGCCTTTACATAGTGTTTCATGGAAGTTATCTTATTTGAGCCTCAAAACAAACTTTGAGTAAGTCCTACAGGTATCATGGTCTCCATTTTACAGGTGAGGAAACTGAGGCAGGCAGGTTAAGTGACATGTCTGGGATCACAATACTAGTAATTGTTTGAGGCAAGGTTCCAACCCAAGTTTTACTAACTCTAGTTCCAGCACTCTACAATGGCAGAGGGCTTCTGAACAAAGAGATTCTCCATGAGACACACAAATACAGATACACCTGCACAAATATAAACTTTATTTAAAGAAAATTCTTCCTTTTGCTTTTTATATGACTTTTTCTTCCCAGTCACCCCCTCTACCCTCCCCTACATTTTTTTTTTTTTGCAGCAAAGAAAAAGAGTTAAGCAAAACCAGCTTTAGACTTGTACAGATTCAAGAGAAAGCATTTGCAAACACTGTACTAAGAAGAGGGAAGGGCATTTCATCATCAATTCTCTGAACCAACCAGAGCATTAACAATAACAACAACTAATGATGTTTATGTGTAGTGCTTTAAAGTTTACAAAGCATTTTACATTCACCATTTCATTTGAACAAGATTATACATAATTTAGATTCTATTTTTTTCCCCCAGTACTTTTATCTATAGTGTTGAGGTCATTTGTGTATGCTGTGCCCTCAGAATGCAAATCCTTTAGCCTAGGGCCAAGGGCAGGATTAAGGAACTAAGGGAGTACTGTAAAAATCATATGGGGCTCTGAGGCCTAATATGATTTTACCTTCTGACCTCAAATGTTAGCTTCCATTGTGTCCTGTGCCATTAAAGTCACTTCTGAACTGTTAGAGGGAACCTGCTTTGGAAGTAGAATGTAATTCATTCTATCATTTCCCCCCCACATTAAGTTTTTACTGTAATGCCCTATTTTACCCAACCACCTCTGATAGAGGCTATTAAACCTTCACTTGCCACTACAGTCTATTAGGTCCCATTACATACATCCCAGATATGAAAGATCTTGGTATTAAATGCAAAATTCCTGCTTCGAAAGCAGTTTCTTCCCACTTATTATGCTAAGGCAGCTTCCCTAAACCTCTTCTCCATGCCTTTAAAATAGAAAGTAGAAAGATATCGGTTGATTGGAAACATCTAGTGGGATTCTTTTTAAAGAAAACAACATTTTATTGATTTTTTTTCCTACTGCATTCATTTCCCAACATTCTCCCTACCCCCATTAAATTGTTCTTTGTAATAAAGAAAAGTTAAGTCAAACCAATTGACTCATCAACAGTGTCTGAAGATGTATTTTGACATTCTGCTGCTAAGCTCCCTCCCCCATCTACAGAGAGGAAGAAAGAATGTTTGATGGTATGATTTCCTGGCCCAAGGTTGATCATTACACTTGAGGGGAGAATGGGTGTCATTTGGTGCTATTTTTCTTGGGAATCTTATAGTTGCTGTGTATTTTGTCTTATGTCTATCTGCCTTGTGTACAGGGTCTATTGGTCCTACAAAATGGCAACTCATTAATTTTCTCGTGGTCCTTCTGTCTTTGACTTCCTTTGACCATGTGCCTTATAGTGAGATTGCTGGGTGAAAGCATATGGACAATTTAGCATCAATGTGATTCTTGAAGTTCTGGGATGGGTGGGTGTCCTTTCTATGTAGGTAACTGATTTCCATTCCATTTTGTGACTGGCCACATTTGTCTGTGTACCAGAAACTTTTAATTTCCACCTTCTCAGCGAAGTCATTCTTAAAAACAATAAAAAGAAGTTTACAGGTTGTACATGAACTGGCATCGTAAAGATTCAAGGTGGCATTCTGAGATGTCTGCTTAGTAATTCATTATCACCTTTCATCAGAGTGAAAAAAGAGAAGAAAACTCATTTTTGCAACAAGATCTGGCCTGAATTCATCTTGGTTCTCTAGCACACCAGTGTTTGTTGGGTGTGCATGTGCGTGTGCGTGTATGTGTGTGTATTTGCTTACTGGTAGTTCATTTGAGTAAGCCCAGATGTGGGGCTGTGTGTTACCTCCTTTCACCATGGAATGAAGGCCGGAGAGGCACTTGGCTCTACTGTAAATGTAATTTGCTGGGCGGTTCAATCAAATTGTTTCCCCCTTTCTTTTCATATTTGAATCTCCTGCTGTGAAGGGAGAACCAGAGCACCAAGGTGTAACATGCATGCTCCCCAGCTGGCTAGATTTTTTGGCCTTGTATCTTTCCACCTGTGTGGCAATAGCTCTGGATCTAAAATGCACCTGGGGGCTGGAGGTATGGCACAATGACTCACTCTGACACCCATCCTTTCAGTCATGGAGTACATAGAGACACATATTTACAGTTTGATTAATCACAGTAATAGCGTTTTGCCCATGATTCTAGCCTGCAATCTCCATTAGTTTCTTTGCAAATCAAGACAATAGCGCATGGATGGGGTTACCTATGTAAATTAAATATGCATTTCCCCCTCCCCCATCTTCTGCCTAGTGGAGTGTCAACCAACCCTCCCAAACAAATTCCTTCTCTCTATTTTATGTGTGGGCAGCTAGGTGGTACAGTGGATAGAGTGCCGGGTCTGGAGTCAGGAAGACCTGAGTTAAAATCCTGCCTCAGACATGTACTAGTCGTGTGACCCTGGGCAAGTCACTTAACTCTGTTTGCCTCAGTTTTCTCATCTGTAAAATGGAAAAAGAAATGGCAAACCATTCTAGTATCTGTGCCAAGAAAAACCCAAGTGGGGTCATGGAGAGTCGGACATGACTGAGCGACAATATTTTATATACATTTTATATGTATTCCCCTGGTTGAACTGAAGGCAGGAGCTATTTTATTTTTATTTGTATCATCAGTGCCTAGCACAGTGCCTGACACTGAGGAGGCATTTAACAAAAGCTTATTAAAGTGAATTGGACTCAGAGTCGGAGAAACTGGTTTGAATCTCAATTCTGTTACTAACTACTTGTGTGACCTTAAGCAAGTCATACTCTGGGTCTCATTTTCTTCGCATGTAATATCAGATGGGTGGACTAAATGACCTCTCTGACCCCCTTCTAGCTCTAAATGAATTCACTTATCACTTTTCTTCTTGCATGGGAAAGACTTGTTTCACTTAGTCCTTTAAAATGGTAATGATACGACAGCATGATGAATACTTTGTATTTGTCATTTTCTGCCATCAAGTGATACTGAGAAGTTTGGGGAAGGACTGGGGTTGAGGTCAAGGCTTTATTTAGAAGTTGCATCTCTTGGGCAGTTGTTCTATAACAGCAATAAACTTGGAGCCAAATTGCTGGAACTGAGGTTTGTCTCTTCTGATTATTAGCTAGGTTACTGTATCTCCAAGCACTGTAGCATACCCAGGGCAGCTTCTAGCACAGGTTCTTAGATCTGCTTTACTAAAGGAAAGCAACTCAAAATGGGTTAGCAATCTTTCTTTAATCAAACAAACATATCAGTTACCTAGTTCAGGGGAAAAAGTCAGCACCCTGAACTCCAGAGAATACAAGCACAAGTTACAAGCACAAGTTACAGGCACAAGTTACAAACAGACCAAGAAACAGATCAGCAGATGGGCTTCCAACCATCTGACCAACACATCTATTACCCCTTCAGGTTACCAGAGAGGAAAGCATCAACATCTGGTTTTTTCAAAGCCGGGGGGCTCAACGGCTTCCCAGAGTCTCATCTGGTCAAATCACACAACTCTTTTCAAAGTGAGCCCCAGAGCAAAGCCTCACATCAGGGCATGTATATATAGGCTTCTCCTGGGTCAGCCCTCTTGACCCACTGTCCAATTACAAAGCAACAAGGTGTTGCCATTCACCCCCCAAAAACAAGCTTCTCGCCATGGCTCCACATGAACATTCTCGGAAAGCAAATGGGATAGGGGCAGGAAAGAGCTTCAGATTCCCATTACAGTTACTCAGAGGAAGAAAATTCACATCTTTTAGTATGAATTTCTCCATCTGAAAAATGGGGGTAATAATCCTTCTACTATCTACCTTTGCAACAGTACCAAGTGGATAGAAGGCTGGTGCAAGTTGAGTCTCGCCCCTGACACATCTTAGCTCACTGACTCTGGGCAAAAAAAATTTAACCTCTCAGTGCCTTAGGAGGCTCTCTAAGTCACAGAGGAGTTGCCAATCTGTACTGGTAGACTGTTTCCCCATAGGAATGAAATTGTAGGTCTGAACAAAACAAAATTCAATGTGACAAAAATGATAAAAGATGGAAATAATTGTTGATGGAGGGGCTGTGGGAAAACAATCACATGAATACACTTTTAATGGATCTAAGAATTATTAAAACTTCTGGGAAATGGTTTGGAAATATTTGACAAAAGTAAGAAAACTGTTTCTACCCTTTGACCCAGGGATATCACTACTGGGCATTTATCCCAAGGAGATCAGAGTCAGAGAGAAAGGTCTCATTAATACTAAAACACTTATAGAAGCACTTTTGTGGTAGCCAGAAACTAGAAACAAAGCGGTTGTCTATTATATGGAGGATGATTGAATGATCTGAGGTATTGTTATTGCTTTGAGAGAAATGATACACATGAAGAATTGAGAGACTTGGGAAGACTTGTGTGAACTGATGCGGAATGGAGTGAGTGGAATCAAGAGGACAACATTCACAAAGACTACAATAATGAAAAGGTTAACAACATGAAGAGTCATCAGAACCCAGAACAAAACAGTGACCAGTCTTGGCTCCAGAGGACTGATGATAAAAACAGATGTCTCCCTCTTTTCATCAGAGAAATGGTAGAGGATTGTTGCAGAATCGAGTCACTGTGCCAGTTTGTTTTGCTTAATTACATTTATTTTTTTTATTAGAGAGTTCTATTGGCGTGTGTGTGGCATGGAGGATTTTTGCAAATGACAATCATCTTTTTAAAAAGCATCAATAAAAGATTTAAAAAAATGAAACTTGTGAAAATAAGAAGTGCCCTCCTATTGCTATCACATTCTTGAATGAAATTAATCACTGTTCATACTCCCTTCCCCCCACACCCCATGCTTAGTATTTTCCCTGTGCACCGAGGGCCAGACTCTCAGTCATCAACTGATGCTTATTCAGCAAGAGCTACATGAATCTAATGGCCTGAAGGAGCTAATGTACCTCAAAAAAATGTGGACACTTTCCTTCCTAGTCTCCAGTGGAATCAGGATGATTTCTTCTTGTTTTATTGAGAAAACAAGTGGCAGACCTGAGAAGAGAATACATTTCTCCTGAACCATATTCTCAATCAACCGGACCTCCCTATTGTATATCAAGAAGAAAATTCCTTTTAAGTGATTCTTGCCATTCATTGTCTACCTATTGGATTTCCACTCTGACAGAACCAGTTTATTAAATTTAATTTAACAGACATTTATGCTGAATGCAAGGAGCTATGTTAGGTGCTGGGAAATCAAAGATAGTTATGACACAGATCTTGTCTTCAAACAGCTTGCAGTCTAGCAGTCAGAGAGACAGAGGTAAGGAGCAGCTGGAAGCATGCATAGGAATGACTCACTTTCCTCCTTGTCCTTTGCGAACCATCCGCAAATGGTTAGTTGCATCTTTAATTTAACTCTCTCTTTGCCTTTGTAAGGAAGGACCTTCAAGATCATTAAGACCAATTCCCTTGTTTTTCAAATGAAGAAACTGATCCAAAAGCTTATTCCAGACAAAGCTGTTCTTATGGTTCTCAGGAAACTCTCTCAGCAGTCAAGATGGTTGTTTCAGAGCAGAGAAAATGCAATGTGTTGAGTTATGTGAAGGTAACTTCTTCTGTGTCCTCTAAAGATGGGAGGGGAAAGAAATAGGGGGAGCCCAGTAATAACAGCATTGTCTCACCTTTACATAAGGTCAGCCAAGTGCTTTGCAAAGATTATCTCTTTTTAGCCTCCTAATAACCTTGGGAGGCAGATGTGATTATCACTCCCACCTTATAGACGAGGGAAGTAGAGGATCAATGAATTGCCTAGAGTCATGTAACTGCCTCAGTTGCTTGAGGCAAGATTTGAGCTGAGGTCTTCCTGACTCCCCTTCCAACACTCTGGCCCCTGTAGCCTGCATGGTAGTGAACATGGTATCCAATGACTTCCAGCAGAGCCGTGTATGCCTGGGGCTTCATCCATCTGCACATATCCTGATGCAGCCCGGGCTGATGTAGTTTTGCAACAAAGACAATAATATATTGCGACCAAACCCTAACATAACATTGAGAAGCTACACTGTCCTATTTTTCATCTGAGATGCAAACTGGATGGCAATAATCTTAGCCAGTGGCACTGGTATCAACTCCCTGGAGCATCAGTCCCCTTACACACCCATTTATATTATTCCTTCCTCCTCTGTTTGATGCCAAATGAACTAGTGAGTTCGGTGAGTTCAGGCAACCGTTAAATCAAATGAAAAAAAAAATTGACCGACTATTTCAGTCAAATAGTTAATTGGAAAATTCCATATGGTCAGATACAATGAAATATAGTCATTCTTAGGGGGAATGGGTAAAATAAATGCTGCTTATACAAACAATGTAAGAGGATGACGAATTGAATGTATGGCAAAGAGAACACAGTGCCACCCACAACTTCAGTTGAGGGAAAAAGATTGGGGGTGAAGGGGGGATATGACTGTTTTCTTTAAGGCAGCTACCACAGAGAAGGCAGAATAAACATGAGCCCACAGTCAATTTGAGCAGCTTGCTCTTATTTTTAACGAATCAGCATAAGTAAATGAAGGTCTCTCCCAAGGGTGGTTCTGAGGTGGAGAGTTTTTTCCCTTTTGGATGTTTGTTTTGCGATCTAAAGCCCAACCTTACCTATAGAATAGCTAACCTTCCTTGCATGCCACCGCCGGGGGCCATCGTGGGATTTGCTAATGGCTAAGCTGCATTATGAACAGAGATTTATGATCATCTTCCCAGTCAATTAAAATTCCAGATATTATGAAGGCAGAATTCAATTAAGGTTAATTGGGGCTTTTGAAAACTGCTTTTCCAAAGGGAAGCCATGATGGGATTGTGACTCCTAGTGGATTTCTATCAGTTTTAAATAACTTTCTGTGTTTTTTTCCTTCCTCCTTTCTTGGCACAGGACATAGCCTCTCACGGCTGCTCGGCTTCTGCTATTATCCTTTGATTCAGATGTTGATTTTTCTGTCATAAGTTATCATTGTGACTTATTTGTTTTTCTCTTTGCCTTAAAAAAAAATCTTGTGGAAATGAAACAAAACATGACAAAAAAAAAAGCCTCCCAAGGCTCTAAACAGACCCAAACCCAGAAAAACTGCAGCCTGTTCTGTGCTGCAGTCCCAGTGGTCTGCCACAAAAGAAATATAGTCATTTGGAAGAAAGTGACAACATTTCAGAAACAATTATCTGAACAGGCAAAATAAGCAGGGCTTTTTCTTTTTACCATAGAGGAAGATGATAAGGTTCATGAAGATTGTCAGGAAAGGAGGTGGGGTGAGGGAGGAATCTGAAACAGGAGATAGTGGTGGTGGTCAGGGAACAGGTGCACAGAACACTTATTAAGATGCGACTCAGGTTTTCCATTCTACCTTAAATTTTATTTTCTTGGCGTCAAGGACTATTGTGACAGTTCCTGGCACACTTGATTGAACTGGGAAAACACATGGGACTGTGTCTTAGTCACTGAATTCAGAACATGTAGTCCTTCAGCTCACAGAGCAATCTAGAGAAGGAGGCATGAATAATCATTTCAAGGGTTTATTTTCTTGGAATTTGCATCTTATTGTTTACCAAGGGGAGACTAATAACAAAGCAACGAGGAGGATTTTTTTAAAAGGAGAAGAAACAATAAAAGACTAAAATGGTGTAATTCTTCAAAGTGCTAGTTGTCTCCAACCTGCTGCTGACACATGTCAATGATTAGGCTGAGCCCTGTAGTTGGTGGCGAGGGAAATCCTTGTCTGGAACCAAAGAAAAGTAGTTTGAGTTGGGAGGGTAACAAGGACCAGCCTAAAAGGAAGGTTGGCTTGGTTCCACAGTATCTGTAGGGCTCTGAGGTCTGAGAGGCTGGGATAAGTGGGAAGATAAAGGAGAAGGGACTCAGAATTGGGAAGTCAGTACTAAATTAGGAAGCCAGAATGCTGGAAGTACCAGCTGTTTGACCCAACCTCGCTCCCCCAAGTTGGAATCTTTTTTGTGGTGTCTTTTTATGTTCCTTACCCCCATCTAGCATTTATGTGTTAGTGTGGCCACATACCTACCAAATCTTTGTCTGACCCAGACACCGTCACTATGTCTCTAGTTCCGCTAGCTGGGGGGTGTATCTGCCACTGGCTAAGAGGAACATATTGCTGTCGGATGCTTCCTTAGTGAACTGGCATCTCTTTACATACTTTATCCACGCCTGTCTATGGCCACGTGTATCAATATTTGTAGCCATTCTCCCATTTGCCAAAGGTGAGTATTGTCAGGCAGGCAGCAAAGATCACAATAATTTGTAAGGCTGATATATAAACTGTGATGATTTGTGATTTTGTCAGTTTGGGAAACTCCACCAGCAGACAGACACTCCTTCATCTATGACTTAATAGAGAAGTCTGTGGCTGTTGCTGGAAGCACATAGAGGCTAAGTGACTTGTCCAGGATCACATAGTTCATAAATGTCAGAAGCAAGATTTGAGCTCAAGTCTTCCAGACTTCAGGGGCAGCTAGGTGATTCAGTGGCTAGAGGGCCAGGCCAGGAGTGAAGACTTTCATTCAAATGTGGCCTTAGCATCTTAATAGCTGTGTGACCCTGGGCAAGTCAATCAACTTTATTTGCCTCAGTTTCCTCATCTGCAAAACGAGCTGGAGAAAGAAATGGCAAATTAGTATCTTTGCCAAGGTCCTTTGAGACCCCCAAATGGAGTCTCGAAGAGTAGGAGATGACCGAACAATAACAACAAGGTTCCAGACTTGGAAACCTTGGAAACCACGGACAAAAACCGTGCTTTATCCATCGAGACGAACAGGTCTGTATACACTTTTATAAAGTATTTCTGTAATATATTATCGCTTTAAATGGGTTTCTTACAATCTTAAACTTCCTTCAAGAGTCATCTCAGTTGCTAGAAGAGGTCTTTCCTAGTTTCTACTGCCTCTCCCAACTCCTAATTACTTTGTATTTACTTTGCACATTCTTGGAATTTGTTGTTTCCTCACAAAGTTAGCTTCCCTATCACCTCATCTGTAAAATAAGCTGGAGAAGGAAATGGCAAACCACTCCAGTATCTACATGGAGCTTAACTCCATTCCCTCCCACCCCACTAGCTAGTGCTCTGCTTCCCCAAGGTTGTTCTCTTGTTTTCAGTCCTGTCTGACTTTTTGTGACCCCATTTGGGGTTTTCTTGGCCAAGATCCTAGAGTGCCTTGCCATTTCCTTCTCCAGCTCATTTTACAGATGAGGAAACTGAGGCAAATAGGGTTAAGTGACTTGCTCAGGGTCACATAGCTAGTAAGTATCTGAGGCTAGATTTGAACACAGGAAGATGAATCTTCCTGACTCCAGGTGTGGTACTCAATCCACCGCATTATCTAACTGTCTTTGCTCCCCTCAATAAACTTGCATTTATTTTGTTTATATTTAACATGTCTATAAGTCTCTTCCAATAGATTATAAGTTCCTTGAGGTAAGATACTGTTTTTCTTTCCTGTTTTTTTTTTTTTACTAAGCATAGTACATTGGACAAATTAGTTACTTAATAGATACTTGTTGAAGGAAGGAAGGAAAGAAAGAAGAAAGAAAGGAAGGAAGGAAAAAAGGAAGGAAGGAAGGAAAAAAGGAAGGAAGGAAGGAAGGAATTTAACTAAAGTCCCTCAGATAAAATGGGGTCAGTAAACAAAAGGATAACATACATTGGTAGCCATAGAGCTATCTGGGTCAAGACATCTCTTCGCTCAGTTTCACACATACTCCTTTCCTAAGGCCAACTGGACAATAAGAAAACAGTTAAAAGTAGTAAGAGAAGAGGGAAATGGAATTTCTGTGACCAGAATCCAGGGTGTAATTATACAGTAGCCAGAGGAGAGGAACATGGCAGGGGACTAAGTCTCTGGAGAGTGATTACTAATGAGTTCTCTCTATTCCTCATGGAAAGGAGCCACATTTATAGAATTAAAAGTCAATGCCTTTTTGATGAGAGGATTTGCAGTTGCTGCTGTCCTTTATCAAATATTGTGTGTTTAGAAAGAAGAGCTAAATCTCTAGTCAAGGCATGAGAATTGCGCTAGCAGACATATTTTTTTCTTCACATTTCAAGCATTTGGGAGCACTGGAATCTTATAATGAAGGAGCACTGATGGATGGTAGGTTGTAAAGGAGTTTGAAGTGGTGATTGTGTGACTGTTACGGTATCTATATGATGTCAAAATAATTAACCAATTTAGTTAAAAAAAAGTCAAGAGGTTATTTGGGATTATGTAGGCAAAGAAATTGATCAGCTGTTTTTTTTTTAAGATGCTTGTGTTCAAATGTTTCTTATCGTGAACAATAACAACAACATAGATTGAGTGTGTATGAGTTAGATTTGATATCATGTGCCCATGTAGTAGCTGAGCAATAGTGGAGAACACACTGCACTAGTCTTCAGAAGACCTGGTTTTGAGACCTGGTTCTTCTGCTTACTCATTGTATGACCTTGGACAAATTGCAATCTTTCTGGGCTTTAATTTACTTATATATAGTAGAAGGTCTATTAATACCTGCTCTGATTATGTCAGAAGATTGCTGTGATGTTCAAATGAGGTAATGCATGTGAAAGCACTTTGAAAATGGAAAAGTTTTATATAAATGTAATGCATTTATTACATTAGTAATGAGTGCCCTATGAATCTCTTATTAAATAACATTTATCTTTTAATGTCTTTGGCTTACATCTCTGTAATGTGGAGTTGGTAAGTGGACACCTGTATGCTTAGAGCTGAAGCAAGTCTCCCGGGTGGAAGAAGGTGGGAAACATGCTTCTGGAAAGGCATGATGGCATATAATGGAAGTACCTTTGAGTCCTGTGCAGAAGTTTTGTAACTGGTTCCAGTCTGCAGACCACATGATAAAAAGGAACTTCTTTGATTGACTCTCCAGAACTAATTGGGATTCATTAAATAAGAACAACAAAACCAAAAATGGTAGTCTCTTGCCGCTGGCTCTTTCCAAAACTCTTGGTATCATAGAAAGAAGATGAGCTGCTGAGGGCCTCTGGTCAGGAGCATCATTGGGGCTTTTTCCCTTGGAGCTGATGGGAAGCCTAGAGCCCGTGGCCCTGTTGGTGATTCTGTCCATTCCTTCCCCCCCACCCACACTTGTAGGTGAAGAAGATTGGAGATGATTGAGATCTAGTGAGCTTTGAAAGGTCAGGAGAGTGAGTAAGTAAGTGGTCAGGGAGTAGGATCCATGCTCGGTTTAGGATTTAGCCAGTTCGGCATTGATGGCCTGAAGACCATCTTTGTAACCTACAGGATCCAGCCTAGTGTAGCTGAGATGGGGACTTATTTGGAAATGGTGGCTCACTTTCAGACATGAGCTTGGTGGGACCAGTGCTATGTGGAAACTACATTAAGTCTGAGCTGACTCTTCCCTGATATGAAGGTGGT
>CM053601.1:73443741-73476817 GCA_028646575.1 Pseudocheirus occidentalis | reverse complement strand
GTTGCTTCTTTACTCAGGGAAAGGGAAGCTAGAGCAGTTCATTACACTTTTCCAACTAGATTGTAAATTCAAGTTCAGAGATTTTTTTTATTTTCTTGTATTTTCCATAGTGTCTAGTACAAAGCAGAAATTCAGTAACTTTTTTTTTTGAGGTACATGGGATTATTAAGTGACTTGCCCAGGGTCACACAGCTAGTATGTGTCTGAGGTCATATTTGAACCCAGGTCCTCTTAGTCCAGGGCAGGTGCTCTATCCACTGTACCATCTAGCTGTCCCTGACACTTAGTAACTTTTAAAATGTGTAAATATAGAGTTACCTTGAGAGGCATAGTTACATATGGCTGTTACTGTTGGTTAAAACATTAGTAATCATTTGCTGCCTGCCCATAGTGTGGTTCAGTGGAAAGAGTACTACATTTGGCTTCCCAGGGGTTTCCTCCAAGCCATGGTGTCGCCACTTTCAGTGGAAGCAGAGCAGATTCATATGCAGAATAACACTGAAAAGCAGCTTGGTGTAATGAAAACAGCCCTGGAGTCAGAGAACCTGGGTTCGAATCTTGACTCCAGTTTTCTATCTGTGTGACTGCGTGTACATTTCTAAAGTTCTCTGGGACTCAGTTTCTTCCTCTGTAAATGAGGGAGCTGGACCAGATCAGGGTTCCGTAAGCTTTTTGGCATCTTACTGGTGTTAAGTCATTGCAGTTTGGCCCCATGATTTGGCTGTCATGAAGGTGAAGCTTATGAACAGCTTCTCAGAACAATGTTTTATAAATGGAGGAAAAAATACATAAGATTACAAAGGAAACCAAAAGTTAGTGAAAACAAAGATGTAATTTTCCTTCCCATTCAAGTTCATGAACAACTTGAAATCTCACCATAAATTCCTTGAAAGAATGTGAGCTCCAGTATAAGAACCCCTGGCCTAGGTGACTTACAAGGTCACCTTTAACCCTATATTCTACATTCCTGTGATCCACAGGACATGTATAAGGTGGAATGGGGCAACCTTTGGTACATGAACCAAATGTAGGCCTCACCTTGGTTCCATTGCTCAACTGAAGGCAATATTTATAGGCTGAAAACAACTTTATTCCAATCTAGCACATGCTGTGGCTTCCCCTTGAGCACCATCCTTACATATGTGAAAGATCTGTGGTTTTGCCAGTGTGAGTAACTCTTGATGGTATGGGAACGATTTTCATCATTTTAGATCGTAGACCATCTAGACCTAGCAGATAAGACCTGGAGTGTTGCCTGAGGCATATAAAGGTGAAGTGACTGCCCAGTTAAAACATAGAGGGGAGAGTGCTTGGGAGACCATCATAACTTCTTCACAGGATTCAAGGGCTGTCATACGTGATTAAGCTTGTTCTGCTTGGCTCCTGGGGGCCAAATGAAGAACAAAGATTAGAAGCTGCAAAGAGTAAAATTTAGGCTTGGAGTCAAGAAAAATTTTCTAATGGAGCCATCTGAAGGTGGAATGGGTAAGCCCAGGAGGGAGCAGGTTCCTCCACATTGAGACCTGGGAAAGACCTTAGCTTAAAAAGGATGAGGTCTCCCACTGCAACAGAGGCCATCTCCAGTTGTCCTTATCTATATCTCGCCACTGGACCCAGATGGTTCCAAAGGAGAGAGTGAGGCTGGTGACCTTGCACAGTCCTTCCTCACTTAAATACAATTCACTTGCAAGACACACATTCCTGGTCCTCTGTGATCTCGGCTGAGAGTTTGGAAACCTTTTGAAACTTTGGTATCCTTCAGTATGACAGAATCCTCTGTCTTCTTTGTTGGTGATAGTACTGTCCAGTGTTTTAATATAAGATGGGTATAGACAGTATATAACAGGCATTATTAGAAAGGCTAACAAATTGGTAGATCATGTTGGGAAAATTATGTTTATCATTTGGGGTTTGGGATCCATTTATGATGTTAATTTAAAAACATTTGTTGCTAAGTATGTTAAAACTACAAGGAAGTAGGAAGGCAATGAGTATAGTGCTGGCAAAGAGCATGCACATCACTGGAGGTTAGAAAAGACAGTCTTTGAAATGCTGTTTTCACACGGAAAGAATTTTAAAGGTCAAAATGGGCTTGATATCAGAAACATAATTCTCAGTAAAACAACAAAGGGAAGAGGGAATGATAATCAGTTGGAAAGACATTTAACTGAAGGTTATAAAAATATACTAAAAATTAAATTGCATTTAACAGTTAAAATGAATTTTACAAAAGTCCTACTTGTGGTCCCTTATTATGGCATGAAGGTGACCTTAGATTCTTGAAAGCAATACCAGCAGATTGTCTTACTACTCAAGATGACAGTATTTGGAAACAAGCAATTGTCTCTTTGGTCTATACAAAGTATTTGTTTATGTACTCATGCGCTAAGAGTTCTTATACTCACTGCAAATTCAAGATAGAATCACTCTTGTCAAGAACGGTCCTATGAAATTCTGTCTGTTCTACCAACCCAGAAAGGTTTTGGTTATGGTCTGTTGTCTAGAGACCAGCATGCCTAGGTACAGAGATGACTCATTACCAGTAATATGGCTACCAAGTGGTGACTCATGAAACAGACAAAAATCCAAAATGGCCTTTTAAATAATGGTGGCATTTGGAATTTAAAGTACTCTACAGTATGGTATTAACCTTCCTTTTCAAATCTTATCATACACAATCAGCCTATATGTTCTCTGTGTTTCAGTCAAATTAGACTCTTACTATTTCTGACAAATTGACTCCATTTCTGGTATTTATGTTTTTATGTGTACGTATTGACATCCCTGTTAGAATATAATCTCTCTGATGGCAAGGACTGTTCATTTTTGACTTTGTATTCCCAGTACATAGCACAGTCCTGGTACAATTTTAGGTGTTTGATAAATGTTTGTTGATTGATAGAAAAAAGAGGAAGATATTAAGAATTATAGAGTTTTTAGATCCTCTCCTCACACTAATATAATTTTTCATACTCTAACCAATCAGATTATTGTCCAACAATTCAGCTGATATACTACTGAAGGAAACAAACCATATCCATGTTAAAATTTAGTCTATAAATGAAGCTGATACCCAAAGAAATTGCAGATAATGGGTGTACTTTGAAAAGGAGGTGTCACTGCCATTTAGCCAGAGGGGCAATTTGAACATTGCACTTTTATCCATGAAAGATTAAAAGACTTGGAAGAAGTCTTTCAGTTCATTGAGATGATTGCTTATGAAGAACTTATGGAAGGATGTCAACAAAAAAATTGCAAAGGAAGAGAAGGAATGGGTGAGTTGGAATCTCCATTAGTCAAGAGATTATTCATAATGATGAGAACGTGGATCTGTGCAAGAAACGTCACATGAAAGTTCACCAAAATAAGTTTTGGAGGATGTTGGAGATTTATGGGAAGTGACCTCTAGGTTAGGCACAGGATAACCATGGCAATCGTTATTTCTGGTTTGTTTTTTGGTTTTAGGTCTAGTAATTGTGAGTAATTGACTTTTGTTTTGGACTTTATAAATCCTTGCTTTGTGACTTTGGCTGTCATTTAGTCTTTCTGGGACTCAGTTTCTTTATGTGTAAAATGAAAGAGTTGACTTGGATGAACTCTCTGGTCCCTTCCAGCTGAAATCTGAGACATTGGTAAAATACCAATAGCATGCTAGCTTTGGTGGAAAAATGGAGCAAAGCAAAGCAAAGCAAAACCCAAATACCAATTACTATTCCATGGAAATTGGAAATGCTGATGGTATTCCTAGGTTTTCTGATACGAGGAGCAGCATAAATGTGAAGGAGAAAGAGATCTCCACCATTGTGATGACAGTAGGAAATATTAAAAAAATGCCCTTCAGAACCATGTCACTGGTAATGGTTGATAATTATAAACTGCAATTAGATAGGGACAAATCTTAAAACAAGCTTCCAAAAGAAAGACAATGAAATAATTGTGAGATGCCAAGAAAGAAATTGGATGGTGACTGAATTAGTAACCACTTAGCTATAGTTCCTAAGGAATAATAGACCCTTGTTCTTCAGAAATGGGGAACTCTAGTAAAAAAATGCATTTAGAGGACATTTTATCTCTGAAGGTAAGAAGGTTGGATCACAAAAATCACATTTTGTAGTTTTTCCAGGTATAATGAGATCACATCGACATACCCTCAATATGGTGAGGAATAAACCCTTCAAGGACATCCTCTCAAGCAAGGACTCCAACTAATTTTTTTGTTTTTTTGGTCTCAAGGACAGTAGGTAGAAAGATTAAATCATTCTAGTAGATCTGCTGGGAAAATTGATTTTAATTGTTTGGCAAAGAATTTCTCCTGAAACTATCCATGTCCATCTGTGTTTCTCTGCTTTGGTGGATCTGTAGTCCCACGAATGTGGGTATTCTGTCCACAAGGGCTGATCACAGACCATTTACCTTTCCCACCTTTAGGGTATTGCCCCTGACATTCATGAAGCCTTCACAGAGGACCCAATGTTTTAGAGAAACTCGTCTAGGTCGGGTGTTACTAACCTGGAGTCCACAGATCCTCAAGGGGTTAGATTGCAGGATATCTGTGACCCAGGATGAGAAAAAAAGTCCCTCTTTATTTCACCTAACCTCTAACTACAGGGTTCATTTCCTTTGATTATAAATTCTGCTAAGAGATCCCATAGGCTTTAGTAGATTAAGACAGTGGTGCATGACGTAAAAAGGGTGAAGAACCCCTGCCTTGGCCTTTTAATACTTTTTGGATCCCTGAGCAACTTTTGGGCTGTCCATTTGGTATCTTCACTCATGCTACATGCCATATCAACATCTGCTCTGTAATCTGTACTCTTGGTAATCTTCCTGGTAGACTGAGAGATTGTGACGTTCTCAGGGTTGCAGAGTCAGTATATGTTAGCAACAGGATCTGACTCCTTAATTCAGTTCTCTGTCCATAACTATGAGTTATAATATGGAAAACAAGTATCCACCACCCATTTATAGATGGTTAAGGTACTTTTTTTTGAGTCGTGATGCATCTCGCTGAGGAAATCCGGTAATATTTGGGTGATTGATACAACCTCCACAATGTTGTTAATGAATAGAAGTTTTCTAGAAGACTTTAAGCAATAAACAGTCTCTCTTTATTTTGGATTTTGCACAGGACTTCCTCCATGACAGCAACAAATGCCTTTGGTGAGTGGGTCTTCATGTTTTATGCCTCTATTGATATCATAGAACAACAGTCATATAGTCTTAGTCTAATTCAACCCTGAAAGGAATTTCCCTGTATCATACCTGAGAAGTGGTCCTCCATTTCCTGCTTGAAGACCTCTAGTTGCGGGGAGCTAGGGTAGAGTCCACACTCTCTCAAGGCAGCCCATGCCCTTCTTGGATGCTTCCATTGATAGTTTTTTTTTTTTTTTGGGTCACATCAAGTCCAAGTCTGCCTCTTTATAACTTCCATCCACTTCTCTTCTTCCATTTGACATCCTTCCAGATTTTTGAACACATCCCGTCTGAATGGTCTCTTCTCCAGGCCAAATACCCCCAATTCCTTCATATTGGTGAGCAAATGATTACTGAACAAAGTTATCTTTGTAGTTAAATCTATCATGGGATACCCCCAAGTATATGAAACGGGGCACAGTACACATGCAGATTCAGACCCTCTCTTTGGCTCATTTTTTTGGCCTCCATCCACGGGAAACATATCACTTCCTCAGATCAGTCATGTTAACAAATCATTTATATTTTATATCAATAGTAAAGAAACTAGAACAATTTACTTCATAGAGAAAGCAAGCCTCATGAGATCTAGGAAATAAAATCAGCATCAAACACTCTCAATGCCCCAGGCCCAAACAAGCCGCCTTATCTTCCCTTAACCCCCCAGGGATGATAGGTTGTGAATTTAATCTTCTGGGAGTCTTAAAAAAAATAACCCAACGTTTCCCTCAGATGGCCCCCATCTCCTCTGCACCCCTTCCACCCCGCAGTGCAATGCATTGTTCATGCCTATGATGCTCTGCTTTCAGCACCAGCCCATGAAACATTGCTTTCCACCAGCTGGGTGGAGGTGCATAGGATCAGCCAGGAGCCTGGGAGTGGCAGCAGGAGCAGTAGGGGCTAAGAGCAGATACCTTCTGTGAGGCCTGCCTTCTCAGGAACCCACCAGTCCCATGACAGAGAGGCAAGGGAGATTGCCTGACTGCTGAGAAACTCAGTGAGAGGTCCTGAGGCTCACAGATTCCTTTTGCTCTTGATGGACAGGCAGGCGTGTTGGGCTTGTTTTGGGGCTGGGTACTCCAAATCTCTTTCTCTTCCCAAGGCCACCTGCCTCCTAGCCCAGGCCTGCTGTCCTCACTTGCTCTTGCTGCTGCTGCCCCCAGGCTTGGACTCATCTATATGCATCTGTGTGGGGTAGCAGAGAGCAGAACTCTGTGGCACCAGGCACAGTACATTTCTCACATAGTACACGTCATTAAAGGAAGTGGGGAGGTCACCTCAGGAAATCTGCTTTTAGTGTTTTAGGGCAAATGTTTATTGAATGTTGAGTCAAAGGTGATATAGTGGATAAAGCCCTAATCTTGTTTTCAGAAAATCCTGAGTTCAAATTTTGCCTTTGATGTTTATTAGTTGGGTCACCTTGAGCAAGACATTTCAACTCTGTCAGCCTCAGTGTCTTCATCTGTAGAATAGGGGATAATAACAACAAAAATAATGATGATGATGGTGGCTAAAGGATCAAATAGGGCTTGCTGTGTGTCAGGCGCTGTGCTAAAGTACTTTACAATTATTTTCTCATTTAATTACTGGGCTGTTGTGAGGATCAAATGAAAAAATATGTACCAAATACTTTGCAAAACTGAAAGTGCCATAAAATGCTAGCTATTATTATTATGTGCAATAATAATTATTTTATTCATCAAACTAAAGGAACTAAAACTACTAAAGTTATTTTAAAAAATTCACAACTAAACTTTACTTAACATAAACTCTGCAACAGGAGAGATTATAGTTAAATTCTTTCTCTTACCCTAAAATATAGAACAACCTTTTCAGTCTTATATTCGTGCCTAAAAAAATCCTAAAGATCTTCCCAATTGGATATTCCTACACAGCTTGTGGGCAGCTAGGTGACTCAGTGGATAGAACAGACCCATCCTGAAATCAGGAACACCTGAATTCAAATCCAGCCTCAGACACGTGTGACTCTGAGCAAGTCACTCAATTTCTGTTTGCCTTAAGAAGGAAATGGCAAATCACTCTGGTATCTTTGTCAGAAAAACTCCAGGGACATTATGGTTCACCAGGTTATGAGGAACTGGGCAAAACTGAATGACTAAACAATGACCCAGCCTAAACTTTGCCATCGAGGGCTAGTGGAATTTAAGACCTGGGGCTCAGAAGAATCTTCACTTTTGTCCTCCTGGCCCCTCCCAATCAGAGGCTCAGGGCCACGGGTGAGCCACGGGTAAAGCCATGGGAAACAGCGACTCATTAAGAGGTCCTCTTCACCACTGTTGGCCCCAACCCAAGATATGCTTTGTGTTTCATTCTTCTGGCCCTGGCCACTGTGGGCATCCCCTCACTGTCTATCCATTACCGTGTATGCCCTTCTCTCTTTTACCCTCCTTTCCCTTACTTAGGTCTCTTTTTCTGGCACAGTGACCAAGTCAACACTTCCTTTGCTTTTAGAAAGAGCAAGCCATTTGAATGCCCTGACTTCACTCTCCTCTTCATGACTTCATGCCTTCTTAGGTCACCACTCCTCCTCCACATGTATTATATCCCTCTATTAGAATGTGAACTTCTCCAGGGTAGCGAGCATCTTTCATATATCTAGTACTTAACAACATGCTTGGTAAATATTCCTTCATTCCTTTTCCTCCTTCCTCAGTCTTGGCACTGCTGCCTCCCTCCTCTGTCCTGCCTTGGACTACCAATCCTTCCCACCCTACTCCCTTTTTCTGATTATACATTCTCTGGAAACCATCTTTTTCTGCTGCTTTTTGTGTGTGGGTCATTGTTGGTAATATCCCACAGCCTCTCCCACCCCTTCTCCTTTCCCTTCTGTATGTAAATCACAAAATAGATGTTAGTTATGATTAGTAGTAACCATAAGACTCTATGATCTCATTAGCTGCCTGTATCCTCTCTAATGGTACAGATCACCACACAGTAATAACACATGATAATTCTAATAAAGAGTAAGTTTGTCCAGTGCATTGAAAGTAAAATCCAATCTGTACAAAATGGATTTACATGGATGTTCGCCCAGTAATTTACCAATTGCCTAAAGTTAAACACATCTGTGGTAAGATACGAAGGTCATTCACATATTTACTATATTTTCATATTGACACCAGACCTTTCTCTACTGTTATTTCTCCGCTTTTCCTCATATTTCCTTTCTAAGGATGGCCAAGTCTCCTCAAGGGCAGAGCTCAGTTTTCATTGTTTACGAGCTGTTTGTGTAGTTCTGCACATTCTGGCTTCAGACAGAAGGGCTCTCCTTGGACCCTTGGCTTTCTTTTGTTTTCCCTTTAAATAGAGGAGCAGGAATATAGGTCGGTGCCATATGTAGAGCGAGAAAGAGGTCACCAATGAACCACTTCATTCAGTGGATAAATGATCTACCATCTGAGCCTTACACAAAGGGCATTTCCAGCAGGGAGTTACCAGGCTTTGAGAGCAAGAGAGTAAAACCAGCTGTGGAGGATTTCCCAAGAATTGTCTAATTGAAGAAAAAGAATCTTTGGGTCAGTTTAGCTTGCTAATTTGTGAGCAAGTTGGCAAATTCACACTGAGACTCTCAAAAGGAAGATTTGATTTCTATCTGGGTTTGGTGAGACTTGCTACCTACTCTCTGGGAAATGTTTATCTGAAGAGAAGGGAGTAAAGATAAAACTGCCTTTTATTTTTTGTTGTTTTGTCATGACTGACAAACCACATTGAGCAGTCTCTGACTCCTGCTTTTTCCCCTTTCTAAGTTACTACATAGGATTGCTGCTGCTTGTGTATATTTTTTTTGTGTATTCACTAATTTTTAGCAGCTTCTAGTTTTTCCATTAAATTTGACTTTTTTTTCTGTAATTCAGGTTTTCTCACTTTTTTTGTACTTTTAAAAGTTATTGACAGGTGTCATATCTTTTTGATATGTGTAATTATTTCTGACAAAGTATATGCGTCTGTATGTTTGAATTTTTCTTTTCCCCCACAATAATCAGTTCATTAGAAATACCGCTTTTAATTAAGCTATTGTTAAGATATGAGCACTAAAGAGAGCAATTAATTATATTGTAGGAATTGGCCAAGAGAAGTCCCTAAAGTCGATGTAGATTTAAATAAAATTCATTCATCTCCTCAAATCAGTTTTGTTAGGGGGTTAGGAAAAATTCTGATTAAAATATGTTAAAGATCAGGCTCTTCTCTCCACCTACTTACCCTACTCCCAAAGAATCAAACATTTTGTTAGAAAATTGTTCTTGTATTAGTTTTGGAAAAAAAACAAACATTGTCATACAGTATTTGTAACTAAAGGCAAAACATTTGTTTAAAAAGGCAGTTGGAGTGGAGAAAGCTGTTTTGGGGTATTTGTAATTGTCATTAAAAATACCTGTCAAACAAACAAACAAAAAGCCCCTTCTGTATCTGCTTTCATGAGCTTAATAGGTTGCACCTCTTTTATCCTCTGAAGAAATTTATAAAGACCTGAAGCATCATGGGATGGAGCCTACTGCTTTTGAACTGCAGTGAAAAAATGCAGCTTTGGGAGCAGGGGTGGGAGTTGTGAATAGGAAGCATATTGGTTTAGGAGTCAGGGGACCCGAGTTCAAATCCCAGCTCTCTTACTTGTAAATAGTACATATCAGATGTTGAATAAATCACTTTAGTTCTCTCAGGTTTAGGCTCCTCATTTGTAAAATGAAGGAATGGGACTGATGAAGATTGAAAGACACTTTTAAAAATTGAGAAAGATCATTTAAAAATGTTAATTGGTATATTTTGTTTCTCTGTGTTCTCGCTGTCTTTTTCCTCCTTGCCCTCCCAGAGAGCCATCCTTTGTACCAAACACTTTTTTAAGAGAAAAAAGAAAAAAAGAAAGAAGAGGAAAAAATATCAGCAAACCTAGTGAATACATGAAAATTTTTTTCAACAATAAATACAATATGGGTTCTATACAACCATGGACCTCCCATCTCTACAAAGGAAAATAGGCAGAAGTATATTTTTGTGTCTCCTCTTGGAGGTCAACTTATTCTTTGGACTTTGACAACATTCATTTTTGGCTGTTTTGTGGTTGTCTTTCTTTCCTTTTCCATTTTGTAGTCATTGTGTATGTTGTTTCCTGGATTCTGCTTACTTCCCTTTGCATCAGTTCACATAAGTCTTTCCTTACTTCTTGTTATTAATTATATTTACTGTTTATTACCACATAGTAATATTCTGTTAATTAATGTGCTGTAATCTATTTAGTCATTCCCGTAATCCATGGACATCTCTCCAGTTCTTTGTTAGCACAAAAAATACAGCAGTAAATATTTTGGACCCTTCTTTTTATTAATGAGCTCCTTGGGAATATATGACTGGCAATGGAATCTCTGCATCAAAGTATATGGACATTTACATAATTCCATATTGTTTTCCGAAATAGTTTTTTAGATTCACAGCTCTACCTAGACTGCATCAATGTGCCTGTCTTTCCACACTCCTTCTGATGTTGACTATTCCCATCTTTTGTCATCTTTGCCAATTTGCTGGATGTGAGGTGAAACCTCAGGCTTGTTCTTATTTGTATTTCTCTTTTTTGTGATTTGGAACATTTTTTCATAGGACTGTTAATAGTTTGCAATTCTTCTTTTGAAAAAAGGGCATTTTAAAATGTTATTTTAAAAAATAAATGTACACATTGATAATGCTAGAAAATTCTGCTTTGTCAGGCAGGGAGATATTTATTTTGTGAATCCTCAAGAAACATGTAACAGTGCATGCTTAAAGATGCTGGTAAGACATTAATATCCAGGGGCAACGTTTTTTAAACCTTCAGTGTTAGGTGAGTTATTGCACAAATATTTTGTCCTAGTTGTAGAGATAGAAAGCCTCTGATTCTAGAGGAAGAAAATAATTTCTGTTTAATTTATGAAACATTTCTCTCATTTTGCTCTCTTTCAGCAATATCATTTTGTGTTTACAGTGATCATTGTTATTATTTTTAATGAATATCTTTTATTTTTACATTGCCTTTATTATCAAATATATTTACTTCCCCTAATGGATAATCATCCATTGTAACAAAATAAAAATGAAAGAATTAATTAAATAAAACCAGCTAAACATCAACCAAATCTGATAATATAGGCAATGTTCCATACTCACAGTTCTCCATCTCTGCAAAGAAGGGGTGGGATAAGGAAGA
The DNA here is from genome assembly GCA_028646575.1 of Pseudocheirus occidentalis. NCBI lineage: Eukaryota > Metazoa > Chordata > Mammalia > Diprotodontia > Pseudocheiridae > Pseudocheirus > Pseudocheirus occidentalis. The sequence goes on along the minus strand of CM053601.1, from coordinate 73,465,431 downwards.
TAAGGAAGCTAGGATGAACAAAGCATTGGATTTGAAGTCAGAAAGAACAGAATTCAAATCCTGCCTCAGACTCATATTAGCTAGATGATCCAGGGCAAATTTCAGCCTCCATAAGCTGCTCTTTTCTCATCTATAAAATGATTAATAATTTAACACTTAACCTAACAATAACACTTGCCCCACAGGATAAATGTGAAGATCAACTAAGATAATGTGCATAAGAGCTTTTGTCAGTCTTAAGGTACCATATGTAAATGCTAGCTATGACCATGAGGGACCAAGCTTGTCGTTGCACAACTTTCAGTGTCTTTGTTGTTGTTTTTCATCTTTACATTGTTGTAGTCATTGCACGTACTGTTTTATTGGTTCTGCGTGTTTCACTTTGTCTCAGTTTATATAAGTCTTCTCATGCTTCTCTGTATCCTTTATATTCCCTATAATTTTATGCATATAGTTCAATATGGATTTCTTAAGTACCTGCTGTTTTAGGCACTGTGCCAAGGCACTGGAATGCCAAAAGAACAAAACAAAAAGGGAGAGAAGACAAGAACAGAAACAATCTCTGTCCTCAAGGAACTTACACTTTCTGGGGGCTACTAAGTCTTAGAAAGAAAGTAAGTGACCTTTGCCTTACGTCTTATAATTTGTAACTAGTAGACTAAGAATTTGATTGTGAACTTTTTTGTGATTCTAATTCTTTCTGCAAAGTCACATTGTATCCTTGTCTTGCCTTACATGCTGGATAGAGGTACACTTAAGAAATGTGTTACAACTTGAGATTTCTCCTGATGTCCAATGAGATAATGGATATGAAAATGTTTTGGAAAAGTATGAAGTACTATGCAAATGTAAAATTTTCCTCTTTTGATTCATTTACTAAAGTCCTACCCTGATGACTCATCTTGGTGTGAAGGTGATTGCACACTCCAGAAGGTTATGCCTGAGGAGTGTAAATGTTGGTGGTTGTCACTGAACAGACAGACTTAGTGCATGACATGTTGTCTGTCAGCCAAGGTTCAGTCAAGTTAGGTTTGGAGAAGGACTTGCCATTTTGACTTCTTGTTCACCCGAGTTGGGAGCAGGCAGTGTTTGGATCTCAAAGGTGATAGGATGCTAGGGGCAAAAGGGAGAAGATGCTATTCAGAGGCATCTCTACTTGTCCCTGGAAACACAGAAAGGTAGCAAGGGCCTACGGCCAAAAATTCAGTGCCTATTAGCTTCTACCCTGGTGTTTTGGCTCTTTCCTATTTGAATCATAGGTCTGCCATCTCTATTTCTTTGATAAGTAAACTTAAACAAGAAGAAAGCATTTGATTTTGTTTTTGCCTCGGACCCAGGGCAAATTACAGACAGTGATAGGATCAAAATTAATGCCTTCCAAATTTATAATGGCTGGGTGATGAGCTATCATGTCTCTCTAACTTTCTGTGGATATGAAAGCATCTCTAGCAATATGCAGTCTGAGCTGAATGGCCTCTTTTTTGTGTTCCACTAAAATAAAATCTTTGGAATCATGGGAAAAAAATTCATATAAAAAACCCATACCACTAGAAAACACTATGTAAGAGAAAAAGTGTCTTTTTGCAGTTTCTATTCCACAAAGGGAAAAAAGATCTTGACATTTTCCCAGGAGTGAATGAGCAGGTGCAGCAATTTTAAGAGTTAATGGCAAGATTTCCCAAGAGCCCTTAGATAAGGATAGGATCATGACCAAACTCTTCAACGAGCATTTTAAGGGGATAGTGTATAGGCTGGAATCTAGGATTCCATTATGTAGTAAGTATAAGTAATAAAAAGTCTGTCCCAGCCTTTTTCTCATCCTGCCTCTATCTATCTATCTATCTATCTATCTATCTATCTATCTATCTATCTATCTATCTATCTATCTGTCTGTCTGTCTGTCTGTCTGTCTGTCTGTCTGTCTGTCTGTCTGTCTGCCTGCCTGTCTGCCTGTCTGTCTTTCTGTTTGTCTGTCTCTGTCCATCTGTCTATATTTAGCCCCTCTCTCTTCTCATTCTCTAATTGATGAATCTTTTGGGGGGGACAGAGTGGGTTCAGATTTGTAATTTTTATTGAGGCAGAACCCTTCCAATGTGGAAATTCCCCTGCATTGATGAAGATAAGTGACTTTTTATACTCTTGAGAAGTTGCTTTTGCACTTAGAGGTTGAATGATTTGCCCATGACCTCTACCTATTATGAATTAGAGATGGTGCTTCAGTTGTACTCTAGTCTGTTAAATGTTATTGTCCCTCAGAGCCTACTCTGCTCCACAGAAGTTGCTATTTTTTGTATAGGATGTTTCATCTCGTGCCTTTGTGTCTTTGCTTAGGATGCATCCTGTGCCTGGAATATTCTCCCTGCTCCAAGATCAAGACCATTCAGCTCCCTTCAAGGCTGAGCTCAAATGCCAACCCCTGTAAGAGGCATTTTCTGAATCCCCTCAAATTTCTTTCATTTTGTAAATATTTTCAATTTATTTATCTGTGTGTATATTGTTCCTTTTGTTAGAATGTAAGCTCCTTGAGGGCGGGAAATGTTTCATTTTTGGTATTTATTCCCTCCAAAACTACCTGTATTGAACTATTTTGCATTTATTCTCTATATACATATATGCTCACACAGTATATGTGTGTATGTATGCATATATATACATACATACACATACTGATACATGCTTGTCTTCCCTGTTAGAATGTAATCTTCTTGCAAGTAAGAGTTGTTTCATTCTTTGTTTTTGTATCCTAGCACAGTGCCTGGCACAGAGTATGCACTTAAAAATGCTTGTTGAACAATTGACGAATTGATAAATGGTTAATATGCATTAGTTGAATTGAAACAAATTGAATTCCTGACTCTGACATAATCCTTTCTTCATTATAATATGCTTCCTCTCAGTGTTGCCTTGTCAGATCAAAATGGTTTCTTTCTCTCATAGTTATTAGACACTTCGCTCCCATCTCTGGTTTGCCAACCCTACTTCTGAGTAGACTATCCAGGTGGTTTTATGGGATTAAATGTCCAAGTCTGCTAAGAAGGCTGAGGCATCCATCTGTAATCTTTCCTAAGCACTCAGAAATTCCTAGGCAAGTGATCACAGATACTAATAGAAAGCCAAGTTTTAGGAAAGGGGCCACGGCAGCCTCCTCAGGCCCTTGTCGGTAATTACAAACTTTCTCACTGTTCTTTGTCTCCAGAGGTATGGATGTAGCTTCAGTGACTGTAGCTTCAGTCCTGGGAGCCCCTCAAGTCAAATCTCTTAATGAGGGGCTTGCTGAGTTGTTGAATAGTCACATTTCCTAAAAATAGACAGTAAAGAGAATATTTTGTGAATGTCTGGTTTTCCTCTATACCACACTGTTCTTCTTAATGTGCACGAATTTTAGGTTTTTGTGAAAAAGGGATGCTCTTGTTGTGGAGTTGGTGAACCATCAGTTTAGAGTTGGAAGGGACTTTGGAATCATCTAGCCCAACTTCATCATTTTACAGATGAGAGAACTGAAGCCAAGGGAGGCTAAATTACTTGGTTAAGGTCACACAGGTAAGCCAGCTTCAGAAGGAGAATTTTTGATTCTAAATCCTTAGACTCCAGAGCCTATGATCTTACCCCTCTATCTCATTGTGTTCTCTGGATTTGTTCTTTCATTGATGTGATTCCTCACAACACAAATGCCCTTTGCAATCCTTCTGAACCTTGGTTTGCTATTCATGAATTGCTGTGGTTGAAAAAAAATTCCTTCTCTCAAGTCATTCCGCAAATGACCCATAGGCAGCCAGTTGTTGTCAAGTCTATCCTTGGATCTTGTTCAATCTTATAGGACCTATCTGAGTCTGTGAGCCTTTGAGGATCCAAGCCCCCTTCCTTGCCATTACTCTTCATAGGAGTAAGGCTTTAGAGAAGGGCTAGGGGACTGACTAAGAGAGGCCAGTTCAATTAACTCACGTTGCTTTAGCTGAATGGAGGGTGACCAGAATGAAAGCCACTGGCTGGCTATTGAGGTCTCTAGCGTTGACTTTCCCCTTTCTCCGTCCTCTTTCTCATGGAAGAGTTTGCAGCAAAACTTGTGTCACATAGGTTGGTCTCTGCTTGTAGTATTTGTACAAAATGGCATCCAATTAGTGACTCCTACAGGTGGGAATTGTAGGAAAGGTGGTTCATGTATCTTCTGAGTACCTTCCTTTACCCATTCTCTTTTGCACCTAGAAATCATATAATAGCTAGGCATAATTTATGTTGTGTTTTGTGGTTATAAGAGTACTTTTCCTTAAATCGTGTCTTGGAACCTAGTGCTTAGCATATAGTAGGCACTTAATAAATGTTGATTGATTGAACCTCAACTAACAAATGGAACTTTGTCCTAGGTGGCCAACACATGAAGTAAGCTTCTTCCGGGGTGGGGCAGGGGAGGGGGGGGTAGGAACTAGTGATTCTCTGCTTTGCCTCGCATTCTGATGCGTTTCACAGGCAGGAGGCATTTCTCTTAGTGACGCTTTACCCCATAATTCTCAGTGACTATTCCTTCTCTTGGTATGAGTATATCTGTGGTCAGATGACTATATGGTCTTCTTCCAACTGTTTTTGGCTCCGTCCAAAAAATACTCCCCAGTTACAGCCCTGATCCTCCATGAGGTGAATAGTACAAGTGGTAATAGTTGTCATTTATATATAGGATGTTAAAGTTTACAAGGCCCTTTATCTATGTGGTCTCATTTGAGCTTCACAGCATCTCTATGAGGCTGGAATTGCCTGCCCTCCCTTCCTTTTTTTTGGTGGGGGCTCAGTGAAAGATGGACCTGTGATCTTATTGGCACAGGGAACTTCCCTTAAGGAAGCTCACTCTCCCTGCAAATAAGACTCTTAAGGAGTTGCTGTGTCAAAGGAAGTATATGTGACTTGCCCAGGGTCACTGAGAGAGAACATGCCAGAGGTGGATATTGAGCCCAGGTCTTCCTGACTCTGAGACCAGCCCTCCTTGCCATGCCAAGTTGGCTTTTGAGATAGGCATGACAGATGTTATTCTCGTGTTCCTGTTGGGGAAATTGAGGTTTATAGTGGTTAAGTTTAAGTGACTGGCTCATGGCCATATGGCAAAGATAGAATTCAATCAAGGCAAAGTCTTTCCTGACTCCAAGTTTAGGATTGTATTCCCTATACCATGTAGTCTCCCCATGAGTTTTTCTAATAATAATTCTATGGGGATAAACACTCTTATCATTCTTTTACAGTTGAGGAAACTGAGGCTCAGAATAATCTGCCTGAGGTCATTTGTTGTTGTTCAGTCGTATCCAACTCTTCATGACCCCATTTGGAGTTTCCTTGGCAAAAATACTGGAGTGGTTTGCCATTTCCTTCTCCAGCTCATTTTACAGATGAAGAAACTGAGGCAAAGAGGGCTAAGTGATTTGCCCAGGGTCACACAGCTAATAAGTGTCTGAGGCCATATTTGAACTTAGGAAGATAAGTCTTCATGATTCCAGGCCTGGCACTCCATCCACTGCACCACTTAGCTGCCCATCTGAGGTCATACAGCTGATAAATGGTAAAATCCAGACATAGGTCTTCTGACGCTTAAGGCCACTGTCCTTTCACCTCTATGTCAGAGGCAGCTGGGAGAACAGTGGATAGAGCACTAGGCCTGGAGTTAGGAAGACCTGAGTTGAAATGTGACCTCAGACACTTCTTAGCTGTGTGACCTTGGGTAAGTCAAGTTAACCTCTGTTCTCCTCAGCTGTAAAGTAGGGATAAAGATAACACTTACCTCCCCGTAGTGGTTTTGTCCTCTTATGAAGATCAGGAATAACATTTATAAAATTACTAAGCACTGTGCCTTGCTCATAGTAAATGATTATTCCTTTCCCTTCATTCTTGTATCTCTGCTAGAGAGTATGGGTTGGAAGGAGTCGGGGGCTGCTTTGGATTTCCAGTGTCTTTGTTGCTTGTTAAGGAGGAAAGGTAGAAGAAAGCACGCTGGCTTTGGCATCAGAATCCGATTTCTTTGGGAATATAGATCTGATAGTAGGATAGCTGGGTCAAACTATCTCTGTTCTCGGCTTAGAGTAGATAGTTTGGCACATACTAGGTGTTTCGTAAAGTGTAGTCAACTGGCGGCTGCTGCTGCAGCCCTCTCAGGCTTGTGGAAGAGCCAAGCCCATCACACACACAGTCAGAGGAGCCAGGGCTTAGGAGAGGTTTGTTGTGCTGGCCAGCGCTAGCCTCTGCCAAGCCAGTTAGCGTCTGATCTCAGGAGCCCTATTGCTGGCTTTTGTCAGATTCCAAGAGGAAAACATTGTAGAGAGCATTGACAATATGTGGCCACTAGATGGGGATAAAGGTCCACAAATGCTTTGGTGGATGCTTTTTTGCAACTCACCCAACCTTTGCAGCAAGAAGCCTGATAGCAGAAGAGAGACCTTGATCATAAATCCCATATGCAATAACGGCATCCTAATGCAGCCCAGTGACTACAGGTTGTATTTTTTTTTCCTCCCCAAGAAATAAAGTTTTGCTTTCGATGAGAAAGATGTGTTTTTACATCTAGCATGTGTCTAATGCTAAATCTCTTTTCAGAAGAGCTGGCTGGCTAAGCCTTTAATGGGCACTGACCAAGACATCTGGGGGATATGTCTGCAGTGAAATGCAGGATTGATAGCTTGAGGGAGTGAAAACACTTAAGCCACAGTCCTGGCAGCCTGGATAAAGAGGGTTTTTTAACCCCCTAAAAATGAACATTTGACTTGTCAAAAACATTTTCTCATTGATCCACTGAGACAGAATGTGCTGCTTAGAGAGCTGCATTTGTAGAAAATCTCCTTCATTTTGGGAACGAATGAAGAGGAGTCAGGGAATAAATTCTCCCATGTTCCCAACGCCTCCCCACTCTCACTTATACTTTCTTTGTTTCTCAGTAGGGAATTTAAGAATAGAATACAGATAATACAGCAATTATTATTATCATTATTAATTATTTTAGAGCTCTTCCCTGTTCCTTCTCTTCCCACAGCATTTTTCACAATCTGGCTAATAGTAATAGCAAGACTCAGGCAAAAAAAAAAATGCCAAATGATAGAATTAGGAGTGGGTTTAAAAAAAATAAAAACACAGAAAATCTACCTATATTTTAATTTGCTATCATCAGTTTGATCATAAAATATGCTCAAGCAAAGGCATGCAAACAAACAAACATCTCCCCACCTCTCTCCTCCCTGAAGCCATTGGTTTAAAAGATATCAGGCATTGGAACTGGAGGGAAAAGGTCCATTTTACAGCAGTGGAAACAGCTGTTCAGAGAGTCATTTTGTTCACTAGATTTATCTCCAGTCACTTAAGAGAACTTAACATTGGCTTTGCTAATAGCTTTCTCTTTCAAACTTACTTTGTCTGGTCATAGCCCTAAATGCCTAAATGGTTATTCTTTTAGACCTCTTGGAATATGCAATTTGGGATTCATCCTGGAGCCTAGAAGAAGGGGTTTCGTGTCCTGCCTCCAACACGTGCTAGCTGTGTGTCCAAGTGACTTAACCTCTCAGTGTCTTAGATGACTCTCCAAGATTAGGTTACAGATGAGTTGCTAGTCTGTGTGATTGAAGGGATGTCTCCATACTGGGAGAGTTCCCTATAAAAGAACTGTCAAATACAAAGCCTGTGGCCAACAACACCACCCAGTACACCAACCCTATTAAAATGTAATTGGGAAATATTTAACAAAATAAATAAAAGTATCATACAATATAGATAAGGCTAATATATGTTTTTCTAAATCAATATGCTACCTTCAGGGTTCCTTTTGTACATTTTGCTTCCCCTCTTCCCCCTTTTTATTATACTTTGGAACCTTTGCACCAAGGAAATCACAGGTTATATATGTGTGTATGTGTATGTGTGTGTTTGTATATCTATCTATCTATCTATTTATATATAGATATATATATATAAAATATGTGTGTATATGTAATATATATAAAATATGTGTATATATAATATATATAAAATATGTATGTGTGGGTATATATAATATATTATATATAACATATGTATATATGTGTGTATATGCACACACTTAATATACACATATACTAAAAAGGAATTTCCTAAATGAGAATGGATACATTTCTATGTAGAAATAAATGAAAGCTCTCACCTAGGACATACACTGACACCTCAATTAAGGCAGAGAATGCATTTGAAGGATCTATTTTTTGGGGAGGGTCAGAAATCAGTCTCTCAACAAGAATTTATTTAAAGCCTATTATGTGTCAGACATTGTGCTAAGTGCTAGGGATACAAATATAATTAATTAAACAATCCCTACTCTAAAGGATAGGGTGGATAGACAGTGTCATGGAAACAACCAACATTAATTTAGACAGACTTTGTTGGAGAGTGAGTGGAGGACAGAAGGGCCTGGAGCGCTAGTACTAGAGTAGTGCTAGTAGTGCTAGTAATAGAGCACTTACTACTATGAGCTTATATCATCATAGAAGACTGTTACCAGAGGTGGAAATAATATTATGGACTATATAACCTCCAGCCTTCATTCCAGTTCAAAATTCCTGCGCTCTGATGGAAGGATTCCTTGCTACTTTGGGAAATACCCTCCCTGCTATATCCCTGGGATGAAAAAACCTTGCTTTTTAGGAAAAGTAACATCTTCTTCATTGTTCACTCCTGTCAAGAAAAGGCAGGTTGGTATTTCTGGATTTGATATGGTAGATACTGCTACTCCATTTTGGAAAGTAAGTGATGCCTCCCCTGGGTAATAGATCTGCCTCCCACTTGGAGTGTGGTCCTCCATCAGTCAGGCCCCAGCATGCTTTGAGATCCTGTACATAGATCAGGCATCATTGACTCATTGAGAAAACAAGTGGCTACCCCACCTTCCAAGCTCAGGCTGACTTTGTTAAAACAGATCCAAGGTAGTTCCCAGAGGATTTGTTAACTAAATTATTACCACATAACAAATGCATCTACTTCAATACTTCTGTCTTATCAGTGATCGGGGACCTTATCAATGTTGCTTTCTCTTCCCTGTAGCAAACTGTAAGCCCTTCTTGTCTTGGTCAGGTTCTCCCCTATATTCTCCAGTAGGGGTCTGCCTAGATGTGAGAGGGGGATTTTCTATGCTTCCTGCTGTCATTGTGAGGTTAACCCTAATAGAACCTGCCCTTTCTGCCAAATGCTACTCTCCAGACTTAACTCAATTGAAAAAGTCTCTTCTTTCCTGTTCTCTCCCAGTCTCTCTCCTAATCTGATCTTGTTGGGATCACATTTTTGTTGCTGTTCAGTTGTTTCAGTTAGGTCTGACTCTTTGTGACCCCATTTGAGGCTTTCTTGGCAGAGATACTGGAGTATTTTGCCGTTTCCTTCTCTAGTTCACTTTACAGATGAGGAAACTGAGGCAAACAGGGCGAAGTCCGGAGTTACACAGCTAGAAAGTGTCTGAGGTCACATTTGAACTCAGGAAAATGTGTTTTCATGACTCTAGGTACTTTATCTACTGTACCACCTAGCTGCTCTTTGGAATGATATTAGCCCAGAAGAATTTGTGTTTTTAACTCTCTAGGGACTTATCTGCATTTTATTTACCTCTCTTGAAGGGATCCTTTAACATGCAGTTATTGTATAGTGGACATTATTAACTTTGGAGTCAGAGGACCTGGGTTTAAATCCTAGTTCTGCTACTTACTGCAGAGTGACTTCGGATAAACTATTTATCATCTCAGACCCTCGGTTTCCTCATCTGTAAAATGAATTTATGACCTTGAAGATCCTTTTCATATTAGAATATATTTGGACTTGAGAAGGGGTAGGAAGGGAAAGGGAGGGACCTTGCAGCAGCAACTATCAAATCTTAAGGCACAGGCAGCATTTTGTGGTCCCTGACTACAGACTAACACAGAGTCCAGCATTGCTGAGAGAGAATGTGAGTGAGCTCTTTGAAAGTAGAGACTGTTCTGGTTTTGTCTTTTTGTGCCCAGCACCTAGCCCAATTTCTGGCACTTTGTAGTCCCTTAACTATTTCAATGATATTGTTGTTAATAATTATAATTAATATATATATTTATATCACTTTTTAAGGTTATAATACTCTATCTTATTTAATCCTTACAACAACTCTATGAAATAAGTACTCTTATCCTTATATTACAGATGAGGAAACTGAGGTTAAGAGGGAGGCTAAATGATTTGACTGTGGTCACACAGCTGGTGAGTGCCTGAGCCAAGAGTTGAACTCAGGTCTTACTGACTCCAAGCTTAATGCTCTAGCCATCATGCCATCTTGTTGCCTAGTGAAGAAAGTGATGTAGGTTTCTTGGAATATGAAGGGAAACTTTAAAACAGAAATTCTTTAACCTGAGATCCATGGACTTATTTAAAAATATTTTAATAAGTGTATTTCAATATAATTAGTTTCCTTTGTAATCCATCCCATATATTTTATTTTATGCATTTAAAGGCATTAATCTGAAAATAAATCCTTAGTCTTCAGCAAAATGTCAGGGGCCATGATACACAAAAAAGTTAGGAACTCCTGCTTTAAAATATTGTTGTTCAGTCATTCCAGTCATGTCCAACTCTTCATGACCCCATTTGGGTTTTCTTGACTGGAGTGATTTGCTATTTCCTCTCCAGTTTATTTTACAGATGAGGAAACTGAGGCAAGCAGGGTTAAGTGATTTGTCCAGGGTCACACAGTTAGTCTGAGGCCAAATTTGAACTCAGGAAGATGAGTCTTCTTTCTCCCTCCACCTTTTTTTTGGAGGGGGAAGGTAGGGCAATTGGGGTTAAGTGACTTGCCCAAGGTCACACAGCTAGTTAAGTGTCAAATGTCTGAGGCTGGATTTGAACTCAGGTCCTTCTGAATCAGATATGTCAGAATTTGAACTCAGGTTCTCTGACCCTAATTCCAGGGCTCTTGTTGCTACAACATAGTGACTTTTAATGACTACAATAAACAGAATCTTTTAGAATAATCTAATCTACAGAAACTAGAGCTAATAGTGCTCTATTCATTGCCATTTAACTGCCCCAAGATAAGTCTTCTTGACTCCAGGTTCTGCATTCTATCCACTTTACCCTCCAGCTGCATTTTGCTTAAAGTAATGAGACTGATTACATAAGCCACATAGAAAGCCATTCCCATTACTTTGTGTTCACGTTTTGAACTTGAATTTTGGAGAGGAAAATGAATTGGTGCAAAAAAGGGAAAAAGTTATTTTAGGCAGAAGAGATGGGAAAGATAAAGAAAACAAAGGAATGCAAATAGTATGAGTGAGGAATGACAAATAGATAAACTCAGTGTGAAGCCATTTGGGAAGCTCACGACAACAAAGCACGGAGCTGGGGAGCAAGATATTATAGACCTATTGTGCTAAGGTGAGGGCTTGGCTTTGATAGTAGTGAGACATAGTGGGTTTATGATCAAGGAAGGCTTATGTTAAGCCCCCTTGAAGTTATAGGCTGTATAGTTATGGAATGGGGATGACATTGTAAGGGGATGAAGAAGATGTGGGTAGTGATTGTACTTCTGCAGTTTGGAGGAATCTTTCTGAGTGCTTTGTTACTTTTGTGTGCTCTTTGCAAGTTTTGATTAGCCTAGAAACAAACAGGTATTTATTAATGGGCTGTGTGATCTATCACACTTTGGATAGAAAAGAAATGAATTATTATATAGTTTGCATTTTGCTCATTGGTGTAGGGGATATGAGAAAAGTATGGTAAGTTCCTGACTTCGAATAACCAATACCCAAATACATGCTTACTGAGTTTGTTTTAATCAGAATCCTTTCTAGCCCTACCACTGATTCCTCTAGGACTGTGGTCATTGGTAGAAAGGAGAAGGGAAAGGCTCCCAGAGAAATTTTTGGAATCACTGTCACTTGAGAGATGAGGATACAATCCTGAAGTTCCAGAGGGGTATAATATATCTTTAACATAGATAGCTGGAGAATCCAAGTCTTGGGTGTGTTCTCTCAAGGAAGAGCAAGAAGAAGGGAAGGGAATCAATGTGCATGAGAAAGCCTCCTTCTATATCCAACACCCATATTATTCCAGGCTTTGATTCTACTACCTGTTCAGGTTGTCTCATAAAATAGAGTTTCTTAAGGATGCAGAAGAGACCCAGGCATTTTATATGAGTGTGGGGGGGTCTTAAATAACCAGTTAATCAATATGGGTTTATTAAACACCTACTTTGTGCTGGGATCTTCTTTCAGTGGTGGGGACACAAAGAAAGTGAAAAAAAATAGCCTCTGAGCTCAAGGATCTCATTGTACGATGAGGGAAATAATACCCAAAACAACTTACAAATAAGATACTGAAACTAATTAGAGATAATCCACAGGGGGAAGGCACCAGTATTAAATGGGATCAGGAAAGGCTTCCTGCAAGAGGCGAGATTTAGCTGGTACTTAAAGGAAGCCGGGATGCAGAAATGCTGAGGGAGAGGATTCTAGGCATGGAGGAAAGAAAGTAAAAATGCCTGGTCTAAAGACAGACATGTATGATTAATTTCCCACCTCTGGTATTGCAGTTTAATAGGCACCAATAAGCATGTAGCTAAACATTTCTAACTAGGAAGAGAAGGGGAGGAAAAAGGAATAGAGTTCTAGGTAGAAAAAGGGGACAGGTCTAGAACAGTCAAACTATTGCAAGAAAGGCTACTCTATTCCTTCCTCCATCCTGAGGTTCTTTAGAATATGACATCATCTGATTCATAGGTGCATGGGTTCAGGGATTTCTTGCAGCCCTAGTAACACCTTATGGTTTTACCAGTCCTAAGGTCCCCTCTTACAGTCTAGGGTCTAGGCAGTAATTTAGCTGTACTGTCATATCAATTAAGGTCACCAAATCTCTAAGTATAAGGTACTTTGCTAAGTAATTCTTTAATTCAAGTCCTTGTAAATACTTCCATTAACTCTACCTCCTCTGAATTGAAAATAGCTCTCATTTGGCAGAACCCGTTTATATAGGCTATCAAAACCCATTTTTCTGGTTATAGTCACAGAATGGCTATAACTGTATCTTGTGTGGGTGGACCCCCAAATAGAAACTCTTCCCTAAAGTGTTGATGCTCCCCCCATGGGAACTCCCATTTAGAATCAGAACCTGCTAAATTTAGGGTCCCTCCCAGGGCTTTCCAATATACTTTCACTGAAGGCCATCCTTGACAGCTCTGTTGAAAAGTTCTATGCATGCTTCTTAAAAAGTAACTCATACTGGTCTAGGAAGACCGATGTATGTTACCCCTGGAGAGAAGATGGTAGACTCAGGCAGTAACAATGCTTAATCAGTCTGAGGCACTGGTGGAAGCCTCATGAATACCCATATGGGATGCTATTGCTATGCCTGGAGCTGAACAAACTCCCACCCGCAGTTCCTGGAGCTATTTACCCAGACTATATATGAACTCTGCCAGAGTTATCTGATGCAAGATAGTATGGGTAGACTCCATAGTGTGTTGACATTACTTGCCAGGATCCTGCAACTATTAATCACCAGGGACACATGAAATCTTTCACAGGAATACCCAAGACAACAGGGTAGATGTCAGAAGGAGTTGTCAAGGATACAGTTATTGCTAATTTTGTAGCATAGGACCAGGACTCTGGTGTTTTCTGTGCTCAAGATTTCAAGCAGACTACAGCACAGTCCAGCCCACAAGCTTTTCCCCCAGGAGCATGCAAAACAAAAGAATATAGACTCACAGGAATAGCTTCACCAGTAATAAATCTCCACAGGATGACACTGCTCTGTCACGTCTTTCATAGCTTCCATGCTATCTCTGCTTTCCACACATACTACTTTACCATATCAGCATAATAAGCCAGCCTAAGATGAACCTGAGACCCAAACTATCTCTGTGTCATCTACTGCCTACAGGCTGCCTCGGAGTAGGAGAAAGGTTTATGTTCTCCTTAGGGCTCTGGACAGCTACATATCTTTTTCTGCCCAAGGTCAATCACCTTGCCTCCTCCTTATGCTAACAAAAGATTCTGATTATTGTAGTCATTAAAAGTCACTATGTTGTAATAACAAGAGCCCTAGAATTAGGGTCAGAGAACCTGAGTTCAAATCCTGGCTCTGCTACTTACCTATGTGACATTAAACTGGTAGTTTCTCCCCTCTGAGCCTCAGTTTCCTTTTCTGTAAAGTGATGGGATTTGATTGAATGATCTCTAAACTCCCTCATGACCCTCTAAATCCACGGTGTCTAATATTGAGGTTCTAGAAAGATGGATGTGATTGCTATACCTAGACTGCTTCTTTGGTGGTTATTCTCTGTCCTAGGTTCTGAAATCATGGACACGTTTGCCCTTTTTTTGCCTGGACAGCACCCATTTCCAGGATCCCTCTTCTACTTGCTGGGACTCTCTGGCTGCTTTGGCGCTATGTGTGTGTGTGTGTGTGTGTGTGTGTGTGTGTGTGTGTGTGTGTGTGTGTGTAGTGGGGAAAAGGGGTAGATTGGAGAAAGCATTAGTTCCCACTGACTAGACACACAACTTAAAATGTTCACCCCAAAATTATTTTAAATGGTGGTTGTTAGTTAGGTTACACAATAGGATCACAAAATTGGAATTGCAGAATCTCATGTTTGGAAGGCTCACTAGTCTGTGTATACATAAAAATCCTATCCAAAATATCTCCAAGAAGTTATCTAGCCTCTGTTTGAAGTCAAGACAACCTACTGCTCCCAAGAGAGTCAACTTTACATTCAGAAAGCTCTCATTATTGGGGCTGCTAGGTGGTGCAGTGAATAGAGCACTGGTCCTGGAGTCAGGAGGGCCTGAGTTCAATTCTGGCCTCAGACACTTTAACACAAAAAACTAGCTGTGTGAACTTGGGCAAGTCACTTAACTCCAACTGCTCTACCTTCTCCCTCCAAAAAGCAAAAAAAAAAAAAGTTCTTATTATTAGGTAGTTTTTTTCCACCTAACATTAAACTTTAATCTACCATCTCTGACCCCCCCCCCCCCCCCCATATTGATTTTTTCTTCTGGGACCAAGCAGAATGTTTGACCCCTCTTCTGTATGAGAGCTTTCCAAATATTTGAGGATGGAAATCATATCTCCTTCCTTCCCCCACCTCTAAGTCTTCTCTAGGCTAAATAACCTTAGGTCCTTCTACCCATCCTTATATGAGCACCAGAACCTTGAGTCCCTTCACCATCCTTTTCACCTTCCTCTTGATACTCTCTATGAGATTCTCCCCACCCCCTGCCCCTGCTCATGAGAGGAAATGGGGGCTCAATGAAGAAACAACTGTGTTTTCTTTCAACTGGAATCACAACACCTGGGTTCACAATCTTGTCTGTGTTACTGACAACTATCATGAGGTTCAGCAACCAAGCAACAAACATTTATGAAACACCTACTATGTGATAGGTACTGAGAACACAAGTACAAAAAATGAGACAGTCCCATCTGGCTGGGGGCTTACATTTCACCTCTCTGGTTCCAGATCCTTTATCTATAAAATGTAGGGATTAGATGATATCTGAAGTCCCTTGCAGCTGTAATCTATTTTGCTGCCAATTTACATAATCCTTTAAGGTTTACAAAGCTCCTCCTACAACTACTATGGGAAATAGGTACCTCAAGCATTATCCCTATTTATGCTTTATAGATGAGGACGCTGATCCTCTGAGAGGTTATGAGATGTGCCCAAGCTCACACAGCTAGCAGAACAAATGATTTATAAACTCTGAAATGCCTGTTTAAAACCTGATTCCTTTATAATCATGTTGGGGACAAAAGATATACATACCCATATACACAAATGATTAAAAAGCACAAGACAGTATAGAATTCGGTGCTAAGTGATATGGTGCGTTGGAATCGCACGTTCCCCACTCTCCTTCCCTGCCTCCCTGAATCTAGACTTAAACTGGATCAGCTTCCTCTCAGGCTGACCCTTGTCCCCTTTGACTATTGGCTTTCAGGAGCTGAGATTCTTGATCATCAAGTTATTTGTCACTTTCATGATTCTGATAGAGAGACATCAGGAATGTTTATGAGCTTCTCTTATCAAAACTATTTTTCAAAATATCCCGAGGAGGGGATGAAGTTAAAGTAGAAACAGAAACCCACAAAAAAACATGTCTGCTTCTCCTCCTTCTCCCTCTCCCTCCCTCTCTCCTTTCCCTTTAATTTTCTCCCAATCTTTCTCTCTCACTTGCTCACACGGTCCCTTCTCTCTCTCCCAGAACTCTCTCTCTTTCCTATCTTTTTCCCTTCTCTGCATCTCTTCTTCTTGCCTCTCTGGACTCATCTACAGTTTCTCTCTCCCTCTCTATTACGTTCTTTTTTCTTCTCATCCCATTTTCTTCATGACTATTTTCTCAGTCTGAAAGTCATCTCACCATTTTCTCACACACCTACTGACTCCTTTCCTTCCTTCTTTCCCTTCCCCCTTTCACTTTTTCTTCTCTCGCCCGCCCCTTGACACAGTAAAACCATGTAGAGCGGTGTTAGAGGGCATTCCCTAAGGTAGCTGCTGAATAGCACCAGTACGCATACATTTGTCCCTGTCTGGGTGGTGGATATGCTTGGCAACCGGGCGTTGCTCCTTGGCAGGCAGGTCATAGGTTGGTGTGACTGAATTAACATTTCCTCCACCTTTGGGGATCACATTTCTGTTCTTACACTGATTTTATGTTTTCAGACAAGAGGTGTTGGTGAAGCAGAGGAGCTACTTTTACCTCTGTAATTTCCCCACAGATCCAATTGACATGGGACATAAAGAAACTTATAGCAACTTGTCCTTTTCCTTGGACATACAAAAAGCCTTTGCTTGCTCTTTTTCCTTAAAACTGACCTTTCTCATGGAGCCTTCAGCAAGGAGACTGTATCTAGGCCCCCACCCCTCCCTTCAGATTTATTTTGTAAACTTCTCTCTAACTTAGATGGTTTGTCAGAGATCAGTGAGTAAAACTTATTATTTTTTCCTGGACAAGTTGAATGTTCCTTTTGGGGGAGGGTGGAATTAGGGGAAATAAGCTTCCAGGGATTGAGAGGTAAAAATGGTGGCTACTGATTTATTTGCCACCATCAGAAGCTGTTGTCATCTCCCAGAGTGACTTGAGAAAGGTGACTGTCTGGGTAATGGGGTAGGCGTTTTTGCCGCCAGTGTCACTCCTGTCTAAACAAATGTTTCTCTTCTAAAGCCTGGCAAGCCTTAACCTCAGCACAAATATTAAAAATAAACAGCCCAAATTACAACAAAGGGAGAAAAGAGGACTCCAGGGGAGTGCACAATGTCTTTTGATTTCTGTTGGCATCTGATGACTCCATTAGCTTTTGACGTGCCAGAGGAATTTTTTCTTAAAAATATTTTGATTCTTTTAAAGCATCACCATGACTGCCCACTTCCTCCCCCGCTTAGAACCCTATCTTGTAACAAAGGGAGTCAATTAAAACAAAATAATATATGAAATTTTTGTATATAAGTGATTTTTCCAAGGAGATTTTCTTCAATGAAAACATCTGGAACAAGTTTCCATTTAGAATACCTTTATTTTTTACTTATTCTCATTCCTCTTTAACTAATAGTTCACAAATTCTCTTGGTTTGGGTGTTGTGAGTATTCTGCATGGGGACCAGAGCCCCTGTATTACCACTGGCACTTTATAGGAAAGGACATAGAAGAACAGATAGGTGTAGGATTAAAAATGTAACTTTTATTTTTATTTTCATTGACAAATAAAAGTAATAGACTATGTGAATAAGAATGTCAACTGTAAATAACCAACCAACAACAGAATGCAAGCTCCTTAAGGGCAGAGACTATTTTAATATTTTGTTCATGTATCTCTAGTGCCAAGCACAGTGCCTGGTAGATTGCAGATATTTAACAAATGCTTATTTAGTTGAATTAAAAAATCCTAGCTTCATTCAAAGTTCAACTCAAATGTCACTATGAGAAGACTTTTCTGAATCCCTGTCCTAAATGGTAGTGTTTCCTCCCTTATTTTTACTTCTCTGTTGATATGTATTTATTTACTTACTGGATGATAGCCTCCAGTGTGATGTAAGCTCTTTGAGGGCTAGGGCTGGTTTTTGTTTTTGTTGTTTTGTTCACAGCTCTTGTCCACAGAATTAGTAATGCTTGTTGGACTGAATTGTAGATGATAGTATATACTCTGCCATTTCTTCTGTTTATTAGTAATTAACCCAATGTGTCTACTTTGAGTAGTATCCTTGTTTTTTGATATTTAGTTTGTATTGGTTAGAAATTTGCTGCTGTAATAAATACTTGTTCAATTGACTCTCTCTCTCTCTCTCTCTCTTTCTCTCTCTCTTTCTGTCTCTCTCTCTCTCTCTCACCCCCTTTTCCTCTTCTTTCCCCTCCCCCTTCTCTCTTTAAAGTTCAAGTGAAACATTTTATGCTTAATTAGGATTCCAGTTCTCAACACCTGCCTGGGCTGCTACTCCATTGCCTAGGATAGAGTTAATAGGACGTTTGTCCCATTGAGGCATTATAATACAAGAGCATGATTTGCATACAAAACTGGGGTGGAGGAAAGAGCCTTCAGTGCTGGTCCACCTTAACAGAACAGATAGCTCAGACTTCACACATTTCAACAAACACCATAGACTAGCACTGTGTAGCATTCTGGGGACACAAAGAAAATAAAATAGTCCCTGACCTCATGAAGCTTATTAGAGGGTAAGACATGCTCAGAAATTCTTACAATTCAAAGTACAAGAAAGGTCCAAACTATGTGCTTTGGAAAGTTTGAGGTGGTGGAGGTTGCTTCTATCAGGGAAATTTTGATGGGGAGCCTTCAAGGGGAATAGGCAGATGTGAGGGTGTGGTAAATAGCGAACTGCACTAGGAGTTGAGATAACCTGGGTTCTCTCAGGGGTACTATAAGGCTCAAATGAGATAATGGATGGAAAGCACTTTGGAAACCTTAAAATGCTATATAAATTTCAGTTATTATTATTAGCTTTATCATCCACTATTAGGCTTCCAGTCTTGTGATGTCAATTTTTTTTTCCACTCTTCTAAAATAGTATTTTTTCCAATCACATGGAAAGACAATTTTTGCCATTTGTTGAAAAAATTTTTGAGTTCCAAATTTTTTCCCTCCCTCCCTCACCACTTCCTCCCTAAGACTGTAAGCAACTTGATAATAAGTTGTCAATTTCTGAGGTGTAAATGTTGATACTGAAAATTTGACTACTGGTAGGTCAGTTAGAGCTATCTCTAGAACACTCCTCAGTCAAATCCCACCCAAAGAACTAGCTGTGTGACCCTGAGCATGTCACTCCATTTTTCTAGAGCTCAGTTTCCTCATTTGTAAAATGAAGGGATTGGATTTGATGTACTCTAAGATGAACTCTTCCATCTTTAAATCTATTCCATTGGGGTAAGGGGAACAATCCTTTCTGAAAACAAAGATATGGAAATGGGAACAAGTAGGTTAAGGAAGGGTAGGGCACAAGGAAAAACAGTTTATTTTGACTGTCCCATAGAGTACATGAAGGTGAGGAAAGTGAGATAACATAAAAAGGTAGCTGAATCTATATTGGGGACTACTTGGAATGTATTTATGTTTTTTTTTAGTTGATAATCAGGAGTCACTGAAAATTTTCTATCAGAAGAATGAACAATCAGAGCAATGTATCTGGAAGACAATGTGGGTAGCAGGGTGAAGGATAGAGTCAAGAGAGAAATTATTAGAGGCAGGAAGACCAGTGCAAAGCCAGAACAACAATCTAGGTAAGTGATGGTAATGTCCTGAATTAGTGTAGTTGCAGTGGGAGTAGAAAGATTGATTCAAGACATGTGGGAGCAAAATTAATGGAATTTGGCAATAGACCAGATGTGGAGGGGGTTGAAGGATAGATATTGCTGTCTAATCTAGATAACTGGGATATTATAGAACAACTTGGGGGGAGGGGTGGGTTTTGTGAGGGAGGGTAAAAGAACATTCATTGAGAATCATATGACCAAGGATTTAGAGTTCAGAGAAAATCTAGTCCAACCTCCTCATGTTGTAGATGAGGAAACTGAGATTCAGACAGATCAAGTGACTTGCTCAAGGTAACACAGATATTAAGTGACAGCCAGAATTTGAACCCAGTGCATCTGACTCAAACCCAGCACTCTGTTCACTCTCCCCTTCTGCTTCCTTTTCAGCAGACAATTGGACATATGGAACTAGAGTTATGATATGAAGTGTGGCTGAGAATATAGGAACTAAGATGTCACCTTCATTGACATGGAGGTGGAAACCATGAAGAACGAGATTCCTAGGTGAGAAATGGGGGTCAAGAAGCAAGTTTCAGGGAATGATCACATTTAGGATTTGGAAATAGGGTGAGGAGCAGGAAATGAGAGAGAATGATAAATAGGACAGAGATGAAGAGAAATAGACCACAATAATAGAAGGCAAGGATGGAGAGAGCATCGAGAGGGAGGGGGATGGTTAGCAATGTCAAATGGTACAATGAGGACATAATAGTGTTGAAAAAAGTTACAGAACTCTGGCCTTGGTAATATAGGTGATTTATTATGATATCATGGAATTTTTTGGGGGCATTTGACAATTAATAGGGAGCAATGATAAGACTTTGTCCCATGCTTTAGTCTTCCTTCTATGTAGAGTGCTCACAGTGAACTTCCATACTTCTAGAAGGATCGTAATTCAGACTAGAAAAATTCTATGAGGCTTGTAGGAGGCTATTTCTTCTAGATGGTGAAGAGGTAGATACATGCCTTCTTGTAGCAAAACAGTCCTCAGAGGCATACATATAAAAATGATATATACATGATAGTGATATGTATATGTAGGAGCACATATCATATTTTTATTCTGCTCCAATGGAATTGACTGATAAGGCAGAGAATATTCAAATGCTCCCAATGACCTATGATTCCATTGATAAGCATCACAGCAGTGCAGATTGCAGCCCTTTTACATTTATCTGTCCAGTGTGGCCCTTGGCTCTATC
The DNA here is from genome assembly GCA_028646575.1 of Pseudocheirus occidentalis. NCBI lineage: Eukaryota > Metazoa > Chordata > Mammalia > Diprotodontia > Pseudocheiridae > Pseudocheirus > Pseudocheirus occidentalis. The sequence continues at coordinate 73,444,473 of CM053601.1, read as the reverse complement.
ATCTCATGTATTTGCCACTGGAAGAGAAAGGTAAACATTTATTAAGAGTCTATTATATTCCAGGAATTATGCCAGGTAATATTTGCTCATTTGATCCCCACAATAACTTTGTGAAGTAGGCGTTCTTTGTATCCCCATCTTACAGTTGAGGAAATTGAGACAGTCTAAGTGACTTGCCCAGGGTCACACAGCTAGTAAGTGCTTAAGACCAGTTTTGAGCTTACGTCTTCCTGACGTAATCTGATAATAATAAAAAATTAATATTTTATATATATTTATATATAAATATTTATATTTATAAGAATAAAAATAATACTGACGTAGATCCATAGCTCTATCTTCTATGTGTTACCTAGCTTCTATGGTCCACGTAATAGGCTGAGGGCTTTCCCTCTTTTCTGTTGCTATTAAGAAGATACCAATAGAGTTCATGAGCTACTCACTGGTTACTTGTTGCTCTTGCCATGAGATCCTTTGTCAATAAATTAATACAGCAAATAATATTGTAGAGAACTTTTATTTATGACTCTCCCCCTCCCTCCCTCCCCTTCTTTCCTTCCTCCCTCCCTCCTTTCTTTCCTCCTTCCTTTCTTTCTTTTCTCCTTCCTTCCTTCCTTCCTTCCTTCCTTCCTTCCTTCCTTTCTTTCTTTCTTTTTCTTTCTTTCTTTCTTTCTTTCTTTCTTTCTTTCTTTCTTTCTTTCTTTCTTTCTTTCTTTCTTTCTTTCTTTCTTT
>CM053601.1:73405675-73443241 GCA_028646575.1 Pseudocheirus occidentalis | reverse complement strand
GTGGAAGGTTTGTGTGGTTGTCTAAGAATTTTATTTGGAAACTAAAGTTAATGGTTGCCCCATGAGTGGAAGATCAGTATATTGTGAATTGTTGATTGAATCAACTCCCTCTTAGGGAAATTAGGTGATTCCTTTTGTTAATTGATTGATTGGATCTTTAACTTGATTGAATCTTTAAATGTGAAGCTGCTTCCCCCCCTTAGGGAAACCAAGTGATTCTTCTCTTGTTCCTTGTTACTTTCTGTAATGAGACATAATATTGAGACTTTCCTTGTTCTAAATATTGTATATAATATTGTGAATTGTTGATACTGTGAACAGTGTACTGAATCTTGATTTGTAATGGAATAAACAGAGTGTTCACTAATACTGTGTAATCCGAATCTTAAAAGCTGTTCACAGTAGCATTCTTTTAGGAATCTACTGTTGATTGGCTTTACACTGGGTGGCGCAGTAGACAGAGAGCCTGGCCTGGAGTCAGGAAGACTCATCTTCCTGAGTTCAGGACACTTACTAGCTGTGTGATCCTGGGGAAGTCACTTTACCCTGTGTGCCTCAGTTTCCTCACCTATAAAAAGAGCTGGACAAGACAATTGCAAATCACTCAAGTATCTTTGCCAAGAAAACCTCAATGGGGTCACAAAGAATTGGACACAACTGATCTGCCAGGGATTCTAGGAAAGGAAGGTGAGGAGGAGGTGGATAGTCCATGTGAAAGCGTGGAGACAAGAGATCAAATATCTTGTAGAGAGAATAGCGAGTAACTGATTTGTCTGGAATACAGACGTGATATGGAATAATGTATATATAATCAGTCTGGAAAAATAGGTTGGAGTCACATTGTAAAAGAACTTCAAACACTGAGCAAAATAGTTTGCATTTTACCCTAGAAATATTAAGGAACCACTGAACTTTCTTGAGAAAGATTGTCTGTCTGTGCTATAGGAATATCCATTTGTCAGCTATGTGAAGGCTGGATGAAGGGAAGAGGGAGCTATTGAAATGGTCTAAGTGATGAGGGCCTGAACAAAGGTGGTGGTTGGGTGCAGAGAGAGAAGAGGGAGAAGAGGGCAGATATGTTGTGAAAATCGAATAGGCAGGTAGTGGTTTCAGTGGATAGAGTGCTGGGTGGGGAGTCAGGAAGAGCTGAGTTCAAATGCAGCCTCAGATACTTACTAGCTAGCTATGTGACTTTCACCAAGTTACTTAACCTCCGTTCGCTCAGTTTCCTCATCTGTAAAATGAAATGGAGAAGGAAATGCTCAGGTATCTTTGCCAAGAAAAACCCATAGAGAATATGGTTTGTGGGTTTGTGAAGAGTGGGACAAGACTGAACAACAAGAATAGGAAAGATTCGGAAGCCAATGATATAGGAATTGGGTGAGAGTGGTGACTGGAGGATAAGTTGTAGTTTATAAACTTAGTGCCATTATCTCCATGCCCTAAGGGAGCTGTCCAGGGCCTGATAAAGGCAGTCTTAGCAGAGGAAAACTTAAGGCAAATGATTCCCTCACTCATGGTATGGTCTCCCCTCTCTATCTGTCTGCTCCACTTATCCAATTCTTGCTTCCACCTGGAAGCACCTGCTGCCTTGAGGGGCATCTAGGAGACTGGGTCTCACTGTTATTGTCCTACACTGCTGGGTGATGGCAGTGAAGGTGCCCCCTAATGCTCCAGGCTATTGAACTCTATACAGGCTCAGTTTTAGCCCCTGTGGATAATTGTCTAGAGACAGAAGGAAACTAGGGTAATAGCTCCTACATAGTTCTTCACATTAGTTGTTCCATTCACTAATTAAAGCATCTGAGATTCTTAGGTATCATCAAAGATGTAGCCAACAATTTTGGTGCCCCAGGCAAGTAGATTAAAAGAAATACTGAAATCAGTTTTGAAAAGACAAATTTTGTTGACAAGAGAGTAAAGCAAGTGCCTAGGGAAGGACCTATAACCTCAAGACTCTCTCCTTTGTTAGTTAGACTAGGATGAGATGATAGGCCCTAATTGTGGAGAATCTGGGATCCCAACTGAGTAGAGAACATAGTATGGTTAGGCTGGGAGGGAGCTTACATGGGCTATAGAAGGAAATATGCTATCTGATACCTTCCTATTTTAATGAATTCTTTTGGTTAACTGGTTACTAAGCTCAGTTATTTCTACACATTGAAAAAGTTTAAGAGTTCTTAGCATCTTCAAAATTCCAGTGCCCTGAGGCAGGTCCTAAATCACCTCACCCCTGTTATGGATGTAGAACAGTGGTTCTCAACCTGTGGGTTATGTTCAATTTGTAACAATGAAAATACATCCTGCAGATCACATATTTACATTCTGATTCACAACAGTAGCAAAATTACAGTTATGAAGTAGCAACAAAAATAATTTTATGGTTGGGGGACTCACCACAATATGAGGAACTGTATTAAAGGGTCACTGCATTAGGAAGGTTGAGAACCACTGCTCTAGAAACTGTGCTTTATTTGGAGATATGTTTATTTGGGGGACATTGATGACAAAGAGTAACTGAAAATTAAGAATACAAAAAGGGCTGCCTGATGGAGACTTCTCCAGATTAACCCCTCAGACACATTTCACATTTGGCACAACCTTGGTCTTCAATCCTTGAGGAAAGAATGTAAAAAATACCAATAGAAACATTTTTGAATAGTCCTTGAGAGGCAACAGGAGGAGTTTCTAATGAACCTCTGATTGATATTGCAATTCGAGAAGGGTATAAAAAACAAGGGGGAAGAAGGTCCCATTATTTGGAGATGGTGGCTGCTGTTTTAGTTGGGGATCTGGTTGATAGCTTGACCTGGTGAACTGAAAACATGGAATTCTCTAGAGGCAAAGTGTGTGTGTGTGTGTGTGTGTGTGTGTGTATGTGTGTGTGTTTGTGTTTCTAGCACAGAATTTTTCTATCAGTCCCTAGAAAAATCAAATAACAAAATCAGGGTCTTGGTTATAACTGTCTCATGAGCCGTTGATGGAAGGTATTTGGAAACACAGTATTCAAAGTTTGAGGCCAAGTTTCTTTGGAAGATGCCCCTCCTCTTTTGTGGATGACTCATTTCTTTGTGTAATTGAGGGGACTTTTTTTTTTTTGCCAGCAAATCTCTGTTGGCTCCAGGGCCAATAAGTACAAAGAATGAAGCAATTCCTACTTACAATGAGTTTACATTCTTAAAATAAAAACAACAACAACAATTGCATTTCCAACACAAATTCTCCAAGACAAAACCTTACATTTTTATGTATTTTTTCTAGTGGTTAAGCATTATAGAGCATTAGCTTCATAGTCAGGACCATCAGGGTGGAATCTCAGTTCTGATACCAGCTTTGTAACTTTGGGAAAGTCACTTAACTTTTTAAACCTAAGATAACTAATTCTACAAGCGGTTCCTCCATATATGAGATACTGTGCACATCTCACTTGATTCTCAGTTCTAGGAGGTTACAGGCAGGGGCAGGGGCAGCTGTCACTATTCCTGTTCTACAGCTGAGAGAATGAAGTCTCATCAAATTTAAGTGACTTGTCTGAGGTCACAAAATAATGCTATTGTCAGGACTAGATTCCCAGTTTACTGACCTACCATTGTTTCCCTACAGCTACTCCAACAACCTCTTGCCCTTTTAAATGACACAGAAAAGGTAGAATTCCATTTTAATTATCTTGATGGGACATCAGAATTGTTTCTAAGCCTTATTAAATCGGAGGTCTACAGCTATGGAATAACAATTATTATTGGCCAATTACATAATACTTTAAGGTTTGCAAAATGCTTTTTATACGTTACACAATTTGAGCCTGCAACTTTAAATATTTGTAAAATGCTTAGTGCCTCCAAAGTAGTAGGCATTATATAATAATTAATTGTTCATATGTAAATTAATTAGGCAGCATATTAATAAATAAATTAATAATGCTAATTTTTCTATTAGTATAGAGTAATATAGAGGGGAGAAGACTGTGTTGCTTATTTCATTTAAAATTGTGCTTAACTGGAAAGTGAAGGCTCACTGACTATTTAAAAACTAGAAGGCTTGTACAAAAGGGTAAGTGTTGTCAGTTCCAAAGCATTGGTGCCTGAGAAGGTAAGTACTGATTGCTTGTATGTCTATATAAGGTCTTCTTAATTATATTTGAAGTGTTTCTCAAAATCTTGGAGTTTTTTTTTGGGGGGGAGAGGGAAATCTATTTTATTTTATTAGTTTAATTGCTTTCTGGCTTCCTAGAACATAGGTGCCTTGTAGGAAAACTTTGAAGTGCTATCTCTTGTTCGGTGAAGGATCATATTTATTTTAAGCTGGTCATGATTTATATCACTAGGTACTTAATTCAAAGTATTTTGATGGTACCCATAACTCCTTTCCAAAAGCCCAGAAATGGTCCAGGGAAAGGAGCCATACAATTGCTTAAATTTAAACAAAATGAGGGAAGAACAAGTTAAAAGACTACTTAAGGTAAACCTGAAACCAGGAGGCCATATCAAATCTAAATGCTTTGGATTTTTGCTCCAACTGGTTCTCACCTCTGAAAACTTATCATATGTCACCAGAGGCAACCTGGTATAGTAGATAGATTGTTATTCTTGAACTTAGTAAGACCTGGTTACTACCCAAGGTAACTACCTTTCTTACCTTGGACAAGTTACCTAACCTCTATATGCTTCTAGCAACTCCCTAGGACTTATTAAATCAAAGATAGGTTTATGTCTTGGAGTCAAATCTCTTAGAGGAATTCCCTGTGCTAAAGAAATCCAAGATCCTCATTCACCTAAGATTTCTAAGGGAATTTAGTCTAAGCTTCTCATTTTTACAAATGAAGAATCTGTGGTCCAAGGAGACAAAGCAACTCCCGAGGTCATGGTTCAGTTTGGTTATTGTCCTTCATTCTCAAAGATGACCAAAATGATATCACTATGCTAGAGTCAAGTTATAGTGTGTCCAACTGTGTCTGATCAGACCAATAAGGGCTCAGAATGCTCCACCATAGATCAGGCACAGATAGTCCTCATGAATGTTTGGGGTGGATTATCTAAATTTGCTCATCTTGCTTTTCTCTTGAGCTATTTCAATTCTGCTTTGCTCATAGAGCACAGCACCTTCTTTGATGAGGGCATGCCATGCCGAGCAGTTCTGTGCCATGTTCATGTCACACAATCAATTCCAAAGGTTGTACAGGTTAATAAACCTCAGAGGTGGGATTTAAACCCAGATCTTCTGATTCTCAAACCAGAGATTTTTCTAACTGTATCAGCATCAACTGATAGTGTCAAAATGCCAGAAGTGTCATGGCAAAATGCCAGATTGCTGTTGTTCAGTTGTTGTAGTCTATGACTTCATGGATCTATGACCATGGGGTTTTCTTGACAAAGATAACTGGAGTGGTTTGCCATTTCCTTCTCCAGCTCATTCCATAGATGAGGAAATTGAGGCAAAGAGGGTGAAGTGACTTGCACCCAGCTAGTAAGTGTCTAGCTAAATGGATAGACTGTTAAATGGAGCAGGACTTGGGAATTCATCTCTTAAAAACTATTTATTAATAGTTTTAAATTTTTATGTCACTTTTATTTTTATACATAATTCCTTCCCCTCCCCCTACTCCATGAGAAAGATGAAGAAAGAAATAGGAAAAAACCCAACAGGTCAGTAAAACTAACCAACCCATTAATCACACTGGACAGTAGATACAGTGGGTGGAACATATCTGTTACACAGAATGTTTTGGATATATATGAACAAAATCAAATTTTAATTTGGCTTATCAGTTGGGATAGGGGAAAAATCATCAATCAACTAATCAACAGACATTTATTAAGTACTTACTGGTGCTAGGTGATGGGGTTGCAAACAAAAGTAAGACAATCCCTTCCCTTAATGAACTTACATTTTAAGGGAGAAAAAGGAGAGAGAAAGACAGAAATAATACTGTTGCATTGAACTGGATGTTTTATTTTTTTTGATAATATTTTATTTTTTCCCCAATTACATGTAAAGACAATTTTTAACATTCATTTAAAAAAATTTGAGTTCCACATTTTCTCCCTCCCTCCCTTAGTTCCCCCCTTCCTGAGATGATAAGAAATTTGCTATAGGTAATATATATTCAATAATACAGAACATAATGACCATATTAGTCATGTTGTAAAAAAAGACAGAGACCCAAAGAAGAAAAAATACCATGAAAAAATAAAGTGAAAAATGGTATGCTTCAATCTGCTTGCAGACTCCAACAGTTCTTTCTGTGGAGATGGATAGCATTTTTCATCATGAGTCCCTTGGAATTATCTTTGATCATTGTATTGCTGAGTATAGCTAAGTCATTCACAGTTGATCATCATTCAATATTGCTGTTAATGTGTACAGTTCTTCTGGTTCTGCTCATTTTACTTTTCAGCAGTTCATTAAGTCTTTCCAGGTTTTTCTGAAGTCTGAAGTCATTTCTTATGGCATGGTAGTATTCCATTATAATAATATACCACAACTTGTTCAGTCATTCCCTAATTGATAAGTATCCCCTCCATTTCCAATTCTTTGCCAACACAAAAAGAGCTGTTATAAATATTTTTGTACATGTAGGTCCTTTCCCCTTTTCTTTGTTATCTTTGGGATACAGACTTGGCAGAGGTATTTCTGGATCAAAGAGTATGAGCAGTTTTGTAGCTCTTTGAGCATAGCTCCAAATTGCTCTCCAGAATGGCTGAATCACCTGAAGTAGACATTTTAGAGGGAGTTGTTAACAGGATTCTACTTATCTGTAGGAATGACATTGATGTTTCAAACATGTTGATATAATTTTGTACCTTATACCGCTGCTGCTATGAGATGATAGTCCCATGATCATTCAGTTCCCCAGTTCCTCATGTAAAGTGTTCCATTGCTATCCTCAATTTGGAAACTGCTGCCATTTCTCTTTGCTTACTGAAGCCCAAAGCCCCAGGACCCCTGTGGAGAGAAGACCACAAGGTTCTCTATATTGTCTTCCTCCCATACTTCTTGTTAACAGCACATGGTCTCTTAGGTATTTTCAGGGAATTTATTATAGATGAATTACAGGGGAATATACGGTAGCAGGGGAGGGATTTGTGTTACATTAACAGGATGAATAGGTTATAAATCCACAGTTATCAAGGCTCTTATGCCTTATCCCCTGCCAGACAAGGGTCATTTGCTATACCTTAAACCAGGGATTGTTTCCTTGGTCTCCATCAACTTGTTTAAAATTTTTTTAATAACTGTATTTCAATATACTTGTTTTTAAATAACCCTGTGTGTTTTATTTTATGCATTTTAAAATATTCTGAGAAGGGATCTCTAAGTGTCCCCAGACTGCTGAAGGGATCTACGGCACAAAAAAGTTAAGGACCATGGCTTTATACACAGTGTCCTGGAGAGTTTCAGTTCCTCAAAAGACTGGTCCGGTAATTTTAGAAGATAGATTTGCCTTTATCCATATTCTGAAGAGTTTGCTATTCTTTTTGTTCTGCTCTGTTTGGGGGAATTGCCCTTTATAGAAAATTTCTGCAGCCAAAGCTTTAACTAGAGGTGAGGAACTAGAATATTACTCCATGGTATAGAATTTTGAGGGTGCAACAATGCAAGCCGTTCTTCAGCTGTTTAGAAATAAGAAAGCTTAACATATAACTAGAAAATAGTTACTTATTTCACTCTGGGGACTGCACTCCAGCTGCCTCCCTCTACTCCCTCATCACCTCCTGTGTGCTCCTTATTTGGGGCATCGTTTGTGCCACCTGCCCCAGCAGAGATGGCTTCTGGTTATATTTTTGTCTTTAGTTTTTTACTTTTCCTATCTCTGCCTTTGCCTCCCCTACCCCTCACTTTTCCCATGCACCCTCTTTGTTCCTTTGCCCACAATGGTCTTAACAAAACCTCATGAGATGACATCTATAGCTTTCCTTTGACCTTCCCCACTTTCTTTCCATATTTATGTAATAGCCAAGATCCTGCAGAAAATGACTATATTGCTTATACATTAAGAAGTTTTCTTTTCAAACAGCGATGATTAGGTTTCATTAGTCAAAATGAATTAAAGTGATTTTCTTTCCTTCCCCATTAAATGATTATCCATGTAGTCGGGAAAACAACATTTCTATTTAAGAGAAAAAGAAACATTTAGAAAGCAAAATCCTTTCACTCTTTACCATCTACTTACAGCAAAGAAGAGCACTACACTGTCCCTTCTCCCTTCATCTGCCCAATTAGCCAGGCTTCCTCTCACCTCCTTCTTCCTAACCCCATCCTCCTCATCCATCTTTAAGCCTCAATGTCCCCCAGGTGAACAAGGTGATAGATAATCGGTGAGAGAATGTTCCAGCCCTGTTTTAAGCCTCCATGGCATAACACAGTTTAAATGGAGTTAAACACCTCTGTGACCCTGTGCTTTTTCCCTTGGGCAATGCAGTCCTAAGCCAGCTTGATCATTGGCCTTACTGTGTCTCTCTCCACAAGACACCAGAGATGCAGGAGGGATGAGATGGCCTTGTTGCTTCCCAGCAGCTGCTGACGCACTCAGAAATTCAATCTCCACAAGATAATTCCCTAGCTCACAGAAAGGTTTTCAGCAACCAAGTGTGGATTGCATGCAGCCCACTTGGAGCAGGTTCACTGTGGAGCTCCCACAGACACCAAGGCAGGAGACCAGGGCAGCACACCTGACTAAAGCACTCTTTTAACCCTGGCTTTTGAGGGTCTTTTAGGGGATTTCTATTTCTAGGATACATACAGATATAAAAAAGCTCCTCTCTGGGTCAGTCTTAAAACTACTGGTCTCCTTTTGATTCAGAATGACCTTAAGCCTAGCTAGAGCAGTAAGTTTGCCCCAGCCTTGATATGTTTTCCTAGTTTAAGGTGAATACTGCTCCACTAATAGTATTGGAAAGGTCAAGGGTTAGGACAATCAGGCTTACTATGCTTTGTGCCAGTACCAGGGTTGGAGACTGAGGTGTAATTTCCTAAAGATGAGGGGTAAAGGAACATTCACTGACTGGATATAGAGGGAGGAACCTTGAATTTGAATACCTTCAAATGCCACTGCTTCTTACTACCCATGAATCCTTGGGCAGATCACTTCAGTTCTCTTTGGGTCTCATTATCTTCACCTATAAAGTGAGATGTTTGCATCAAATGACCTCTGAGTTCCTTTTAAACATTTGATTCTATAATCCTGGCCTGCTTGTGTAACCCTGGGAAAGTCTCTGGGTCTCCTGTGGTTGAAATTCAAACCTCTTCATGATCTTATCTTTAGCTTCTCTTTCTTGTCTGATTATTCCACATTCCTCCTTTCGTGATCAATCAATCAGTCAATCAATCAGTATTTATGTAGGTACCAGGCATTGTACTAAGTGTAGAGGATTCAAAGGAAAAGCTAGGACAGTTATTTGTCCTCAAGAAACTTAGATTTGGATCGGAGAAACAACATGAGCAAAATAGTTGTATGCAAAATACATACAAATTAGATGTAAGGCAACTTTAGAAGGAAAGGTGTTAGTAGCTGGGACAGCTGGAGAGGCTCCAAGAGGCAGAGAAATGGCTGGTGCAGAGGAATGGATGCAGGAGACAGGGTTATGTTGGCCAAACTGGCTTACTTGCCATCCCACGTGTGTGAGATGAAAAAAAGTTCAGAGTCTGAATCTAAGGTCAGAAAAGGTCTTCATTCTTTCTCATGAGAAAGGACTCTGTCCTCGCAGCCCACATGGCAGCAGGGAGAGAGCAACAGGTAGAAGCCAGCCCACAGTTATATTGATTTCCAATACAGAAACACCCACCCCCAACTGACCCTCACTCCCATTGGCAGGGGTGTTGACCCATAACCTAAGTGAGGGAATCTCTTCGGGAGGAAGGACTCGGAAACACATGGGTGTCCAATGAAAGCAGTCTTAACCTTATTTGGCATATCTTCTGCTGAGCTGGCTCTGGGGGAGGGTCTCCATTGCTCTAAACCCCAGGTTACTTGAAGGTCAGCTGACCTAAACCTAGGCCTAGTGAATACTGAAGCCATTCTAGATTTGATTTTTCAGAATGGGGAAACTTAACTATAAATTATCCCTCACATATGCAAAAGACACTGTCCCCTCTTGAACTGGTTGTCCTCCTTTCCTGGAACACTTTCCCTCTCCCTCCTTAGTCCTGCTCCTTTCAAGGCTATGCTCAGGTTCCACCTTCTAAAAGAGATTTTTTTTTTGATCCCCTAAGTTGTCAATGCCTCCTGAAATTCCTATTTTTTATTTAGTATACAGCTTCTTCTCTGAATACATATGGTTTTCCTCCAGTACAATATAAGCTTCTTGAGGGCAGGAACTTGTTTTTCCACCCCTAAATCTTTGCTTCATCAGCGCCTAGCACATGGAACATGGAAGGAATTTAATAGATTCGGGGCTTAGGCTCCTTACTACCTTTGTGACCTTGGCCAGATCCCCAGACTGTAATTTCTTTCTCAGCAGAATGAGGGAGGGTATACAAAACTTCTGGGATCTTTTCCAGTATTCTGCCCTCCAATCCTATGTTGCTCATGTGACCTCAGGCAAGTCACTAAATGTTTTCTTCATTATAAAATGAGGAGGCTGGACTAAAGACTGTCTATGGTCCCCTCGGGCTCTAAATCTCTGATGGGGGCGTGGTGTGGGGGCTCTGGCTACGCTCTGTTTGCCGTCTCCATAGAGGCTGGTGGATAGCGGACCCTCTGCAAGAGAGCACGGATGACCAGGCTTTTGGGAACATCTCAGTGGGAAAGACAACGTGTCCTAGATTATTTGAAACTCTTCTCTGCCCTTAAAATCCCTTTGCTTCAAGATGATTATTTTTAGAGTAAGCACGGTTCCCTCTTCCCCTTTTCCCTTCCTCTCCCACCCTGTGAGGGGAGAGAACTAGTTCCAGGCTGGCGCAGTACAGATGCTCTGCCTGTCCCTCTGTGCCCCTCTTACAGCGATTGCTTTGTTGTGTGAGGATCCGAATGTCCTTGTTGTCTCCTAAAGCTTCACCACAGTGTTTTGGCAAGTGCAAAATCCAATCGTCATTGAATCCTTGATAATCTTTTATGCCCTGTACAAGTATGTTTTTATTCATCCGTTTCTTCAGGAGGTAGGAAATAAAGCTGTTCCATTCTCGGCATAAATTAGCATTTGTAACAATGCAGTACAAAAAAATGTAATTTAAAAAGGACTGATTAGAATTTTGATAGGGCGCGGAGGATCCTCTAAACAAATGCTGATCAGGTAATGAGTGGAACAAGCCATTTATTTTAGTGGTTCAGCTATCTATTCAATGATTGGGTCACAGTTTTCCAAACATCTACGGTGACTGTTCATTAATTATGCACTTCTCACTCAGTAATTGTCCAATTTAGCAATGAACTTATGTGCTTATGTGCAAGGCCACAGAAGACAGCAGAGGGAGATCTAAGTAGTTGGCTAGATAAAAGTATGCTGTCTTCTGTGAAAACATTTAGTTGTTCAAGGACTAGAGAAAAAGAGGGCTATTGTCAGGATTTGGCCTTGGAATTGTTGGAGAACAGGTGTGTGGGGGGGTGGATCACTCATTTGTGACCTGTGGGCATTTCAGCCTCTTGGTGCTGGGGTTTTCAAAGGCAAAGATATACAGTTTAGCTAGCTAGCATCTAAGCCATTTTTGGGGGGAGGAGGGATGATCCTGGTATTGGTGGGTAGCAAATCTTAGGGAGGGCAGGAAGGAGGCAGGATCATAACTAGGGATTTTTGCACCAGGGAAAGTGTTATAAGATATGCACTTAAGTACAGAGGGAGAGAGAAGCAATGCTGTGCCACACAGGGGACGGAGGGAAGGAGGCAGATTGGGCAAGAGAACTTGCCTTAGGCACTTCCCCCTGGCAGAGGGTACCATGTCATATCCATCTCTTTTAAATAATTTTTCTGCACAACTGGATCCTAAATTCAATTGTTTCTATGCTGCTGAAGGGAGACGGTATGGTATGGTGGAAAGTGTGCTGAGCTTGGAGTCACTGAATTCAAATCTCACCACCAGTAACCTCTACCTACCTGACCTTGGGCAGGTCAGCTTCCCTGAGGCTTTATTTCCCTGTCTACAAAGTGAAGGGGTATAGACCAGCGGTTCTCAACCTGTGGGTTATATTCAGTTTGTAACAATGAAAATACATTCTGCACATCAGATATTTACATTATGATTCACAATAGTAGCAAAATTACAGTTATGAAGTAGAAACGAAAATAATTTTATGGTTGGGGGTCACCACAACATGAATTGTGTGAAAGGGTCGCAGCATTAGGAAGGCTGAGAACCACTGGTATAGACTAAACATCTATGGTAACTGTTCATTTATTATTCATTTCTCATTCAGTAATTGTCCAGTTTAACAATGAACTTATGTGCTTATGTGCAAGGCCATGAAAGACAGCAGAGGGCGATCTAAGTAGTTGACTAGTCACTTCCATTTCTGTATCTATGGCTTATAAGTGCCCTCTAAATTTTAGTACTTTGAGACAAAACATTGGTCATCTTACTGTAGTTATGGTTCTGGAAGCAGGAATGTGATTATTTATGTTATACATCTTCTTTTCCTGAAATAGTCACCATGGAATATGGTTCTGGGTTAATTCCAAAGGTAACCACTGCTAAGTATTTTTCTTCTTTGAGGACTCAGATATTTTTTTCTTTGGCTGCTAAAGCAAAAAATGCTTCCATTTTACTTTATAAGAAAGTTCAAATGACTTCCTTAAACTTACTATTGCTGGTACTCCATGTTCACGAGCTATGATTTTACATAGATACTGACCCACAAAGTGCCTCAACATTGCAGTAATTATTGGGGTCAGAGCGTAAAGAGGTCCCCAGCTGTTAAAGAAATGTACTAAGAGAATAGTAATTTTCATTACCTAGTATCCTTTTCAGTGCTTCAATCATCTCCCTCTCACGAATCTTTAAATTCTTACTAAATGTTTCCTTCCCTATTGTTTTCAAAAACTGCTCTTTTCCAACCATCCTTAAAAAACAAAACTTTACCAGACCCAACCATTCCCTCAAGCTATTATTCTGTATCTCTCCTCTGTTTCTCAGTTAAACTTGAAATAGTTGTCTATACTCCTTGCTTCCACTTTTTCTCCTCTTGCTCCTCAGCTCTGAAATCTGATTTCTAGATTCATCACTCAAGTGAAACTGCTCTCTTCAATGTTAACTCTCAATCCCCAAATCTGCTGGTTTTTTTTTTCTTAGTCCCAATCCTTCTTGATTTATCTGATATATTTGACATCATTGACCGCTGTCTCTTCCTCTAGATTTTCCTCTCTGGATTCTCAGGATACTGCTCTCTCCTGGTTTGTCTTCTACCTGTCTGCTTCTTCTCAATGTTTCTTTCTCTTCCTCCCTCAATTTTTTTCCTTCCTTCCTTCCTTCCTTCCTTCCTTCCTTCCTTCCTTCCTTCCTTCCTTCCTTCCTTCCTTCCTTCCTTCCTTCCACACAGTGAATAGAATGCTAGAATGATGCCTGGCTTGGAGTCAGGAAGACTCATCCTCCTGACTCTATTAAGGGATGATAGAACTTTAGTTTTCACAGAAATCATGTGATACATGAGTTGTGAAACCTAGGATGGCTAATGCAGGAAGTAACCTGACTGTAGAGAGAGAAGTTGGGGAGGGTGAGAGCAGACATTGCCTTCTTTGCTCTCTGAGAATGCCTTTTTCCTGCTAGGCCAGGTGAAGCTCCATTTTGGATGAGGCCTATTAACCCAAGACACAGTCTTGGAAAATGGAATTTTTCTTATGTTAATGGTAGGGGAAACACAGATATCCTGGGTTCAACTCTCTTATCAATTAAGGAAATTCCTTTCTCACCCTATGGAGATAACAAAATTTGAGTGATCTAGACACCCTGAGTTGGGATTAAAAGTATTTATGGCTTGTCATTCTTTTACCAAATAAAGTATAAAGAAAATGAGGAAGGGGGGGGTGCCTGGTGAAAAGTGAGGAATGGGAACAGGGATGGAGACCCATGGGGAGGAAGGGGGCGGGGAGGGCAGGGAGCTTAGGCATTCTTCAAATAGGTTGTAAACTATGCAGTACCCAACCAATGGGGAACCAAGGGAGGGAATTGCGTTTGGATGGGAAGATAAAAGATTATGGTTTTTTTGCACAAGTGTGCCTGTCAGGTCACCCGTTTGCAAGAATAATCTTAAATAAAAGTTAATTTCTTCCTGAATTCACTAATAGCCATGTGGAGTTCTTGGTTAGGCATTTGTTTCTTACAGTTCAAATCTGATCTCAGATACTTACTAGCTATATGACCTTGAGCAAAACCATTTCATCCTGTTTGCCTCAGATTCCTCATCTGTAAAAGGAGCTGGAGAAGGAAATGTCAAACCACTCTAGTATCTTTACCAAGAAAATTCCAAAAGAGGTCACAACAGTGTCAATATCAATGTCATGTCCAATCACTGTTGGTGTCACCTAAGGTTTGGTCATAGGTCCTTTTCACTTCTCTCTCTATACTCTGTCTTAGTGGTCTCATCAGCTTTAACAGACTTAGATATCACTGAAATGCAAATAAGTCCAAGATCTATCTATTCAGTCACAATTTCTCACCTGAACTTAAGTCTCACATCACAAAATGCTGTATTCACACTGGTTATCCTGGAGATATCTTAGACTCAAGTCTAAAACCGAACTCTTTTATCCTTCCCCCTAAATTCTCTGCTAGTACAAACTTCTTTACTTCTGTCAAAGGTAACACAATACTCCTGAGTTGGCAATCTAGTCATTATTTTGGATTCCTCATTCTCCCGAACTCCACATATCCAACTGGTTGCCAAGTCTTATCATTTCAATCTTCACCATAACTCCAAAGTCCATAAAATGCATTGCTACCAAAGTAATTTTTCTTAAGTGCATATCTGACCATGTGATTCCCTACTCTACTAATTCCAGTGACTTCCCTCTAATACTAGGATAAAATATAATATAAGCATTTCTGTTTAGCCATTAAAGTCCTACTTAACCTGCCCCCAGACTATCCTTATAGCCTCATTGGATATAACTCCCTGACTGTGATACAGATAAATTGACCTTCTCTTTGTTCTGTACACACTCCATATCACATCTCTGTGGTTTTTTGCTGGCTATTTCTCATTCTTGATATACACTCTTTCCTTGCCTCCACCTTAGAGTCCCTCCCCTTCTAAAATACAGTTCAAAGCACAATTTTCATCATGAAACCTTTTCCAATTCCTCCAAACTCTTGTGTCTTCTCTCCCGAACTATTTTGTATTTAATTTATTTTTGCATATTTGTATTTATTAACTTTATATTTTTTTTCTGGGTATACATATGTGTGTATGTGTGTGTGTGTGTGTGTGTGTGTGTGTGTGTGTGTGTGTGTGTGTGTACTTGCTGCCCCCCACATTAGAAATGTAAGCCTCTTGTAGGGTAGGTATTGTTTCATTCTTTTTATTTGTATTTCTAGTTCCTAGCACAGTGCTTGGCACATGGTAAGTGCTTAATAAAAACCAAATGAAGAATAGATAAAATATGATTATTGGGTTAATTTACAATGGCCATTTATTTTCTCTGGTTTTATCTTTTTGATCCAATAACCAGATAATTAAAAAAAAAAGTAAACCATCCCATATGGACCTTTGCTCTCTTCATTCATTCAATTATTTATTTATTTTTAATTCGTCCACTTATTTATTTTCCAATTCATTCATTCGTTCATTCATTCATTCATTCATTCATTCATTCATTCATCTCTGTCCCACTACACCTTTGTCTCTACTCTCTTTGTCTTTGGCTTAATAAAATGAAGAGATTTGAAACTGCAAATTGTCTGAGCTAAGATTATAAGCTTTTGAAAACCATAGCAGAAACTCCAGCTGCACATTTATTCTCAGCATATATACCCATGTATCTTTTGGTTTTTATGTCATGCTTACTTTCCAATCACCAAATTCCATGTGATTATGTCTCCATTCTTTTGGTGGGCGTATTAGAACTGATTGTTACTCTCAGCAGCCCTCTGCTCCCCCCATGATAGCTCCACAGCTTACCTTATCATAATATTGGAAAGCAATTTCTTTTGACTGCTGTGAACAAATGCCAGAAATCCAAAATGCTGCTACAGTCATTAAGTGATTTCCAATTAGTTAATTGGCTTCACAGGCTTTCTAAACTGCATCTTAAATGAAAAGCAGAACCATCCATTTCGAAAAAGGACAAAATCCTGGAGTCTTTTGGTTTTTAAAATCCTAAAACAGAATTGCATCATGGAGGAAGCTTCACTGAAAACAGGAGGCTAGAACTACAAAAAAAAAAAGCCTATTGCAGATGGGTGGATGCGTGGGTGAGAGTGTGGCGGGCAGCAGGGAAGGAGCAGTGTGTCTCTTCTAGAGTATAAAAATTATCCAGAGTTGATTTACAAGCTTTACTTTTAAGTCAAAGAAAGTAAAAGAAGTTATTTGGGGTTTTATACAACCACTAAGAGACTGAAGGAGATGACTGAATCTTTTCCAGAAAACACTTTGAAGGCTTTATAACATGCACCTCTCTGCAAGGACATTACTCTGGCTAGCTCCCTGCCTCCTTCCTCCCACCACTCTGCTCCATCCCAGTTTTAGTCTGTCTTACACATCCCTGATAGATTTATCTTCCTAATGCATATATCTAAACACTTCATTTCTTGACTAAAAAGCCTCCTCTAACTCCTTATTGCTTATTGAATAAAGTCCAAAATTCTTAACTGAATATTCTAGGACCTCCATAATCTGGCATCATCCTACTATTCGGTCTTCTTTTACAATATTCTTTTTCAAATGCCTTGAACCTTAGTTAAATTAAACTAAACTTTCTGGAGTTCTCACACACAGTCCCTACACTTTCCCGCCCCTATCTTTTCTCTGACCACCTAGAATGCCCTTCTTCCTGCCCCAGCTCTGCCTGTTAAAATTCTACAAAGTCCATTGACTTCTATTCCTTCTATGAAAACATCTTTGCTTCCCCAATTGGAAATGATCTCTTCCTCTATGAATTCTCAGAACACTGTGCACTTTTCTTGTAGAAAAATGCAATTTTGTGTTAGATTTAAGGGTGTACAGGTTTTATGTCTACTTTCAGAGAATAACTCCTTGAGAAAAAAAGACCGTATCTTCTTCATTGCTCTATTCTCCTTTGTTACTAGCATGATGTTTTGTACATAACAGGTACTCAGATTTTTGTTGAAAAAAAAGAAAGAAATATTAACAAAATTATACTCACAGTACTCTTTTCATTGCACACTGCCTCCTATTTTCTACTTCTGTGACCTTGGGCACATGATTTCTCTCAGGGACTCACCTCAGTTTCATCATCTGTGAAATGAAGTGAGTAGCCTTTGCCATCCCTTCCAGGCTAGCTAGCTTGTGAGATGTATGACCCTATGACTGGATGGTATCTGGGCCCACTTTCACTTCTTTATAAATAACCCTTGAGCATTAAAAAATTTACCTTCCACATCTTGGTGCATTTTCCTTATTTCTCTCATAGCAAAGAGAAAATCCTTTATTCTTCCTTTAAAACATACAGGTAGAGCACTGGTGTCCTCTTAGGAGGCATTGGGGAAGATCTGAGTCTGAACAGACAAATATTTTCCTTCTTGAATGCATCTACCAGAATGCTTTGGGGCAAAGAGCACCTGGATCAACGTTTCCTTGGAAAGTCACTTTCAAGACCCGTTGGCCTAAAGCTATCCAAGAGATGTCGTCCATGGGAAGAGTATTTGTCTGCTCAAATACAGGTTGGTCCCAAGACCTTTTTGTGGAACATGGATCTGCTGTTAAAAATAGTCTTTCTTTAAAAAATAGATTCTTATTGGTATGCCTTGTTTTTATGTCACCAAATTTCCCCTTAAAAACAAAACAAAACAAAACAACATTGTCTATGAGTGATCTGGACTCAATCTTTCATATAACTAACCAGAATAGAATGAAGCATGTAACAAAGGAAATCATCATTAATGTCTTCTAAAAAAGGAGAATTTTTTTTGCAATGAAATATTTTTTGGAGATTGGTTTAATAGTAATAGCTGGCGTTAAGATGTATAAAGTGCTTTACAGCTACCATCTCATCAGATCTTTATAACAATCCTGGAAAGTACTTATTATTATTATTATTATTATTATTATTTGACAGATGCAGAAACTGAGTTTGAGAGGAATTGCGTCATAACAGTAGGAAGTTTCTGAGTCAAGCAAGATATGAATTCAGTCCTTTTTGACTCTGTCCATTAGGTGACACTGGTTTTTATGGGGCATGAAAATATTAGTCTCAAATGCTAAAGTGATTAACCAGAGACCTTGTCTGGGGGCATGTTTTATGAGCCTTTCATTCTTTCTCTATGGATCTCATAGCTTAGCTCCCAAGGGCAGAACTGGGACAGTGCCCAGGGATTTCTTTTAGCCGACCCCTCAGACTAAGAACTTGCTTTACATCTCTACTGGTTGTAATCACCTGGTGTGGCTCCCCAGGAAAGACAGCTTAGCAGACCCCAGAGGCTAAGCTTTCCACATCTCCCACAGTGGAGCTTTGGATCTAATCAACTAAAATTTAAGATCTAATGAATTAGTATCTTAGGAACTGATGAAATAAAATTGATGGAGGAAAAGCAATGTAGTACAAAAAGGGACTGATTTTGCAATGGGAAGATCTCAGGTTTGAATCCTGACTTTATTGCATAAGCTTTATGCCACCTTAGGCAAATCACTAAAGTTTTCTCTTCTTTATTTACAAAATAAGGAAGTAGTCCTAGAAGATCTTCAAGGCCTCTTTCATCTCAAACACTTTGATCCTATGATAATGTGTCCTGTTTTGCTCCCCCCTCTCCTTCTTTTTACATTATTTCTCCTCTGTGGGAAATAAGATCCTCTATTCTCAGAGACAGAGAAGACTGGGGGAGTTAAACATTTAAATCCATCAACAAACTGAAGAGAGGGTTTCCCTGGAGTTGTTACCTGGGTAGGAAGACTGTGTATGAAATGTCCTCTATCCTTATAAGAGTTAACTCCTAAAAAAAGCATCGAGCTCGAGACTATTGCTGGTCATGGACCAAATAAGCCTGCAATGGATCTCTCGAGGTTAAGAAAAGGAAGATGAGTACACTGGGACAGGAGAATGCCATCTGTTAATCACAGGATTAGAGCCACAATTCAATTACACAGGGGTACCACTAAAAGCGAAGCTGCCCTCATGCTCGCCTTGCAGAATGTCTTTTCCATTTTGGAAAGCAGCAGAAAGCTGCCCACATAGTCGATGCATGTAGAAAAGCCTGATTAATTGTATTGTGGTGTGCATGGAATATTCGAGTCTCTGGGTATTATTTATGTTGAGACAGGAACTAGTCTCGGGGGACTGCAAATGCATTAAACTCTACATACTTAACTGATTATCTTTAGCTTGCAGATAGGTTGGAAGTTGTTATTTGGGCTCTACTGGCCCTGAGTAAGCTCTTGGCTTCTTCCTGACCTGCATTAAACCTGATCTTGGTGCTGGAGCTTGATCTGAAATAAACAAAATGTACTTGTTTGAATCGATACCAAGCATTAAGTGGCTCTTGGGCTGTGCACCCGGCTCCCTCTGATAGGAACAGTTATCCTCAAATTGCACTGGATTTTTTGGCAACAGCTAGTGTTATGTTTAAGATGGGATGAAAGTTTTACTGTTTGCCAGTCAGTCTCGAGTAGTGTTCTCTAGGGAAGTCCTAGGACAGGAAGAATGGAGGGAGGTGAGCAGCATCCCGCAGTGGAGAGACTTGAGTTAGAATCCTGCTATTGCTACTTACTAGTTCTGTGATGATGGGAAAATCACTGACCCCCTCTGACTTCATGGAAGAGAAATGATATTACCTGCATGATACAGTTTGTTGTGAGGATCACAAGAAATAATGTACCCAGAGAGCTTTACAAACCTTAAAACTACATATGTCATGCATCTTTAAGGAAGGGATCAAGCATTTATGAAGTACCTACCGTGTGGGCGGTACAGTGGACAGAGCGCTGGGCCGGGGGTTAGGAAGGGTCATATTCCTTCCATTCAAATCCAGTCTCTTACTAGCTGTGTGACCCTGGGCAAGTCACTTAACCTCTGATTGCCTCAGTTTCTTAATCTATAAATTGAGCTGGAGAAGGAAATGGCAAACCACTCTAGTATCTTTGTCAAGAAAACCCCAGATGGGGTCATGAAGAGTTGAACACAACTGAGCAACAAAACCAAAACAACTGTGTGCCAAGGCCTGTGCCAAGTGTTTTACATGTTATCTCATTTTATTTTTAACTCTCTAGTTATTTGTTTGGTTCTTTTTTTTTTTTTTTGAGTTCATAACACGGAAGAGAATCCTTTTGTTGCTCTCAGATCTTTTTTGTTAAATTCTCTTAACAACGAAGTATAGTAGCTGGAGAACTGTCCTTAAAACCCGAAAGATCTGGATTGAGTGTGACCTCTGACACCTACTGAATGTGTGACCCTGGCTAATTTCATGATCTCTCAGTGCTCTAGGCTCAAGGGGTCAAACTTAAGAAGAAAGGGGTCACTAGACTGTGGTACCTAAGGATATCTGGGGACTGCATATTGACTTGGAAAACCCCTTCTTAAAATGATCAGTTCTCGTGCTTTTTGTTTTATTTTCTTAAATATTCCAAATTATATTTTAATTTGGTTCAGGCTGGACGGGGGAGTGTTGTGGGCTGCATGAGGCCACAGGCCTCCAGGTTGACCTTTCTTCTAAGGCTGTAAGTTGTGAAGAAAGTGCTGAGCTGTGCTGGTATCTTTTTTACCTGGAAGTTCCTTCCATGTTTGTAATCACCTATCTAGATTCTATCCTTAGGATATTCCAAATTGGGGGAGGTGGGATAAATATAAGATGAGTTACCATCAAAGCTACAATTCTGTGTTAAATCATGGTACCACAGAGAAATGCCACTATTACTCCAATCTAATTACAGTCCAAATATCTCATAGAACACAGAAAGTACCAGAAAGGACCCCAAATTGGAGATCATTAGATTCTAGTTTATTCCCTGCATTTTAGCTAGTTACTTTTGCACATCATAGATATTTAATAAATGTTTATTGGTACAGGAATTGTAGTTTCTGTGGTAACTCATTTCCCTTGCATCTACCTGAATTTGACTTAATTGCTTCTTGTACCACCTTCCATCTTGAATGGCGGCCACCAAAATGGACTTGAAGGTCAATTTCCTATGGCTTACTCCAGGTACCCTTTATCAGCCTTGTACTGGGGCCATTTCCTGCTGCTTCATCAAGGAGTCAAAATCACTAGTTTAGCTCTGGAAAGGTCTTATTCTCTTTAAACTACTTTTTGAAAACAATGTTTTACCATGAACAGGACCTTTCTAGAGTCATGTTTATTGCATGGAAGTAAAATTCTGCAGCAGTCAAAGGCAGATCTGGTAGAAGGGCTGAGGTGAGTTGGTCTATGTTGGGCTAAATGAAAACAGTGGACAATTATTCTACAGGAGCAAGCTTTCTTAGCTTTATCCTCATCATTGTGGTAGCCAAGAATGCACCCACCCAGTGAGCTAATAAAGGCCTGTTATGTTGGTTTGGATGGCACTATTACTGTGATGGTTAGGTTTCAAGTGAAGATTTCAAATATTCAGTGACAGCCATACATGAAAAAAGAGATATTGTGATGTAGTTGCTGCAGGGTCAGACACAGAGTCAGGAAGATCTGGGAGCTTGTCCTGCCTCTGACACTAGCTACTCACTAAACCTCTCTCACTCTCATCTGTAGAACAAGGATAATAAAATCTGTATTATAAGTACCTTAGAGCAGTGGTGTTAGATTCACATAGAAATAGCTGTAGATTGCCTCAGAAAACCACATAATAATATTATCTCTATTCTTTTGTATTTTCAGATGTGTTTTGTTGCATATTCCCAATTACATTTTAATCTGGTTGGAACTGTACTTGTAGCAATGGAGCTGGCCAGGGACCTGTTGGATGCCTCTGCCTTACAGAGTTGTTGGGAAATGAAAGGGGGATAATGTATGTAAAATGCTTTGTAACTTTAAAGTGTTATAGACTTATTAGCTGGTCTCATTTTCCTTAGTCAACATACCTATACACCATTTATCTCTATGTATTCCTGTTTTGTGCCTATCATCCATTCTTTCAACAAGATTTATTATGCACATACTCTTTATGAAGCACTGTGCTAGGTACTGGAGAGATGAAAGCAAAAATGAAACAAACAGACAAACAAACAAAAAAAACCCCACCCCAATCTATCCCTGCCTTTCAGGTCTGGCACACAGTAGGTGCTTAAAAACTAATTGATTAAAAAAAGTCAATGTTTTACTTCTAGAAAATAACATATGTGTATATGTGTGATATATAGATAAATACCTAAATGTAAGATAATTTGAAGGGTGAGGATCATGAATAGGTGGCACCTTGAGTTGGAGTGGACCTAGATATGGAAGAGTATAGTATTCAAGGGAATGTATTTACATTTAGGGGTCACTATTGCTCATGGATTATGAGAGCTGGAAGAGTGCTTGGAGAACCCTGGTTGTCTCACTGAAGGACAAATGGGTGAATTGAGTTGCCCAAGGTCACACAGTTTGTAAGTCATGTAGCCAAGATTCGAACCCAGTAAAATTTTTGCTCTGTTGCCAGGGGATCTATCTGACTACACAGCTTGAAGCAAAGTTGAGATTTGGCCATTATCCATTTCATTTACTTGCTGTGGACAACCAGACAACCAATTTGGGCCAAGAACTGCCCATTCTCCCTCCAAAAAAAGAAAACCACACCTACAAGCCTCACTGTTGTGGGGCTGAAATTCTCTAGGTTCACTGCCCACGTTTGTCAGCTGAGCTGAAGAGCTGCCAGCCCCCCATATCACTTTGTGCTCTGCAGAAGGTACCTAAGATAGATGTTAGACCACAGGCTCCAGGGGGTGGCAGGGCCAATGTATACGACCCATTGCCAGCTTTCCTAGCTCTGTGACATTGTGTTTTGGCAGAGTTCCTGCCGCACACTCTGCAGAATGGATATCACATGGGAGACGTTGTGGCCTGCCAAAATACAGAGACGGGGACCAACCGAAGGATAATGTCTGTAAATTCCAAACAGTGGGCAAAGATAGAAATGTCAGCAAAAAACAAAAAAAACCTAACAACAACAAAAAAAAACCCCAACCCACATTGTGTGGCTCCATAGCACCGTCCTCACCAGATAGCAAAGCAGAGGCAGGCAAGAAAGCAAAGATGTTTAAAAAAGCCAAATTCAGCAGAACCAGGGCAGTTGGAGGACATGTCAGTCAAAATCCAAATACCTTGCTCAGAGGAGCTTCAGCCACCAGCTTCTTAAAACTGAAAATATTGACATAGATTCACTTGATACTAACTTACTTGTAAGTTAAGCATGTTTGAGAATGAAATTAGATTAGGGGTTCTTAGCCATTAAATTTTTTTTTAATTAGTGTGTGTGTGTGTGTATGTGTGTGTGTGTGTGTGTGTGTAAATGCTGGAGACTGAACCCAAGACCTCATATCTTAGCCATTTTTGTGTAAGTTACAGATCCCTTTGCCAGTTTGGTGAAGCTTTTGGGGCCCCTTCTTAGAATATAGCTTTGTAGGGGCAGCTAGGTAACAAAGTGAATAGAGCACCAGCCCTGGAGTTAGGAGGATAGGAGTTCAAATCCAGCCTCAGACACTTAACACTTACTCGCTTGGGGAAGTCACTTAACCCCAATTGCCCTGCCTTCCCCCCTCCAAAAAGGAAAAAAAAATAATATTGATTTGTTGCCTACATTTGTAACCGAAGGAAATGCTAAATATTAGTTAGGTGTTAGTGAAAATAAAGGTGTATTTTTGTTCCCTTCCAAGTTCATGGACTCTTTGAAATCTATCCACAGGCTCCTGGGTGAAAAAGCCCTGAAAAGGATGCATTAGAAGATGTCCTTGTGGTCTAAAAAGTACAGTTTTAAGAGGCCTAGTGTAACTTCAGAAATAAAGATTACAGCAGATACTTGCATAATCTCTTAAGGAACCTGTTGTTGCTGTTGCTGTTCAGTCACCTAACTCTTCATGACCCTATTTGGGGTTTTCTTGGCAAAGATACTGGAGTGGTTTGCCATTTCCTTTTCCAGCTCATTTTACAGATGAGGAAACTGAGGCAGACAAGGTAAATGACTTGTCCAGGGTCACACAATTAGTAAATATCTGAGGTCAGATTTGAACCCAGGAAGATGAGTTTACTCTACCTACTGGGCCATTTATCTGCTCAAGGAATGTATACATTTGAACATTATAACAATTCTGTGAAGAAAGTATATAGACATGTTATTTCCCAGGAGTAAAACATGGATTGTTTTAAATCAATATTTTTTTAAGCACCTACTGTGTGCCAGGCCTGCAAGGCAGCAATGGTTTTGGTTTTTCTTTTTTTCTTTTCATTTTTGCTTTCATATCTTCAGTACCCAGTCTACAGACCAGGTAACTGAAGTTCAAAGAGGTCATTGCTAGCGAGTGTATATGGGAGGATTTGAATTCAGGCTGTCTTGACTTCAAGTCTAATGCTTCATCCGCCGTACCACGCTGCTTTGTTCTATCCACTGTACTTTACTGTCCCTAAAGAAGGACAGAATGCTATTTTGGAAAGACTGAGAATTAAGAGATTTGGTTTCTAGCTCAAACTATGGCACAGACTTGCTATAGGAACTCAAGTAAATCATTTACTTTCTGAACCTTATCTGTAATGTGGCTCTGAATAGATAATCTTTCAGATTTTCTCTTGCTATTCACTCTCCCTCCTTTGCTCCAACTACTGACCTGCCTAGCTCCCTTTAAATCCCAACTGCAATCCTACCTTCTGCTGGAAGCTTTTCCCAATTCCTCTTAATTCTAGTGTCTCTCTGCTAATTATTTCTTATTTTATCCTCAATATAGCTTGCTTTGCATATATTTGTTTGCGCATTGTCTTCCACATTAGATTGTAAGCTCCTTGAGGGCAGGGACTGTCTTTTGCCTCTTTTTGTATCCCCAGAACTTAGCGCTGATTCTGACAAATAGTAGGTGCTTAATAAGTATTTATCGATTGATTAAAGTCCCTTTTAGTGCTAAAATTCTGATCGGCAGTTTTATAAGAAGTCAACGTGTTAGCTGTCTCTCCTTTTAGGGTTCTTTCCTGTCTGCCACAGGTACTTACTTCTCTGAGTTCTAATTTCAGCACTGTACATCACATAGAAGGAATTCATCTTTTGGTTCTGGATTACAGGGAGAAAGTGCAGACAACTTGATGCAATCCATCACCATCCTAAACTGATTACGTGAAAGTATTGCTTTAAGAAGGGAATGAATGGCCAGTGGTTCAGACGCTGGAATTGCTCCTGGTAAGTGAAAATGAAAGAACTAACATTTAACTTGGGTTGATAGTGGGATCTAGAGATGAGAAAAGGCTTGGGAGAGGGGAGGAAGGGTGGAGGGCAAAAAAGAAAAAAGAAAGTCACATGACAACTTTCTTATATATTTTAAAGGAATAGCAAGTTATACACAATCATCTCTCTCCCTCCCCCCCCCCCCCCCATTCTACTATATTATGGAAAGGCTTGCTTTATTTCTTAAGTTAAGAATAAAATAAATATAAAAAATTAAAAAAAGGTGGTAGAGATCATCTGGTCCAATAGTTTCATGTTATAAATGATGAAACTGAGGTCCAGCGTCATCTGGAGAATAACCTTCAGAACTGGGACTCTGATCTTCCAATTGTTATTGTCGTCTTCCCTGGAATCACTTTGTCAATCGGTCAGTCAATGAACAATCATTAAGCACCTACTGCATGCCTGGCCCTGTCCTAACTCCTGGGGATACAAATATAAAAAGAAAAAAAAGACTGTATTTACTCATCTCTACACATGTTTTCTTTCCAATAAAAGGTAAGTTGCTTAAGGACTGGGGTTGCTTTCTTTTCATCATTGAGCATAGGGCCTTGAATAAGGAGCTTAATACATACTTGTTGAATGGAATTGAACTTTATGATATTAATGAGTCTTTAATCATAACTCTTCCTTAGCAAGTGGGTTATTTGGTTGTTCTGACTTGGAGGCTGGCTTTGTAGCGTGTCCTGAAAAAGGGATGAGGGTGGGTTAAGAAAGGAGACCATAAACACTATTTCTTTCCTAGGTCCAGTGGATGGGAAATGAAGTGAAGCCTCTGGGAACCTCATGATTGATAGCATAGAGGGTCCTTGCCTGTCCTTGCACTGCATCGAGTCACACTGAGACACTGCTTGCATGGGCTGTTATGATCTTCGAACTGTAGGGGCTGGATTTGGGCTCTAAATCAAATATTTCTGCCTTCAAAGTCTCTGCCTCCTGAAAAATGCTTGAGTGCAAAGCAGGAATCCAGTCTTTGACTTTGCTCAGCAAGTCATTCTCTTTGCTCATAACCTTTGTGCACAGGGCAGATAATTTTCTGGGACATCTGCAAAGAGACTGAAATAGTTTTCTTCTGTTGTGAGTTAGATGGCTATTAAGTGAAAGTTGATCCTCTGTGTAGAAAAATCAGCGTTGTTATTTCACTAAAAGTCTTTGTTTGTGGCTAAAATAGGCTACTTGATGACATTGCTTCTTCAAAATGCCAACTTTAGGGGATACTTCTCATGATAATAGTAATAACATAGCCCTACTCCTATGTTGCGTTATGGAGTATAGATGACTTTACATTCTCAAAATTGAATGTAGGGAAACACAAGAGAAACATAAGCTCGGCCAAGTTGCATCATACTTTGAGTATAGTCCTATAGACTGAACCTTCTGTTGATAGACAAATGCAAAAAATATAGAGGGGCTCTTTACCAATAGCTTGGTCTCTACATGATAAATTCTTTGCACACAGCAACCCAACAAACAAATAAAAACAGAAGAGAAAATGATGGTCCTATGTGGTCTCATTTTGCTTTTTTGTTAACAGTGGTGAAGTGTTAGGAAAAATAATGGAGGGTGCTAAGAATCACATTAATTTTGGGTACTCTAATAACCCATGAATTATAATTTGGAAAACCTGGACCCCATCAATACTGAAACTCTTGTGATAAAGGAAACTGGAACACAACCGGTTGTTGTGACTAGAGGGAAGGATGGAACACAGTTTCTTCTTGGAGAGGTAAGCAATGAAGTTTCCAGAATCCATTTAATTATATCACCAAAGGCAATAAGAAACATCATTTCAAAGAATATTTGGTCATGTTTTCTTGCATTGTTTATGATGAGCGTAAGTAAAAAAAGAACATCATGAAGATAATTGCACTTTGAACATGATCTTTCAGAGATGATGATGTAGAAAAATTATACAGAGAAATTGATAAGATTTTTTAAGCCGAGTTAATAAATTTTGATACTCAGTCATTTAAATTCAAAAGTAGGCATACTAGAAAATAAGGCTTAGATTTGAGAAAAGAAATAAACTGTAGACTGCTTAGAGGCCTCACATCCATATGCAATAAATTGTTGTTTTCGTTGAGTCATTTCAGTTGTGTCCGACTCTTCGTGACCCCCTTTAGGGTTTTCTTGGCAAAGACATTGGAATGGTTTGCCATTTCCTTCTCCTGCTATATGCAATAAATACTTTCTTTCAAGGAGAATTGGAAGGTCACTAAACATCACGCACAAAATAATGAAGTTGGCCATATCTTTTTTTTTTTTTGATAAATTGCTTTTTTATTGAAATAATTTTCTTGATAAAACCCTTCCTCAGTCATTATAACAATCTCCTGACCCCCCCATCCCTAAGCAAAATTGTCTCATATAGCAAGAGTAACTAACAGATTGTGCAGTATTCCACACCTGTAGTTCACTCTATCTCTACTAACAAGAAGTGTGCTCCAACATTAGTCACAGGGAAACAATAATGGTTCTTGATCTGAGTCTTGTTGTCTTTTAGTGCCAATGTTACATTATTATTGTCATAAGATTGTGGGACTACAGATATAGAACTGGAAAACCCTCAAAGGGAGTCTGACCTCATTTTACAGTTGAGGGAATTGAAGTTGAGCATGGTTAAGTGATTAGCCCAGGGTCATACAGGTAAGTGCATCAAAGGTGGGATTTGAATCCAGGCCTTCTGACTCCAGGGTCAGGGGTCTTTCCATTGTACCATGAGGCTTTTATTGTGCATGTTGTTCTATTTTTGCTTTCTTTGTTCTGAATCAGTTTACAAAAGTCTTCTCAAGTTTCTTTGCATCTGTCATATTCATTGTTTTTATAGCATAATAATATTCTATTTCTTTTGTTTAGTACGGTTTATTCAGTCATTAACTAGTTGGAGCACTCCTACTTTTTGTTGTTATTGTTGCTACTATAGAAAGTGCTTCTGTAACTACTTTGGTCTACAGAGGAGCTTTTTTTTCCTTCTGTCTTTGACCTTCTTGGGGGATATGACCTGCTGGACCATTGGGTCAAAGAAGATGAACAGTTTGGTGACTTTACTCCCCCAAATATCCAAAATCTTTAATTTCAGTATAACTTAGAAAAATGGCTGGTTACTGACAGAGGAGTCATATCGGAATCAATGGTCTATGTGTAGACAGACCACTAACTAGCTAGAGGAAAAGTAATAAAAATCAATATCAAATTGGAAAACAGGATCAAGGTTGGAAGACACAGCATCAAACTGAAACAGCTTTGACTTGACCTCTTCTATTAAGTCCCTGTTGCCAAAAAATTAGAAATGGAAAAAAAAGCAAAGATTTCACCTTGATTGTCATAATTTATTTGAAACATTTAAGGCAATGAGATGTGAAGTTCAAAAAAGAGACATAAGAACCAGGAAATCATCTTCTCCAGGAAACAATTAATTTGGCCAAAAAGACAGTTATGGCAGCCAGAGGACTCATCCTGTGAACTTCCAAAGGTTGAAGGTTTAGACTTCCCATCAGAGCTAGTGGTAGTGTCCCAGCAATTTGGCATTCTGAGAACAAGCTGGATGCAGTGAGGAAAGGTAGCATCAGGACTCGAAGAGGGCACTGACTCTTGCAACCCAGAGTAGCTACATGCACTCTAGTGGAGCTTTATGAGGACTTCTGAAGGATGGAAGACTTTTATAATCAGGAACTATGAATTACTCTTTTGTCATATGTCTTCTCTAAGCTTGAGCCCACTTTCCCCTGGATTCTCTATGTACTTGTAGGAGAGACTTTTGTCCCAGACTTTTGATGACTTAATTTTTTGGCACTACTGATCTTAGTAAACTTCCTTAGTAAATACCCCTAACTAAAAACTACTTGTCTGGTTGGCTGAATGATATTGATATCAATTGATCAATCAATATTGATGAATGAAAATATTGGATGAGGTCTGAAGAGTGATAATATTAGAGGCTCAATGAATCCTTTAGGATTATCCCCTAAAAGTCCTGAGGGGAGAATTAATCAACTTCTTGGGACCCAACCTGCTAGTAGGTTTAGGGTTGGGAGGTGATCCCAGAGTAGGTACTACAGTTATATATGTACCTCTTCCCTTTCTTCCCCCACTAATCCTAGACACCAACCTAATGTGTAATTTCCTTTTGTATGTTCAGTGCCTAATCCATAGTAGGCACTTAATAAATACTGGATAATTGATTGATTAAAAAAAGATGGGCCACACACATAGCAAAGGCATGGATAATTGTGATCAGTACCATTCCCTATCCCTCCCCACCCTCTCCCAATACTCCATTATTATTCACACAATTTCAAGAGAATACAAGGAAGACCCCAACCAAAGGAAGCAAAGGAAGGAAATCTCCTGTGAGGGATTTATGGGAAAAGGACATAGATAAAAGTGATACAAGATGGTCAGTCCTGGATGTGTTGTAATTTGTACCATTAAAGATACTGATGAGATCACAAATCCATTAGACTATTGGAGTCCACACTGGCTCCCATTAAGCAACATAAACATTTCTTAGAACTGGGCTACAATTGTCTGTGGTATAGTCTTAAGTACAGACTAGGTTGGGGCAAGACAATTCATCAAATTTCAGGGAGCTGAGCCTCCTCCAAGGATGATAACATTCAGCAGCTTGCTGAATGGATGCAGAGAGGCAGAGGTATTCAGAGTCACCTATTTTTCATTCTCTGAATGAAGTCTATCTTCTGAATTACACAAGCCACACAGAGCAGGGAAACAGAGCATCAGGGCTCTGGAAACAAAACAGTGCTCTTATCTTTTAATACAGAAAGGAGTGCCTCAGGATATTATTATTTGGGATTGATGTGATGCATAAGAATATGATCAGGGTTTCACTGTAGCAGGCAGAAGGTTCTGGCCCTCTGTCTTTGATGATTTCCTGTATCTTACCAGGGGCAGGTTTCTAGGAGAGAATAGCACCCACATTACAAAGTTTTGATCTATTTGTAGAGCCTTGGTAGGGGTATTGGGAGAATTAGTTTCTGTTCTTAGTTCTGTCCTGACTCTGCTTAAATTCTATAGTCTCTCTGGGTCCAGTTTCTCTACTAGCAAAATAAGGGTAACCGTACCTTTCACGAGTATCTGTTTATAAAACAACTTAGGATATATATGAATTTCCTAAAGGAGCCTATAATACAAGCTTTTCCTTCCTGTGAAGGTGGACCTGGTATGAATAATTTTATTGTCAGGATGAAAGTATATAAACAAATTCCAAACAGTAGAAGCAACTGGAAACCCTTCCCCCCATTCCATATTCCTAAGTGGTGACACATTTTCAAAGCCGAAAATGTACTTAATTTGAAACCACAACAAATTCTTCTTAACTCTGTCCAACCAGCTAGCCTGCTAATCTGGTCATGTCTTTATTTTCCAAAGATAACAGATCTGATTTTTTTTTTTTTGGTTGGGGGGGGGGGGTGGGAATGCTGCGAAGTTTCTGTGATCACATATCTGAGAGTCATCATGGCTGTTAATTTCTAACTGTTTTGACACTTTTAGTTTATTGCCCAAATTGGAAGTACAGCTGTTCCCTAGACTTAGACATATTTGCTTGATCTCCAAGTGATTTAAGTGGTCTGCCTGCAATCACTCCCTTTTGCTTTTTGGTCTACATTTCTCTTCTGCTGGTTTTCCTTCCATTGGGTCTTATTGACCTCTATCAATCGTCCTTCACAGTTCTGTTTTAGCCAGTGAAAGAAACTTTCAGTGTTGCTTTTCTTTTGTAATAGCATCTAGCATTCCCTTTATCCACCTTTGGATATACCCTTAGCTCTTTGGAAGTAGGACTATTTCCTCTAAACATATATTCTTCTACTTGGGCAAAGCCAGATCAGTTTTTGAGTATTTCAACACTCCTATTCTCTTTACCTTATGGCATATGGGAAAAAAATTCTGGATATGAAATCTGAATGACTTAACCTCCCAGGGTCTCAGTTTCTTTGCCCCCAAAAATGAGTGGGCTGGAAAAGATAATTTCCAAGATTGCTTCTAGCTCTAAATTTATGATCTTACGAGCCTGTAGTTGGTTCCAGAGGGTAGAATTAGGAGCAAAGGGTAGAGCTTCCAGATTTAGCTTTGATATAAAGGAAAATTTTCCTAATAAATAGCGTTGTCCAAAATTGGGATGGGTTACCTTGGGAGCTAGTGAGCTCCCTATCACTTGAGGTCTGAATGATTGCTTTGGCAGGGGGGATGGCATAGACTGGATTCCTATTCAGGCATGGGCTGAACTAGATGACATCTCATTTCTCTCCCAACTTTGAAATCCTAGTATTCTGAGGGATGAGGAACATTGGAGTGTTTCAGCAAGGAGCTGGAGGGAGAGGAGAGAAATATTTCTGATGAGATTTATACTGCAAGCTACATTTTATTTATTTATGACCTATGGGTAGCTGTTTTGTTTATTTTTTCTTTAAATCTGCTTCTATAGTAACTCATCAGTGAGTTCATCATGATTTAATGTTTCATAGAAGACACCCACTGCTAATTTCTCTTCATTCCATCTGTGTCTTTTACCTTAACTCATAAAGCTTTGTAATCACTACTTCCTTTACCATCCTTCTGTATTTCACGGCTAGTTGGACTGTGTTGGATCTGTAGCTCAATCCCTCCCTTCCCCATTTTTTGGTTCTTTCTGTGTCCATGCCAGCCCTTTGGTATTGACATTACAGCCATCTGCTTTATCCTATCAGGTTTTTCTGGTGTGTCCAGATGGACCCTAATTCCATTTCTGGTAGCATCACTACAAAGTCTCCTTGGTTGTTTCCCTGGACTTTTGGTATCTGTGGAGATATCTATATCTATCTATATGAGTGTCTATCTGTCTGTCTCTCTGTCTGTCTATCTATCTATCTATCTATCTATCTATCTATCTATCTATCTATCTATCTATCTATCTATATACCCAAGAGATTTATTGTTGATCTGTCTACTCTTTTAATTATCAGTTTGCTTGGATCCAAACCCCAGGTGATAACCTGGAGGGCCCATGGGCATCTGGAATCATATGAAGTGATGGTCCAGTTGGACATATGAGAGGGTTAGACTGTTCCATCTCAATCTCTGCCATGGACAGTATTGACTGGAGATCACACTAAATTGTGTAGGACCAGCAGATATGGAGAGGCTGACTCTTTAGCTCTTTGTAGCTCCAGTGGCTAGATGCACAAACTCACCTGATAAATCTTTTCTAAAAAGATTTTAATAGGGACAAGGAATGCATTGAAACCTTGGTTCCATGGATATGCTGTAAACCCTTTCCAGTGTTTTTTTGCTTTTCATCCATAATGGATGCTGGCTAAGTATCTATGAATGCTTTTCCTTCCTATTCCCCTGCCCTGTGAAGCTGGGCATTGTAGTGTCCAGGACAAAAGGAACACAGAAACTTGCACTGTCCTGATTTGCATTTGTGTCACCCGTTTCTCTTTGCAGCTGCTGCTACTACATCTAGCACCACCACCACCTGATTTAGAGTTTCCAAAGCCCTTTATGTACTAAGAACTAGCATTTGTATAACACTTTAAGGTTTGCAGAGTACTACAGGAATATGATCCCATTTTATTCTCACAACAATCCTGGGAGGTAGGTGCAATTATTATCCCCATTTTACGGCTGGGGAGACTGAGGCAGGCTGCGGTTATGTGACTTGCCCAAGGTCACCCAGCTAAGTAAACATCTGAGAAGGGATTTGAAG
Source organism: Pseudocheirus occidentalis (assembly GCA_028646575.1). Taxonomy (NCBI): domain Eukaryota; kingdom Metazoa; phylum Chordata; class Mammalia; order Diprotodontia; family Pseudocheiridae; genus Pseudocheirus; species Pseudocheirus occidentalis. The sequence continues at coordinate 73,410,110 of CM053601.1, read as the reverse complement.
TTAGGTCTTTCTTAACTCCAGGTTTAGCACTCTATCTATTGTGTCACCTAGTTGCTTATTTAATTTGAACCTTACAACAACACCTGTGAGGTGGTTACTCAGATATTCAAATGGATTTATTATCTCCTTAATGTGAGTATTCCTTCTAAATAGGTGTATTACCATACAGTCCATCCTTGCTTGCCCATCTGGTGTAACACCTGTACACCAGGTATAAAACTTCACAAAGGCATTGTGAGGCTCAAATCAAATGAGTGAGTGTATTTTGCAAACCTAAAGTGCTATAAGAATGTGAGAAGTATGATAATGTTGATGGTGATAGCTGACATGGATTACTTGTATAATTTGAGAAATCAGTCTCTCAGGGCAACAAGGGAAAGCATCAAGTTATTTATTAAGGTCTTATTCTGTGCTAAGAATGGGGGGGCACAAATACAAGGAAAAAGGATTGTCCTGTTCCTGTCCTCAGCCTTATAAATTTGCCCCAGAGGGCATGCCGAACATACTGGATAAGTCTCACGTCCTCTTTTTCTCAATGGAAGCAGCACTGGAGTATGTAGTCATCCTTCTACTTTCTCTCATTCTTGTTAGTAGAGACAAAAAAAGAAAGGCTCATGATGAGACCTAAAGAAGATAAAACAGGTATTATCATCCCCATTTTACAGATGAGGAATCTGAGGTTTAGTCTAAGTTTTCCCTCCTGGATACTTTTTGTTATTATTGTATGATTGTATCAAATAGTAGGTTATATTAGGAAGGACCTTTGAAAATCAGCAAAACATGAGCTATCATCTATTAGTAAAACTTTCTCAATGTGATAGGCTGCCATTGGTCTACTTTTTGTCCCCACTAAACTGTATACCTCATGAGGGCAGGGACTACCCTTTGGTTAAACTTCATGTATTCCCCATTCCCCATCTTGGATCACTGTATTGTCATCATAGCTCAATGAAGCTATGAGCTAAGCAGTGCAGGGTTACCCAAAATGGACAGGTCATAGTGGAGAGTTCTGACAAAAGGTAATCCACTGGAGAAAGACATAGCAAACCACTTCGGAATTTTTTCTAAGAAAACTCCATGGTATCATTAAAATGCTGAAAGAGATGAAATCAGAAGAGGAGCCCCTCAAGGCAAAAGGTGTCCACCACATTCAGCAAACATGAGGATGGACAAACTTTGGAAGACAGAAGGGTCCAGCCTGCTATGTTCCATGGGGTCATGAAGAGCTGACCACTGACCGAATGACTGAACAACAACTACAACGATATCCTCTAGTGCCCAGTGAGATGACTTGAATATAATATGTACTTAATAAATGTGTGGTGATGGTTTTATCTCTGAATTACAGCTCTCTCGCTCATGGTGCATATCTCATACCATGGAGGCTATAGCTGGAAGCATGAAATGAACTCACCCTCAGTAGGTTTGTTTCTCTGATCTGGGGGTAGACATAGAGAAAGTTTGGGAGAAAGACATTAAAAGATTGACTTTTAGTTGGTTATAACTCATAACTACAAGTCTTCTTTCCTATTTGAATAGAAAGGGGAAAGAGTCGTGGCTTGAGTCATGAAATCTGAGTTCTTGACCAAGTGACAATGGCCAAATCTCTAGTGTTCACTAGTCCTCAGTTTACCCCATGGAAGATGAAGGATTTAGATTTGGCTATCTGAAAAACAACTTTTATTTTATTTTTGATGATGCCAACTAAATTTATTTTTGTCTTTTAAAAAAATAATTAATTTTTAATTTTCAACATTCACTTTCATAAGATTTTGAATTTTAAATTTTCTCTTCCTTCTTCTCCTGCCCCCTCCCCAAGATGACTTGCAATCTGATATAGGTTCTACTTATACATTCATATTAAACATATTTTCACATTAGTTATGATGGAAAGGAGAATTAGAATTAATGGGAGGAACCACAAGAAAGAAGAAACAAAACAAAACAATAAAAGAAAAGGAGAGCAGATAGTATGCTTCCATCTGCATTCAGACTCCAGAGTTCTTTCTCTGGATGTGGATAGCTTTTTTTCATTGTGAATCTTTTGGAATCGTCTTGGATCCTTGTACCGCTGACAGGAACTAAGTCTATCAAGGTCACTCATTGCACAATGTGACTGTTACTGTGTACAATGTTATCTTGATCCTGCTCATTTCACTCAGCATCAGTTCATATAATTCTTACCAGGTTTTTCTGAAGTTTGCTTGTTCATCATTTTTTATAGCACAATAGTATTGCATTACATTCATATACCACAACTTGTCCAGCCATTCCCCACTTGATGCATATCCTCTCAATTTCCAATTCTTTGAAACCACAAAAAGAGTTGCTATAAATATTTCTGTATGTGTGAGTCCTTTCCCCATTTTTATGACTTCTTTGGGATACATACCTAGAAATGATATTTCTGGGTCGAAGGATATGCAGTTTTATAGCCCTTTGGGCATAGTTTCAAATTGCTCTCCATAATGGTTGGATCAGTTCACAACTCTACCAACAATGCATTAATGTTATAGTTTTCCCACATCTTCTCCAACATTTATTATTTTCCTGTTTTGTCATGTTAGCCAATCTGATAGGTGTGATGTGGTACCTCAGAGTCATTTTGATTTGCATTTTTCTAATCAATAGTGATTTAGAGCTTTTTGAAAAATCACTTTTGGGAGGGTGCAATAAATAGACAGTTGTCCAGGAGTTTTCCTTCTTTTTTCAGGTCTCAAGTCTGGTACATACTGACTGTGTGATCCTGGGCAAATCAGTCAACCTTTCAGTGCCCACCATAACATATCTGTAAAGGTGTTGACCTATATTTGTAGAAGGGGGTTATCATCAGGTTGTTCCTTGAACCAATTGTCTTACCTCAGAACCCTCTTTCTAAGTGACCTTGAACAAGTGACTTAACCTTACTGAGCTTCAGTTTTCTCATCTATAAAATGAACACATTGTTTTTTTGTGATACCTACATCACAAAGGCATTGTGAGCTTCAAACAAAATAAGTTAGTATATTTTGCAAATGTAAAGCTCTATAAGAATGTGAGAGGTATGATAATCTTGATGTTAATATCTGACACAGATTATTCATATAATTTGAGAAATCAACCTCTCATTTGGAATGGACTACTATTGTGCATGCAGATGATCAGCAGGTAGACTTCAGAGAAACCTGGTAAGACTTATATGAACTAATGCTGAGTGAGATGAGCAGAACCAGGATAAAATTATACACAGTAGCAGTCACATTGTGCAACAATGGCAGCAAGGCAAAGCCACAAGCATTTATTAAGGTCTTATTCTATGCCAAGAACCAGAGACACAAATACAAGCAAAAAGAAAGATTGTCTCTTGTCCTCAAAAAGTTTCCAGTCTAATGGGGGAAAGACAATACACAAAAGAGAGATGGAAAGGAAGGGGTGAGGTTAAGGCACTTATTCAAGGAGGGGTAAAAATGACAAAATTTATAAAGTCAGACGCATAACCATTGGGGAGGGGAGAATAGAGTAAAAGCAGGCCAGCTTGGTCCCTCCCCAAATGGAGACCTCAGGAGGAACTCAATAATTGGATGAGGGTGGGCATAGCAGAAGGATGTTCCAGGGTGAGAAGATTGCAGGTGGTTATGGATGTTCAAGGTTGAGGAGGTTACAGGCACTGCAGGCAGTTCTAGGATGAATTTGTAGCTGAGGCAAAGGGTTGACAGTCAGAAGAACAGCTAGGAAGGCAATAAAAGCTGTCTAACCTTTCCCTAAAATGGTGGCTCCAGGAGGAACCAACCAATGGAAAATGTGGGGTTGGTGTAACAGATTGATGTTCCAGATTTTCCAGATGAAAATGCAGCTGAGACATGGAGTCAAAGTCTATAAGTTTTTAGGACCCCTGCCAGGAGGTAAATTCTCTCATGAGATTAAAATAAAAAAAAAATCTCTTTGAAGTTCTTAATTCTTGCCTGAAGGAATATAAGTGAACTATGCTGACACTGTGGAATTTTAGCATTGGAAGGGAATGGATTGTCTCTCTATTCCAAGCATTCCCTCAAAAGAATCCCCACCTTGACAAATTTGATGAGTGATTATCTAGCCTCCACCTAAATAAGGAAAGGGGACCTGCCATCTTCTCAGGCAGTCTATTTGGTTTTTGGTTGGCTCTAATAGTTAGGAAATTTCTCCTGATAAGAAACCTATATTTTTCCCTTTGAAACTTCTCCATATTGCTTCTAGTTTTGTATACTGGAGTCAAATAGAATGAGTTGAATGCTCTCTGTTGGTCGATTCAGTTATCCTGTCTTGTTTACACCTTCTCCAGGCTAGTAATCTGTAATGCCAAGCAATGGCAACTTCCAAGGTTCGGATTACCAGCACAGCAAACCCCATTTATTCAGCCAACATTCACAGAACAGGGAAAATCAAAATAGAGTATAACTCATTCATTTCACAAGTAAGT
>CM053601.1:73373735-73405175 GCA_028646575.1 Pseudocheirus occidentalis | reverse complement strand
ACAACAAGAAAATCCTTCTTCAGGGCTTCTGCACCAACAGCCAGGTTCCAAGACCTCTACAACAGCAGCACTGTCCACCATCAGGTGAATCTGGAAAAAACAACATCAAAACGGACAGACAAAATACCAGCATCACAGCCATGCCTCCTCAGTTCTCAGCAGCTCCAATGGGCTCTTTGCAGTCTCTCTCAGCAACTCAGGTTCAACGACACTGGATACTGCTTTTCCCAAAAGTCCTTCTTCTTCTGGTCTTCCCTGGGCTTGAACCTTCCTTTCCATTCATGGCTCCTCCCAGGTCAGCCCCCTCTCTTCATGTCAACAAGTCCATCCCATAAGTGGGATTCACAAGCTCTGGATCTTAACACTCAACCCAAAAGCCAAGTCAATTCAGGGGCATCTCCAAATTCCATTACCATTACATAATCTCAAGTTTGGCCAATGGATATTCATATGACAAAGTCTCATGACCCTCTGCCATCTTGATTATTTTGAATACTCTCCAGCTTATCTATGTTCTTACTAAACTGGAGAGCCTAGAACTGCTTCAGATGGTTGAAGTCTGAGCAGGATAGAGTACAGGATACAGAACAATATTTCCTCTCTATTTTGGTGCACCACACCTCTCAATGGAGCCCAATGTCAAACTTTATCTTTTAGCTACTCTATTGTACTAATGACTTATATCGAACTTACAGTCCCCTAAAACCTCGGATTTTTTTTCAGGGTCTTGACTGATCATGCCTTCCCCATCTCATACTGTGAAGCAATTTCCTCTGCACAAGTGAAAAGCTCTACATTTAAATCCCTATTGAATTTCAAGTTAGATTCTGTCCAATGCTTTAATCTATCTAGATATTTTTGGATCCTGATTCTGCCATCCATAGTGTTAGCCGTGTCCCTTTCAGATTTGTGTCATCTGTAAGTTTGATTAACAAACCTTTGTCCAAGTCATTGATAAAGTCACAGTTGCTCAAAATCCTTAAGGTTTTCTGGTTCTGTGATCTTACTTTCCAGAAGAAGAGAAGCAGGTGATGTTAGTTTGTCACTTCCCATAGTGTTGCATGGATATCTTACTGTTAATTGTATTTATTTTATTATACCTAAATTGATACTGGAATCCTATTACAGAAGTACAACTTTATAGACGGGATGAATGGACAAATAAGATGAAAGCAATGACCAACAGCAGAAAGGAAAAAGCTAAAAGAAAAAGATGATGAAATGCACATATAATTTACCAAAGAGCAGATATAGTCATTATAAGGGAATTTTTTTTTTCTGGAGGAAAAACCACACAGAGATACGCAAACTATCTAGTTTTATAACCTCATTTAAAAAAAATTGCAATCGCCATGGGGACAGATTTGAGGACATAGAGGAAAAAATAAGATCAACAGACAAGCAATTTAAAAACATCTCCTGGGAAATTGGACCTGCATCTCTAAAGGCCCTAAATTACTTATCAAATACAGTAGGAGCTAAAAATAATACATTCATACCGCAATTGAAATTGCCATTGCATACAATGCGATAGAAAACCTTGTTTATTTTGACTTTCAATATTTGGAATTGTTTTTGGGGCATCCAGTGGCATAGTGGGTACATTGCTGGACTTGGAGTTGGGAAAGCTTGGGTTTGGATCTCTTATTCTTACTAGCTGTGTGACAATGGGCACATCATTAGCGTCTTTTGCCTCTATTTCACCATTTGCAAAATAGGGATAATAATTTCTTTATTGATTACTTCAGAGGGTTGTTGTGAGGCTCCAATGAGAAAATTTATGCAATTGTCGAATTTTAAAGTGTTTAATATATATGTATGTGTGCATGTATATATACACATACATATATGTATATACATACATACATACATACACATGCATACAAGTATATACTCACACATGCTGGTGATTATTATTAGAGCATCATTATTATTCCTATTAATTGCATTTTGAAATACCATGGTGACCAGAGGGCTAAGAAGGCCAGTATCCTCATCCTCATTCTGATGCACGGTAGCTGTGTGATCATAAGAAAGTCATGGCCTTTAACTTCTCACTGACCCAAGCAAGTATTCATCTATCTGCATTGAAGGAGGAAGTTACTATACTAGTGATATCATAGGTTTAGAGACCCCCAAACTTAAAAACCAATGAATTAGCTAATAGGGGCAGCTCACATGGTACAGTGGATAGAGTGCCAGGCCTGGAGTCAGGATGGCTCAGATTAAAATCTGGCCTCAGATGCTTACTAGCTGTGTGACCCTGGGTAAGTCAATTGTCCTCTGGCTGCCTCAGTTTCCTCACCTGTAAAATGGGGCTAATAATAGCCCTTCCTCCAAGGGTTATGGGGAGGATAAAATGATACTTTTCTAAAGCACTTAGTATAGCACCTGTCACATAGTAAGCCCTGCAGAAATGCTTGTTATTATTATCATCCGTATTATTTGGGTTTAATGAGTACTGTAGAATATATGAATAGTATAGGATTATTACAGTAGTAAGCTACTTTTTTTTTAAACCAAACCTGTTGTTTATTGGTGTAAGAAAACCTCCTCTACCAAAACAAATTGGCAATTGACCTGTAAATTGAGAATGTACTGAGAATGTCCTTGGGGCACTCAAGGCCTAAGTCAATTGCCCGGAGTCACACAGCCAGTAAGTATGTGTCAGAGACAGGATTTGAACCCAAATCTTCCTGACTTAAAGTAAAGCCTATCCACAATACCAGGCTGCTTCTCAAGATGATAGGCATTGATTAATATTAGGTGCCTGCTACAAGTGTCAGTCAAATCCATGCCTTTTTGTTGAATCTGAGAAATGGAATATTGGTTTTTGGAGTGGTACGATAGGGTTTTTTGCAAAGTCCAAATTATAGTATTAAGTGTTAAATGTGTATTTGTATGAGCCTCCATTTCCCTCAAAATGGCCTCTCTCTGTTAAAATGAAGAAACAAAACTAGAGGCTAAGAAACTATTTTGCCATTAATGAAAGGAGCTGTAATTTGTGTTGAATAAAACAATGAACCAGGCGGAGACAGCATCTTCTATTCTTGGGGTTGCCATTTTTTGGCTATGCTTTTGGAACAAGAACACCCAGTACAAAGGTGGGGGGGGGAACTCAGAAGAAGTCAGACAGAAAGTTCTGCGTTTTTCTATGAGGATCTGGTTGGAGATGGATTAACGGCAAACCCCAATCAATGATCAGATAATAAGTGTGATAATTGTTCTTATTTATCATCACTACAACTTGCCTTGTTCTCCTGTCATGCTTTCAATCAAGCCGTCCCCAAGGACTTGCTGGATGAAAAAAAATACAGCCCAAAGGTCATTCCAACAATTTTTACTCATAATGGAATACTGATTGTCTTCTAATTGTAAAATGTAAACGAGGACGAGGAGCGGAGTAAAGTCACCCTTCTTGGCATTTCTAATACAATAAGCAGACTTGGTCCCACTTCATCCTTTCTGCCACAGAAGAGATAATGTTCAGTAATTCTGCTGGTCTTCAAAATTAATCAGAAATAACTTTTGTTTTCAGTGAGAATGAAGGTACACACACAGCACCCAATTGCCTGAAATTGGCTGGGAGTGTAGAGAAGTAACATACCACTATCTCCTGTCCTGCTGGGCAACTAATCCAACCCAGTTTAATTGTAATTTTTCCGTGGGTCTGGGCCCCACTAGAATACTGATTATCCCTGCTTGCATTTTCATGGACCGTTCTGTGTATACGGAGCCAGTTTCAAAGTTTCATAGAAATTCATTTTTTCACGGCAGCAGGAATGGCTCATTGGCCGTGGGCTGTTCTCTGCTTGGGTACGATGAGACTTCTGAGGTACTTTGCGGCTTTAATGTTTGAGAGTGTGGGAAAGGAAAAAGCCCCAATCTGCCTTCCTGGGGAAGTAAGAGGGGTTAACGGAAAGGACACTGGAACAGGAACCTGAAGAACTGGATTTTAGCCCCATCCCTACCACGAGCTAGATGTCTGACCTTGGCACTGGGAGAATGTATTTGCATCTTTCTGAATGGGGGGGGGGGTTGTAAGAGCGGACGTGTCTTCCTAAATGTAACTATGTGTTTTACTTATGTAGGTTGTGTATGTCTCCATGAGTTGTTCAATCACAAAGGCCTTAGGTATCTCTAGGGATTTTTCTACAGATATTAAAGGGAGATTTTTGATTCCTGTCTAGAGGGTAGCTGGAGAAGAACCATCAGATTACCATTCTGTTCTCACTGGATTAGAATGATATCTCTTTGCCTTCCTAAATTTTGCTAAGTTTAGGAGATTTTTTTAAGATTCAAAAGTAACAAACCTGTAGGCTTCCCTGGTACCTCAAACTTATACCTGAAGCTTGACTCCTTCCCACTAAATGCTAGTACACAAAAGAGCAATATCATAGTGAGTAGACCCATTTATTCAAGCAAATAGCAAATAGAAATTGGAGAAGTTATGCAGATTAGAATATATTAGAAAATACACAGAAAATGAACTTTCTCAGGATAAGTCAGCTCAACTAAGAGATAGACCCTGATCTTATCCAAAGGGGAAATTCCTTTTGAAGTCTCTAGGGAGATAACCTGAGAATCAGCTCCTCTACCAGCCTTCTATTTTTAAAGTTTATTTCTTTCCTCACCATCAATCTCCTCCTAAAGAGAATCTGGAATCACATATTTTTTTCAAAGAAGGAAATGAAGAATGTTTCTCTTCTAGGGTTATGTTATCATTCTCTCCATCAATTAAGAAATAGGTTCCATAGGAAGTATGAAGCACAGGATTTCCTCTTCCTTCTCTTTTTCAGGAAATTGCAATAAAGTCAGCATTATCATTGCCTCTAGAAAGGATGTGTCTATGGAGAGTCCATCCCATCCACCAGCTTTGTGACTTCTCTCTGGCACAGTGGACCTGGAGTCAGCAAGACTCTAGTTCATACCTGGCTTCAGATACTTGCTAGCTGTGTAACCCTGGATAAGTCACTTAAACTTTGTCTTTCTAGGTTTCCTCAACTGTAAAATGAGATAATATAGTAGCTGCCTCCCAGGGATGTTGTGAGGAGATAATAAAAAAATATTTATGAAGCTCTTAGCAAAGTACTTGGCACAGAGTAAGAGTTTAAGATGTCCTTCCTTCCTCCCTCCCTTCCTCTCTCCCTTCTTCTCTCCCTTCCTCCCTCCCTCCCTCCCTCTCTTCCTTCCTTCCTTCCTTCCTTCCTTCCTTCCTTCCTTCCGTCCTTCCTCCCTCTTTCCTTTCTTCCCCTCCTCCTTCTTTCCTTCCCTCCTTCCCATTGTCTGGGAAGTGAAAACTTCTCAGGCAATTTTGATTGTTAACTTCCCTCTTCCCCCTTGAGAGCAGGGACAGTCTGGTTTTGGCATCTGTATCCTCAGTGTTTAGCACACACCACTTGGCACACAAGTAAACATTTAATAAATGATACTCTTCATTCATTCAGCAGCTATGAAACAATTGAGCTAAATCCATCATTGGCAGGTAGTAAACTTTAATAAATACTTGTTGATTGGTTGATTGATTACCAGCTAGGTGCCCTTGGACAGGTTATTTTCACCTCTTTCTTCTGGCTCTTCATTTATAAATTGAAGCAGCCGGATTAGATGATTTCCAAGATTGCTTCCTGCTCTCCCTCCTCTCATTTTTCTCCCACCCTGCCCAGTACACACTTCTTTCTTTTTTTCCTCCCAAAAGTCTTTCAAGGGCAGTGTTCTTTTTCTTCCCAGGGGAAAAGGAAATTCCTTCCACCCAAGCAGACATTTGGAGCCCACTTGCCCTGTTGAGATTAAGTAGAAGCCTCCTTTGGCTGGTGAAGCTTTATGGCTGAATTGTTTGTCTTGGTTTGCATGCCTCGAGGGCATGACCATTTTTTCTTATGAGCCTGGTAGAGCACTCGGCTCCCTGTCAGTGTGCAGTCCCCAATAAATCATCATCATCACAGTCATAAACATAAATCAGGAGAGCACAATTCCACTTATTTATCGTCGTACAGGAGGAGCACAATAGAAGAAAGCTCCAGTCCTTTCCATCATATTATCCATTCTCATTTCTAGGCATAATGTCATATTGTCCAGCAGTGTATAACCAGGTAATGTACTAATATTGTAGCAGCACACTCAGAGAGGGCAGAGTTAAGATTTATTGACCTAGAGGCTTAAATGTCTTAAGTCTCTCTCTTTCTGATTTTCTCTCCCTTTGACTTTCTGATTCTCTCTCTCTCTCTGATATTCTCTGTCTCTATCTCTCTGTCTCTGTGTGTGTGTGTGTCTCTCTCTCTGATATCCTCTGTCTCTATCTCTGTCTCTCTGTCTCTATCTCTCTGTCTCTGTATGTGTGTGTGTGTGTGTCTCTCTCTCTCTCTGATATTTTCTGATTTTCTCTGTCTCTTTCTCTGTCTCTCTTTCTCTTACTCCCCTCCCCCTCCCTCTCCTTCTTTCCCTTCCTTTCTCTTTCTCCCTTCCCCCTCTCCCTCTTCCTTCCCTCCCATTGAAATCTGCATCTGTGGAGCAGATGAAAGAATCAGTGGAAAGTATCTTGAAATTTTTAAAAGGAAAAATGATTGAGTCAAATTATGTGATGATATTTACCACTAGCTTTTTTCCTATTCTGTGCATTTCTTTAGTGTCTTGCTCTCTGAGGTTCAGGGAGTTTGAGAGTTGGAGAGGACTGTTAAAGTGCATCCAAGTCCAATTCTCTCATTTTTCAGATGAGGAAATTGAGGCTGTAATATGATATGGCTAGCCCAAAGTTACACAGTTAGCCAGTATCAGGCTCTTAACCCAGGACTGGGATCCAGGCTGTCTGACTCAGAATTCAGTGATCTTTCTAATGTATGAGCAGTGTGATCATTTTATAAATTGAGACTCAAAGACATGAAGTGTCTTGACGGTAAGTTTCTAGACTCCTGGGTAACAAAACAACCCATACTAAGAACTGCAGGAACAATGAAGTTCTTAGACCTTTTGAGTGTGGGAGATGAACCTGGATGGTGAGATGTACTTGGTCTGTCAATGGGACTCTGACATGAGGAGTACAGAGAGATTTAGAATGACCAGTTCTAGTGTTGGGGGCATTCAAAATGCCATTCTTAAGGCAGACTTAAATATGGGGGACTCTGAGTTTGGGGATATTTTTGCTTCTTATATTCTTTTAGATTCATACTTCCCTCCAGAGCAGTAAGGCTCATAGTCAGAAGATGGCCATTAGGAGATGGATCTTTTGGACACCACAATTCATAGCATGATTTAGTAACTGGAGCGTGGAGGTGTTTGGGTTAAAAAAAAATACCCATTATCCTTAATTTAATTAGAAAAGTAAAAACAGAGATGCCTTAGATAAGAAAAGGGCTTTATTCCCTTTCCCCAGGAGAAAGGGGGCTATCTGCCCCATGAGGGATTTCTTACTGATTTTAACCTATGAGGCAGGCAGCCGAGAGAGAGAGCTTCAAAGATCAGGTCTAGGATTTTAAAGACTTAATTAGGACATCCTCTCTCTGTGCCAGCTGCCTCCTCTCATTGGTGGAAGAGTCTACCTCATCAATCCCTTCCCTACAGAGACTGCAAGGGAAGGGAGATGGGACGCGGGCCTCACCAAGGCGGGAAAACAGACAAAGGAAGGTAAAAGTAATTGACAGGAGAAAGGGGAGGGTACAAGCACTCAGGGGAGTGTTACAATCCAGACTGAGAAGTTTTTTACTAGTTCCATGGCACACACAGAGGGGTGGCAATCACAAGAGGGAGTACTCATACTGATGAAATCACATCCTTAGGCATGGACATCAGCAGAATATTCAATTTTCTCATTAGAAATTAAGAGTTAGGGGCAGCAAAGTGGTGCAGTGAATAGAGCACCCACCCTGGAGTCAGGAGGGCCTGAGTTCAAGACACTTAACACTTACTAGCTGTGTGACCTTGGGCAAGTCACTTAACCCCAATAGCCCTGCCCTCCCCCCTCCAAAAAGAAAAAAAAACAGAGAGAGAAGCTAGGAGTTAGAGCTGTTAAGGACTTCAGAGATCATCTTGTCCAGTGTTTTCATTTTTGCGGATGAGGAAATTGAGATTCAGAGAGAATAATCCAGAATGATTTTTCCAAAGTCTCCCACATAGTAGGTTACAGATTGAGGACTTGATCTCATTTCTTCTCACTCAAAATCTAATGTGTTTACTTTCTATTTGGCACACTTGTCAGATCTGTAGTCTTAGAGCTACAAGTTTCCTTATAATCTAGTCCAATGTTTCCATTTTACAGATGAAGAAACTGAAGTTAATTGACTTTCCCAAGGACACAGTCAGGATTTGAATTCAGGTCTCCTGATTTCAAATTCAGCATTTTTTTCATTATCCCATACTATCTCTCACCTCATGTTCAAACTCACCACCTTCTGTATTTAAAAATATTGATTCAATTCAATTCATCTAATGCTATCATTCTCATCAGTCCCTCTGAGCAACGAGTAAGCTCTCAGATGTAGTCAGCATTATCAGGCTCCGGGCACTTCTAATAAGCCTTAACACAATAAGTCTCAAAGCACAACATTGAATTCTTGGTGTGAGTCTTCCCTTGAATGACCCTCACTATCATTGTGCAAACTTATTGTGATATAGGACTGCCAAGGACTGTCAGAACTCCCTGTTCACTTCTTCAGTTTGGCTTAAGAGCAGAGAAAAGTGAGGCTTCCTATCTCTTAAGAGTTCACAGTGTGTTGAGAGGTGCATGCAGGGTGTGTGAAGAATTGAGGCTTGTGCAGGAGAAGGATCAGAAAGGATCTCATCCGATGGGTATAGAAGGTGGGTTAGTCATGTGGTGAGAATGAGGATTAACAGATGGACAGAATGACCCCAACATGTTGGATGGAACTCCTGGGTAAGAGTGATGGGAGGACGTGGATAAGAGTTGCCCGTCTTGAGAACGCACAGCTTGTCGTCAATATGTACCATAGGGAAGAACACCCACATGGATGAGATCACAGATCCATCACATTATCAAGGTTATCACAGGTTTCTTAACAACATACAGTGCTTCAAACCATAGTTCTAAGTCAAATACAGAAGGATGTCCCAAACTTAAAAAAAAACACACTTCTGCTAAAGCTAACAACTTTTGTGTAAAATTATCTTTTGAAGATTTTTTAATATAAAAAGGCAGCTTGATGAGGTAGGTAGAGCACTGCACCTGCAATCAGGAACACCTGAGTTCAGATTTCATCTCTGAGACACACTAGGTGTAGCCTTGGGCACATGATGCAAGCATCTATAAAGCTCAATTTCCTCATCTATGAAATGGGATTAAACATAATACATACTCTGTTGTAAGGATCACGACAGAAAAGTGTGCCGTGAATCTCACTTAGTTTTCCTAGGCTATCGTCCATTTGGTTGTGCTTTTGCCTCTAGTCAAAGATACCTGCCATTGTCTATGTATAAACTATAAATATAGAGGAAACTAGGAGGTGCAGGGGACAGAGCTCTGGACCTTGAGTCAGAAAGCATGGAGCTCACTTCCAGCCTCAGGCACTGAGCAGCTGCCTGACAGACACCAGGCAAGTCATTAAATACCTGTTGGCCTCCCTTTCATCATCTATAAAATGGGAATAATACCAGTCCCTACCTCTAAGGGTTGTAGTGAGAACCAAATGAGCTAATAAGAGTGAAGTGTCTGGTACATGGTATGCACCATGTAAATGGTATCTGTTACTATCATCCTCATCCTCATCATTACTTATTAATTGTGTTACCTGGGCAAGTCATTTAACCTCTCTTTGCTTACTATGTCCCAGGGTTGCTCTGATAATTGAATGAGATGTTGGAAAGTGCTTAGCCCAGTTCCTGGCACGTATTTCCTATTTCCTTCCTATAAACAATGGATACTAATAAATAGCCGAAAAACCCCACCAAGATGCATACTTGTCTTTGGAGCTCACTGATCATCAGAAGAGGCCAAGTAGAGCTCCAAGGATAGAAAATGACATGCTCAAACTTTTTATCCTTAAGATTTTCTTACTGCCATTTAGTGCCTGGGTATTCTTGCAAAAGATAAGGCAGGATGCCAAAGTTTCATGGCTGTTTGTGTTTCAGGTTACTGAAGAGAACTTGAGTGAATTTTCTGAAAGCAGATTTTGTTTTTCTTTGGTCCAAGTCTATGATTTCAGCTAAGTAAAGAATTCTCAGAGTGGAAACTCCCTCCAACTGAAGCAGATCAGCAACTCTTTTATAATTGATGCAAGGAATTGATCAGGAAATTCTTCTGAACAGCCCAATGAACTTATAGGGAGGCAGGACTTTGTGTGGGACTTTGCATCACTCCATGAAAGGAGTAGTATGCCCATGAGCATGCCAATGGGTATAGACCCATTTATACTTCTTTGAGGATGAATGAACAAGTCTCATAGATTGAAGATAAATTTATTAGTGTAGGATAGAACTGGTTAACTTAGTTGGAGTCAACCCTTTGTACCAGGCCTAGAGAGTCTTCACCACAGATTTTGTTGTCTCTCTGTCTCTCCTCTCTGTCTCTGTCTCTCTGTCTCTGTCTCCCCTTCCCTCCCCCTCTCTGTCTGTCTCTCTCAGGATGGGTCAGAGATTAGAGACCCGAAAGTGAACTTTGATGTCTGATGGAGAAAGGAAATCACAATTTGCAGTCACCGTATCTGAACCTGGAGTTGGTGACTGGGGGTCTGTTGGAATGTAGTGGTGGTGGTGGGGTCTGCTCTTCAGGCAAGTTTCTGTGAAGTGAGAAGTCCCTGGGAGTAGTGGAAAAAAGATATAGACAAGAGTTTCCTTGTCTGGTATGAAATGTTTTGGAGAATGTAAAAAGTGTGATTGTGTCATTTTATATACTTGAAGCTTTACTCTCCAGTTGAACGCCTATATATGTATTCAAGGTAATCCTGAATATTGACTGCAGGTCTGACTGTTCTTATTTTACCCTACAGGTGGAATGCAAAAGCAACTTGAGGGCCTCATAGTGGTCTTCCATTTACGTATATGGAGATCTAGCTGTGAAGTATATTTGATCTATATTCTCAAGAGACAACACTGGATTAGGAGTGATATGAGTCCAAAGTTAGGATTTTGGGAGATGCCCCCAAATCAGTGTAAGCCTAAATCTTTGGTCACAGGCTACACTGAAAAAAATCCTAAGAGAGTATCTGGGATTTCCAGAGATGAAGTGACTTGGGTTATATACATAGTACAGTTAGGTCCTGATAGAATCATGTGCCTAGTAAAGAAAGGTCCTGACTAGTGTGAACAAGTGAACCCCTGAAGGGGTTGAATTATTTTAATTCACACTAAGTATTTCCACTGGGCTTGGATTAATGACCATATTTTATTTAAGGGTACCTAGCTGTATGTGTCAGGAACTAGGCAGCTAGGTGGTACAATGAGTAGAGCGCTGGATCTGGACTCAGTAAGACTCATCTCCCTGAGTTCAAATGTAGCCTCAGATATTTACTAGCTGTATGACTCTGGGCAAGTCATTTAACCCTGTTTGCCTCAGTTTTCTCATCTGCAAAATGATCTGGAGTTGGAAATGGGAAAATACTCCAGTATCTCTGACAAGAAAATCCCAAATAGGGTCACAAAGAGTCAGATGCTACTGAAATGGCTGAATAACGATGTGTCAGGAAACTTGTGAGCCCAGATCTTCCTTGCTTTAGGGGTGGCTCTCTCTATTTCATATTGCTTTTCTAAGAGAGAATATTCATTATAAATTCATTAATTAGGGTCTTGTTAGTGGTGGTTGTTCATTTGGTAGGTGAAAGAAAGCTCCTGTTTCTTCCTGACAACCATCATTCCGTAAAAATATCAACTGGGGCAGTTTCTCAGAAAAGCCTTTCTTCATTCACATACACAGTTTGTAATTCAAGCTCATTATCTCTTCCTGACAGATAGTAATGACTGAAAAACTAAAAAGACCTCCATTCAAACCCAGAAATGATAAGAGGTGGCAAAAAAGTCCAACCAATGACCCTAATTAATGAGTGTGCTAATAGTTGTTGACCACATAAGGAGATTAGAATGAGAGGATCACAGAGTTTTGCAGCTGGAAGGAACCTCAGAGGTCATCTACTACAAACCATACATCCTTTCTATAGCTTCCCAAAGAAGGAATCATCCAGTCTCCTTCTGAAGACTTCAAGAGAAGAGGAACTCATTGTTTCCTAAGGCAGCAACCATGACTTTGGACTGCAGTTTTGGAGAAGTCTTTTATTCTGTTAGGGTCTATTTCTTGGGAGTCTTCCACCTCTCGCCACCAAATTCTTCCCTCTGGAGTCAGTCAAGTGAAATAAATATAATCCTCTTTTGCAAGACCGTCATTCAAATATTTAAAGATAGACAGCTCTTGCTCCTTCCTCACCCCAAGTCATCTTTTCTCTAAGCTGGATTTGAACTCAGGGAGATGAATCTTCCAGAGTCCAGACCTAGCACTCTACCCACTGTGCCACCTAGCTGTAATGGTAAAGGGAATTTGAAGATCTTCACTGCACCTTAATAGGCCAAATGTAATCACATGGAGCCTTTGGTGGGAGGAGTTTGCTGAAGAGGTGGAGCAGAACCCAGAGGAAACTGGGAGTCAGAGCAGTTACACAGAGGGAAGAGAGAGGACACAGGCAAGGAGACAGTTAGACTTGTGAATATTTGTGGGGATGTTAAAGGATGGTGTGACTCTCTGCTGTGTTATGGTATATTAACTTCTTTGTTGCTATGATGGATTTGGTTTTCTGGTGTTGGGATTTGGCTTTCTAATGTTTGAATAAATGTTTTGTTTCTGTCTTTTATATGGAGAGCCTGTTATATTTTGTGATTCAGAACTGTGCCAGCATATTCATAGTCACCGTAGGTGCTGTGAATATCTCCTTGGCCCTGTGCTAGCTGGCCCATTCCTGACACATAGAGCTAGGTACTGATTAGTAAGAACAATGAATCCTCTGAAGTAGTGTTGTGCAGAGAATAAGAGCGAGCAGAGATCTGGGTTCAAGATAAATTTAGGTGTGGATGTATTGATCAAGCGTGTGACTACCCAGAGGTAGACTCAAATTGGGTAGTCTCGCATGAAGGTACAGCAATGTTTAAAAAGGCTAAAACCACAAAAACTACAATCAGGGAGGGGAGCTAGTACAGAAGCCAAGAACAGCCATTGGTTAGAAATAGCTCAGGGCAATTTGGGAATATGGCACAAGGGTACAAGGGTGCAACCTTCCTGTGGCATGGGGGTCCCTCCTAGAACAGGGTGGAGGGTCTTAGTCAGCTTCCCAGAACAGGGTGGAGGCCAAATTGGGTAAAGGGGACTGGAATTCCTCAGAACAGGCCAGGGTCACGTTCTGGGTGAAGGGTGTAGGGATCCTGTTTGGTCAGGGGAACAGAACAGGGTGGTCTCTTCATAAGATAGTCTTGCACCATAACCCTAGGCTGAACCTTATGCATTATGCTGATTCAGGGGGAATATACAGAAGGCTAATTGAGGAAGGAGGGGGTTAGGAGTCAGGGGACTATGCCTTGGGCAATATCCAGGACTATGCCTTAATGTGTTTCAAGCTATAACAGGGTGTAGGGTAGAGACAAAGGCAAAAACATAAAGGGGCTTAATGGTGGGCCACAAATCAGGTGGTGTGCAGTGATTTGGGTTTGGGTACAACAGTAGTCCCATGTATTCAAATTCTCACACCAAAGAGAGTGAACTGCTCAGTGTGATGCATTGTAAAGAGTGTATTCAAAACCTCTCTCTGCTTCTTATTACCTGTGTGGTCTGGGGTAAGTCATCGCATGTCTTTGGGCTTCAGTTTACCATCTTTAATGTTTTGTTAAACATTACTGATTAAAACAAAACTGAGAGGTTGGACTAAAAGATTTCTAAGTCCTCTTCAGATTCTAAAATAGGTTCCTGAGATCCTGCTCCTCCAAAGGAATCATGTCCTCTGGAAAAAATGCATGCTGGAAAACTGAAAGAATATACAGCTTCCCCCCACTCCCTCCCTTTACTGCTGTCATTTGGCTGATTGCTTCTGATGATCTGAATAATCCTACCCAGTTTCCTTAGAGATTCTTTGGGATTAAGGAGAGACAGTAAAAGGGAAACGATTGTGCTTTTGTATTCCTAAACAAGACAGGAGTATCTATTTGGGCAAGGGATGCCCCTCCAGAGTTCTTGAAGGAGAAAAGATGAAAATTTGGAGTCGCCACGTCTGAAGCTGGAGTTGGGGACAGGGACTCTTCTTGTTGGAATGTGATTGTGGGGGAGGGGTCTTCTCTTCAGCCAAATTTGTATAAAGGGAGAGGTCCATGGGAGTAGTGGGAAAGGGGAATGGCCAAGAAGTCCCTTATCTGGTATGGCATCCTTGGTGCTCCACTGCTGGCAGAACTGCGTCTCCTACAGACAGAGAAAACTCCTGGGATCTTCCTATTACTGAGGGCCAAGCCTATATGCAGTGACGGAAAGATGTCTCAGGAGAGGGACCATCAATGCAACCTTTTAGGGTTATTTTCTGTTTAAATTATTCACATTAGCTTTTGTCACTGCTATAGTATAGTATTGATTCATGCTGAGCTTGTAGCCAATTAAAACGACTACCTTTTCACGGGGACACTTTTCTATGGTAGCTGGCTCAATTGTATTTGTGCAGGGGCCTTACTTTTATCCCTACTGAATTTCATTGCTTATATCCAGCCCCGATCCAGAAACTGGGACTTTGTCCACCGGGGGGCAGTGGGTGAGATTTCGCTTGATCTTGCCCGACCCAGGCCTCTACCCATTTCCAGGATATTTCCTGACCGTGTGCCCTTGCCCTTTACATGTCATTGTTCCCCATTAGGATATAATCTCCTGGTAGGCAGGGGCTGTTTTGCTTTGAATTTCGCTAGTGCTTCATAATTGCTCTGCCTTCCTACCTGCCTACCTGCCCATTTGTCTGTCTCTCACCTTAGTCTTAAATCTATAGTCCTTAGATTTGCCCAGAACCTTTCCTATACAAATGAAATCACAGGCCCATTCCCCGTTCCTAAATGACAGACGACATAGGACCATAGTTTTATCTCTTAAAGGTCGTCTTTAGTTCAGCCCAGCCATTCTGCCGATGGGGGCACTGAGGTGCAGGGAGGGCATTTTGCCCAAGGTCCTTCAGGTAGCAGAGAGAGCCTGGATCTGAAGGGAGGCCTTTTGGTTCCACACCTAGCCTCCTCTCTGTTGCACAAGGCTGCTTTCTTCTTTTTAATTGTGTTAAGTTTACTCAAGTTCTCATCTGTAAACTTTCTAACCTTCTCTTTACCTCTGTGGATAAGAAAGGTTTTGAGCTCTTGCATCTTCTTCTCCGGGGCTGTTAAAAATAGAATGGCTCTCATTCCAGGGTAGTTTAGGTGAGACCTTGCCTGAAGGCTAGAAGATGAACCACTTAACCTGCCAAGTTCCCCAGGAGCCCCATGATTCTAGGCTATAGATGTCCCTTGTCTGGGAATTCCCCAGTCCTATCATCCAGTGGAAAGCTCTGTACTCTCTGTCATTTGTTCAGTTCCGAGGTATTAGAGGCCAGGAAAGGGCAGCCCGAGGGCCTCTGAGAGAATTGTGTTTTATCACTTAAATGCTAAGTGCTATCATTAGGGCAATGCCTTAGGAGACCTGGTGCGGTAAGGTTCTAGCTGAGCATTTCCTCCAGCCACATTTCCAGCAGAACTCTATTTTCAATAATGCTTCTCCAGTTTCTTCCTGGGGACGGTGTTATCTATCTGTTTTGCTAAATAGCTTCCTTCATAACCCAGTTACTTGTGGCAAGGGAGGGCTGGGAAGTTTCTGGCTAGGAATGGGCCATGCTCCAAGTTTAGAGCTGGGAGAGGCCTTGGAATTTATCTAGACCAACTCACTCATTATAAAGACGAAGAAGCTGAGACTCAGGTGTGGGAGGGGAGAAGAGATTAGACCAGGGCTGGGAAACCTGAGGACTTGAGGCCATATGTAGCCCTCTAGGTCTTCAAGTGTGGCCCTCTAGGCCCTCAAGTGTGGCCCTCTAGGTCCTCAAGTGTGGCCCTGGACCTTCAGCTGAATCCCCATCCCTGGATTAGACCAATGATGCATAGGTTATTGGAGGGGGCTGAATTCAAACCCGTATCTTCTGACCCCAAATTCAGAGCCCTGAGTGACAATGGGTCTTTAAACCTTTCTTGTGCAAGTTATGTTTTTCTGTGAGCCAGAGACAGTAGGGAGTGAGTCACAGTATTTATGTTTTATTTAATAAGAATCTTCTTTGTGGAGAGGGGTGGACTCTTTAGAGGTCTCTTTTGTGAGGTTAACCTGGGATGCTCTTAAAGGAGCTTGGTTTGGAGGATGATGGCAAACAGCAGGGAAGATGGGATCTTTTGTGTTCACTCAGTTCTTTTCAGTCAATTTAGACTGAAATTTCTGGTGGTTTCTCTGAGGTCCTGCCCTCACCATTTGTAAGGGACAGGTTTGCTTCTCTTCTATAGTGCTAGGAGAACTAGGAGATGTGGAAGAGCATGTTTGTGCTATAAAATTGTCTTTAAAAAATCGTGCCATTAGTTTATTGCCTTAATTTCTAAATATATCTCTTCCTTCTTCCCTACCCAGAGGGCCATTCCTTGTAACAAAAAACAAAAAAGAGAGATCAATGCAACAAAATCATCCAACATACCAGCTGTTCCTGAGAGTATATGTAATAGTCTATACCCTTAGTCTTCACACCCTCCCTTCTCATCCCCACGCTGCACCCCCCCCCCCCCCCAGGCTTCAAAGAGGAAGCTCATTCAGGCTTGGTCTTGGTAATCAATCAATCAGTCTACATTTATTAAGTGCCTTCTTTGTATCAGGCACTGTGCTAAGTGCTGGTGATATAAAAGAAAGCAAAAACAGTCCCTGTCCTCAAGGAATTTACAACCTAATCAGTTAATTATACAATAATTATACCTGTAACTATATAGCATTCAGCATAATTTTATTGCTTTAAAAAATTTATACTCTACTTATTGGCTATATTGCTTTCATGGTTCTGCTTACTGTATTTTCTATTGGGTCATGTGTTTTCCCAAGAGTCTTTGATTTGTGCAAATCCATCGATTTCTGTAACGTAGTAATATTCATATACTGCAGTTGATTTAGCCAGTCTCCAAACTGATGCATGTCTACTACATTTCTCATTCTTTGTCACTACAAAAAGTTTCTATAAGTTTTTCATTGATCTACCTCCCAATAGAATCAAGTCAACCAGCATTTATTAAGCCCTTATTGTTTGCTAATCACATAGAAATTTGGCCTCGGAGTCAGGAAGGCCTGGATTCAAGTCCTATGTCTGAAACGTATTAGCTGTGTGACCCTGCCTAAGTTGCTTGACTTATAGTGACCTAGGCAATTTTCTTAAGACTAAAAATTACAGTTAATTGCTGAGTAGCATTGGGTAAGGGAGTTTCCATATTGGAAGTTCCACACACTGATGAAATCATAGGTCTGTACCTTAATATTTCAGTGACTTATGGTTTCCTTGGTGTGTGCATTCCTTCTGCTGAATGAGGATCACAGCTCATTTATGATGTGCTAGCTAGATTTTGAGAATTGCCTATATTCTAGTAGAATATAAGTTCTATGAGGGCAGAAAAATGCTTATTCAGGTTGTTGTTTTGGTTTTTTTTTTTCTTTTTAGTCTGGAACCGTTATTTCACTGGGATGAGGAATTCTTAGTATGGAAACTCCCTTCATCAATATAGGTCACCGGCTCATTCATAACTTAGAATCTCGGAGAGTTGCCTAGAGCATTGGAAGTTGAAGTGACTTACTCACATATTAGTGTAGCTAAGCCATGCTGGGGCCTGAAGATCAGGACTCCTGCTAGGGTCAGTGTATACAAAGAAAGAGCATACACTCTAACTGCAAAGGACCTTAGAGTTTGTGGAGTCCCATTCCCTCATTTAACAGATGATACAACCTGGGCAACAGTGTGACTTCTTCACGGGTTATGGCAGTAATAGGTAACCCAGCTGGCAACAGAGAACCAATAGGGAAGAGGTAGTGAAACCAGCCAAAAAAATTCATCTGGAAAAAAGAAATATGAAAGATTGGTTTAAAGAAGCATATATGCCCTTTGCTATAGCAAAAGAAGAAAGAGTGAAAGAAAATGAGGAAAGAGAAGAACATGTAGCAGTGAGAAACAAAGTGAGTGGTGCAAATAGCACTGGGTCTTGGAAGAAGCCTCTGATTTCACTTAAAAATAGCCTCTCAGATGTGAGACTGTGCTGACCCCCTGCAGTGGGCTCTGAAGAGGCTGGGGAGTTGGTAGGATGCTGATGGAGAGTCTGGGTCTCAATTTGTTCCTCTGGGTCTATGATAAAGGCTTTTTCTTTTGTCCTCAGACTAGGGGCTGACAACATCAACGAACATTATCCAAGATCTTTACAAATTTCCGTGGGGTATTGGGAAATTTTAAAAATGAACAAGAGGCATATAGGTCACCAACTCAATATAGGAGACTCTATCTCATTTTCTTTTTCTTTGTCAAGTACACATTCATCCAAAAAGAAGGACAAAGAATATATTCAGGAAAAGAGATCAAAGAGAGGAAGAGAGGAGGGGGCAGGGGTGGAGTGGGAAAAGAAGAGCCACCAATGTCATAAGACTGCAACAGAAAGAAAAACAGTGTTAAATGTGAAATATACTGCACTCTTGGCACTACTTTTGGTCCAGGTCCATTACGGCAGTTTGGGGACTTAGAGAAGGTTTCACAAAAAAACCAGTCAGTAATGTTCAGAGAAATTAAGCTTTTATTACAGTGTGATTTGCCTCCCGCCAGAGAAGGTCCAAAGCTTAATAAGAGAAACCCAAGAAGGGGAAGGACAGCAGCCAGGGAAGCTGTGAGATCTTGGACATGATGATCTTTAGGCCACTTTAGAAAGAAAAAGGTAAGGTTATAATGATCTGGATTGAGGTAGCCACTAGGGTTGGCACAAGCCGTTCCACCAGCTCCCAATTAATTTTAGGAGTTGATGTGGAAGGCAGCTGGTGTCCTGAGTCCTCTATGCTAGGGAAGTTTAATGGACGCTTTTGTACCAGAGAAGCTTAATGAGTTTTTTTTTTTCAGTGTTATCATCTCATGGAGTTATTAACTTCTGTTTGACTGATTCTCATTTTCAGGGTGTTTGCCCCCCTCTTGCAAAAGGTTTTGTATTTCTTGTTCCAATCTTTTAATTCTTTTTCCAAATCTTTTTTTCGTAGTCCTCATTTCTTTTCCCATTTTTTCCCTCTAGCACTCTCATTTTGTTTTTAGAATAATTTTTAGCTCTTTTAAAAATCAACTCTTTATTTCTTCTGGGAACCCTTGTTGCATTTGTACTTGAGCTATATTTTTCTTTGAGGATTTGGAGTCATTTTCTTACACTAGGTTTGCCTCTTGAGCCTCCCTTTCAGCATAACAGCTCTTTGTGATAGGATTCTCTTCCCCCCTCCCCTCCCCTCCCCTGTTCTCACTTCCCCTGCCCTCCCCTCTTCTCCCCTCCCCTCCCCTGTTGTCCCCTCCCCTCCCTTTCCCTCCCCTGTTCTCCCTTCCCTTTCCCTTCCCTCCCCTCCTCTCTCCTCCCCTCTTCCTACTTCTTGACTTCAGACTTATGTTAGGATATGGCTCTGCACATGCCTGAGGAGGATATCCAGGCAGAACATTTTTCCTCTTGAATCCTTCTGATGTTTTTTTGGCTTGTGTTTTGATCTTCATTCTTGTGTTCTTCCGGGATCTCAAGGACAGCTCAGACTCAGTCAGTAGCTGCAAGTTTTCAGTCCTCTCAAAAGGGGTGAAGGGTGAAAAAGTGAAAGGTAAAAGGTGAAAGGATGACATTTGATTGCCACTGCCACTGTCCTTGTCTGAACTACGCAAGTTCTTGACTTGGTTTTGGGTCTGTGCAACATTCCTGCTGGCTTCTCCTTGGCTGGAAGTTCCAGTAGACTGTTGCTGTCCTCTGCCCCATCAGCCATCTAGGAAGCTTTGTGGGAGCAGAGCTACATAATTTCAGGTTCCCTTTTGGTCTGGAATTCTTGCCCTGATTATTCCCTGCAGGCTTCAGCCTTGTATGAAGTCTAGAAAGGAGACTCAGTCCTGCTCCTGGAATTAGAGCCACAGAACTACCACGTACTTCTGAACTTGTTCTTTGATCAGTTGCAAAGCCTAGGCACTACTTATCTTGGAGCTACTGCTCTTTATCCTGGAATGGCACCCTTAAGCACAGGTCTCGGATCTGGAGCTGTGATTGGGAACTAGATAGTGAATAACAGCTGCCAGTTGGCACTTCCCTCATCCTGCACAAGGTTAGGATTCTCCCTTATGGATCTGAAACCTCTTCCTTCCACTGCCCAGTGATCTAAGGGAAGATCATCAGTTTTCCAGGGAGTGGATGGGTTCTTAATCTGATTGGTGATCCATCTTTGGTATCAGAGGAAGAAAGATGTCAGGGGCTGGTTAGGGAATAGCTGGTCCTCTAAGCATGGAACACTGGAGATTCCAGAAAAAAGCAGAAGTAGACAGGAGAATAGGTTGTCAAGCAAAGAGAAGAAAGCATGTCTAGAGGAGAGACAGCTTGCCACAAAAATAGTAGAGACCTGGTGAACCTGACGCCTGAGAGTTGTTTTGGACTATCAAAGTGAATTTGTTAATGAAGGATAATTTGGAGAACATATGGTTTGTGAGGAAATCTAAGATTGTTCTTTCAGAGTAAAACATAAAGTCATCTTGTGGTCTCAAGTTCAATAATAGCTGGAATGGTCACTTAAGGATAGAATTCAGAGACAGAGCCAGGATGGTTATTGGGTCTGGGCTTAAAACTCAAAGGGGTTCACAAATTTAGCAGAAAAAGAACTACCTATATTTGGCTTAAGGATGAAAGTTTTTGGATGATCACAGCATGCCTGATGTGAAATGGAATTTCACATGGGATACATGAAAAATTATATATGTTTCCTCAACAATTAGCACATTTCCATAGGAATACTAGAAAAGAATGTTTAAATAAAATTCAAATACTGCCTTAGTTTTAAATGCCCTATTTTGCTTTTATGAATCTTTATTTTTGAAAATTATGGTTATAAGAAATTTAAAAGCTAGAATCAAGGGACCTCTGAGACTCTCTAATGGAGGTCAGATTAATAGGACTAGATGAGATCTTGGTGATCATCTATTCTAGTCTTTACTTGAACAAAAATCTTCCCTTCTACAACATCCCTAACAAGGGTCACCCAGCCTTTGATGAAAGCCCTCCAATGGAGGCAAACTCTCTATCTCTCAAGGCAGCCCATTACATTTTTGGATAGCTCTAAGGTTAAGAAAGTTTTACCTTACATTCAGCCCAAGTTTACCACCTATTTCTTGTAATTTTCTGCCTGTTGGGGCCAAGTAGAACATATTTAATCCCTTCTCCACGTGACAACCTTTTAAAAACTTAAAGACAGCTATCATTTGTCCTCAGCATCTTCTCTTCTCCAGGCTAAATATTCCCAGTTTCTTCACTCTAATCATCTTCATATGGCATGAACACAAGTCTGTTTACCATCTGAGTCACCCTGTTCTGGACTCTCTCCAGCATATCAGTATCCCTCTTAAAGTGTGTCTGCCAGAATCTGAATCCAATATTCCATATGTGGTCAGAGGCAAAGAACAGCAGGATTATCACTTACATTGGCCCGGACACTATGCCTCTATTAACATAGCCCTAAGACCACATTCATTTTATGGACTAGTATGTCATAGCATTGATCTAAATTCAACTTTGTGTCCACTGCATAGGAAGAGACAAGGTCTGAGTTTATGGGGAATGTTGTTGTTCAGTACTTTGTCAGTCCTCTCTGACTTTTTGTGACTCCATTTGGGCTTCCTTTTCCAGCTCATTTTACAGTTGAGGAAACTGAGGCAAGTAGGGTTAAATCACTTGCGGGGGGTCACACAGCTAGTAAAGTGTCTGAGGCTGGATTTGAACTCAGTAAGATGATGAGTCTTCTTGACCCTATCCTTGTGCTCTACCCACTTTGCCATCTACCTGCCCCTTGCTGGGAATAGCGGATAATAAAATGAAATCTCTAGCAGTGGAGACATTTTTAATTATCCCTTTACTCATTACATTAATATATTTGATGTGCAAATCTGGCCTCAGACACTTAACACAAAAAACTAGCCGTGTGACTTTGGGCAAGTCACTTAACCCCAACTGCCCTCCAAAAAGCAAAAAAAAAAAAAACCAAAAAAAAATATATATATTTGATGTGACAAGATGTGTGTGTGTGTGTGTGTGTGTGTGTGTGAATTTGTGTATCTCTTTTCTATGTCTATGCCTGTGTACCATTTGCATCACAGCATTTTTTTCCTTCTCTTACCAGTCAAAATTTCTGCTAATTACACTAGGAATTGTCACCCTTATAAAAGCCTCTTCTTGAAATAGAGGTATTTTCTCTATAGAGCAGTATGAGAGAATTTGGCACCATGGTGGATTTTGAAAGGAAAAGCAAACTCAAAGTCAGGGAAGACTGATAAGTGACCTCATCACCCAGAGTCCCTGGGCACCACACTTACTTTTTGCTTCAATAAAGTCTGCATCAAAGCAATCTCAATCCTTCATCAAAGAGATTTCCAGTGCACTCCCAATGGGTTAACATAAATCTTACTGTTCTCACTCTTTTTTCTCCCCCCTCCAACTTTCCTTTTAAAAAATCAGCCCCTGTGTCTCCATTTCTTTAAATCATTTATCCTTGGGTTGCAACCACCGGCTATATGGATTACATATCAGCAGTTAAGAATATTCCACAAAGTCCGGGCTTGTTCTCACCCCGCAGTGCTTATAGTCACAGATTGTGATGAAAGAAATTTGAAAGGCCCAGCCAGGCAATCCCGAAGCAGGCTCAGTGCCTTCCGATCTACAGCTTATCACTCTCTGGCTGTTCTTTTGACCAGCCATCAATCATCACTCACGTTTAAAACTTTTGAGCGATTCCTAAGATATGAACTCCTTTGATGAAAGTTAACAATGCAGCACATGTAGCAGAGACAAAGTAGAAATACTTTGGACTTGAATAAATGCTTTATTCAAACTCTAGTTTTCCCATTTTGGGGTGTGTGTGTGGTGGTGTTTGGGGAGGAAGCGTGGTGGAAACATTACTGAACTTCGATTCAGGAGTCCAGGTTTTGGGTTCCATTTCTGCCATTTGGTAGTCTCGAGGTCTTAGGGACTCACTTTGATTCTGCCAGACTCAGATTTCTGATCTGTAAAATGAAGGAATGAATGCAAAACTGTTTATTAAGTGCTTAATATGTGTCCAGCATTGTGCTAAGCCCCCAGGATGCAGACAAAATGGGGCAATCACCCCTCTTGTAGAGTTTACACTCTAATTGGGGGAGACAACACATAAACAAGTTCAATTGCAAGACAAACGGAAAAAACTGGAAGTCCTAAGGGTGAAGTAACAGAGTGGATGGCAAGGACCGGGGGATTCTTAGGTACATTCTTCGGCTATATGATAGTATTAGGGCCTGAAGGGTACAGAAGCAGGGAAGATGGTAAGTCCTTATGGCTTCCATTTTACCAGAAGGATTAGATTGACTCTTGTCCTGATGGCTTCCATTTTACCAGAAGGATTAGATTGACTCTTGTATCATCCAAATAGCATGAACAGCCATGTTACTCTTCCTGATTGGCAACCTTGATGGAGTCTGGGTGGAGGGAACTGGGATATTTTGGAGAGAAAGCAGCCAGATGGTATAGCAGGTTTGAATGCTAGTCCTGGAATCAGTAAAACCTGAGTTCAAAACTGACTTCCCATACTTACTAACCACATGATCCTGGGCAAGTCACTTAGCCTCTGTTTGCCTCAGTTCATTCAGCTGTAAAATGGAAATAATAATTTAGCATCTACCTCCCAAGGTCATTGTGAATATCAAATGAATTATTTGTAAAACACTTAGAACAGTGCCTAGCACTTATTCCATTTCATTCCAAGTGAGGGGAAAAGAATGGGGAAGGGTACCCCTGATGACTGGTCTTTCTACTGCCCAACCTCTCTACTGGGTTTGTATGGTTGCAAGATAGGGCTATGCAAACCCCAAAAGGCTATGTAAATGTAGATGATGATGATGATGATGACTTCCCTCTCCACTCCTTAATAACCTTAGCAAGTCCTTTCTGATTAAGTTATGTTGAGGAGACCATGTTATATATATGGTTGTAATAACCAAAAGAGAATGCTATGCAAAGAGAAATTGTGAGGAATTTAGAGGTAGACACACAGAATCAAGGAGAATGAAAAGCATAGTATACTGGAAAGATCCCTGAACAGGAATCACAGGATGTGAGTTCCAATCCTGATTCTTCTGCTTATTACTTGGGGAAACTACTTTGGGAAAGCCACTTAACAACTCTAGTTTTTACTTTCATCATCTGTAAAATAAAGGAGTTAGCTTGAGATGACTGAGGTCCTATCATTGGAAAAAGGGAAAATAAGGACAGAAGACACTCAAGACTAGCTGAAATTTGTCCTTCTAAGTCATATGCCTCCACACTGTCTTCTTCAGGAGGACCTACAAGATATCTGCTGCCTCTCTTTGCTCCTTTGGAGAGCTGCTAAGTTTGGAATTAACAGAAAGTCAAAGGCACTCTAAAATTGCTTCTTGGGCTGACTGAATTTAAATATGATTTTAGCTGGATCATGTTGTGGATTTCTTCTGGATTTAATTTTGCTGAAGGATGCCAAATTTGAATGCCTTGCCTTGCCTGGCTAGCAGTAAATGTAGCTAGCTCTTAGCCTGGCTGATGAGAGCAAACTCTGAGCTCTGGGGGGTTATTTTTTAAAGTCAAAGAAGACCTAGCAGTTCTCAGGGCAATCAGCCAGACTTCATTTTCTGTTCCTTCTAGCTAAAATGAAAGAGTGGAGCTGTCTGCAGAGTTATGGGGCCCTGGTCCCCAATATTATCACACATCATTACAAGTAGACAGGGCAACTGATTGCCCAGTCTTATGGGTAAGGCTTTAATCAATTGTACCATATAACACCATGAGTGGTACCCAAAGGCTGTGAGACTGTCTGTTCCCATACACTGAGGGATGGGTATTGGCAGTGAACTCATGCCCCCCCCTCTCATTTCTTCTCCTATTATCCATAGTTCTGGACCTATTACTCTAGAGGTTCTTTTACTACATTGAATGATTTCCATTTAAAGACCTTTTGTCTATTGAAGTGAAATACTCTCCTCGTGGAGGGGCATATGGCAAACCTCTTCTCTTGCTCATTCTGGTTCATTGATATAAGTTTGTCTCTAGAGAACCCCTGGGGAGCTTCTAAAACAAGTCTTAGAAGTTAAAGATAGCTCAGTTTAGCAAATGGCTAGATATAAGACGTCTCCCAAGTTAGATTCCTCTGGATTAGTCACCAGTGGATAGAGAAATGATAGAATGCCATCCACATAAATGAATAATGTCTTTGTAGGAAAATACAGGATGCATAACTTTTGTTTTTTGTTTTTTTACTTCTCTGGAAATATTGGAGAGAAGAGTCCTATTTAACAAAAAACAGTAGGATGAAAGTTTCCTCCTCTAACTCTTAAAGCCCAGCATTATAAGCAAGGGGCAAAAAAAGGTGATCTCCCTCTTCCTCTCATTTGACATTGTGTTTCATTTCCTGGTTGCAGTTGTGGAGAAGAGTGAGCATTTACCAGCTGTCTCTGAGGGGGTTACTTTAAGACCCAGGAGAGAGGAGGCAGACTCTGGAGTTCTGCTATTGTACAGTTCATCAGGTGGTCTTGTCTCTCCCAAGCGGTCTTCAGTGATTGATTCTGACCATCTGAAACCCAGTTGCCTTTTAAAGAAGAGATCATACAGGCTTATTGAGGCCATTTCTTGTTATCCTGCAGTGGTGGTCTGCAGGTCAGCTTTGTAGGTAATTTGTGGATACCTTGAGTAATGGAGGACCAAGACTTCCTGGAGGAAATTGTTCCTGGATCCATAAGAAGGAAATGTTGACTGTTAGACAATTTCAGTTTTCTCTTTTTTTTTTTTTTTTGGCATTTTGGTCTATGGTGCCTAATAAAACTTAAAAAAATAAGGTACATACATGTACATATGCATAAACACATACCTCTACATATACCTTCTTACTCTTCAATTGTGCTTCTGTTAGTTTGCCAGCTAAGCTAGTCCCTTAATAATGGTGTGCCTGTGTTTAGGGAACAAAATCAAAGGTCAAACTTCAGAAATGCTCTTAATGTATTATTTAAACACAGGCTTAGGAAGGTTTGGAATACCAGTCACATACAAGGAAACACGGAGCTCAGAAGAGGGTAGAGACTCACAAAGTGAGAATGCGATCAGGGAGGTCTTCCAACAAAGGGTGAAGAACCATTTATTGGGAGAATCCTTTTTCAGGCATGTTAGATTAGAAAGCTGCCAAGTTCCCCTCCAACATCGAAGTTCCTGATTTTGATTCTTCTTTGGCGTTTTGTGGTATTCATGGGGTTGTTGTGAAGCTCAAATAAGATTTTATATATATACATATATATGAATAGATACACATACACAGCACACATATACATGTGTAACATATATGATATATTTCTGTTGCTATTCAATTGTGTCTGACTTTATGACCCCATTTGGAGTTTTCTTGGCAGAGATACTGGAGTGGTTTGTTATTTCCTTCTGCTTATTTTACAGGTGAGGAAACTGAGGCAAGCAGGGTTAAGTGACTTGTCCAGAGTCACACAGCTGGTGTCAGAGGCTGGATCAGAACTCAGGAGGATAAGTCTTCCTGACTCCAGGCCTTGTGCTCTGTCCACTATATCACCTCACTGCCCATGGTAGGGACCGTGGAGACCAGTTATTCCAAACTGAGGACTGAAGAAATTAAAGTGACTTTTCTGAAGTCACATAGACAGTGGCAGAGGTTTGAACTTAGAAAATCAGTCTTGACGCTAGGCCTGGCACTCTGTGCCCTAGGGTGTGTATGTATATGTATACAAAATAAGGTCCCTTGTTTTGCATACACATACACACCACACACATGCACACATACACATACATACAAATACACGCACACATACATATACACACATGCATGCACACACAACACACACACAATACACACATCCATATAATAAGCACGTGCATATGCATATACACATACATACATGTATATTCTGTGCGTTTGTGTGTCTGCATCTGAGGTTATATGTATATTTATATCTGTATATATACTCATATATGTATATGTGTACACACAATACGTATACACAGACACATACATATACACACACTCACATACATATACATACAATGCAACATATATGCAAACACACAACACACCTATAAAACATGCACACACATGATGCATGCCACACACATACAATACACACAATAGAGCACACATATACACACATGCATGTATACACAATGCATGTACATATGTAGTACACACATATACAGTACACATATACACAGAATACATATATGTATGTGCACATATAAAAGTATACATATACACTCAGACACACAAGA
Organism: Pseudocheirus occidentalis; assembly: GCA_028646575.1. Classification (NCBI taxonomy): domain Eukaryota; kingdom Metazoa; phylum Chordata; class Mammalia; order Diprotodontia; family Pseudocheiridae; genus Pseudocheirus; species Pseudocheirus occidentalis. Next base: position 73,377,671 of record CM053601.1, on the reverse strand, counting down.
CACACAAACATACAGACACAGACACACACAGACACAGACATACAGACACAGAGACAGAGACAGAGACAGACACACACAGACACACACAGACACACACAGACATACACACAGACATACACCCCTCTCCTGCCCATGATCACAGAGCTGTGTCAAGGGATTTAAAGTGAAATCCTCTTGGATCCAGGTCTGACACTCCTTCATTAAGTCTACATTGCTATTTTAGTGCCGTAGCTTCAAGTCAAGGATTCTTAACCTTTTATATGTCATGGGCCCCTTTGAAAGTCCGAGGAAGCCTATGAATCCCTTCTCAGAAAAATGTTTAAAAATGCATGAAATAAAATGCATAGCATTACAAAAGAAGCCAATTGTATTGAATTGATTGCTATGCTGCAAGCCAGATTTATAGAATCATGGGATGATCAGCAGCTTTTGCTACTCTGACAGAAGTGTTAAGCAGGTGCCACTTATCATGTTATATGCTGGGGATACAAATGCGAAAGGGAGACAGTTCTTGCCCTCAGGCTTCTTACATTTCCTTTTATATAAGAATCAGGAAATTTAAAAAAAGTCAATGAATAGAGAATACTTCCCTGGAGAAAGACATGCTGTCTTTAAAGGAAAGCAGAAGAATCTGATTAGTTTTATCTCTATTTACAGTGTATGGGGCAGGTAGGTGGTGCAGTAGATAGAATGCCAGTCCTAAAGTCAGGAAGACCTGAATTAAAATCCAGCCTTAGACACTTCTTAGCTGTGCGACCTTGGGCAAGTCACTTAACCCTGCTTTGTTTCAGTTTCCTCATCTGTAAAATGAACTGGAGAAGGAAATGGCAAACAACTCTAGTGTCTTTGCCCAAAATGGCATCATGAAGAGTAGGACATAACTGAAAAAGACTGAGCACCCTTATACTACTTAGGGGAGGTCACTGTCCAGGGGTCAAATAGCCCACACCCCCTTTTCATCTTCTAATAAAAGGTGCTGCTCTTTGCAGAACATATGACTTGTGCCTGGTAATCTTGACTATTTTCTTTCCCCCCCATAATCCCAGCTGCTGCTTTTTCACCTAAAGGGGCTAGTTTGAGGATAGAATTTATTGGACTAGAAGGTCCCTGAGGGTAGAAGTCATATCTTTGACTGTTTTTTTTTCTTTTTTAAATCTACCCACCTTGCTTAACACAGTGTCGAGCTTAGAGTGTTCCAATTCTTTAGGCAGTAACATGGAAAAGTTAAGAAGTTAAATAAGAAGTTAAAAATCTGTGAATTGCAGATTGAAAATTCACTTGCTTAATCATAGAAAGCTAACTAGAGGTCTTTACCACTTGCTTTTTCTTCTTATGGTGACCAAACCCATGGTGGTGGAAGTGATTCAATCATGTGATCACATGGAAAGTTCTCCAACTTATTTTTGTACTTCCGGATCTCTCTGTCTGTCTCTCTCTGTCTCTCTCCCTCTCTCTCTCTCTGCGTCTCTCTCTTTCTCTCCCTCACTTTCTCCCTCTCTCCCTCTGTCTGTCTCTGTCTCTGTCTGTCTCTCTCCCTTTCTCCCCCCCCTTTTAAAAATTTATTAATTTATTTTTAGTTTTCAACATTCACTTCCATAAGTTTTAAATTTTCTCCCCATCTCTTCCCCCTCCTTCCCTAAGACAGCATGCAATCTGATATGGGTTCTATACATACATTCCTATTAAGCACATTTTCACATTAATCATATTGCATAAAAGAATTATAAATGAATGAGAAAAACCATGAGAAAGAAACAAAATGAAAAAGAAAATAGTCTGCTTTGCTCTGTGTTCAGACTCCATAGTTCTTTTTCTGGATATGGATGTCATTTTCCATCATGAATCCTTTGGAATTGTTTTATGTCCTTGCATTGCTGAGAAGAGCCAAGTCTATCAAAGTTAGTCATTGCACAATGTGACTGTTTCTGTGAACAGTGTTCTCCTGGTTCTGCTCCCTATGGTCAGCATCAGTTCACATAAGTCTTTCCAGGTTTTTCTGAAGTCTACCTGTTTATAACTTCTTATAGCACAATAGTATTCCATTACATTCATATACCACAACTTGATCAGCCAATCTCCAATTGATGGACATGCCCTCAATTTCCAGTTCTTGGTCACCACAAAAAGAGCTGCTATTAATATTTTTGTATATGTGAGTTCTTTCCCCATTTTTATGATCTCTTTGGCACATAGCCCTAGAAACGGTATTCTTAGGTCAAAGGGTATGCACATTTTTATTGCCCTTTAGGCATAGTTCCAAATTGCTCTCCAGAACAGATGAATCAGCTTGCAGCTCCACCAACAATGAATTAGTGTCCCTACTTTCCTACATCTTCTCCAACGTTTATCATTTTTCTGTTTTGTCATGTTAGCCAATCTGATAGGTGTGATGTGGTACCTCGGAGTAGTTTTGATTTGCATCTCTCATCAATAGTAATTTGGAGTATTTTTTCATATGACTATAGATATCTTTAATTTCTTCCTCTGAAAACTGGCTGTTCATGTCCTTTGACCATTTATTAATTGGGGAATGACTTGTACGGACCACTCTCTTGTCCAGCATAAGCCTTCTTATGACTGTTTAGTTGGTAGAGATGCTCTGTTACAGTTTTTGGGGGTCAGGCTGTATAGGTTTCACCTATACCCTTCCTCAACAGGCTTCGGGCGTCCCCGGCTCCCGGCTTCAGCTTTCTCCAGGAGAAACAGCTGCACAGAAAACTTAAGACACAGGGCTTGCTTCTTGCTACTTTCTCTTAGGCTTGGCGTGGCTGAAACTTTCTCTCATTCTCTAAGCTTGGCATGGCTGGACTTTCTCTTCTTTAGAACAACACTTGCCTCCAGCTACGTTCTCTAAACTTGGCAGCTGGACTTCCTTCTGCCTCCAGGCAGCCTGCACTTAAGTCCTTTCTCCAGGGCCCCTTAGGGCCCCTCCCCTGGCCTTGTCCTCGCCACAGCGAGCCAATCGTGCATCACCCCTAAGGCGGAGAGATAATCCTGCTTAGCCGCAAACAGGTGCAACCTTCGCATTCTGCCCCCAGTTGATCACAGGCCTCCTTTTAGCTGAGGACCAATTCAACCCATTACCCACAAGAGCCCCAACAATGCTCCATGCTTTGTTCAACCTGAGACTCAACCGCTGACATGCCATTTATAGATGATGCATCATTTGTGGTCCTCAAAGCAAGGCCTATCAACCAATAGGATATTTTGCACTTTGGATAGCCCCTCTAGAATGTTCAAGTATTAAATTAAAAAGAAGGCCCTCTCCTCAGACTGTGAGGAAGATCTGAGGTCAACTTAATTGGAGGAAACCATGAACCTTTTAATAAAATGTCATTATCTCAGATCTTTGCCTCAGTTTTTTTTTTTTTTTGCAAATTGGGCAATTATAATCCCCACAAGACTCAAGATTTCAACTCAGTTCCTCTGAGTATTGCACTAAATCTTTGCAATAAAGATGAAACAAGACTAGTTGGAGCCGTACTGTAGAGGGTTTAAATGCCAGAATAAGGAGTTTCTATCTTATGGGCAGCAGGTATGCTCTGCAGATTGTTGAGTGGGAAGTAACACGGTCAGACCTCTTCAGTCTAATTACATAGATCTTACGACTAATACCAATTCTAAAAATTAGTAGTTAATTCCTTCTTTAAAAAAACATTTATTTTTTTAGTTTACAACATTCACTTCCATAAACTTTTGAGTTTTAAATTTTCTCCCTCTCCTCCTCTCTCTCCATCCCAAGACAGCTTGCAATCTGATATAGGCTATACATATATGTTCATTCAATTCCTTGTTTATGTAATGGTAATCAATTTGTTTGATATTTAGGGCTAAGTAGATCAGATACTTAGGGCTAAGTAGATCAGATACTTAGGGTTAAGTAGATCCTAGTAACTTAGGTCTAAGTATAGAACTCTGTCCATTGGTGAAAAGGTG
>CM053601.1:73308003-73373235 GCA_028646575.1 Pseudocheirus occidentalis | reverse complement strand
GTGAATTGTTGATACTATGAACATTGTACTGAATCTGATTTTGTAATGGAATAAACAGAGTGTTCACTTATACTGTGTAATCCGAATCTTAAAAGCTTTTCACAGTAGCATTCTCTCAGGAATCTACTGCTGATTGGCTTTACAGTTAAAAATTTTTTTTGCACACATTTATAATATTTCCCACTTCCCTCACTGAACAAACAAAAAAAAATTAAAAATAAAACTCTAGTAACAAAAATGCATAGTCTAGCAAAACACATTCCCCTATCAGCTATGACAAAAAATGTGTGTCTCATTCTACATATTAGCTCTGTTTGGAAGTGGGTTGCATTCTTTACCTCCAGTCCTCTGTACTCAGTTTTTCATTGCAATCATCTATACTCTTAAATCTTTCAAAGTTGTTCTTTATAAGGTTGATGTCAGTTAAATTGCTTTCCTGGTTTTGCTCACTTTACTCTGAATCAGTTCACAAAAGTCTTCCTCTAAAGCTGTCTATTTCTTCATTTCATTTTTTTTTGGAGGGGGGAAGGCAGGGCAATTGGGGTTAAGTTACTTGCCCAAAGTCACACAGCTAGTAAATGTGTCAAGTGTCTGAGGCTGAATTTGAACTCAGGTCCTCTTGTCTCCAGGGCCAGGGCTTTATTCACTGTACCACCTAGCTGTCCCTCTTCATTTCTTATGGAGCAAAAATAGTCCATTATATTCATAGATTATAATTTGTTTAGCCATTTCCCAGTAGGCAAGCACCCCCTAAATTCCCAAGTTTCAGAAATTAAAGATTGCTATAAATATAAAAAGACTTGTGATAAGTATTTGTGTATATATGGGTCCTTTTCTTCTTTCTTTATTCTCTTTGGGTCAAGGGCCTAGGGAGGTATTGCTGGGTCAAAGGATACAGATAGTTTAGTGACTTTTTGTGTGTAGTTACAAATTGTTTTCCAGAATGACTGGAACAATTCCCAGCTAGTGGTTAATTTTTTCTCAAGGCGTGTGTTTATTTTCATATAGTCAGATTGGGGAGGGTGGAGGGACTTACTTAGACATAAATACTTATCGTCTCTTCTGAAATAAATCAAAATTTAGGTAGGGCAAGATTGAATTTTTTTTCTGTCTGTCTCTCTCTTTTTCTGTCTCTGTCTCTCTGTCTCTCATCTTGAATGGACCTAAGCTGGTTAAAAAGGAAAAAAAAATGCTGGCTAGTATATTTGTTCTGTTTATGTGCAAAGCTGATTAGTGACTTTAACTTTCCAGATTGGTAAACAGAAATTCCCAGGCTATCTTTTCATGTAGCTTTTTCATGCACTGTTCTTAGCACCCTTAGAAATCCAGAGAGAGAGATAGATAGATAGATAGATAGATAGAGAGAGAGAGAGAGAGAGAGAGAGAGACAGAGAGAGACAGAGAGAGAGAGACAGAGAGAGACAGAGAGAGAGACAGAGACAGAGACAGAGGGGGGGAGAGAGACAGACAGACAGAGAGACAGAGACAGAGACAGAGAGACAGAGACAGAGAGGGGGAGAGAGAGAGAGACAGACAGAGAGACACAGAGAGAGAGACAGAAACAGAGAGACAGAGACAGAGAGAGACAGAGACAGAGAGACAGACAGAGACAGAGAGACAGAGAGGGGGAGAAAGAGAGAGAGAGAGAGACAGAGAGAGAGAGACAGAGGGACAGAGACAGAGAGAGAGAGTCTGCAGAGAATGAGTGACGTTTTGAAGGCGGCTGCTGCCAACTCCTCTTTATTGTAGCTCTCCTTCTTTTGGGGTAATGAATCGGGGTGTCATCAGCTGCCTGCCTTGTGTTCATCACTGTCAGCCCTGGCAGGGTAACGTATAACTGGATAGATTCAAGGCCACCCAGGGAATGGAGCCTGACAGGACCGCATTCATCACTTTCCTTTTAGGGGGTCTCGGTGGAGGAGCCCACATCAACACTGTAATCCAAGCTCATGGGTTGCATAGGGGCCAGGGAGGGTTGCTCTGCCTTGAAAACAAACTTGAGCTGTCAAATCTGTTTTGTAAATGAAGTGCTTTTCTGCAGACAGCAGGTTTATAATTGTCATTCCTCATGTTGTCCCACAGTGACTGAAATCTGTTTTTCTGCTGGCTCCCATTTTCTTAGAAATTTTTAATTTCATGGTAAAGGAAAAAGGCACATTTCAAAAATGACTCTTTTTGGTCTTTGGTCCCCCTAGATCTGCTTCCTATCCTTTTGCTCCTAAGGATTCAGTCCCATTCACCTCAAGGTACTCAACGAGTCTCACTTTCACAATCACAGGTGCAGGTGGCCAGAGACAGTCCTGGTCAGGTGGGCATCTCAGGTATCCCCCTCAGTGCCCTCCTCACCTCCCAGCTCACATTACACAACCACTTGATTGCCAGACCTTGCAATTTCTTTCTCTTCAACATCTCTCCCATCTTGCCACTTAAAAAGTCACCACCCAAGTTCAAATCCTCATCATCTCTCTCCTAGATGATTGCCATGGCCTCCTAATTGGGTTCCCTGCTGCTCCAATCCGTCCTTCACACAGCTGCCAAAGCAATTTTCCTAAAGTGAAGGCCTGACCGTGTCACCCCCCTCCCCCCTTGCCCAGTACACTCCTCTTAGCTCTAGGATCAAATATAAAACTCTGACATCTGAAACTCTTCAAAACCTGCCCTTCTTCCTCTCTTTCCAGTCTTTTAACACATTATTCCCCTCCACTGACTTCTACCATCAAGCCATACTGGTTTATCTCTGTCACTGGCTGTCTCTGGAGCCTTCAAAGCTTCCCCTCTCAGCCTTGACTCTTAAATATCCTGGCTTCCCTTAGGACTCAGCTCAAGCGCCCTACTTCCCAGGAAGCCTTTCTAGGTCCTCACATCTGCTGGGGCCTTCCCCTCTGAGGCTACCTTCCATCTGCTTTCTATTTGTCTTGTGGGCATTGATTTACCTGTGTTGTCTCATTAAGAATGTAAGCTTCTTGAAGGCAGGGACTGTTTTTTATTTTGACTTTGTATCCTCTCTCAGACACACTTAGCAGAGTGTCTTGCACATACTAGACAATTAATCAATGCATGTTGATTGATTATTTAATCTGTTCCCCATTATGTACTCTACTTTCTCATTATTCCAAACGTTTATCTTTTACTCTAGCCAGGCTGCTCCTAGAATGATAGGGCTCAGACTTAGAGCTGGAAAGGACCTGAGACCCAACCTTTTCATCTTACAGATGAGGAAATTGAGGTTAGGACATTTTTTTGTGACATAACCCTAGGTCACAGAGATAAGCGACAGAGTGAGATTTGAACCCAGGCTCTTTAATACAAAATTCATACTTCTCTTCATTGCACTATATGGTTTCATAAGAAGAATTACAAGAATGGCATTAGGGACCTTTGAGATTCAGTGCAAATCTCTTATTTTACAGGTGAGGAAAATAAGTTAAAATGTTTGGGTAAAGTCTTGAAGACCGTAAGTGGCAGATTATAAGCTTTTCCTGCCTTCCAATCCTGTGAGATTCTTGCCATGGATATCCATGTGTTTTTTGTAGATGATCCACCTAGCTGGCTCGGAGTTCTTCCTGTCAGGGGTGCCAATGTCTCACTCAGGCAGCCTGTTCCCTGCTTTTCATTCTTACCATATGACTTTCCTATCTCTTTTTTGGGCCATTTTTTGGGGGCCAAAGATTACATCTTTTGCATCATCATTCATAAAATACTAAGACCTGCTTACCCCACCATGCATCTTCTCTTTGTCCTTTAGGTTACTTAGAATTTTGAGTTTTTCAAGAATATGGGGTTTTATGATATGAAGTCATATAGCAGCATTGGAAGAAATTCTCATTGTGGGAGGGGGAGAGAAAAAGAAAGAGGAAGGGGAGGGACAGAGAGACAGAGACAAACAGAGACAGAGAGAGTCAGAGAGACAGAGTGTCATGATAGAAAGTCAGACTAAGGAAAAGGTTTACCATGTATAGGGTGTTCAAGGGTTCTCTCTCTCGAACTTTGATTGGATCAGACTAAAGATTTGGGAAAAAAAAAGCATCCAATAGACTTGATTTCCCCTAGGACTGAAGCATCTATAAGGATACAGAGAAGTCTCTGGAGCAAGTATGCAAGGGGCAGTAATTGGTAATAAAATGGAGTAGAAGAGGAGGCAAGGTGCCAGTCTAAGAGAGACAGTGGGACACCATGGAGCATGCCATTCATCCCCAGTGCCTAAGAAAGGGAGAAAGTCATTCATGGTCTGAGAAAATTAATAGAAACCATACCAGAGTTTTAAAGAGACACCAAGTTTATCCCCTAAGAATCTATTCTTTTGTTGGCACTGAGAATCACTCCTCAAACACACACACACACACACACACACACACACACACACACACACCCAAAAGCAGAGGCTGTCCTTTCATCATAATATTTGCATTTCTGTAGCATTTCAATTCATTTCCACAGGCATTTATTAATAACTTACTGTGTTACAAAGCATTTTGTTAGGTGCTCAGGATATAAAGACCAAAAAGAAAAAAAAATTCCAAATACTTCCTGATCTCAAGGAGCTTATATTTCCATTGGGGAAAGTACTTTATGCTACTCATTTGATCAAATGAGATAATTTATATCATAGCAATCCTGTGACTTGCCCAAGGTCTCATAGCTAGTAAATGGCAGAGCTGGAATTTGAGCTCATCTCCCTACTCCAAGTGTGCTTTCCAAAGCATCAAAGCTGTATTCCTTCATGGATTGTCATTACTGCCTTTTTTCTTTTTTTGGAGGGGAGAAGGCAAGGCGATTGGGGTTCAGTGACTTGCCCAAGGTCACACAGCTAGTATGTCAAGTGTCTGAGATCAGATTTGAACTCAGGTCCTCCTGACTCCAGGGCTGGTGCTTTATTCACTGTGCCACCTAGCTGCCCCAGTGTTGAAAATCTCTCTCTCTTTCTCTTTGGAGGATGGAATGCAGGGCAATTGGGGTTAAGTGACTTGCCCAAGGTCACGTGGCTACTAAGTGGAAGATCTTTCTCAAAGACTTACCCAGGAAAAGAAATTATGAGTTTAGGCAAATTTCTGATCATTATGTTTACTTGGACAGGTCTGGGAAAATGTGGATTCTCTCTTTTGTAAGATAGATGATATGGAAATTCATAAGTCTCTTTGATTAACATGCAGGTGATCCAAGTCACATACCTCAAGATCCTCATTGTATTATAGCCAACCTCTCATTGTAATATTCATTTTCTCATTAATTGTTAACCAATTAGAGTTGATTGCCACCCTAAAGAACATCCACTATTCTAGGAACATATAAACTGTGAGCCTACCATCGTAAGGGATCTTTGGCATTTGAAAGTGCCACTGACCTCTTTTATAAATAACATGTTATAGCATCTGACTAATACAATGATTTAGTTACCCAGGAACTGTGTTCCCCAGAATTTTAAAATGCCATAGTACCATTTGTGGGATGCCAGAAAGTATACTCTCCTCCTTGGAGATTAAAAAAAAAAAGAATTTGGGGTTGACATCCATCTTTGAAATCACTTTGCAATCCTGCCCCTACCTGGGGAAAAAAAAGAAATGATGAAGTAAACCTCCAGGCTTCTTGCTAATCTTAATGTACCTAGAAAGTCCTGAGCCTATCTAAGTCAGATACACTTGAGGAACAGCCCTCCTTGTGGCAGTCTGGAGCCCTCCTCCACACTCTCAAGCAGTATCATGAGCACAGAGGGCAACGAGATGAAAACCATCCAGCAGGGATAAAAAGATATCAGAATGTCCCCAGTGACATGTCAAGTATTGGGGATGGCTTAATGTGGTTTCACTTTGAGCCTGAAGATTAAGTTTGAGGTCAGTTCTCATCATAATGAGGCAAGTCACTTGTAGGAACCTCTCGTAACTGCCAAAATAAAAAATGTAAGTTTTGGGAGTAAGACCTCAAAAAACTTCAAGAAACTCATTACTGGGGATAAGTTATCATTCTAGCCAAAATATTCTGGGAGAATAATCTAACTGCAGTCTCTCTCTGCCTCTATCCTTCTCCCTGTCTCTCTCTCTCTCTTTCTCCATCTCCATCTCTGTCTCTCTCTCTCCTCTGTCTGTTTCTCTCTCTGGAATAAAATAGTTAAAAGTTGAAAAATGTTGCTTTCTCTAGCTTGGGGATTATTTATATCAGCTTTTAAAAAAACCTGGCCAACAAAAGCATCTGTTTAGCTACATTGCCTTCTGTTGTAGGGTGGTGGAGGATAGATGGTTAGATGATAGAATAATAATTGACATTTATATAAGGTTTTGAGGTTTGCACAGTGCTTTGCATATATATTGGGCAACTAGGTGGCCCAGCAGAAAGAGTGCTGGACCTGGAGTCAGAAAGACTCATCTTCCTGATTTCAAATCTGGCCTCAGACACTTACTAGCTGTGTGACCTTGGGCAAGTCACTTAACCCACCTTGCCTCAGTTTCCTTATCTGTCAAATGAGCTGGAGAAGGAAATGACAAATCAGTTTAGTATCTTTGCAAATAACCCCTCCCTATCCATCCCAGGGGTCACAAAGAGTTGGATATAAGTGGAAATGACTAAACAACAACAAATTACTGTTACTATTACTTGTACTTGAAAAATTTGGGAAGAGAGACAAGACTTGCAGCTGGAATAAGGTAAGGTGTTATGGAGCAGATCATCAGATTTAGAAATGGAAGGAATCTTAGAGACTATAATGAATGATGAACTTTATGATAAAATATGGGAGCATTTCTTGATTTTTTTCCCATGTGTTGGACTGTTCTCTCTATAGGCTGAAGAACTGCCAGTGACACAGAAAGTATTTGATAAACTGTTGATCAATTGTGAAGTTATTTTCCAGAGGTGATGATGGATTTTTGCAGTCTCAATCTTCATCTTCTTACTCATTCAGTGCTTAGCATAGTGTCTGACATGGAAGCATTTAATAAGCACTTATTGACTGACTAAATCCCCCCTACACAAGCCCTGAACTATGTACTCACCACATATGGGCAAGACTTTTAGCCTCTCAGGCAACTCTCTAAAACTATACATGGCATATCTTTACCCAATAGATGCCTAAGGTAGTGACATAAGCTATGACAGCTGAGCACTTCTTGTCTTTGACAAAGCTAAGAGACCATGATTGAGATCATACCAGAGACCTTCACCTCATCAGCCCCAGGTTCACACAGAGCACACAATGACCTACATTCAGTGTGATTTCAATAAATGGTGCTCTCTGTGTCATGTCCTGTATTTGAAGAAAGCCCTGGAGTTAGTGTTAGAAAACCTGGGTCTAACCACTACATCTGCTGCTTCATAACTGTGTGATATGAACAAGTAATTTCATCTGAGTTTCAGTTTCTGTATCTATAAAATGGATATAAAAACACTTGCTATACCTCCCTCACTGTAGTATTGTGATGAAAGGTCTTTGTAAACCATAAAGTGCTATAGAAATGATAGTTATTATTAAGATAATTTTAAAAAAGACAATCTTACATGGAATGACAAAGTCCACCACTCTTAAAAAACAAGAATCCAATTGTATTCCTGAAAGAAGAACCAAAAGAAGGGGCAGCATGGAGTAGTGGACAGAATTTTGAGTTTAGAATTAAAAAGCCTGGATTCTAATCCTTAAAGGGGGTTAGACAAATTGACATCTTTCCACTTTTAAATGTAAGACCACAAACACATACAAAAGAAAGATGATAAGGAACAGACCTGTGATTTCACTGGAATAGAGAACTTCTTGGAGTGAAACTCCTTTTATTAATGCAGGTCAGCACCTTTTTGTCTTAGAAAGTTGCTTAGAGCAATCAAAGACTTGTTCAAGGTCCTATAGACTGCATATATCAGAGGTAGAGCTTGAACTCAGGTTTCCTCGGTTCTGAGGTCAGCTCTATAGCCATAATGTCATGAGACCTTTCAAATAAAATTGATTGATATATGTTTATTTTGCAGATGTATTTTGGAACACATGTCATACAGTTGTAGAAGGTAAACTTTTAGAGAAGACTATTATACACACACATATGTTCTTATGTAGAGTTGTATATTGAGAGGGAAGACCTAGTTTCAAGTCCTGTCTCTACCATATACTAGTTGTATGACCATGATCACTTAACCCCTTCAGGCAACTTTCTCTAGCTAGAAATTATAGACAGTGACCTATTTGTATTGATGGAGGGAGTTTCTACTTTAGCTGCTCCCCACAGGTTTCGTCCCCACCCTCACCACCTCATTGGAATTAACACAGTGTAAATCTTCAATATATGTTTACTGATAGCAACTAGAAAGACTTCTTTAGTTGAAATGTTGGTCCACTTCAAGATGATAAACCATTTTGTGGGTATTTTTGATGGACACAAGTCATTGACCTATTTTTAGTATAAGACACAGCACTGAGCACTCTTTCCTTAGTCCCAATGGCAGAGAAACCAAGCAAACTGGGAAGACAGTGAGCCAAAGGGACACAACGAATACAATAGGAGCTGATTACACTTAAGCTTTACAGAAAGATGTAATGAGACAACCCAAGAAGCCAACTTACGGACACGGGTCTTTTGGAAAAAGAACATTTCCCCTACTTGGTCCCTCCTACTGTCACTTTGCTAAATAAACTATTCAGTTGGGACCAGCTGCTCTAATGATAAAGCTTTAAATAAGGCTACGGGAGCAACGGAGACAAATGATAGCCACCCTCCACCATAATATATTTCCATAATGCAGAGCTGTCTCCCATTTAATCAAGAGATTGGCAGGATGGGGAACAAGTTGGTAATTTGCAGTTGGGATGTTATAAAAATGTCATAATTCATGGATGAGACACCCCAAATACATTATGGATGATGAGTTTAACTTGACTTATGACTTGTGATGGAATTTAAGCTGTCAAATCCGACCATATGCAATGACTTTTATGATGATTTAATGAGTTGTTGGGTGAAAATAAATGTTGACAAAGTTACACATTTCCCGACCCTTGTCTGGTCTGTCCTCGTTCTCCCTTTGGATGCCAAAGCTGGCTAAACATCTTTTAGAAAGTCCCAGAGCAGCTATGCTTAACCGTCCTCTTCCTACCCTTCCAAATGCAGGGTTGCTTCCTTGGTGACAGACAGGTTTTCCTCTCTGTGTGCCTGAGCAGAGGGGACAAATTTGGGTGGAAGGATTCATCTTTATCATATTGTAGTCATTAGCTGCTGGTATTTTAAAAAAAAAAGGTATTAGGCTTCTGCAAACATGGGTCCTGCTGTTTACTCTGTATCTGAATATGTCTGTAGGTCACTGACTTGTATGCTAAGAACCTTAGGGTGGGGTTGGACTGTCTGCTTAGCTGTACTTTGTTTCTGCCTTTATTGTGTGAAGAGACCATATCACAGTGCTCTAGTCTGATGGTCACAATGCCAACTTGGAGCATATATTATATAGTCCTGGTGGAGGTGCTCCAAGTGTTGCTGAAAACCAGAGACCTCCCTATAGCTAGAGAAGATTTGCCGCCATTGAAGGCTGTGTTACTGATATCAAATGCATAGAAGTGAGCATAATAATATGGTAAAAGTAAGCATTGCCCTGAACTTTGCCAAACATGCTGTAATTGGAACAGATATTATATGTTCACTAAGAAAAGTAAGAAAGAGGTTGGCTTATGCATAAAATTGGCTTATGCAGTACAGTTAATTGGTTCAACTAACACCTAGTTATGGCATAAAGGAAGAGGTAAAGAATGACATTCTGGGAGTTGGCTGGTCCACAGGGATTATCTAAAATTTCTTTACATAATGAAAATGATAATTATTTCTGAAATTAAGCAGCCATGATAGCTAAATAAACAATTTATAATCTATCAGGAACTGCAGAGTTAGCCCAACCAATTAGCCACAGTGAGTAATAGTCCCCTGGAAACAAAGCATTCAGAACTATATTGGGTAGATGACCTTTACAGGCACTTGATTACTCTGAAAAATCATTAAACTCTTTCAACCCTTGAAGCAGGGGTTCTTAACTTTTTTGTGGCATGGACCCCTTCTTTTAAAAATGTTTTTAAATGGATAAAATAAAATAGAAAGCTTTACAGGTGAAATCATTTGTATTGAAATGGAGTTTTCAAAAATTTTTTTGAAAGTTCATGGAAACCCCTTCCTTAAAGAAACTGTCTTATAGGGGTAGTGGATTTTATTTATCCCCACATCTATCCTAGGATGAGACTAGAGTTTCAACCTGATTATGACTAAATCCATCATCAGAGCTATCCGTAAGAATTTTTGTACCTGGAACAAGTAGCACAAAGCATAACCTCAGTTATGTGGGGAAGACAGAGATCCAGAGAACGAGTGCCTGTGAAGTGGACTGGGGTAGAGGAGGAGAGTTAATCCAATCTACAATATGGTCACTTCCTCTTTAAAATTAATTGTATTTGCTAATGATGTGCTAAACTTGTTATTTCTATGCTGATGAAGGACTAAAAGTGTTGTCTGCACCTTCTAAATTTGGTACTCTGGAGCAAAGTCCAGGCTGTGGAACCTTAGTTACAGCTGTGCTACATACTAAAAGTGAAGTGGGCAATTGAGGAAATTATAGTCAACATTCTGGACCCTACACAAATTTTTCTTTAATTGTCTTGATATTTCAGTCAAATATTTTACTGTTCTAAATCATAATTGCCTTAATTCTGTTCTTCATGTTGTGTGGGAAGAATTGATTATGTTACAGGAAGAAAATGCCTTCCTAAAATTTTGAATGTCTACAAAGTAATGATATAGTAAGAATGAAAGTGTTCTTGATATACAACCTAATGAAGATGGCTGAATTTCTATTCCTTATCATTTATTATTAAAACATAGGCTTTAATATTTAGATCAATAGATATGCCTCATTATCTGAAAGCTAAAAAGGAGAAGGAGTTATTTTCAACATTAGAATCCTGAAGGTGGATGAAGGATTGGATTTCTTGGTGGATGCTGTGCTAACCATCTTCTATGGGACAGAACAAAAGCTGTTGTCACTAAACTGTAAGCTCCCTGAAGGCAGCTCCTCTTCCCTAATTCTAGTAAAGTGCTTTGGATACAGTGAGAGATGAATAAATGTTCTACAGTAATACTACTTTTCTTGTATCTATTATCACTTGGTTTGTATATTTCCTAAGTCCTTAAACTTTTAGGATTCATCATCTTTTTTAGTGTTTGGGCAATGTATAGCCTGTAAGGATTAATAGATTTGTGGAAAGATAATTGTACTTAAAAGACAGAAAGCCCCGGTACAAGTTTGCTTTGACCTTGGGCAAAAATCACTGTTTCTTCAACCATAAAATGAGGGTAATACTACCTGTATTACCTACCTTACAGGTTTGTGAAGATCAATGAGAAAATGTGTACAAAATTGTATTGTGAGGTATAAATCAATTTAAATACAAATTAACATTATTGTAATTAATATTATCAAACAACAAAGAAATTTAGGAGGGAGTCAACAAATATGGTGAATTTATTCATATCTTAAAATATGAAACCCGGAGTCTGGATTCAGGAAGGTCTGAATTTAGATATATCTTCAGACACTTATGTATGGAATGAGTGAAAACTTCTCAAGCAGTTTGAGATTGTTGGCTTCGCTTTTCCTCCTCCATTGCTGCTGTCAATCACTTTCATTTCTTTGTCTGCTTTTCCTGCCTTGGTGGGCCTCTCTTCTTGGCTAGTGGGAGTCAGGGACAGCCCAGGCTCACTCTTCCTTCCTTGCTTTGGGATCCTCCCCCTCCTTTTCTTGCTGTCCTATTTGGGGAGGTGGTGAGGTCTGCCTCTCCACCAACTAGAGAGGAGACTGTTGGGAAGGGGGCTTGACTACATTGGATTATAAATTCTTGTACTCGCCTCTTCTCCATGAGTCATGGGGAAGACTGCCCTCTTCTCCCAGGGAAGAGAATAAACTCCTGTTCTTAACCTAAGAGATCTCTGTGTTTTATTTTTTCACTAAATTAAGGATGAGGGTTATTTTTTATCCCAAACAAATTTTCTATATGACCATGGGTGAGTCACAGAACTTCAGTTTCCTCAACTGTACAATGTAGACCCTAAACTATTACCATTGTAATAGTACCTACCTCCCATGGTTGTGAGAGTAAAATGAGATAAAGCGCTTAGCACAGTTATTGGCACAAATAAGGTACTATATAAATGCTGTGCTGCTGCTGCATAAAGTAGATATCACAGGTATATAATGTCTGTGACACATGAAGATTCTTTGATGCCTGGTGTCCAGAACACAAGATATGCTTGGCTCTGACCACCACCTCACCTGTTCTGCTTTGCCCTGGACAGATCACTCAGGTAACATCATATGTCCATGATGCCACATTCTAGGGAAGACGTTGACATCTAGAGAAGGATGACTAGACTAATAAATGAGGTGTGTGGAGACTATGCCATGAAGAGTCATTGAAGTAAGGAGGGATTTTTAGCCTGGAAAAGAGAAGACTTAGTGGAAACCTGACAACTGTCTTCAAAAGCTATGATGAGCAATAAGGATAACACTTGTTGTGCTTCGTGCCAGAGGGCAAATCTAGAAACGATAGGTCAGAGTGGCAAAGAGAAAGATGTGAGATTTAAGTAAGGGAACACCCTTCTTTCATCTACCCATCTTTCTTTTCTGAGGAAGTGACTTAGATATTTAGGCTCAAGAGAGTTGCCTGAGTTACAAATGTCTCTATCTGTCTCTATCAGTAATCGCTGGATCACCCATGGTATGTGCCAGGCATTGTGCTAAGCACAGGAAAACAAAGTCAAAGAAGAAACAGTACCTGCCCTCAGGGAGCTTCCACTACTGGATCTGATGAATGGCTTAGAAAGAAATAGAAAGAATTCTCACACTGGGGGTTCCTATGCTGACAAAATCAGAATTTCTTGATGTATTAACATGGAAGATCATGAATAATAACAACTATTTGGTTTAGGTAGAAGTTTGGGAAATATGCATGAGCATTGGAGCATGAGCAACAAATTGAACAGAGAAATTGGGTGCAAACTCTCTACATTACAGATGAGGTAACCAAGGGTCCAAGGAGCTAAATTGCTTTAAAGTTTACAAGGTGTGTTTCAGCTCTTTAATCCTCACAAGAACCTGGTGAGGTAGGAGCTATATTGTCTTTATTTTAAGATGAACTCTGGGGATCCTTCAGCTTGGAGATTCTATTCTCATGTAGAGTAGGGCTAGATGGTCTTGGGTACTACAGGTTTCCCTCTTTCTCCATAGATTCAAAACTATAGACTTGGAAGAGAATTCAGAAACCATCTAGGCCAATTCAATTGTACATTTTTAACCACCTACTGTATGCCACATTCTAAGCTATGTGCTAGGGTTCTGAAGACTAAAGTGAAGTAGTCCTTGCTCTCCTGGTGTGAGTTTAGATTCCAATGGAAAAGATGATATGCACAAAGTCTGTAAAAGACTAATTCAAAGCAGGTTCATACAAGGAGATCTTGCAGGGGAAGGCACTACCAAGTGGGGGGACCAGGTGAAGACCCCCTACAGAAGGTAAAGAGAACAAAACCCAGAGAGCTTAAGTTATTTGCCCAAGTTGATAAGTGGGAAAATAAAAATTCAAACCCACATTCCCCGACCTTAAGCCCAATGCTCTTTCCCCTGGACCAACAAGTCTGTGATCTATTACTTTTGCTATGAGCCTGAGTTCAAATGTCTTGCCCTGTATTTTCAGTTACAGATTACAGAATCATCTACTGTTGAAAGCAAGCGGGATCTGAAGCCTTCAAGCTTCAACTTTTTTTCATGTTATTCTAGTCCATTCAGTGTCCATTTATGAGTTTCTCTGATGTTATTCATCTGTATCCTTAAATTAAAATAAATTTCAGCTGTAATGTTCTTTTTCCACATTTCAAAGATCTGTGGTTTCATCTATGTAGCTACACTCTTGATGGAAGTTGATAACAACTACTTTGCAACCCAATAGTCTATCTTTGAGAGTTAGGTGTGGTTGAAGAATGTACCCTTTGATAGTCAACATGGTCACTGACTTTTCAGAATCTGGTTGGGCTGGTACTCAGACAAAAGATGTTCCTACAGTCCATTGGCTTGTATATGAAGGCTTTCCAGCTTGGTAAAACCCACTGAAACTTATGATTCTTTGGTACAGTCTTTGAGAAACCAAGGTTCTCAACCATTCCAGGTAAAGGTACTGGAGGAGTAGACTTTAGTAGAGAAACTACTTTATCTCTAGGGAGTAGCCTCTAAAATGTATTTTAAAATTCACTATTAGCATATAATGACAACCAATTATTAATATCAATATTAATTAAACTATGAATAATATATTTAATAGGTTTAAATGATTTTAAATTATAATATAATAATATTAATGACTTCGTATGGCACTTGAAGGTTTATAACTGTTTTACATACATTATCTCATTTAATCCCTGTTGTGAAATAGTTGCTTCAGGTTTGATTAAACCCATTTCATAAATGAGAAGGCTCAGAGAAGTTGGCTGGTTTGCTTTTGATCATATAGGATGTAATGCGTATGATACACAAAAGTAGGTGTTTCCATTATACTAGAATCTATCTGCCTTTACTAGCTCATGTTGCATAAAACTGGAACGACTGTGCATACAGTAATGTGAAACACAGGGAAAATTCTGATAACACGTTATTATTACTACAATTTCAATCATTATTATCATTGTTATCATCATAATTATGATTATACTGTTAGAATAATGAGGACATTGAAGAATGGCTTACTCTGTGTTAGCATACTGTCTTGAACTACTAGGGTGATTTAATTTTGTTCCCACACAAGGGGAGACAAATATTCATCCAAATGGATGTGAATCACATAGAAATGAGCTAAGTTCCAAAGGGGCTTCGAGAGCTAGAAGAGAGTGAGAGGAGGATAACATTAATATCTGCCTCTAAAGTAATCACAACCAATCACTTAATGGGGCTACTCTTGATTGTATTGCTGTGCAAATCCATCTTGTATGATCTTCCACGGCGGGGAGGCATATGAGCAATATTGTTACTAAGAGCACAATTGGATTTTGGCTAAATCTCATACATTTCTTTCATATCACCCTTTGTTGGAAGATTTCAAAGTACAGGAGAAGCACTAAGAAATGAAACTCCATCTGTCTCTTATCAGAAAACAGAGAAGACTACATTGAGAGGCGTGATGGAAATGAATAGATATTTCGGAATTACGTTTGTGCTACTCAGAAAAACAAACCCAAACTGAGAAGGCCCCCAAAGGAAGGTGTTGCTTTTCTAGTCTAGCATTATCTTCCATGACACCATTGTTTGTAATTATCAAGGTAAATGTGTTCACTATAATAATAATAATAATAATAAAAATACTAATTCAATATGTGTATGGATGGTCTTTAATGGTGAAGATTGCAACCTCTCCAGACCTGCTCTTCTGTGACTCTGGTTCATGCTTTTCTGCAAATTCTCCATTAAAGTTCACCCAACATTATGGACCTTTTCTTGAAACTGAGTAGATACAATAGAGTCTCCAGGCTCTCCATTGCAGGTTGTCCTTTGGTTGGCTGACAATACATTTTCTTTTCCTGGATGACTATATCTTTTAGGTCACATCCCTTATGGAATTCTTAGCTGATAATGAAGTGAAGCTTCTTCATGTTCATCATCAACAGAGTGTCACTAGAAGAATATTTATGTTAAAAAAGAGAAAAGCTTTGGTTTCAGATAGAAGGTTGGGGTCACTAAAAGCACAGCATGTTTTCCACATTCAACCCAGCCCTCTCCTCCTCTCATTCAGTCCTAGTCTCTGTTCATCACCCATCAACAGTGGTTTTTTAAGAGCTCTGTGGATCAGTTTGATGAGTTGTATGTCTAATGGCTTATTATTTGATTGGGTAGAGAAAAATACCATGTTACATTTTGTCCTCTAATGAGGTATTTTCCTTGCATATGTTAAAATTGTACAAAATCTCTGAAAAGATAAAACAACAGAGATAACTTTGTTTGCCATAATTTTGTTTGTTTATTGATAATGCTGAGTGAGGCTAAAGGTGCTTTCTATGGTCATGTAGGATATTTATGCAACCACAGAATTTAGAGTGGAAAGAGTCCTCAGCAGTCTTCTATTCCAATCTATGTACAAAATGAATTTCTATCATAACATCCTTGACAAGTGATCATTTGGCCTTTGCCTGAAGACCTCCAGTGACTGGGAAACCTACAATCTCCATAAGTAGCCATTTTACTCTTTGACAATTCTTATTGTTAGGAATTTCCCTTTCCTTCCCCACCCTCCTCCCCCCAATTACCAGCCTAAATAAGTTTCCTTCTGACTTCAACCCATTACTCCTGATTCTGCTATTTATGGCCAAATAATAACAATAAGTTATCTCATGTCTCTCATGATTCTTCTCTTATCTAGGATAAATATTCCCATTTTGTGAATTTCAATTAATGTAAATTAAATTCAATTAATCATTGGCCCTCCAGAGAAGGGGAATCCACTACTAATTCCCACAGTAGCCTATTCCACTTTTGTATGGCTCTAATCATAAGGGGATTTTCCAAAATCAGGGCTCATTATTTCTACTAGTTTTCCTTGTTCTGTTCTCCGGTGATAAGTAGAAGACAAGTAATTCCTCTTCCACATGACAGTTTTCAAATATTTAAAGAGAACTTTCATGAACTCCCTGTGTCTTCTCTTCAACAGTCTTTCTGACTCTAAAAAACAGTGCTTTTCCTATAATGCTGTCCTTATTTCCGTCATTGAGCCATTGGTGAAAGCATTGGCTGGCTTCTTTGAATGGCTTCAAGATTGGGATAACTTCACAAAGTAGGCCAGCCAAATTCACTAAAGCCAGGTCCCAAGACAGTATCTATGGATTTTAGGCCACAGTTATTCTCATTTTTTTCCTCAGGAAAAGTACAAAAATACTGGTTACTTAGTCACTTAATAGAACTACTCTAGAGTGTATTATTATGTGACTCCGTAGTCATATAGTGGTACCTAAAATGCTTATTCTATCCTGTTAATGGGGAAAAGGAGCTGAGAACACATTGATATTGCTTTCTTATTTGCAATTATTATATTAAAAAAAGCATAGGCAAAGGGATCCACTCCCAGGGAGAGGGGCTCAAGCATGGATCAATGACTCATTATTCCTGGGATTTAGAAGTGATCAGAAGAAATCAGCTATGTGGTGGGTGGAGTAGTTAGAGAAATGGGTGCAGAGGCAGGATTACCTGAGTTCAAATTCAACCTCAGACACATATTAACTGTGTGACCCTGGGTAAGTCACTTAACCTCTGTTTACCTCAGTGTCCTCAATTGTAAAAAGGAGATAATAACAGGGTTAATTGCAGAGTTATTGTGGATTAAATGAGACAATATTTGTAAAGCTCTTGGCACAGTGCCTGGCACATGGTAGGTACTACATAAGGGCTCATTCCATCCTCTTCCCTTCTAATATGTTCAGGACTTACTGGTCATAAATCATACCTATTAGTTGAATTATGATGCTGATTGGGGGATTAGGTTTACAATGAGGAATGCAGGTTCAGAATGAGGAAAAAGAATGAAATCTGGGCTAGGATCCCTCCCCTCTGATTGGAGGGCTAGATGGTGGTAGTACCCGAACTCTTCCCAATGCCTTTTTTTTTCAAGTATGGAAATTGGACTCTCAGCTTACTCCACTTGGCATCTGTTGCTCTGCCTGGTTTCAGCTCCACAGAACAAGATGCCCTGGTGTCCCATCACCCTTTTCCCTTTCCTGCCTCCTTTTGTGCATTGTCTTTCTTTAGATTGTGAGCTCCATAAGGGAAGGGGCTATCATTTTAAAAATTATTTGTATCCCCAGTGCTTGGCACAGTGTCTGGCACAGAGTATACCCTTAATAAGTGTTTATTGGATCGAATAAGGTAGTCAGTTTATGTATTTATGGCACAATTGAATGAGAGAACAGGGAAAGGCTCAGAAATCCCTTGTCAAGGATGGAACTGTTGCCCTAAGACCTCAGGCAATTGGCAGCCCAGTCAAGACATGATTCTCAAGTACAGAACAGTTTTTGTCCTCTTCCTGGCATAATTCAACTGCTTGACCTTTGTGATGGTGCTGACGATCATGTTGTGAGGAACAATGAAGATCTCAGGAGGTCTAAATGGTCTAAGTCAAATAGTGTAAGTTCTACTTATGTGCAAGAGGCAATTTAATACATAGGAAACTCTGACTGAAGAAATCTGTTTTAGGATAGAAAGAAGCAGAGAAAGAGAGAGACAGAGAAAGAGAAACAGAAAGAGAAGGGAGAGAGAAAGTGGCAGAGAGACAGAAAGACAGGAAAAGAGAAGAGAAAAGGAGAGAGAGGAGGGAGAAAGGAGAGAAAATGAGTGGGAAAGAGGGAGCTAGGGAAGAGAGATGGAGAGAGGGAGCATGTGTAATTTTTGAGGGTCAGAGTATTGAAACCCCTTAGAAGAGGGGTTCTTAAACTAGGGTCCACAACCCTGAAAGGGGTCCATGGACAGATTTCAGGCAAGTCGGTGCACTTGCATGGGAAAAAAATTACACATTTATTTTCATTAACCTTTAATTGAAATTTAGCATTTTTTCAATTACTAAAAAAACTCTATTATTCTGAGAAGGGGTTCATAGATCTCTTTTTCGTAGTAGTAAAGGGGTCCATGACACAAAATAGATTCTGAACCTCTGCTTTAGAGGAAAGTTGAAATAGCAAAAGTATTGAAATTAGAAGTTGCAGGGTAGGGATCACTGACAGGGAAAAATAATTACTGTTTGTGACTGGGGTACGGTCAGGGTGGAGGTATAGATGGGACCTTTCCACATCCTAGATTGAAGAGGTAAGCTGTGGTGTAGAAATGTCTGTTCAGGCCATAGATTTCTGCTCCCTAACTGAAGGTTAGAGATTTAAACTTGGAAAGTCTGAGACACAGTGGCCTGGGTAGGCCAGTCTGCAGCAATGCAAGAATCACAACAGAGCTAAGATAGAACTGAAGGAAAGACAGGGAAGAGACTAGGAAAAATAGCCCCAGTGACAGAAAGGGTCCTCAGAGGTCCCTTAGCCCAACCTGCACCTGAACAAGAATTATTTCTATGACAAACCAGGCACATGAGACTTCACTTGCATAACCCCATGGAGGGGGAGCCTACTAGTTCTCAAGGCGTCCCTTCCATTTTAAGATAGCTCTATTTGTTAGAAAGGTTCCCCTTACATAGAGATCAAAATTACCTCCCTTTCTCTCTTTTATTCTCCCTGTGCCCACCCATCAAAAAGATTTGGATTTCTTCGAAGTCCTATTGAGATTTAGACCTTAATGCTGAAGTTAAGAAGAAGAAATCATGCTTCTCATATGAATTTGGGATTCTCCTTTTGTCTCTTTATTTTCCTTGTGATACTCATGTCTCCTTTCTTAGTCTTGGAACATCAGGCAGCCCACTTACTAAGGAGATGCTTTCTGCTGCTGGCTCCCTCAGTCTGCTCTGGGCTTGATCTCTATGTTTTCTTCCTGTATTATTTATACCTTTGATGGTAAAGGTCCTTGGGGCAGGGACTTTGTTATTTGTTTGGCACAATCTTATTTATTCCTAAGCACTATGTGCACTTATAGTATCATATAAATATTAAAAAATAATATTGCTCTTTCTGATTGAAGGGAATTTATATGTAGCCACTTATTATAAATGGTAGATTGGTTATTTGATTGTGTTATTTAGAGAGAGGGCATGACTGGGTTCCAGAACTGCCCTCAAAGGTACATGTATATACTTTGGGAGGCAAATGGACTGGGGAGGGTAGGAGAGAGGAATGTTTTTGTTTTTTGAGCTTACGGGAATTTGCTAGTCTGGAGAATTCTTGTTACACTAAAAGCATGTATTTATTTGGTTGAAAGTTTTTCACCATTGGTTTATTATTCAAGAAAATATGCTGCCTATGGATGAATAGAGAATAAGGCAACTTTATAACTGCCAATATTTCTTTTAAAATAGTTTTTATGCTACCTTTTGTTTGTGCATCTCATTCATTTCTCAGTTACATCCCTATCTCTATGCAGACAACCATTCCTTAGAACAAAGAATAGAAGAGAAAAAGAAAAAAAAAGTGTAAAAAGTGTAACTAATATATCAATAGAGCTTAATAGTATATGCAGTATAACACACCCATAGTCTTCCACCTCTGCAAAGAAGGGAAAGAAGTTTTGAAAACATTTTTCAGAGTCAAAATCTCATGATATAAGAATTTGAAGGTATATCAGTAGTCTAACCCACTCATGAAAAGAATCTCTAATATGGTACGCCTGATACATTGTCATCCATCTTCTTTTTTATTGTGTTTTCGCAATTACATATAAAGACAATTTTTATCATTCATTTTTACAAAATTTTGAGTTCCAGATTTTTCTCCCTTCTTCCCTTCCTTTATCCTATCTCCTCTTCCTAAAAAGGCAAGCAGTTTGATATAGGCTATCTGTGTGCAAGCATGTAAAACATATTTTCCATATTAGTCATAATTGTGAAAGAAGAAACAGACCAGAAAAGCCCATGAAAAAATCAAGTGAAAATAATATGCTTCGATCTGCATTTAGAGTCAATCCTTTCTCTGCATGTAGATATCATTTTCCATCATGAATCCTTTGTAGTTGTCTTGGATCATTGTATTTCTGAGACGAGCTAAGTCATTCCTAGTTGATCATCACACAACGTTGCTGTTAGTGTTCTGTATAATGTTCTCTTGGTTCTGCTCATTTCACTTTGCATCAGTTCGTATATGTCTTTCCACATCTATCCTCTTCTAACAGCCTCCAAAGAGAAAGATCCCACTATTTCTCAAGATATCCCATTCTATGTTTGAACAGTTTCAATTGTTAGGAAGTTTTTCCTGACATCAAGCTTAAATCAATCTCTGCAATTTTAGCCACTTCTCTAAAGCCATGGAAACATGACTTAATGGTTAGGATGCTATTTTTGGAAAATGCATATGAAATGTGTTTTCAATGTGGACCCCAGCAACACAAATGAGAACATTCTTTTATACAATATGGTTCATCCAATGACACATTCATTTATTTCCTACTAACCTGGACATTCTAGAAACATCAGGGATACCTTATTCACTGAAATTCTTGTCTATTTTTGTTCACTTAAATTTTGAATAATCTTTACACCTCTTAAGGTTTTAAAAATGTATGTTATTTAACTCTGTTGGAAATAGAACTGACTATTGGGAGAAAAAGAAATCTTTAACACCAGGGGTGAGTGAAAATCTAAGAGGTGAGAAAATAAAAAATAGGTGAAAATGAATACTCAGCAAACCAAAGCTTAGTGGTTTCTTCTATTGTCCAGCCTAGTAATATCACATTTTTGAGACTGCAGTGGTTCTATGATCTCAGTGATATGGCTTCTCCCTCTGATTACATATATCCTATTCCATTCAAGCCTGTCCATCCTATGTGACTTTTGCCCCATCTACCTCCAAATCCTATTGAGGGTAAGTAATGTTTGTACATTACTTTAAGGCTCACAAATCTAGTTTCTCACAAAACCCCTGTGAGAAGGTAGCAAAAACATTATCTACATTTTACAAAATGGAAAGAAAATGGAGAAAACTGAGGCCCAGAGAGGTGAACCATTTACCCAAAGTAGTTGACCAAGGCAGAATTTACCCCAGTCTTCTGGCTCCAAATTCAATTCTCTTTCCCCTCCAATATCTGTAATAAGGCACTTATGTAGTGGGAAGACCATTGGATTTGAAGTCAGAGAACCTGGGTTCACGTCCTGCCTGTGACATTTACTATCAATGTGATCTTGGGCAAGTTATTGACACGGGTGTTAAAAATGTCTCAGTGTGCCCATAGTCAAATAGTTGGTGTCAGACAGAGTCAGGGTTTGAATCTTTCACCTAAAGTCTTGTCAATAAGGTATCACATGAAGTAGAAAGAATACTAGCTCTGGAGTTGAGACCTGGATTAACCTTGTTGGATCTCAGTGCTCATGCCCTTAAGATGAGGGGTTTGGACTGGATGGTCCCTCCCACCCCTAGGACTAATATCCTATCGTCTCTTTCAAATCTTTGAGCTCAAGCCCAACATTCATTCTGCAAAGCCATCCTTACTCTCTGACATGCTAATGGGGATGGCATAATAATCAGGCTAAATATGAAAGTAGCAATAATCCCTTTGCTAGGTGAGGGATGGAAGGGAGAGAAATGGCAGTGGTCCTGATTTGTGTTGGGACAGTTACCCTGAGTTTAGAGGTTAATTCCAGAACCTTCCAGAACTGAGAGTCAGTCGCTGTGGCATGCTGCTTGTTTCCACTGAATCCACAACATTTAAGAGCTGGACTAGTCCTAAAACAGAGATGTGCTGGTGCCAGTTGCCCAGTTTGAGCCGACTGTTAAATTTTTAGTGCAAATATTTACACCTCACATATCAACAAATGCTACAAATCAGGGCTTGAGTTATTCTTTTGTTGTTTGTCTAGACCAGGGGTTCTCAACCTGTGGGTTATGTTCAATTTGTAACAATGAAAATACATCCTGCATATTCAGAAATTTACATTGTGATTCATAACAGTAGCAAAATTACAGTTATGAAGTAGCAACAAAAATAATTTTATGGTTGGGGGGGCACCACAACACGAGGAAATGTATTAAAGGGTCGTGGCATTAGGAAGGTTGAGAACCACTGGTATAGACTTAAGACAGTGATGGAGAAAATATTAATAATATAGATTAAACTTAAAAAGCCTGTCTTCCATACATTCCCCCCCACCCCAAAACTGGTTGTTAAAACATTTGCCAGCATACTGCTGTCCAAGAGATCAGACCTGAATAGGAATTCTTTCTACAGTAATCCTCAACAAATGCCATCCAGTCACTATTGGAAGATATACAAGGAGGGTAAATTTTCTCCCTCTCTAGCAACTCATTCCACTTTTGGATAATTCTAATTATTAGAATGCCTTTTCTTACTTCTAGCCCAAAGTCATGGTAGAGCTGAAGGACAGTAACTGCCAAGCATAGCATTCACATATTGGATTCTCAGATCTCAAGTGTATTAGAGTTTCAGTGCTAAGTAAATGATACTTAGTCTGTCTCCTTTCCCAGGTCTGAGAAGGAAAGCTGCCATGTCAGGATTGGTCCAATGCTCTCTCCACGGCACCACCTAGTGGTCACGAATGGTCATCGTTTCAGTTTATGCTGTTGAAGGCATTTTTTTTAAACCTCTATCATCAAAGGGCAGGATCTTGCCGGATGGGTATCCTTAGCCCCAGCTTAAAGATGAGAAAAATTGAAATGGAAGAAGATGAAGTGATATGTGCAAGGTCTTACTGATGGCAAATCTAAGATTAGAAACATAATCTCCTGACCCATTGGCCAGCACTTTCTCCATTCTACTGCAGGCTGCTTGTGAGCAATAGTAGTTAAGTTAGTCTTAGACAAAACCCTGGAAGAGATGAAACTTGCCTTTACATACTCCTTCATCTCCATTACTCCACTCTGCTGTGCCCTCTTCTCCATAAAAATCCTACAGTCTGCCCTCTCTGACAATTACCCTTAATGACTTGGAGTTTGCTTGAAACAAGAACAGAGGTGATCTTGGTATAAGAGTCCATTGGCTTATTTGAGCTCATACCACCAGAGGAGAGCTGAGTGCGGCACAGTGGTTGGTGTCCTGGGCTAGGAGTCAGGAGCACTTGGGGTCAAATTTCATTTTGAAAGCTTATTTCATGTGTGATCCTGGGCAAGTCATTTAACCTCAATGTACCTCAGATAATTCCTTAAGACTTATCTGCTGAGTTATAGACAAGTTGATGATCTGCCTTGGTGGGTGCTTTTTCTCATACCAAGAAAATCCCAAACCCCATGATCACTTGGGTAAAAAATTCTATTCAATCTATAGCATACTAACATATCTAAACATGATCAGAAGTTTCAAAGTATGTCTGAATTTTAGTGCTGGCACTGAGAGGGTGAATCATCTAATTTTGAACAACTGATCGAGCCGAAGAGCTCACATTTGTGTATGTATATATATATATATATATATATATATATATATATATAGTGCTGTATGACTCACCATGCTCTTTCCTACATGATTTCATTTGATTCTCACATCAACCCTCCAAAGGAGCCAATAGTAGGATTATTATCCCCATTTTACAGATGGAGAAACTCAGTCTCAGAGGAGTGAAATGACTTCCCCAAGGCCATATAGCTAGGATGTGTCAGAACTAGGATAAGAATCCAGGTTGTTTTGCTTTGAATTCTGATGTTTCTTCCACTGATGCAAGACACTATGAGTGGTATGTAGATGTATAAGTCATAGTCTTTGCTCTCAAGGACTATTACATCATTAATATTTGTGTATGAGGATTATCTGAAATTTGGTTTCTCTACAAAAAAGGTCTGCAAATTAGATTCACTTTTCATCTGAACAAAGGGGCAAAGGGCTGATGAATATAATTGGGGGCAGAGCTGCTGCAAGTAGCTGGGAATGGATGCTAAGAATTTGAGGTTCCTTATCTAGGAATGTCAGCATCCAGGTACCTGTGAAATCCTCATGGAATGTGGTTAAGAATGAATGGTTCCCTTCCTTTAGCCAGCATTTTTCCTTCTTAGGCTTAGTTTGAAACTTATCCATGAGTTTCTTTGTCCTTTCTCTTGGGAATATTGGCGGGCAGGGAAGCCTTGCTTTTTGGGAAATGGAATCCTAGAGTCAGATAATCATGAAAAGGACCTTAGAAGCTGTTGAATACAATCCACACCTGAACAAGAGTCACTGTCTTCTTCCTTCCTTGCCTTCCCATAAATATGCATAACAAAATGGCAGCATGTTGTAAAGATAGAGCCCTGGGTTTGTAATTGGAGAGAGATGTTCCCAAATACCACTTTAGATATCCAGTAGCCAGCGAGAACTTCTCTGAGCCCAAGTTCCTCATCTGTAAAACAAGGGAGCCAGAGCTGGTGGCCTCTGTGTCAAGATGACTCTTTCCAGTTCTCAATCTACGTGCCTCTGAACGTGCCTAACAAATGGTCTTTCATTTTTTTCTTGAAGACCTTTAGTGAAGGGAGACCGGCTGCCTCCAGAGGTCATCTGTTGCATTTTTGGTGAATTTTAGTTGTGAGGAAGTCCTCCCTTGCATTTAGCCTGCATCCGCCTCTCTTCTGTTTCTTCTCTTTGCTTTCAGGTTTGTCTTTTAGGACCAAACAGAACAAATCTAACCCTTCTTTCACATGGAGATCCTTCAGACACTTGAAGACCACTATTGTGGTTCCCTTATGGCTTCCGGTCACCCCGTTAAACAGCTTTGGTTCCTTTAATTCTGGGCTTCATAATCTGGAGTCCATAGATCCCCAGGGGGACCTGTTAGACTTGAGGAGGGTCTGTGAACTTGGATGGGAAAAACACAACTTTATTTTCTCTAACCTCTAACTGAAATGATTACATTTCCTTCAATTATGCAGGCAGGCAGTAATAACAATGGACTGCTCAGTGGCACAGTGGATAGAGTTCTGGACCTGGAATCAGGATGACCAGAGTTCAAATCAGACCTCAGATACTTATCAGCTGTGTGACCCTGAGCAAGTCACTTGTGCTTGTTTGCCTCAGTTTCCTCATTTGTAAAATGAGCTGGAGGAAAAAATGGCCAACCACTTTGGTATCTTAGCCAAGAAAACCCCAAATGGGGTCAGAAAGGGTCACACATGACTGAAATGACTCAGCAGCACCAACAAATAACAATGAGGGCCACCAAACAGAGCTTTAAGGTCTGCAAAGCATTTTATGTACGTTATTTCATTAGATCCTTGCAGCGGCTCTGAGAGGCAGGTAGTATTATTACCCCCATTTTCCAGATGAGGAGACTGAGACAAACAGGAGTTAACTGACTCATTGACACACAGGTAGGATTCCAGCTTGGGTCTTTCTGGCTCCAAGTCCAGCCAGAGAGCCAGAGGGCCTCATGACACACAGAAGGTTAAGAACTCCTATGTTAATTGGTCCCTGGATGGCACGAGTGCAAGATCAGGACTGTCCTAGTGATTCCTGAATCTGGTCTGAAAGCTGAGAATGCCCTGAAAGGCCTCAGGGCAGGGCTCTGCCCGGGCAGGGAGGGCTCAGTGCTTTTGACTGTTATTTGACTCTCCCAAATCTGAGACTCGGGATGTAAAGCTGATAGGAAAAGGCAACTGCACCACTCTTAGTGGATCTGGCTTAAGGAGGGAATAACATACACACTCAATTGGGTACCTTACACTACAGGAAAGTAGGGGGGAAGGGGACAAGAGGGGGATGACAGAAGGGAGGGGATAGTCAGAAGCAAACACTTTTAAAAAGGGGCAGGGTCAAAGGAGAAAATAGAATAAGGGGGGGCAGGATAGGATGGAGGGAAATATAGTTAATCTTTCACAACACAACTATTATGGAAGTGTCTTGCATAACTACACATGTATAACCTATATTGAATTGCTTACTTTCTTAATGAGGGTGTATAGGGACGAAGGGAGAGAATTTGGAACTCAGTGTTTTAAAAACAAATGTTAAAAATTGTTTTCACATGAGACTGGGAAATAAGATATACAGACAATGGGGTATAGAAATCCATCTTGCCCTACAATAAAATGAGGGGGAAGGGGATAAGGGGGGGTGATAAAAGGGAGGGCAGACTAGGGGAAGGGGTAATCAAAATGCCCACCATCTTGGTGGGGAGGGAAGAAATGGGGAGAAAATTTGAAACTCACAATCTTGTGGAAATGAACGCTGAAAACTAAAAATAAATTAATATAATTTTTTTAAAAGATAAAAAGTAGTTGCACACTCCACTTAATTCTCGCTTCCTTACTTTCCCACCCTGGATCCACATATTTATTTTCTCTGAGTCTGTTTTCCTTAGTCTCTGGGATGTGACTTCAGGCCTGTGACTTACTATCTGAATTATAAAGCAGAGGGTAGTCATCCC
Organism: Pseudocheirus occidentalis; assembly: GCA_028646575.1. NCBI lineage: Eukaryota > Metazoa > Chordata > Mammalia > Diprotodontia > Pseudocheiridae > Pseudocheirus > Pseudocheirus occidentalis. The sequence continues at coordinate 73,346,291 of CM053601.1, read as the reverse complement.
CTGGAGTGGTCAGGTCGGTTCAGAGTTGTAGGTTCTAATGAATGAAGTTGTTTGGGCTTTTGTCATTCCCTTCTCTCTCACCTTCTGGAGATTCAGGTCATCAACACATCAACATCATACTGTGCTAGTAGCCTTCTGGCCCAGGGATCAAGAGAGTTGCAGCCAGCTGCTCTCACATTACAAGGTATCATTCTGATGCCACCCATCAAGCTTGGCCTTTTTCTCACTGATGTTGTTTTTCTCTGTTTCTTTTAGCTGTGGACCTTCCTGACTCATTCCTCCTTGAAACTTTACATCCAAGCGCTAGTAATTAAAACAAGTTCTAGATTTATGGAATGAGAAGTACCAAGGAAACTGGACATGAATGTAAGGAAGTGGAATGCTTCTGTAATCAGTATGCTTTGAGTTCCCCTCCCAGAGCCAAGATTGCTATGCCCCACCCACCCCCTGAGGTTTTCAGGTACCTGGTGGGAATTTGTTGGGATCTTCTCCTTCTGAAATTGTTTTGAGCACCTACTAGCTATGTTCTCTCCAGAGATTAGCACCCCAGTTCTATTTAACCACTTAACATCAATTGACTTTTATAATGGGATATTTAACTTGCTGATATAGCAAGAGCAAACCTACAAACATTTCTCCAACACCAGGGGCAATTCTGCACCCCTTTCCCCCCTCCTCAATGCGTCTCTGGGATGGTGGGTGCGGGGGCATTAAACTTACAACTTAGTTCTCTTCCTACTTAACATTCATCACATAAAAATCATATCCAGATGTGGTTAGTTTGTCCAGTGAGTCCTTTGGCTTGGCTGAGTACTGAAGATGCTTCCCTAAGACCATTCTTTGCTCCTTCAGGCATTCATTCTAGGTTGGCAGGACACCCAACTCCTAGATTACTATGGCTCAATTTCCTGACCAAGTGGGAGACTCCATTCCCTGTGACTAGAATGGAAAACAAAAAATGAAAAGGCGAGTAATTATAACGTTCTAATAACGTCCAATGGATCTTTGATCTCATCTAGGAAGGTTTTACCTCTAGCATTACACAGTGCAATCCATCCACTCTTGCCCATCCTTGCCCATTAAATAGACTGAGAGATAAAACATGTGTCATGCACTTATTCTGTTCTAGGCATTGTGCTAAGCACTTAGGACCCAAACATAGGGAAGATAAGACATCAAGAGGAGCTTTTAAAAAAGAAGCAGTGGAGGAAAAGGTAAGGCTCTTGGTTAGGAGGGGGAGCAGTCTGGAGAATGACTTAAGAATGAAGTGATCATGGGCTGGCTCCTCTTATGAAACAGTTATCTTAGCTGGGGACTCACCAGTCAGGAGAACATGTGGCCAGGTTACTGGTGAGAAGATGGAACAATCTGGAGAGTATTAACATACATTTGCATTTTCCTTTCCATTACTTTTTGCTTTTACCCCTTTCCTTTCCCTTCCCTCACTCTCCCCTCCCTTCTACTTCCTTATACTCCCTTCCCTTTTCCTCCCTCCTTCCCCTTCCTTTCTCTCCCCTCCCCTTCCCTTTTCCTTTCCTTTCATTTTCTTTTTTGCTCATGGGTTGTCATGACTAAAGAATTCAACATGGGGCAGCTAGGTGGTGCAGCGAATAGAGCACTGGCCCTGGAGTCAGGAGGACCTGAGTTCAAATCTGGCCTCAGACACTTAACACAAAAAACTAACCATGTGACCTTGGGCATGTCACTTAACCCTAACTGCCCTCCAAAAAGCAAAAAAAAAAAAAAGAATTCATCATGAGGGGTAGCTTGGTGGTGCAGTGAAAAGAGTACCTATCCTAGAGTCAGGAGGACCTGAGTTCAAATCCAGCCTCAGACACTTATCACTTACTAACCCTGTGACCTTGGGCAAGTCACTTAATCCCAATTGCCTTACCTTCCCCCCTCCATAAAATCAAAAAAAGCAAAAAAGGAATTCAACATGAAGTGATTAGTCATCTGGTGGTAACCCTCTCTGGGTTAAGGCTGGTGATTTAGCATTCTCAAGGAGATAGGATTACACTTTCTTATCTGTAAAATGGATGTGTGCCAAGCTCTTTTCCGACTCTTAGTCCCATGGTTATTGGTTATAGCCTGAGCAGAAGCATTCCATAGAGTACAACGAGGGACAAACAGAAGCAAGGTAAATACGAATTGAATTCAGCACAACAAATTCAATTCAACCAACCTTTACTAATTGCCTTGTATAGACAAGGTATTGTGCTGGAAGTACAAACACAAAAATGAAACACTCTCTGCCCAGAAGTAGCTTATGTTCTTCTAAAAGGATACGGCATATTCATAGATTAATAATAATAATGATAATGATCCATTGTTGTTCAGCTGCGTCTGATTCTCTGTGACCCCCTGGAAGGTCCAAGAAGTTTTCTTGGAAAAGATACTGCAGTAGTTTACCACTTCCTTCTCCAGTGTGTCCCCTTTGTACAGATGAGAAACTGAGGCAAATAGGAATTAAGTGACTTGCCCACAGTCACATAGCTAGTAAGTATCTAAGGCTGGATTTGAACTCATGTCCTCCTGACTCCTGGTGCTCTATTCAGTGCACCACCTAGCCGTCCCCAGAAGTTTAATTTCAAAGTGAAGGAAACAGCTTGTGAGCAAGGAGATTATCTAGTCACATGGGCTGGGTTTCTGCCCCTAGTGATGGAGCCCACTTTAGTGTGGCATGATCTCAATACTTACACCTATGGCTACGCAGTGAGTTTTAACACTGGCAATGAGGGGTAACAGTAATAACATGACAAGTTTGATTCATAGCGGGGCTTCACGACCAGAAATAATTATGTCAAGCTCAAGGCATAGCTTGCTTGCTGGACCTTAGCTCTGGAAAACAGGGTGTCTCCCAATATCTTGACATTTCCTCCTTTTGGTCAAAGGGAGGGGGGTCTGAAAAAATCCTTACCCTGTGGCCAATAAAGGAGAAGTAGATATAAGCCAAGATGCCATGAGAGGCCAATTGGGCCAGGATGAGACAGACACTGCCCAGGGGGTTAGGTCCTTGAGGGGACCTACTGGGGAGGTGTGAAGAGAGAAGAGAAGGGGCAAGAATGTAGAGGGAGAAAATACATGCTTGAATCAGGGCCGTGGTGGTTGGGCACATAACAAAAGAAAGAAGAGGGTATACCCAGCCCTCATCCGGTATCTTGGGACAGTGGTCTCATCTGGATGTTGGCTGCTTCTGGGTCTACGTTAGATGGACCCTGAGGCCCCTGAAAGATTCTGCTGTCTACTCAGGGTGAGGGGCTTTCTTCAGATGATCTAGGAGTCCACACCCACACCTTTGGCAATTGTAGGAATAGTCAGAAGGGCCTCGGAGGGGCTCATAGAGAAAACTCCTTGCATCCGTCTTTGAATCTGAGTTTCTGGTCACCACAATCTAGGTCCTTAATTAAGAGTCTCTAAACAATACATGGAGATGATCTGGTTTCCCAGACACACACAGCTAGGTTCAAACAGTGCAATGAAGTTTTCTCACAATTCCCATAATTGCACAATTACAGTAAGTCAGGTACAGATCAAACTACTTACAGAGCTTGCGACTGACCAGTTCTGAGAAGGGAGATTTACATTGTCACTAAGGTAACCAAGAAAACTTAAACATAAACATCTTAAAACAAAAGACCAAAGCAATGCCATGGTTATAACCAAGATTAACTAACATCAAGTCTCCCTATATCTCCCTGTATCCTAGTAACCCATTCTCAAGGTCCATTTAACCAGTACATCTTGAGTCTCATGTAGATATTTGGTTCCTAGGTGTCTTTTCTTGGACAATAGGTTTATTCTCAGAATACCTATGAAAGGACCTCTGCTTCTCCGGTTCCAAATTTAGAAGTTCTTAGATAATTCTGCTAGTAATATCACTTAGTAAATTTGATTTTCCAGTCTTTAAACTTCAGAGAATTTTACTTCATATGCCATTTGTGATTTCTATCCTTACCTAAATCCTGTACTTGACATAAGAATCTTTTACAAATTTATCAGGGTCCAGCTGTAGAATATACTCTTTTGACTTTTACAATGATCAGACAGATACCTTAAAAATGGAAAAATAATTTCATTTTACCATTGTCAATATAATTTATGTGTAAAATCCAATTAATTCAATATTAAGAACTTGTTAGATACTCAAAGTCTGAATTTCCATGATAGATAAGTTTGGAAACCGATGAATATAGTTCCTAGAGAAAATAGTCTAATCCTCTTGCTTTTCTCAAAATTTACTGTTCCATTTATTTAGAAAACTTTTGCGTTATATCTTTGTTTTATTACCTTGTCTAATCATTTCCCTCTTAGGAGGATATCATCCCTAGGTCATAATTTGACCACAAATATAGGTTAAATTGTAAGATATTCATACTTGCATCCTATTATCATAATTCAGAGATGTTCCAGTATCAATCTATCATCTAATAGATTTAGTACCGTACTTACCAAACTTCTTAATTATAGAAATTTGCTATTACAGGAAAAAGAGGGACATATTTATAAAAATGTCATATATCATAACAGGAGGAAGAACTCCTTTAGCTCTGTTTGATTCCAGGCATGAGTCATATCTGAGAGCTGATCATATAGTCACAGGGCAAAGCTCAGGATTAAGCAGGTGGGAATTTTTCTTTTCAGAAACAAACTAGAGCAATGGGGAAACAGAGTCAGGAGGAACCTACCTATGCCATGCCATGGTCCTCCCCACGACTTTTCCCAGGAACAGACATTTACCTTTATCAGTTCCCATTTCTATTATTGACTTCATGACAATTCAGACAACTATCTCTGAAATTAAAACTCAAAAAAAATAGTAAATTATAGTCCCAGGAATTTTTACTTTAAATAGTAAAATTTCACTAACCACAACTTAAGGCTTGACTATCTTTCCTGCTATTTCTCTAAGAGTTAACAATTTTTTTATCCTTTAGCTATAAATTAAAATCACCCATATTCTAGGTCCTCAGACATACAGCAAATACCTGATATTTGACTCATCATTAATATGTTGAAACTACATCCTTAAACCATTCTATACACTTTCACAATAGCTAAGAATTTCAAATAAAAAATTTGCTATTATATATTATCTGCTTTATAACAAAATATGCCTCATTAAATATTTAACAATTCTCAAAAACCTACTTTTCATAACACCCTTTTAAATGCCCAATTCATGTGTAACAGCATCCAGATGAAAAAGTTGTTTTGTTTAACAGCATTTCTGTTATGATGGTCTCTCAAATTTTACAATATAAGATAATTTAGAAATAAAATAATAACACAAACAATAAACTTCAGATGATATCAATTTCATGTTCAAATTATCACTTATAAAGACCATTAATCATATTACCTTTGACATTTTAAATCCACTTTAGAGTCATCAGGCATGGAACAATTACAATCAATTAAAGAAATAATAATAATGTAGTGCTTAGCATATGCCGGTCACTTGTGTTAAGTACTTTACAATCATTACATTATTTTGATCCTCAAAACAACCCTAGAAGGTGGATGCTATTGTTATTTTTCTCTTTAGAGATCAGGAAACTGGGACAAACAGAGATAACTTGCCTAAGATTATACAGCTAATACATTTCTGCAACTGGAACAGAGAAGGGCAGAGATTGGCTACCCCTGCCCCCCGCCCCAGCTCATACTGCCATGCTAGGTGATGCCAGGGGCACCAGGACCTTTCCAGCCGGCAGCTGGGTGGGGGGCCTACCGAGGACTCGGTCTGGAGACACTGACGGGGCTTTGGGGGATGTGGCAGAGGGCACTGGCTGCAGAATGGGAATCCCGGGGGCTGGAGTGACTGGTGCCAGTACCTCCCTATTGGTGGTAGTTCCTGGTAGCAGGGCAAAGCAGGTGCTGACCATAGGGCCTGACCCCTGACAAGTGTAGCTTTGGGGCCAGGCACTGCTGGGCTAGGGTGGGCAGGATGCCCGGAACCTGGGTGTTACCTCCAGGCTTGCCTAGAGGGGCAGGTTGCAGGATGCCAAGGGACACAGGGTCATTGTGGCCACTGCCAGTGAGGGGAATCTCTTCCCCCACCCTCAGAACCTGTAGCTGCTACTCTTTCCCTACACTAGGTGGGCCCTGGACAATGGGGTTGCATGGCTGGAGAGGACAAAACATAATCCAAATTTCCCTACATTTTTCCAGCATTTTTTCAGCATCTGTATTTGGGAATCTGATCTAGAATGAGAGGAGATAACAGGGCAAGGGTCTCCTGACCCAGGAGAGTCACAGGGGAGCTCTGGTTTAAGCAATCTTTTCTCTTTTCATGGTTAGAAATATCAAGGAAGGGTTAAAAAGAGGTCTCTATAAGGTGCAAACTGTTTACCTAATTTTTTTTTCTTTCTAGGATTACTCCCAAAGCTGCCTTCCTTCATTGTCCTGAAACAATGAGGCTGTCCATCTTCAGGTCATCTACTTTTAACGTTGATAAAATGTAATCTTTATTTTCCTTAAAACAAATCCTGCGGCGGAGTGGTGCCCCCAAACTTACTGGGTGCGTGTATCTGTGTGTATGCGTGTGTGCATGTGTGCATGTGTGTGCGTGCGTGCATGCGTGTGTGTGTGTGTATTGGATGATCAAAGCAGAGGCTGCGTAGAACCTTTGAGAAGGCTGGAGGTGCTACCTTCCTTTCTATTACATTGGAAGTCACAACTGGCAGCTAAACCAATCACCCCCTTGGGTGGAATAACTCTAGTCATTCAGTGACAGGGTTCTCTGTCCATGGTTGGCTACGCATTCTCTTATACTGTAAATTTCTTCTATCATGTTTTCACCTACTCTAATATGACAGAAAAAGGGCAGCTTTTTCAAGCAAAGAAGGGCTTTATGAAATGATGCCGGAGATGACAAGAAGGATAATATCTTTTCCTTCTATTGTGCCCTTTTGCAAGGACTGCTTTGAAGACACTATCTAATTCATCTTACCAATGTTCCTTCAAGGCAGGTCAGGTATTTAAAAAATTATTAGAAGATCATTTTTGGAGAGCTAGACTATCAGTGTTTCTTTATTGCAAACCAAGCAGGATGAAGGTACTGTTTGAAGAGTTTAAACCCCAAGGCTGTCATTGAGAGGTAAGTTTTAAAAAAATGGTTAGCTGATGCTCACAATTGTGGGAGAAAATGAAACTTAGATCAAGAGAGATAAGATGTCTCCAGATGTGTAGACTTTTCTTTATTGAATTCTCATTTAAAGTGACCTCTGCTTTTGAGCCTTACAGACCTGAAATCCTTCTCTGGTCTTGCCTATATGAGCCGGCTGAACAAGATCTTGGCTCTAGAGATAGAAGGGCCCTTAGAAATGAGGGAAATGGGACCCATGGAAGTTAAATGCCTTTTCCAGAATCTCAGGGCTAGTAAGTCTTTGGAGTGGGATTCAAACCCAGCTCTTCCTGACCCCAAGTCCAATACTCTCTACTATATTATGCTCTTCATGTAGGACTAAAATTCATTTTGACAAATTCTTCAGTATCCCCAAGTTTCTCTCTGAAACAAAGACCCATTATTTGTGAATGGCAAGAGGTAAGTCACTTCCCTGATTTAGGCCTCAGTTTTCTCATCTGTGAAATGAGAGGCTTAGATTGGATAATCTTTGAAGCGATTTCCAGCTGTAGCTCTATGAACCAAGGAATATCACAAACTTTGAAAACTTTAATTTGAAAATCACCCAAAGGGAAATGGAAAAGTGTAAAGTGGGTTTGAGTAGGCTACAACACATAAATATAGAATTACATAGCCCAAAGGATGCTAGCTAGCAGAGGAGAGTTCTTTGAAAAGGTGGCCTGGCCATATAAACTAGAGAGAAAGAGGGACAATCTGTGCAACCCATTGGCATTCATGAAATGTCAAGAAAATATGAGGAAATCATGAGAAATTTATGAAAGGACATGTATTGTTGTTGTTGTCTGTTTTCAAAGAAGACCAATGACATCTTGAAGGACTGATTTGCATGCAAATTGGATTTAAGTGAGGTAGACTCATGCAAATTGTCGATCTCACTCTTTCTTCCAGAGTCATCAAGTCCGTTGGCAAGAAAAGTCAGGATAACTGGGGATGTGTTGGGATGCAGAGGATGGCCTTGGCATCTTTGATATCTGACCAAGCTCTGAGTGCTCCACAGTGCCTGCTTCAGCTGCTTTCATGGCTTGTTGGAATGTATTGTTCTAATACACTCATTCTACCCAGGGAAGTGTTCACATGCTTGGGACAGACATTCTTTTAACTTACCAATGGGTTTTGAGACCTTTTGGTTACTGTCAATCTGGTTTAGTTCATCTGCCAAGATGATTTACTAGGGGGTGGCTGTTGTGCATGCTACAGCTTTTTAAAGCCATGGGTGAGAGTTGGGTGACAGGTGGACACCCAACAGGTGGGTGAGTAGCCCTGAAAAGATGTAAGTACAAGCATGGTGGGATTTTTTGTTGTTTTCTTTTTGGAGTTCATTTTCCCAGGTTCAGGCTAAATTGTAAATATCTGAAGGATTACTCTCCTTTGAATCCTGATAATTCGCAGTTGTGCTGAGTCACAGGTTTCATGTCTTCTGACCGAGCCAATCAGATGCCAAGTCTTTGTTATATATTCTGGGAGGCTGGCATTTTGCTTTGGGGGTTTGCTCATGAGAAAGATCTTTTGGTTTCTTGGTTGAGACTGAGTAGCTATATGTTCAGGGCCCCCTGACTGCTCAGGTGTCTGTGCTCCTTTGATCCGGGGATGTATGTAAAGTACACAGCAGTATTGCAATGCTCAGATAGCTGGAGCCCTGTCTGTTGGTTTCTGTGCTAAATTCTCTGCTTGTATTTTCTCTGATGTTCAGGGTGCTGACCTTTCCCCTGAACTAGTGAATGTAAATAAAAGTAGGATTGTTAACCCTTTTTTGAGCAGTCTTTCTTTTAAAAGCAGATCAAAGAATCTGCGCTAGCAGGCTGACCTGGGTATGCTAGGGTCCTTGCTAATACAAAAGGGTGAAAGCCCTTTCACCAGAGGTGCTGGTCCTCCCTGAACACCTTATGCACATGGATGTGGATTAGAGCCATACAATATGAGGAAGCATCAGTGGCTTGTGAATGTGTCACTGGAGAGAGTACTTGGGATCAGTTGGAGAACTGAAATATTGTTAAGACCCAATGAACTGCAAGATTAGTATATTTGATATTCTTTAATGGGAAGCAGCTCTGTTTTGGGGGCTGCATGGAACTGGATTGGCTACTACCATTACTGCTGCTGCTGCTATTGCTGCTACTTCTACTAAATAACAGAATTGAGACTTCCTGTCTGATTTGATGATGCTTAGGCTGGTGCAGCTTCCTTGTTTTGTCCTAAAATATGTCAAAATAGACTTAAAAAAACCCCTAACAACCTGGAAATAGCAAAGTGATGGCTTTTTTATATACAAGTTTTTTCATTTCTGCACTCAGGGGTCTACCTTGGCTAGGTGGCTATTCAACATATAATTGCCTCGGGATGCTAGATTTTGTGACTGGGAAAGAAGTCCAGATTTCTAGTCAAGGCAGGCCAAATTGGTTTTCCGTACCATCCTTTTCCTTTTTAGCCCTCAGGGTGCTCCATGCTGTTATGCACCGCTCATCTTGAACTAGTTCAATGTAGTTTTTCTACACTGTTACCTCTCCTCCTGCTTCCATTCATATCTTGCTCATCCTCTTTACTAGACCTCAAAATCAAACTGATTCATACTAAGGTATGGATGACTGGCAGTCCATTTTATGTGCCTAGAGATATTTTGCATTTTAAATCAGGAATTTGTTAACTATAATGAGTCTTTAGTGAACAGAATTTCATATAAAATGAAGTGAAGAATTTTAGGTACTGTGGGGAATATTTTTGAGTAAAAGAGACTTTTCACCCCCCTTGAGTAAGGCTGACCCTGCTGCTGGTCATATAGAATCCTGTCTTTTTCCTTTAAGGAAGAGAATCAGGCCATCTCTAGTTTACTGCATCTTAGAATGTAATATTCCTCCTAATCCCCCCTCAACTCTAAGGTACAGGTTGTTTTCTGTTCTGTCTTTGGTTTTCTAGTGTTTAGTTTAATTCCTTTGTTTGTTGAATTATAATGAATTGGAGGGCCTGATTGCAAATAATTTGATTGATATGGCATTGGAAATCTGACTAAGACTCACAAAAAGGCAACAGAGGAGCACCCTATAATTCCTTTGTGTCAGAAGAGCAGCACGGAGTAATAGGAAGCTGCTGCTTATTATTTCTTTCCAATAGATGAAATATGAAAAATCATTGGATTACACTCTGTGAAATCCTCTTGATGTCTATTCACTCAAAGTAGGGCAGAAATATCTTGACAGTCACGAAGAATTCATGCTCCAATATAATCCAGGGACACTGCTGACATTATAGATGCCCATCTGCTAAACTCTTTTGCCTCGTGACTGTGATAGGAAGAAGGTATAAAGCTTAGTTAATGCTTCCATATTGCCCTTGGCCTCTTATTCCCCCATGGAACAAAATATGTGCTTATTAAGTCCAATGGCTTTGCATCCGATATTTCTATTGGTAAAAAAGAAAACCAATAATTAAGGAGAGATTGCACACCTCAATATGCCACATTCATTATGCATGACTCATAAGCATGATCCCTTTTCTCCTCGCTGTGCTAATGGGGCCAGTCCATAAGGTAGAAGAGTTATGTCTGGGCTCTCTCTCTCTTTTTAACCAGTCTGCTCTCTATTCATTATCATTACGCAGGGCCATTCCTGCTGGTCTATTTTTGCTGTTAATAGTTCTGCTGTATGCACCTAAAAACACACGGCATGAATTAAGTCTTTCATATCAGTTTTTAAATGAATTTACTTAAAGGAAAAATAGAGATTGACCACCACTTCCCTGTCTCATTTGCTCCCTCTCTTAGAAGCCGCTGTGCATTTAAATGAGGACCTGCCATCTTATCAATGAATTAAAACAAAGCCTAGGTCTTACACTGTCCAATTGATAGTAATTCCAGCAATATTATGCTGTACTAGAAAGAGGCTTGACTTTAGATTCAGAAAACCTGCTCTGTTACCAACTGTGTAGCCTTGGGTAAGTCATGGTCAGTGAGAAAACATTTGTGAAAGTGCTTAGCACACTACCTGTCAGTATACAGCACAATGTCAGTATGTAAATGCTTATTCTTTCATCTACTTTCCCCCCACCCCCACCCTGCACACATAGACTCAAATGTACCATTGGATCTGTGATCTCAATGATGTTGGTATTTCCTGCCATGATTCAGATAATGATCCATTCATGCCCTCTCATCCCGTGCAACTCTTATCATATACTAGCATTTATAATGTTTTAAGGTTTGCAAAGAACTTTACAAATATTATTGCATTTTCTCTTTATAATAATACTGGGAGGTAGGTGCTTATTATTATCTTTATTTTCCAGATGAAGAAACTGAGGCAGACAAGGGTTAAGTGATTTGTCCAGAGTCACACTGTTCATACGTGTCTGAAGCTGTATTGAACTCAGATCTCCTGAATTTCAGGCCCAACACTTTATCCACTGTACCACCTGGGTTGCCTCATCTAACTATTGTCCATTTCCCCCCATAATTTTTCCACAGAGATTCCACCTACTTTCCCACTTTACTTTTGAGTTAGCAAGAAGATGAGTAGAGCTCTCCACAGCTATTCATTGTTCCCCCTAGTTGATGACATGTGATAAACTCATTTTTCTTTCATTTTCAAATGTAAGCTAAATTTTATTGATGCTTCTTAAAATACCTAAATTCATTTACAGGTACATTTACCACCCCAGGATTGTCTCTCCCAGTCAAACACTTCCTTGAAATAAAGAAAAATAATTGACAAGAACACCTGATCATTCTGCCTTAACATGATTTATTCCATCTTTCTGTCAAAAAGAGACATCTCTTGAATCATAGAATGTAAGATTTCCCCCTAATACACTCAGCTCCATGAGGGCAGGGATTGTTCTGTAGTTATATCACTAGTACTTAGCTTAGTTCCTTGTTTTTCCTTTGGAGTATTCAATTGTCAATAATATCATAGACGTGGCAGTAGGGATCTGGCCAAAACTTACTACAAAAGATGATAAAGGAGGAAGTTTCAATTCTATTTTTGATTTCTCATTGACTTAGAGCTTGAATTTTTTTATACCACCTTTTCATTTCTACTCTTAATGAGGATTGTACATGCTACTGCCCTGGTTTCACTTACTATTTTTATTGTTGTTGAGTCTTCTGGTTGTGTCCTAGTCTGGGTTTTCTTGGCAAAGATACTGGAGTGATTTGCCATTTTCCCTCCAATTCATTTTGCAGTTGAGGATCTGCGCCAAATAGGGTTAAATGACTTGCCCAGGGTCACACAGCTAGTAAATGTGTGAGGTCAGATTTGAACTCAGGAAGATGAGTGTTTGTGGTTCCAAGCCCAGTACTCTATCCACTGGGCCACCTAGCTGCCCCCATTTACCATTGATTCTATATTAGCTCAAAAACCATTTCCCCATGTTTCTCTGTATGCTTTATATCCCTGTCTTCCTGTATAGTAATAGTCTATTAGGGAAATTACACGATGGAGTAGTTAGAATGGCGGGCCTGGAGTCAGGAAGACCTGAGTTAAAAATCCATCCTTAGATACTTCTTAGATGTATGACCCTGGGCAACTCATTAACTCTGTTGGCTTCAGGTTCCTCATCTGTAAAATGAGCTGGGAGAAAAAATGGCAAACCACTTCAATATTTTTGCCAAGAAAACCCCAAGTGAGGTCATTTTGGACACAATTGAAACACCTGAGCAACAACAACAACATTCTATCACCATTCATACCATTACAGAGTTTAACGCAATGACTGGCACATAGTAGGTACTTAATACATGTTTATTGATTGGTTGATTCTTATGCCACATTTTTAGTCATTCTCTTATTGATGAACATTTACTTCATTTCTAGTTTTTTCTTTTACCACAATGAGTCATGTTGTGACTATTTTAGTCACAGTATATTACACCTTTATATTTAATATACTTAACATTTAATATAATATATTTAATGCACATTTATATTTATATTTAATATATTTGATTCTGTCTTTGACCTTCTATTGGCATATGTCCAGTAGAGGGATTTATCAGGTCAAAGGATAATATGAAAAGTTGAGGCATTTTTTTTGTCTAATTCAAAATTTATAGCTGCAATATTTGAATCTATGGCCAGCTCTACTAATAATGTATTAATGTGTCTTTCTTACCATGGCCCCTCCAGTATGGGCTATTTGTATATTTTGGTTATTTTGCTCAATTTACAGGATGAGAGGCAAAACCTTGTAACATTCTAATTTACACTTCTCTTACTATTATTGATTTAGAGTATGTTTTCAAATTGTAATTCATACAACTTATAGTTTGCAATTCTTTCAAAAACTACTCTTGTATTCTGAACACTTAGTTCTTAGGGAAGAAACCCATCTTCTTTCGTTAGACAATTCTTTGATGACATCCTTTGTTTGGGTTCATCTTCAGAGCTGCTTGTTTTCAGTGTGTTATGGCCTGCTCACAACCATCACTAAAGTCTTAATTTTTAAGTTTTTCACTGACTATACTCATGCCATGACTTGCAACCACACAAAATGAGTGCAATATAGGTATTTTTAAAAAAGAATCTTTGTTTTAGAGATATGCTTGGGGGTCATTAAGGAAGCTTTGCAATTTTCTGAAGGTAATTCAGCTTACTCTTCCTTTTCTTCTTAATTCTGGCTACAACTTATTTTCTAGATTTCATGTTAGTCCTATCTGTATCAGTGTGTCTATACAATTACAACAGCAACAATAATAACAGCTAACATTTATATAGTGTTTATTATATGTTATTCACTGCTGAGCACTGTACAGTTATTCTCTCATTTGATTCTCACAAAAACCCTCAGAGATGCTATTATTATTCTCATTTTAAAGATAAGGCAACTGTATATTTATATATTGATAAACCATGTATTTATACTGATGGATGATTGCTATAGGTTGTCATTTGTTTCCATGTCATAATGTGAATAGATATTCCTCATCGGCTTAATTTTTCCTGTTTGAATGGTTATATCAAACTATCTTGAGTGGTTATTGGTTTCATCTAAACAGTTCTGCATTGTGCTGGTGTTTGATACAACCAGTATAATATCATCTGTAAACAGGAACATCTGGGGTACCTTACCATTTTCAAGCAACCTTGCATAATTTTTGATGTATCCATGGGAGAAACCTTGTTATGAGAGAAATTTTAAGATGGCATTTCTTTCAGCTGAATCAGTTATAAAAAAATTAATAAGCAAGGGGATCTTGGACTCACTACATATTTAATTTAATTATGTGATGGTAAAGATGTGATTTATTCTGTAATACTGCTTGGGAAAATCTGTCTGTTTTCTACTAACACTCCGGAGGATATCCTCTCTCTCTCTCTCTCTCTCTCTCTCTCTCTCTCTCTCTCTCTCTCTCTCTCTCTCTCTCTCTCTCTCTCTCTCCTCTCTCTCTCTCTCCTCTCTCTGTCTCTGTCTCTGTCTCTGTCTCTCTCTCTATACATACATATGTTCTTCTAAAACTTAGATATAGATGAGAAAGTAGACATATAGGTTTGTTGCTGTTGAGATTCTCTTGGTTGCGTCTTTGATAACTTCCTCTCCTTTAGATACCTTGTAAATCGAACCCTCATTGTCCTCTACTTGTGTCACTTTCAGCATGGACCTCTTCTATGTACACTTGGTCTGGTCCAATTGTTTTTTCCACTCTCTTCTTTTTTGTGTCACTTTTATATCTTTGTTAAACATGTCTGTGACTATGATATTAGAATGCAGTAGTGGTAGCTCTGCTTTCTTGAAAGTGAAAAGACTTTATTGTAAACAAATATTTTTGTTATATCTTTACAAAGGTTTTTTCAGCTTTCCTTTCCCCCTTCCTTTCTAGGTTCATTTTTGATTGTTCCAAAGCTGTTTTTATTTACTTGGTTTCCTAGAGATTGTCTAATCAAGAGGTGGGGCACAAGTGCCCCTGGAAAACTATCCAGCATCGTATGGAACCAGATTAAAATGTAATCAGAAAATATTTAACAAGGTAAATAATGCAATGCAAGATAGATATTATTTTGTGGATTTCTTAATTAATCTGTAGGATTTATTTCTATTTGAATTTGACATCACTGACACAGCCCATCCTTTTTATTTTACAGTTGGGTACATGGAGACCCAGAGAGAAGGAAATGACTTTTCAATGTCACACACAGGTAGCAACAAAATCAAAATTTAAATCCACATACTCTAACTCCAAATCCATTGTGACTTCATTCTACCATTCCTTATGTTTTCTTGTTTACCCTCAGCCTATTTCCTCATCTTTAAAATGGGATCAATAATAATTGCCCTACTTACCTCACAGGGCTCTTGTGGAGATCAAACTAAATAAAACATCACATATAAGCAATTATTGAGTGATATCTTCAAGACTTTTCTCATTACACATTTCTTTGTGTAATTGTGTAATTTCTTTGATCACATTCAGTACTCTGATAAATCTTCATAGTCGCTTATTTTCAATGCGTTACAGCTTGCATCAGTAGATGCTTAATTTTCTCCTAAATGATGCTAGTTTTAAAAAAAATTTCCCAGACTATGCTAGTTCCATAGCTTACAGTCATATAAAATGAATGTACTACAGGCATTTAAAAAAAGTGACTTCATTTTTGGGATATGGTATTGCTACTAAAATTCTTCTCCAATGCTTCATCAGGCATATGGAGGTGACTCCAGGTGTCAAACACCATGTTTGTAGATTACAAACTGTAGAAAAACCTAGTAAACTGGAAAAGATTCTAATATGAGATTGATGACAAGTTGTATGTCTATTATCTCAGTATTAGCCCAGATAAATTCAAAGAGGTTCATCCCTATAAAATTGATCAGTAGATGATAAATTTTTTTTTTTTTGGCCACAGAAACTCATGAAATTTGCCACTAAATTGTAGAAAGTATATATATATATGTGGAAGGAATACTCACCTCAATAAAATCACAGATCTTTTGAAGTGTTCAAATAATGAAATAAAAGCAATTTTTATATCAACTCAACCATAGTCTGATAACAACCGAACCACAGACTATAGTCTGTCTTAACATTCTACTCTGGAACTCCTATGGATTCTTGATTCAAGGTGAAGGTATTTCTGAGGAGGGGGGATATGCTTCAATTGTGAATTGAGCCCCTACCTCAGTGTGAAACTGGGGACCTCTTAAGTCAATTTGGGTCTGGATGGTTGGTTTTTACCATGTAGCAAAAATCTGTCACCACAGCATAGTCAGTTAAAACATTGAATTGGAACAGAATTGGATGAAACAAATACCAGAAAAATTATAAATGATCATTTTCCAAATGAATACATTCCCATTCTCTACTTCCCAATATGTTCTGGAGACAAAGCTGCCTTCTTCTAGCACCTTACCTGCAAACTGGGGGAAATCTACACAGTAGCTTGGAAGTCATGAACCCTATCAGTTTTAACTCACAGTAACTATATTCCCCTGGCTGTTGCTAAAGCTGTCTCTGTATTTCTGTTGCCCCACCTCTTGAAAATTAAGGGATGAACCTCTTTGAATTTATCTGGGCTAGTACTAAGATAATCAGCATCTTGTCCAGAAGTAAACCTAGGCATCCATTTTGGTTTCGCTTGTCATCCTCAGTGTCTCAGGACTTCCTAAATGTCATGTCTGCATCTCTTTCTCCATGAGGGTCCCCTTTGGATTTTTAATCCATCTTTATCTTCCTAGAATTCCCTTCTTCACAGTGATAAAATAT
Source organism: Pseudocheirus occidentalis (assembly GCA_028646575.1). NCBI lineage: Eukaryota > Metazoa > Chordata > Mammalia > Diprotodontia > Pseudocheiridae > Pseudocheirus > Pseudocheirus occidentalis. Next base: position 73,329,456 of record CM053601.1, on the reverse strand, counting down.
CTCTTGTTCCCAGGCAGCAGTCTCCTGGGAATCCAAGGAAGACATTGGATGATCTTATAATACCTATATAGCATACAGAAAAGTATAGACTCACTATTTCCATGCCACTCATTATAGTAACTTAGGGTTTTTCCTCTCCTTGGAACAAGATTTAACTTGTTCTGAACCATGGTACAGATATTACTAGCTGTATTTGATAATGAGGAATTGAACTCCTACCCAGAAAATGCTGAGAATTTTAAAATAAAATGAATATGAAAGATTTCATTCAACTCAAATGTATTTAATAAAACTCTGCTTCATTGGGCTTCAATGACTAAAATTCTGGATGGGAAGATGAATTATAAGGAGAATAAAATGCATCAGTCTCTTAAACTGATATCACCCCCTCCTCATATCTATTGACATCAATATTGTCTAAACCTATTCAGCTAAAAAAAAGTTGATATGAAAGCATGTGCTATATCCTGCCCTCTATTAGTTAAACAAAGTGGATCGGATAGATTGTAAATATTAATATTGACTGCCTTCTTGATCCTTGGAGGCCAAGAGTGGGGAACATTGTAGAACAACCTTCTTGAAGGCTTGTATGCATGTAGTTTTAGATAATATATAATTATATGGCTGTCCTTAATTTTCTTCAGCATCTAGGGCATTGTACACAAAAGGGACTTGATATATATTTGTTGAATGAGTGGATAAATGAATCTCTATGTCTGTCTAAAGAGATTTATTTGTTGATCTGTGGAGGAAGGAGTTAGGGGCGGTGATACAGCTTTCCTGAGTTGACTTTTAATTGTCTTTTTAGTTCATGAGGGAGTTATATGAGTCACATCTACAAAGCTTTAAATTAGGCATGGACACCAATGCTTGACAACAATTGTTGGTGTTGGTTCACAAAAAAACATCCAGAAAGAAAAAGAATTGAATTCAGGCAAACGATGGATCAGTTGCTTTCAAAATGGAGTGTTTGAGTATAAATCTTTAAAAAATGCCACAGAAGCAGGGATAAGACCCCTATTACCAAACTGCAAAATCTTGGAGCCACAGGGACCCCAGAGGCCATCTTGTCCAATCTGTATATGAAGAAGGATCCCCTCTAAATCAAGCTGATAATCATCTAGGCTTTACTGAATGACTTCCATTGAGGAGAAACCTACTACCTCCCAAGGTAGACTATTCTACTTTGGGAAAATCTACATCTTTTTCTTTATTCTATGTCTGTTTTTCTCTCTACATTTTGCAGTCATTGCTCTCAGTTCTGCCTTCTTGGACCAAGAAGAGTATGTATAGTCCTTCTTCCACATGGCAGTCTTTGAAATACCTGAAGACAATCCTCAGGCTCCCCATTACAATTGTAAACCCCCAGGAGAGTAGCTGTTGCTTCATTCTTTGCACTTAAATCCCCTAGCAAAATGCCCAACACACAATAGGTCCTTAATAAATGCTTGTGGATTGACAGATAATTCCCCTGAGTATTCTTTTCTCCAGGTTAATTCTCTTCAGTTCTTTCAGCTGATCCTTTTATGGTTTGAATTACAAATGCTTCACCATTCTAGTTACTCTCCTTTGCATGTCTTAGCAGTGTCTTCTTTATTAAACAATCACAGCACTACAGAAATGGCTTAAACTAATTTTTAATAATTAACATACATCCCCCAATCCCCAGAAAAATCTGCGGCAGGCTAAATTGCTATAGGGTTTTATAGAAAAAGCCAGAATGATGTGTTCTTTGGATTTGAATGTTGATGGATATGCTTTTCTCCTCTGAGAAAGTGTTGACCTATTGTGTGAGGAATGTGGAGATAAAGATCATCACATTTTGGACAGAAGAATCTATGTGAATACTTTGTATTCCACACTGACTTTTGACATTTCATCCTATATTAATTGGTTGAAAAGTGGTAACTGCAGTTAGTTAGCCAAAATTTGGGTTTGATATTAAAAAAAAACTGATCTAATTGATCCACTGAACTGATGAATTAACCTGGCATAGTGGCTAAAGGGATAGCACTGGAATCAGGAAAACCTGTGTTTAAGTTCTGCCTCTGATAGGGACTTTGTTGTTCAGTCTTTTCAGTCATGTCTGACTCTTCATGACTCCATTTGGGATTTTCCTGGCAAAGATACTGGATTGGTTTGTCATTTCCTTACAGGTGAGGAAACCGAGGCAAACAAGATTAAGTGACTTTCACAGGGTCACATGGTGAGTTAGTGTCAGAGGCCTGATTTGAACTCAGGAAGATGAGCCTTCCTGATTCCAAGCCCAGTGCTCTATCTACTGTGCCACCTAGTTGCTGCTGATAAGGGTTAGCTGTGTGTGTTTTCTCAGTATCCCAGACAACTCTCTCAGATGAATAGTTAAGTGTGCGTTGTTGAACTGTATCGGTAGATGGAGTATCTTTGGGATTTCCCCATAAGGATGGAATCAAAAGAAAACCCTGCCTTATTGACAATACTGCATTGTATTTTGGTCTAACATCTTGGTGTGTCAGATGACTTGTGCTTGAACCTTGGCTCTGTTGTTGAAGCTACGTGACCTTAGTTAGGTTACTTTTAACCTCTGTTTCCTAATCTATAAGATAAGAATGGCATTTCTTGTATTACCTATGATAGTGCATGGTTGTGGGAATAAAAAAAGAATATATATATAGTATATATACATATATGTATAGTGTGCTTTGTGGCTGCTAAGTTCTATAAAAATGTAAGTAAGTTTAAGAAATGTTGCATTTGGAATCAATACCAAATCTCAAATTCTGGCTCTGCTATTTATTGCTTATGGGATTTGAAACAAATCACAACCTTTCTGGGCATCAGTTTCTTCATCTGTAGAATAAAGGCATTGGAACATATGACCTTGATTGCCCCTTCCATTTTTAAAGCTATGGCCCTGTGGTTCACATGGAAGCATCTAGTAGTGGATGGATGGGGAGCTTGCTTTGGAATCAGGAAGACCTGTGTCTAAGTCCTGATGCACCCTACTTGTGTAATCCTACCTAAGCGAACTGCTTAACCTCTCAGTGCTCCTAGGTAACAGTCTAAGGTTATAAATTGCAGAATGGTTGGCAGTATGTGCTTGCAGAGGGTATTTATTTCATTATCTTTGGCTCCCTATACCAATGAAATCATCACCCCCTCCCCAGTAATCCTACTGGTATTGTTGGGTGGGATCATCATTGTCGTTGTCATCATCATCATCATCATCATCATCATCATCATCATCATCATCATCATTTCCAATGTAAGCTTGGCTCCTACCCAAGTGGGGTGGGAGAGAGGCAGCCATCCCTGTGCTGTGACTATCACGTTTGCTCACAAGGACTAGACTCATTGGCTATTCACTCTCCCCCTTCCTCCCCCACTCCTTATTAAAAAAAAACAACAACAAACCAAAATGAATTTGCCATACTCAGCAAACTGACTGGAGTACATTCTGAAAATGTGATACATATTCCCAATCTGGAAGTCCTTCAAGGGCCTGGGGAGACATAAGCACTGTCCCTTTACTTATTTCCCTAGGGCCATATAAGATTCTCAAAACAGTCAATGTGGCATGATCTAATGCAGTCCCACATGTACAGGTGAAAATCATGATCCTTCCCAAATATAGCTTTGCAGATTCAACAAAGAACATTTTTTTTTTTTACAAAATTCATCAACGATACTGCTTGCTTAGTGCTTAACAAAGTGCCTGTCTTGGCGCTTAAAATTGTATTGCCCCAACCCAAGGTAATAAGGGAAAGAAAAGGCAGAGAAAAGCTAGCTTCCTATCTCAGAAGGAAACCTGATCTTCGCAGAGCTTGGAAGATGACATGTAGCTCTCCCAGTTCCCCTCACTTACAGCCTTCATTGACCTCGGGTAGGAATGTTTCCATCATGCTCGAATGAATCAATCAATAGGGAAAATGTTTTCTTCTGTATTTCTCTCAGACTCAAATGACCTATTATCAGTACACTGCTGTTCTTGGAGGGTTGGGAGGGATGTTTGGAAGTGCAAATGAAATTTTACAACATGTCTTGAGTTCCATGCATGAAAAGAATCATGAAAGTGCTTATAAATATTCTTAGGCAGAGAGCTTCCTGCTCCACTAAGTTTCCAAAAGCCTTGGTGAGTTCAGGTTTGAACTTTGTCAGGTATTCTACAAATTGGTGACAAAATGGGGCAGCCAAGAAAACTTTGCATCCCACAGAAGCATTACCATAGAGAGGGCATTCCCTTGACTAGAAGTAAGCATGCTATGTATAAAAAAGTCTGATTCTCCCTAACTTAGCTCCAGTCTTTTAAAGGAGATTTTCCTCTGCACACCTTGCTGTTACCCCAACTCTACTGAAATTGCTTTGTATGAACTTTGTGCATATTTTGTATTTACTTATCATTTTATAGGTTGCTTTCCCCCAAGTAAGATGTAAGCTACTTGAGGGCAGAGACTTTTCCCCCTTTTAATCACTAGCAAAAACATAATGCCTAGCATACAGCAGGGACCTAATAAATGCTTGCTGGATCAAGTTGAAATGTTAGGATTATGTGATGATGCCTATTTTGTTGATCAATATATTTACTCGTAAATGCCTCCAACCTTCTACATTGCATTAATCCCCTATTCAGTCGTTCCTGGTTAAGGCTCAGAATTACAGTGTTACCATGCTGCCTCTTATTTTTCTGAAATTTTTCATTTTTCTCATCACAGCTTTATTTCCCATTCTTCTTGGTATACTTTTCTGTCTGTAGTTAGGGATAAGAGCTTTCTTGGGTAAGAAATAGGTACTCTAGGAATAACCTAGTCCATCTTCATATTCGACCTTATTTCTATGAAAGCCAATGGGAGTCCTTGAGAAGACTGACTCATCATTCTTATCCCACCAAGTCATCAATTCCCCAGAGTTGGTCTGCTTTGGCTGTCGTATAGGACACATCTCTTGAGTGTGTTCATGCTTCTTTAGATGATGAAAATGGCTTTTTAGAACTACTGTTAGTCTTTTTCATCAGCTGGGGATGTTTATTTTGGAATCCCTACCATAGCAGGCTGAGTGACTGGGGTCACCTTGGCATACACAGTAGCAGCATACATCTATCAATCTGAGATCTAAGCATGATCAAGCTTGCTCTTTGAGAAGGGACAGGCTCATTCCCTTGCTTAAGATTTATTTGCTATCCAATATCAATGGCCTTTTAAATCTCATGCCTATATCTGGAGTTTCTGTAGATGCCTAAGTCATTTCTTGCATATTTCCAAGCATGGTGGTTGTAATTTCACAACAACAACAAACAAGGCTGAGTGGAGGTCAAATCCATGAAAACTCAAGAGCTGAGCCTCAGCATGGCTAGGGGAGGTCTAGGGATCCTTGATTTGTTGCTACATCCTTGTCTTAGAAAGGTAGAATGTGTGCTATGTTCTGTCCTCACCTTCCTCCACCCCCAGTCGCCTTCCAAACCAGCTTCCTTTATTTTGCAGTCAAATGCTCTGCCACTAAGCTATACCCCCGACAGCTTCCTTTATTTTGTAATACTCTCAAGTTACACCCCACAGAACACTATATTGTTACAGGATTGGATTTAGTTGTTTCATGCAAATACAGCAAGGATTGGAGATGTTATGAGTATAGTATTTAGTACTTGACAATGCAGGAACCAAATTTTTAAAGCATAGATCTGATGATGTCCACTCCTCTGCTCAAAACATTCCAGTGACTATCGTCTACAAGTAAAATACAAACTCCTCTTTGGCATTTAAAGCATTTCACATTCTGGTTCCAGTGTCTTTCACATTGTCCTCCCATACGTGCATTGTATCACAACCTGATTGGCCTCCTCAAGGGTGGCATCTTCATACCTTTGCCCAGATTGTCCCCAAGTCTAGAAAGCTTGTCTTCTCTCTTCTTACTTTTTCCCTCTTTTTTGGCTCAGCTTAAATGTTGCTTTATGCAAGAGGTCTTGACTGATCCTTCCTGAGCTATTGTTTCCCCTCACAAATGATTGTTTATTGAGTAAATGCATAGAAATATTATTATTATTAAATATTATTATTTAACAAATATATAAGTATATTTATGTATACACACACATATATACATATGTATTTATATAATATTTACTTATCTGCATGTACTTTGTTTCCTTTGGCAAATATAAGCTTTCTGAGAGCAGGGACTACTTCATTTCTGTCATTGTATACTGGACTAGGACAGCATCTGTCACATAAAAGGTACATAATGAAAACTTGAATTGAATTCTTTTACTATAGTGGATAGGATGTGGGATTTGGAGTCAGGAAGAACTAAGTTTGAGTTTTGCTTCAGATGATTGCTAGCTATGTGACCTTGGGTTGATCACTGTCTCTGCCTCAGTTTCCTCAACTGTAAATTGAGGATGATAATGACACCTGTCTCATAGAGTTTTTGTGAGGATCAAATGAATTAAGCATATGTAAGACACTTTGCAAACCTTAAATCACTATATACCATGATAATAATAATAATAATCATGGCAATTATTATTATTAATTAGTTGAAATTTTAAGTTGTCTATGACAGTGGATAAAAGTTAGGTAGCTTCCAGAAGCACATAGAGATGAGGTGCCTTGGCCGTGGTTTACATAGCTGGTAAGTGTCAGATTCAAGATCTGAATCCAGATCTTTTCAATGCTTAAAGAAGACCCATGGGGTTCATTAGTATGGCTACACTCTCCACTGACCTGAGCAGCAAGCTTTCATGAGTGATTATTTTCTTTCTTGTAAACCTCTCCTCCTCTGAAAAAACCAAAAACTCAAACATTATCCCCTGGCAGTGAATATGTTTCAGGAGGTCTGGTCAAGTCTAGGATTCCAGAAATTGCCCAAGGTCATGGTCTAGATGTCCGGACCTTAGCCGCATTTATCTGCAAAGACAAGCTTTCTGAATGGTTGCCAAGAGCTCAGATGTCCCAATACTTTGTAAGAGAATAGGGCTGGAGTAGATTTTTCTAAAGGGTAAGTCTGACCATATCATCCATAGCTCAGTGAGTTCCAGTGGATATCCTTTTTCTCTTCATAAACTAGCCACTTTTTACCTGTCCAATCTTCTTCCATTTTATTGTTTCCCAGTAATCTATCTACCAGTGTTGCCTTCTAACATGGCATCTCATCTGTCTCCATGCCTTTGCAGTATCTGCCTTAGTACCTGGGATTCTTTACCCCCTTTGCCTTTGCATCTTCATTTCAAAGCTCACCTCAAATCCCTCTTTTTTCTATGAAGCCTTTTCCATTTCCTCTCCCCTCCCCAGACACCAAGACCACCCCCTCAGTGTCTTCCATTCATTCTCTGTATCTTGAATCTTCTCAGTTAGTTACACCTTGTTTCCCCAACAGAACGTCAGCTCCTTGAGGGTAGGGACTGTGCCTTTGGCTATTCTTTGTATCCCCAGCCCTTATCATAGTGCCTGGCATCTAGTAAACACTCCATAAATGTGTTCGACTTGTTGGATCGACCTGTTGGAGGAGTGCCTAGAGAGTCATTTGTCTCCTAAGAAGCCTAAAAGGAGTTTAAACCTCAAGGGAGTGGGAGCATAGCTAGTTTAGTAATGTCTGGCCTTGGGGGATACCCTACATTTTCTTGATCACCATTCTAATATCAATCTGTATTATTAGGTAGTAGGATGCACAGTGGGATAGGTGCTGAATTTGAAATCAGAGGATGGAACATTAGATCCTGCTTACAATATTTACTACTTGTGTGACAGTGGGCAATGCACTTAATTTCCCTGGACATCATTTCCCTCATCTGTATGATGAAGGGATGGTTAGATGGCCTTTGAGGACCTTCTGGCTTTAAATCCATGATTCTCTGACCCAAGTTCAAATCCTTGCTTTTCCACTAACTACCTGTGTGACTTTGAGAAAGTCACTTAAACTCCCGAGCCTCAGTTTCTTCTTCTATAAAATGAGAGGGTTGTATTAAGTGACCTGTAAAACCTGTGCACATCTGACCCTGTCGGCTTATCAAGGTGCTGGCTTTGCAGTTTCAACTAATTTGCAAGATTTTGACTGGCCCCCAAGAATACAAATCTCTACCACTAATATTCAATTCTCCCAGAAGCTTCCATTTCCTTTTGTATAGTTTTCTCTTTATCAGCAAGGCCAAATGCCACTGTCTCAACCTTCCTCAAGGCTTCTGGGAGGAAAAGAAGTGTCACTCGAAAATGGAAACACAATTTATATTTAATATTCTCCAAATCACTCTATGAAGCTTATCTCCTTTACCAGAAATTTTGTGATAGCTATCATGGCTTATTTTGTGATACAGCCAACTACTATTTGTGATTTTTTTTAAACAAGAGATCATAAGGTGAACAGCAGCTAGGAAGTCACTATCTGCCTCTGAAGGTATTCACAGCCCTCTATCTATAGAGACATCTCTGTGAGGAGAGGAAATAGACTACGTTGACCTATGATTCTTTTCATCCTAAAATTTCTCTTTTTCTGTGTCACTGCTACAATCTTAAATCACCAAAGAGATTTTTTTTGGCTTTCTGAATTTCAATGAAAGGAGTACGTTCACCTTCACTATTGATCTGCTCCCTGGATGGAGTAAGTCATGTTGTGATGACTGCCTTTCTATATTTATAGAAAACTCACACTTCATAAATGTCAGATGGGCCTCTGTTTTACATAAGGGTCAGTGTTCTACCATTTCAGAGAATTAGTAATTATCTCAAGGAAGCATAAAAACCTGGAAAATGAACAGAGTAGTTTCTTTCCTGTTTCATGGTAGGGAGGGAGAGAGTGAGGAAGGGAGGGAGACAGAAAGAGACAGTCAGAGAGAGAGAAACAGAGAGAGGGAGGAATGGAGAAGATTGGGGTGACAACAAGAGACAGAGAGAGAGAGACAAAGGTAGAGACAGAGATAGAGATGAACAGAGACAGAGAAACGGAGGTAGAGAGGGAGAAGAATCGAGTGACAAAGAGACACAGAGAAACAGACAGAGAAAGACAGTAACAAAGAGACAGAGATAGAATAAAAGAAAGAGACAGAAACAGAGAGGTTCCTTTGTTATCTGTCCAGAAATTTTAATTATGGCTTGTTCTTGGTCAGGTGGCATAGTGGATAGAGCACCGGACCAGGTTCACTTTTGTCTAACTCTTTTCTCTTCTGAAAGAGGGAGAAAATAATAGTATTTACTTCCCAGGGTTATTCTGAGAATCAGCTGAGATAACAACTGTAAAGGACTTGGCGATTCCGTTTGAATGTTGTGAATGTCTTCCATCCTTCTCTCCAACCCCGAACCAACATTGTCAAAACACAGTGTTTAAGCATTGAGCTCAGAAGTAGGACCTCAGTTCAAATCCTTTCTTGATACTTATGATTTTTTTGGCTTGATGCTAATAATTAGAACTGCAGAGAAGTACTAGAAGCCTAGAGAGATGATGACCCTCCTTAGAGGTCCTCAAGGAGGGGATGGACAATCATTTGTTGGGTACTTTATAGTTTTTGTTTAATCATGTTCAATTCTTCGTGACCCCATGTGGGTTTTCTTGGCAAAGATATTAGAGTGGTTTGCCATTTCCTTTCTAGTGAGAATTTTTTTATGTACGAGCTGGATTTGACAGCTTGTGAAATATCTTCCAACTCTCAAATTCTTTGATTCTGTGATAGTTGTATGGCTCTTGCCAATTCTTTTATTGTCTTTGTGACTCAGTTTCCTCTTCTGTAAAAGGAAGATAATACTACCCGAAGCTCTTGCCCCAGAAGGCTTTGTCAGGATCAAGTGTGATGATCTATATAAATATCTTTGCAAATGATAGCATTATGTAAAAACTAGTTATTAAATGATTATTAAATAAAAATGACTAATTATTATCAAAATGGGGATAATAACAGCTCCTACTTAGAAAAGATATCATGAGAATCGAATGATATGAGACCATTGAGTGCTTCACAATCCTTCAAATGATATCTAGAAATGTCAGTCATTATTGTCAAAAGGGATCTTGAAGCCCTTCCTCTGGGGGGTACTATAAAGGGATGGGAGATAATCTTTTTGCATAGGGAAGAAATGTGTAAGAGGAAGGTTTTGGTCCTTCATGCTAAAGGTTACAGTGATGATGATGGCACTATGCTAAACATGTTACTATTATTAACTCATTTGATCCTCATAAGAACCTTGGAGGTAGGTGATATTATTTTTATTTTACAGATAAGGAAACTGAGGCAGGCAGTGGGTATGTGACTTACTCAGTATCACACAGTTAGTAAGTAAGTGGCTGAGTATAGAATTGAACTCAGGTATTCCTGATTCTAGGACCAGGGCTCTATCTATTGTTCCACCCAGAACTTCCTCTGTAGGTGAGGTAGCGACCTCCTTTTGACTATGGTCTCTGCTAGTTCTGGTTTGTTTCTGTTTGGATGACTAATTCTTCAGTCAAATTTCATTGTCCAGAAAATGTGCTTGCATAGACCTTGTCTGGAAGGTCCATCTTGTTCCTTCTTTCCCAACTGATGACTTTCCTCTTTTCTTCCTCTCCCTCCCTTCTCCAACAAACTTTTGGCATCTAAGAAGACCCAGAGGCTCTGATGTGGTTCAATATCAATGGGTGTTCTCTGCTGTACTGTAGCTTAGCATTATCATCTTCATTAACAAGCATTTATTAAGCACCTACACATGCCAGGGGATACAAAGAAATAAAAAAAACCATGGTAGCCACCCCAAAGAACTCAGTTCTGTTGGGGAAGAAAACAACTTTGTAAACTGTGTATGTACTAGCTAAATAATACAGTGTAAATGGGAAGTAATATCAGAAGGAAGGAATTGTGGGATCTTGGGGGTGGGGAGAAGGAAGGGGACAGAGAAAGGCCTCTTGCAGAATTTGAAGTGAGGATTCGAAGTGAATCTTGAAGGAAAGGGGAGAACATAGGAGGTGGAGATGAGGAGGGAGAACATCCCCGGCAGGGGGGCAGCCAGTGAAAAGACTCCATCGGGGAGTGGAGATGATGCAGTTTTAGGTGAGAACAGCCAAAGGGTTAGTATTACTGGACTGGAGAATGTGAGGACAGTCAAATGTAAGAATTCTAGAAAGACAGGACAGGGTCAAGTTGTGAAGGACTTTCAGTGGGAACTTGAGAATTTTCTGTTTGACCCTGGAGGCAGTAATAATGAGCCACCGAGGGTTATTGAGTGGGAGATATGGTGGGGATTTTCTGGTGCTTTAGGAAGATCACATGCTTAGCTGGTGAAACTCAGATGGGATTGAGAGACTTTTCTCAATTGCATCAGATCTAAGAGGCAGCTTTAAAGACCTGGGGTGGGTCAGGCAGCACTGGGCACCTGGACGTGTCTGCTGCCACACTTGGAGATTTCCCTCATTTTTTTCCCCAGCAGGCTGCTGTTACCTATACACACCTGTTGTGCCTTGACTCTTGCATTTAATGACTGTGTTAAAAGATACTGTTGCCCCAGTACAGAGGAACAGTTTGCAAAGCCCCAATCATTTGAGGACAATGCAAATGGATGATTGGATATTACCAGTGACATAGTGCCATCTGTCTTGTTGGCACAAGGATTTGCATTAAGTTGTAGACAGTGATAGTGAGCAAAGGGCTTGGAACTAGAAATCATGAGGCTTGAGTGCTCATCCTGCCTCTGCTGGATGTGGCCTAAGGCTGCCCACCTCTGATTCCTTATTAGCTGTTCCATCATGGGCAAGTCACTTCACATCTTGGAGCCTCTGTTTCATCATCTGTTAAATGGTGGGATTGGACTATGTAATTTCTGAAGTCCCCTCTGATTTTAAAATCTATGAAGCTTTTCATCACCAGTATAAAATTAGTTTCATCTTCCTCCTCCACATCTCTATCTCTGTTTGTGCCTCTGTCTTTGTGTATTTGTCTCTCTCTGTGTCTCTGTCTCTCTCTTAGTATATGTGTCTCTTATTCTGTCTCTGTTTCTCTGTCTTTGTTCCTCTCTTTGTGTCTCTGTCTCACTTGTTTCTGTTTCTGTCTTTTTCTTTCTTTCTGTATGTCTGTCTCTGTCTGCCTGTCTCTCTGTGACTCTCTCTCTCTCTCTCTCTCCTTCATCATCTTATTTTCTGCCACCAATCCTAACTCTCCAGATTTTTATATTTCTATACAAGTGGAATGTATCACCCCAGAGATACCTCCATCCCTGTGGCCCCCTCTCCCAGTTGGTAAGTTCCTTCCCAAGACCACTGTTTCAGAAAGTTCCCAGGTTATTATGTTCATTTCTCTCCTGGCTCTACTCCTGATTTTCCAGATGTTTCCAGCTTGCCCTTAAATGGCAACTTTTGTACTGCCCCTTCTAGTTCTCTTTCATTTGTTGTCTTCCCCCCAGTAAAATGTAAGATCTTTGAGGAAAGACCCAGTGGTGTGCTAGAGTTGAGTTGACTCACCAGAGATGATTTTTAAAATTTCAGTGTGAGTGTGTGTCCCTCAAAAATTAGCAAATGATACAAATAGGGGCTTGGCTTATTGTTTTGTTGATTGTCTAGACTTAAGTAATAGAAAAAATGTTAATAATGAAGATTAAAGGAATATCATATGTACATTTTGTGGACATCCAGTTGTTAACCATTTATTTACTAGCACAAATCTGGTAAGAATTATATTTCCCCCCTTGTATTTGTATTCTCAGAGCTTAGTACAGCTCCTGGAACACAGTAAGTATGTAAAAAATGCTGTATGCATGTATGTAGTAAATATGTACATGTACATCTAAATCTGTTTCTCTGTCTCTATCTCTGTCTCTGTTTCTGTCTGTCTCTCTGTCTGTCTCTCTCTCTTTCACTCTCCCTCTCTCTCTCCTCTCTTCCTATCCAACACACATATAGATGTTCTGAGGGAATGCCACCAATGACTCATTATAGTATTGGGATTTTGGAATAGAGACCCTCCCATGGACCTGTAATTTGGTTGATCTGAAATTTGCAATTTCTTTTCGATGACAGAGGTTTCAACCTGTCCATTCTATGCAGCTCTTGCCTGTAGTCTTTTCTTTAGGAGTTTACACAATCATTGCACTGGGAAACTTTCTTGCTTTCTCCTCACATCTCAAGGATGTAATTGGAGTTAATGTACCTCCCTACAGTTATATACTATTTCATCTCTGATATATGAACAGAGAAGCTCCCCTTTGCCCTTCCCACCCATCTTTCCCTTAGTGTAATTCCAGTGTGCTGATTCCAGTGATTTTTAAAGAACCCTTAATGAAGTCTTCCAGAGTTACAGTCCTCTTGATCTATTTACCCTTATCCTTCCCCATTTTCTTCTCCTTTGTGTAATTTTTTATTTTGGTACCTGTGGGGAAAACAGAGAAATAATAGAAAATCTACACTGGCATGAAAAGTTCAGGATGAAGTTGTCATTCTAGTCAGACATTCATATGTAGAAGTCTTTGCCAGGATGATTTTTGTTTTTACCCAAAGGAGGATGCTTGCATTAATGTTTGTTAGTGATGTTGGTGATTAGAAAAATCATTGGGCCCAAGAGAAGTTACCCATTCTAGATGAATGCAAGACAGAGGACTGATGGAGAGCCAGGGCTAGGGAGGGTCAGGTGCCACCAGTTCTCAGATACATGAACAGGAAAGCCCAGGCTAGAGTAAAGCTTTCAAATCAGGGATATATGCATTGGTACTGTGAGTCATAGTAGCAGGATGCTAGTGAACTGACTTGACTTTACTACTTTATGTCAGGGGCATATACCCTGCTCTGAAAAGTTGGCATGGTTATAAATTGGGTTCATTGTGTCCCCCTCTTGACTTAGCTGCATTGACAAGATGGTGGGCATGGACAAAGCTGGTTTTATCAGGATGCTTTTTGTGACCTGAAAGGAAACCCCAGAAACTTTGGTGGAGGAAGAATTTGCAACCTTAGTAAATAGCAGCACCATATTACCAGTGACATTTGATAGTCAAGAATATTCATGGAGTACAAAAATGTGTGTAATTCATGTGGTCTTCTAGCAAAAGAAAAGAATAGCATGCTTATAGTTGCTGGTGAGCCACTCCTAAATCTTGGGGTATGGATCTCTACCAGATCAATGATGATGACTTACAGATACTCTCAAGGAGACAGATGACTGAATGTGCTTTGCTTTTTATCCCACTGACCCAGTCCAGTGATAAGTGGAGCCTGATTTTGATCAGCTGAGGTAGTGCCATGCGACTGAGCAATGTGATAGTAAATGAGAAGGCTGCTAAGATAAACTGCCCTGTACTGCCTACTCACTTCCATCCGTTAGACACAGATTGACTACAGAACATGTCAAGACTGCCAAATAGTTAAATAGGGTTGCAGAAGTGGCAAGTACAGTTGCAGTGAATGAGTTTCTCTTTGGCATTACAACATTAATGCCTTCTTAATTACACTTCTATAGAGGACACATGACTTAATAACCACAAAAACCTACATAACCATAACTGGTTGGAAGAATGTTGAAGAGTCTCCCCAAACCATAAAGAACAGATTACACGACCTCATTGGAGCAGTTCCTTCAATTCCATCAAAATTCTCATTGCAATCAGACTGGGAGAGAGATGAAATCCCAAGACCCCATGATACTGTTGCAGATTTCTGTTTCTGCACGAAAACAAGTAATCTCTGATTTGCACAACTCAGGTATTCCTTGGATAAAAAGGATTCCATAGTTAGCAATTCCAGTGCTTACTTTATCACTGGAGAAAGGTTTGTGGGAAAAAGGATATGGTAAGTTAAATTCCTCTGGTATTGTCATCACTTGGTAAATTAATGGATCATTGCTTTAGTGGGAGATATCTCTTAAACATCATCAAATCAAAACTTTATTTTCAGCTGAGACCCAGAGAAGTTAAGTGACTTGCAGGAAGTTATACAGTTAGGAAGAGAAAGTTCAGGACATTTGATTCTGGCTAGGTGACCTCAGTCAGTGACTCCACTCAGCCTCTCCCTCCTCAGTCCTAAAATGATTTTCTTCGTATATGAAGTTGCATTTACACTCCCTGCATCAGCATTGATGAGGAAAACTGCTTTGTAAAATGTAGTGCTATCATGATTGGTGGGGAGTCGGTCATTACTTAGTTTGGGAAACTGGGTGATGTCTAAGATATTTTTTAACTCTAAGATTCTATGTTTATGTGAAAAAAAATCAAACTCACAATAAACCCAAGCAACAAAAATGGGAGGCTACTTAACTAGTTTCATAAAAGTATATCTCTATGTATATCTGCATATATTATATGCATGTATACATATATAAATGTATGTATCTATATATAATATTTATAATCATGCATATGTACCCATAGTATGTCTGTTTATGTATTATAAATGCATTATGTAGTATACATGTATATCTGAATATATTAAGTAATGTATTTATATGTGTGCATGTATAGATGTATTTCTCTCTATATATATTGATAATGCCAATGCTGATAGGATGATTTCATCATTCATGTGGATACTATACAACACATTGTTATTCTTCCATCATCTTTTGTTTTATTGATGCCTTTTATTTTTAAATAGCACTACTTTCTAGAAGGCATTCTCCTTCCCACACAGTAAATGCTCTCTTGTGAAGAAGACCAGTAAAGCAAAACCAACCAATGTGATGACCTTACCTGACAGCATCCATGCCACCTTCCTTACACACAACACTCCTGTCTGCTGAGAAGGGGACCTGTATTTCATAATTTAAGAAAGTAACATGTTGACTAATACTGGTCCGTATAGTTACTGGGAATTCTCCTTTTTATTGTTCTTTTGTTTACATTATTGTAACCAAGGTACGTATTGTTCTCTTAATTCTGTTTATTTTTCAGTGCATCAGTTCATACAAGTCTTCCCTTTTTTCTTCTAATTCCTTATGTTCATTGTTTCTTATGTCACATTCTTTTACCTTCATGCACCACAACTTGGTCTTTCCTCAATTGATGAACATTTGCATTTTGTCTAGTATTCTACCACCTCAGAAAGTTCTGCTGTGAATAACTGGGCATATTGGGACCCTTTTTTCTGTATTTACCTTCCTATTAATATATGCCTGATAGTGGGACAACTGGGACATAGAGCATCTTTTTTTCTTTTAGTGACTTTTCTTGTGTAGCTCCAATTGCTTTAGCACAGTGCCTGCCACATAGTGGGAACTTAGTAAATGTCAGTTGCTTGACTGTTTTTCAGAAGAATTGGACCAATATGCAATTCTGTTAGCAGTTTGTTAGCATACCTATCTTCCCACAGACCTCCTAACAATCACCATCTTCATTTCTGGCCTCTCTCACCTCTTTGTTTACATTTCCATTAGACCATGAACTTCTTCAGAGCATTTTTTGGGCCTTTATCCTTATTCCTAGTGTTTAGCTGTTGGCTATCTGATTATTTATAAATTTGTAAATAAATTGTGAAGACCAAATGGCATAATATGGGTAAAGCATTTTGCAAGCATTAACATGCTATAGATTTGTACTGTTGTTGCAGTTATTATTATTTATGAATTGCCAAGAGTTTTTTTTTCTTAAGTTCTAGCAAATATATGATACAGTTTTGTTTCAAAGTGTGCCAGGGTACCTGAGCCAATGGAAATCACTGGCTATCTGATCTCTAGCTTTGGGGAAACAAAGTGTTCTAAGGCTTTAATAGAAATCTTTGTACCATAATGTGAAGACTCACTGATGTCTTTGTCCCTCCCTCAGATCTCAAGTGCTCTCCACTTCTTCTCTCTCAGGGAATAGGTTTATCCCGCACAATTAATGCACCTGTGGCCACCCCATACCCACCTTGTGGATACATAGTTGTTATTAGGAGCTTCTTATAACAGCCTTGTCAAGTTGCGCTAAAAGGACTTCAAAACCATGAAAGGAAAAGCCACGTCAGACTAAAGATATGATTTCCAAGGCAACTGATTTTACCTGAAAAAGAAGAATTAAGAAATAGTTGTTTTTAGGAGGGGTGGGTCCTAATGTATGGTTTCACCTACTTGGTGGGGAAACTTTGAATTAATGTAGACAGGCAATTTGTCTGTAGCTTAAAGTTTTGGAGAGTTGCTTGGGGAATTGAGAAGTTAAGAGATTTGCCCATGGTCACAGTCAGAGATAAGATCTGATTCTTGAGGGAAGGAACAATATCTTATTATATTTGTATTCTTTTTCCTCATCATATGGTACATGCCCTATTGATGTTTGAGGATGATAGGGAAGACTTCTAGCTTCTTAGTATCTTGGTCTCTGCTTCTAACAAGGTTAGAGGAGCTGTGAGCTATTAGATAATTAATAATAAGCAAGTCTTTTCACTTATACTACGTAGGACTTCCCCATTTACAACAATCATTAGGTTAGCTAAGTTGTTCTTTCATAAGATCACAGAATTTAGAACTAGACCTTGGAGCTCAGATCTTTAGGAAGATCTGTTCCTATCCTTTCACTTTATAGATAAAGAAAGCAGAGCTGAAAAAGGTATAATTACTTGCTCAAGGTCACATAGACAGAAAGTATCAAGTTCTGGACTGGAACTCAGGCCCTCTGACTTTAGAAGCTATTATTGATGATTATTTCATTGAGTTAATAAATGCCAATTTTATTATTTAAGAAAAGTAAAAGCATCACTCCTTTTGTACATTGTTACAGAAACTGGTAAAAATAGCTCTGTCTCAGTAGCTGAATAAACAATGCATATATATGCAAGGTGAGCTTTTCTAAAATTTACTGTAGTAATTGACTTAAACATTTCTACTCCAGATTGTCTGCCTCATATTACAATTGTATTCAAAAGGAGTCATAAACTAACATTTTAAATAAATAGGGAAAATATTTATTAGCTCAACATTTTAATTTAATCCGTCTTCTTATTCCCTTGGGAAAGATGCAGGTAATACTCTAAATGAAGTCAATATTCTTGGTCAAATGGCTATTTATGAGGTTTTATAAATGTAATAAAGATAAAAAATATAAAAATATAGCCAAACTGCTGTTCACGGAAAGGAGTCTGCAGTGAAAGAAATGGACATTCTTTTGAAGATGTCAGCAAAACAAGTTTTCTCTCTTCCCCCTACCCTCTGGCTTCTGTAAGTCCATAATGTAGGTGGGGGACCCCCAAACTTCCCTAGGTACCAGAATGAATGTATCAGATGACCTGTCTTTTGTTCTTTTATTTCTTTTAGTCTCTGTAGACTTCCTTTTCTCCAGACGAGCCTTCCTCATTTGTAAGGAACCACTGACAATGCTGACTGACAGCTACTCAATAATCATTGAAGAGGTACATTAAAAAGCCAAAGGCTCTCCTTAGAGTCTGCCTAAATGGAGCTGTCCATTGTACTCATTCTCTAACAACAGGAGTTTTTAGTAAATGACAAATATAACCCTTTGGATACTTAATTCATTTTGCTGCCAAGGGCATTTAATCAGGCTCACTGCCAAATGCTAATTAATGACACAAGTGGAGAATTTTATTGGAATTTGTTACTAATATGTTGAAATATAAATAGAAGCTCCAAAGAGAGTGAAACTTGCATGATTATTGAGTTTATTGCAAAGGGAAGGAACACAAACCTCCATTTTAAAGCACTGTATGTGCTGTGATATGGCCATGTGAACAGAGAAGCATACAAAGGAGAAGTTGAGTTTCCTTGTTAAGATGGACTTGTGACAACTGTCAAATTTCCCCATCTGCCAAAAGCTATTTTTTCTTGCCATTTTAAAATGAAATATGAAGAGTGCTAGAATGACTCTTTACTAACCCTGGATTAGCATCTATTAAAAAAGCCATGCAGATGTCTTTCTCATGTATAATTTATCTATCCAACTCATATATGGAATATATGCACCACTTTACTTATGTGCATATATTTGTGTTTTCTCCAAGTGTTTTGTAGCTGCTGATGGTGTGAATTCAGTTATGGATCTCCTACCATCTGCCCCTGGTGATACCCTGTGCTTCATTATTTATTTTCAAAGGAAGTTCACTAGCTGGAGATATAGTTCATGCCCAATATAATAACTGAGGGACATCCTCTGTGGCATGGCACTACTCTCATGTAACAGTGCTTGATATTTTACTTAATCAAAGATGGCATCAGTTGACTGAGCTGAGGATTGACCCTGGGGAACTGAACGATTTAGGCTAGAACTATTGTATACCGAATTTGGACCAGTAGTTTTTCATGTCTGGTTGATAAAAAGCACACAAGCCAGTTAGAACAAAGAAAGCATTATGAAGTAACTCCCTACCTCTCCCCACCTAGATGAGAAGGAACCAACAATTATTACTGACTCCCACTTTTCATATCTAGAATTTTTGCTCTTCTATCAGTCTTTGCTGAATTTACTCTGTCCAAGCTTTTGCCACTATACCTAGGCTCTTATAGCAATCCAATTCTTTTCTTTATCTTGTAGTAGTTGTGGACAAGTTTCTGTCTTCTCTTAGTTTAGAAGACATTAATGGAATTTTTTTAAAAGGACAAATGTCTGCAGGAAATTAAGGGAAAATAAAGTGAAATACAAAGACCTACAAGTGATGATTTTGCAGAGCCAAGAGTGCTTATACTAAAGTAACCAAAGTCTAGAAATAGCTTGGCTTGGCTTGGCTGGTGTTATATATGGGGATAGCAATTCCCACTCTTATTTCTGAAATTGTCATGCCTGGATTGGAAGCTAGAATATTACCTACTCATGTCCCTGGCACAAAATATATTCTGGTCATCAGTACAGTAGAATTTTTTATTCTTTCTAGATCTTGTTTCTTAATCTTCTCTCTGGGGATGGTCTCCTGGTTGAGGAAACCACTTTACTTTATTGCCCCTAAAGATTTCTCCCCTAGATTTTAGGCTATTTCATATAAACCTCTTTCATTATTCCATGAAATATTTATGGTTTTGGCCCTTGGAAATCATGTTATTCTTTCATTTAACCAACTTTTTTTGGTCCTGGTTAGTTAAGATGAAAAATGTTCAGTAGCTGGTTCTTAAGGCCGAATCTACCCATGAATACAATTTTGCTTCATAACCATATTGTTCTGAGTCAGCATCTATCTATCATACCTTGAATGGCTACATATATTTTTAATGTCAGTTGCTATCATTCCTGGAGACTGTCCGTATTTTATCAGTTTTTCCCCAACAGCTAACACAAACCTGCTGTTTCTTACTACTGCAGAACTCATACCCTTTTTAGACTCTCCAATATGTTCCTATTTCCTGCCTGAGGGACACCTCTAGTTCTTTGTAGAGCAAGAAAACCAACAGAACCAGAAACCAGTGATTGATTATACCCTTTCTGGCTCAGTTCACTGCTTTGTTCAATTTCCTGAATTGTCATTGATAGATCCTTTAGGCACTTTTCCATGGTTGGAATTTTTCCAGTATTGTATTACAATATTTAGGCTTATTGGACACCTAGAGCAAAGATACCAGACACTATCTACCCACAGAAAGAGAAAGGTGGTTCTTTGTAGGCTATGTCTACATTCCCCTTTCCATGAATTCTGGAACTGGGCAAGAATGGGATGAAATTTTGCCTCTCTGCATTTCAACAGTTCAGTAGACCTTTATTAATGCTTCCTATGGAACAGACTGAGATTGGGAATACAGAGATGAAAGAAACATAGTTATGGTTACCAAGTATTTGGTTGCCTATATGGGACAAAGTGAAGTAATAATTGGGCAACTAATGAATTTGTAAAAGTATATTCTAATCAAAGGAAGAGGAGATGGGATATTATTCCTAATGGATGGAGTGCTCTCATAGATGAGATAAATGATCTGTTGACATTGAAGTTTAAGAAATTAATTTCTCTCACTTACTGGATTGTTCTCACAGGGTCAGGAACTATAGAATATTTCTTGGTATCCTGTTTCAGTTTCAGGCAAAGGGTTTTGCATATAGCAGATGTTTAATGAATGAATGAATGTGATTACTTACCTTCTATCTTATTTTTTTTTCTGTGTGTGGGGGCAATAAAATAATAACCAGCTATCTGGGACAATAGAAAATATTCCAGACTTGAGTTAGGAAGTTTGAAGTTCAAATTGTGCCTTAGATATTTACTAACTGTGTGACCCAGGCCAAGTTACTGAACTGATGTTTGCTCCAGTTTCCTCAACTGTAAAAAGAGATAATTGCATCTACTCTCAGCGTCCTTGTGAAGATAAACTGAGATTAATATTTATAATGTATTTTTCCCACCTTCAAGTTCTATAGAAATGCTAGTCATTGTTACTATTAACAAGGAATTGGATCCATAGCAATATTCTGCCAATTATGACACAGAAGTGTCTGATCTTTTGGAAGTGTTTTGTCTAGTTCATGACTATCTGTCCTTAAAAACATGGTACAATAGATGTATTTTACACATAGTGAGTACCTAGAAATGTTTTTTTTAATCTTAATTTATTTTCTTGGTTATATCATTCATTTCCACAAGGTTTTGAGTTACAAATTTTCTCCCCTTTTTGTCCCTACCCCCCAGCCCAGAACATTGATCCCACTGTAAGAC
>CM053601.1:73278627-73307503 GCA_028646575.1 Pseudocheirus occidentalis | reverse complement strand
GGAAGGAAGGAAGGAAGGGAGGAAGGAAGGAAGGGAGGAAGGAAGGGAGGAAGGGAGGGAGGAAGGAAGGGAGGAAGGAAGGAAGGAAGGAAGGGAGGGAGGAAGGGAGGGAGGAGGGAAGGAAGGAAGGAAGGAAAGAAGGAAGGAAGGAAAGGAGGAAGGAAGGAAGGAAGGAAGGAAGGAAGGAAGGAAGGAAGGAAGGAAGGAAGGAAGGAAGGAAAGAGAAACAGAGGGAGGAAGAAATCCTCTCTCTTTGAATCTCTGATCTCTTCTCCTTCATTATCTGATCTCTTCTCCTTCCCTATCTTGAGTTCTTTATTGAAAGGAATAGATACTTGCCCCAAAGTTCCTGCCTTTTTTTTTTACTTATCTTCCTTCTAGTTTGCAATATTTGGGTCCAGAAAAGTAATTCCCTTTTTTGCCTTCTCTTTG
Source organism: Pseudocheirus occidentalis (assembly GCA_028646575.1). Lineage (NCBI taxonomy): Eukaryota > Metazoa > Chordata > Mammalia > Diprotodontia > Pseudocheiridae > Pseudocheirus > Pseudocheirus occidentalis. The sequence continues at coordinate 73,307,071 of CM053601.1, read as the reverse complement.
AAGAATGAAATTATCACTAAAGCTGTCAAGAATTTATGAGTTCCTCTACCTTTGGCAGAGAGAGTTTTAACAGATGTCAAGATAATGGAAGTCCCCTATTTTTATATCATGCCTTTATTTCAGTTCTGTGATGTTTCTTTGTCTAATAAATTGTTCTTTCCAGGTAATCTATGCAATTTCTTCTTAATTCAGTCAGTCAAAAAACATTCATTAAGTGTTTACTATGTATCAGGCCCTGTGCTAAGTGCTAGGGACAGCAAAGAAAGGCAAAATACTGCTCATGTTCTCAAGGACCTCACAATCTAATGGGGGGAGAGGGGAGAATACAAACAACCACATACAAACAAAATATATGTTGGAAAAATTTGAGGCAATTAGCAGAGAGAAGTCACTAGTATTAAGAAAACTAGAAAGTTCCCTATGGAAGGTGGGGTTTGGGCTGAGATTTGACCCTATCAAGATAGTATTGCTTCTGTTTTTTCCTCCATTTATCCTCACCCAAATGTTCTCCATTATATTTCTACTACAGTGTTGTTGTTATTTTATTTCTTCATTTCCAATACAATCAAATAAGTATATTTTAAGGTCCTGCCTCATGCAATGCCCTGTTCTAAGCATAGGGGATATAAATGCAAAAGAAGAAAAATAGTCCCTATCTTCCAAGAGTTTACATTGTATTAAGTATAGCTACATCCGTAGCTATGGGTACAGTTAAATAATCTTAAAATATGCTACTCTAATGCTCCCTCCTACCTATTCCATTTCTTTTAAATACAATATACCTTTCCAGAGTCATATTATAATCTTGAGTAGCATCCTACCAAGTCTCAGCCATAACATAGTAGAATGTATTCTCCTTGAGGGCAGGCACTATTTGACTTTTTAATTTGTAACCACAATATCTGGAAGAGTGCCTGACCTATAGCAAGTCAGAACTCCCATGCCAGCTAGTGATGGAACCCACCCATGAGTAATACTTGTAGTTACAGTCTGGGCAAGATATGAAGACAGATGGATACAGTCAGACAGAAAGACAGATAGGGAAGGAAGGAAGGAAGGAAGGAAGGAAGGAAGGAAGGAAGGAAGGAAGGAAGGAAGGAAGGAAGGAAGGAAGGGACACTTGCTCGTTGATTGAGTAATATTAAAAAGATCAAATTTGCCTACTTTTATGGGGCTCATTTTCTTCTAATATCTTTTTTTTAACCAGCTACTATTTATAACATCAGGCTTGGCATGTCTACTGTTCTCTCTCTCCATTTTCAATTTTAAACTTTATCAGATTCACCAAAATAAAGAGAAATTAAAAAGAAAGTTGTTGTTCATCCTCACAATTATGTCTTGACTTGTGTATGAATTGGATTTAAGTGAGGCAGAGCTGTGCAAAGTTATTAACCTCATTCTCTCTTCCAGAGTCAAAGTCCAGTGGCAAAACAAAAGTCAAGATGCCTGGCGATATTGGGCCTAGGATGCAGGGATGACCTTGATGTCTTTGATGGCATAAAAATAAAGTAATTTCAAAAGGAAGAAAGTACTGACAACTAGGAAAATCAGGAGTTTTATTTATGGGAGGTGAGCAAGTGGTTCTACCGAATCTCCCTTTCTCTTTTGAATATAGTTCTATTTAATATGTTAGAGAAATTTTTTTCGAACTACTTAGTTTTCTCACAAGAATAAGCCATGCTTTGCAATACTACCGGAGAAGTTCTTTCCTGGTCTGATTCATAGTGCTGATGTCTAGCAGTATATGGAAGTCTGAAGGTTTCTTCTCCATAGCAATTATTGTAAATGTATATGTTCTTCTAACTCAGATACAGCAAATGTCTAATCCTATTCTCTAAATAGCCTGGGTTAATTGCTTCATTGAATATCCTGTAGCAGCAACTTCTACAACCTAATTTAACATCGCTACTGTCTTGGGGCAGGGCAGTGGAGGTGGGGATTGTTTTTTGTTAAGAAACTGAATCTTTGAACAGTATCTTGAGAGGATGAAGTATATGTTAAATAAACATGGAACTCCTACATATTTATTTCCCCCACACTTCTGCACCTCTTTACCTTCCCTCAAAATAAATGTCATTTTTGCTAACATACTCTAGAGAAAAAATTAAGTTTCACAACCCATTTTCCATGCCCTCTTCTCCTAGGTCCATCTGAACCTTCTTACCACCAAAAGCCTTTTCTCTTTGGAGATATCTTTGTTCCTACTGTTCCTCTGCACTACTTATTCTGTGACTACTATTTAAGGAAACTCCCAGGGGATCGCTTGAAGGTAGGCAGGTATTGCCTTGTTTTGCTTGAATTTGTATTCCCAGAGCTAAGCATGGTTCCCAACACACAGTAAATGCTTAATAAATGTATGGGTTATATCTATGTATTGTCTATGTGTCTCTGTATTGTCTCACCCCTGCCAGGTGTTCCATTGAGCCAAAGCTAGTGTAACAAAATGTAGATGAGCAATCTAGTATTCCTGAGTATAGGTTCATAGATTTAGAGCTAGAAGGGGCCTACTGAGAATCTTCATTTCACAGATGAGGAAATGGAGACCCAAAGAGGTCAAGTGACTTATTCAACTTCACACAAGTAGTAACTGAATCAGGATTTGAACCTAGGTCTTCTAACCTGGTTCATCTAGAACTCTTTCCATTATGAGCAACCATTGCATGACACAAATTATGACTTCCTCCCATGATAAGTTAAATGCAGATAAGAATTATTACAAAATCATTTTCAAAATAATGAGAAAGTATGGAAGCTTTGGAGGAAGGTAAGAATCATAATATTCTTATGGAGCTGTCCTCCAGAAATGAGTTGACCTCATACCACCTATAAAGTTCCCTTCTGTAGAGCAAACAACTCAGCCTCTTTCTTCTTTGGGAGCTGCCCTTACAGGGAAGGTATGGCAAAGCCATCTGCTGCTTTTTCGTGATGGTCTACAGACTGGTTCTATGGTCCAGCTCTGAAATTGCACTAATCACAAAAGCTATGAACTCAGCCAGAAAGCAATAGGTGCCAGAGATGAGTGAATTTAGACCTGCACACACTGGAATGGAAAGCTTAGCCTGGGAGTGATGCACAAGTGTATTTGTATTTATTGATCTGGCCTGAATGCACATTGTCTGATGGAGGTGGGGGGGATATGACAGATTTCATCTGTCTCACAGCCAAGTCTAATTGTATTTTCACTCTGGAATGACCAAAGACAAAAGTGCCCAAGCCAAGCCAGCGACTTCACTATAGCGCCATATGGAGCGTTAGCGACGCGGCTATGGTCGTTGGAAACATTCACTTCAATAACTGGACACAGGCTGCATCCTGAGAAGCTAAAAACAACAATAAGAAATGTTTTTCGCTTAGATCTGAATTATCAGAACATCTGATTCTATCTGATTGTGAACAGGATATTTTACAGTATACCTTTGATTGCTTTGACGCTTCTGTGTGTGTATGTGGTTTAGTTTTTTTTATTGTTGTTTTCTTTTCTTTTGTTTTTAATTAGTAGGAGCTGAATTCATCTGGAACATAAAGCCAGAACCATAGCTAAAAGTTTCAGTGTAAACACCACAAAACACATTCCCAAATCAACTTTGTAAGACAAATTCATTTGTGAAAGATTAATTCTTGTATACCAACCCCCATGAAACCCCTACAAATACTGGTTGTTGGGAGCAGATGAGCACAATCCATTAAAGCTATAGTCACTCTCCCTCTTTTCCTTCTGAAGATATCAAAATGAATTTTACATAAGTCTTATCTGAATATGGCGTGTCAGAGATTAACTGGAGTGTGGCTTCCTATTTTAACCAGTTATTCTTGTTCATTTGAAGCGGAGATCAGTTGTTTCTATCCTTCTAAAGGTTTGGAAGTGCTGTAAGCATCTTCTAAATTTCAGTGCTCTGGGGCAAAGCCCTTGTCAATCAATCCTAGTTATAACTCTACTTAAAATAACCAAGTCATAGAGTGCTATAAACTGTTGAACATTGTCCACAGTGATATTCACTAAAATTGTGCTCAACAATCCTAGGAAAAATCCAAGCAATTAGAAATTTAACATCACCTGCTATACCCTCATTCCATACTTTGGACAAAGCCAATATATACCTGGAATCCCCTAGTACTTGGGGGAAGCTCCCATGACACCTAACCCAACTTTAGAAGGAAATTGCCTTACAAAGGTCTATAAGAAGTCATAATAAGACCAGCTTCTTCAGTGGATTCTAGCTTCACCCTCTCATTCACCTTTCGGCAGTCTGAGTCCTCATGGTCTCCCCCAAAAGAGTGTTGAGTCATTACCATCATCAAAAGTCTATGATGTGGGACAGGAAGAGACTAGGTCATATAATATACCCTGGCAAAGGCTGTCTTAGAGTCTTGGGTCTGACTCCTTACTCATTCTTAGTGCTTCAGGGGACTCCAAGATACTTCCTAGAATTGTGAAATATGTAACCATAAAATCTCCAAGTTTGTAATCCAGACACTACTCAAAGAATGGGATACGTTTTACTTAAAACAGCTTTATTGTGCTTCATGAAAAGGCAAGACCCATTTTGTGCCTTTCACTGATCATAAACCAGCCACTGAATTTTGTTGTCTGACATACTATAATATTATGTCCAATTCTAGTCCAAAACTGGCTATCCTATTGGGGAATGACTAAACAAACCGTGGTATGTGAACACAACGGAATATTATTGCTTCATAAATAATGATGGAATTGAAAGTGGCAGAGGAAACTGAGAAGATCCTTCTTAACTGGTCAAAACAAAGTAAGCAGAACTAGAAGAACCATGTATACTGTAATAACATTAGAGGGAAAAAATCTTTGAAAGACTTTAGAACTGATAAATGTAATGATAAACTACAAGTCAAAAAAAAAAGAGTGAAATATTCTTCCTGACAGAAAGGGGATGAACTTAAAAGATAAGAGATATACATTTTCAGCCATGACTAATTGCCTGAATATATGTATATTGAGGCATTTGTTTTTGTTTTGTATTTTTAATTTTCTCAGTGTAGAGGAGAGATGTAGTAGGAGGGACACATTAACTTTTAAAATACTTATTACTTGAAAACAAAGGAAAAATTTTAAAAACATTCTGTATAATCCCACAAATAAGCACCTACTATGGGTCAGAATGGCGCAAAGTACTGGGAACCCAAAGATGAAAACAGCATAACCCTTCCCCTCATGGAGTATAGTCTAAGAGAAGGGATTCACCACACACACACACACACACACACACACACACACACACACACACACTATATGCACACAATGTGTACAAGGAAGACTGTAATAAAAGCAAAAGAGAGCTCTAAATTTAAGATGTTTATTTTCAAGAAGGAAGATCCAGAAAGGTTTCATGAAGAAAACCTTGAGAGAAGAGAAGGGTTTCAACAAAAAAATAAAAATAAATATAACAATGAGTTTTAATGAATCATCTTAAATTTTGAATGGCTGATCTTTAATCAATAGCTCTTGGCACAGGTGAACACCCTACTCTTTCTTGAAACACTCTTCTGGCAGCCAGGAGAATGCTATTCTCATTCTCCCCCTTCCTCTCTAACTACTCCTTCACTTACCTATTTCAGTTAATGGCATCACTAAGCTCACAGTCTCTCCCACTCAAAGCTTCAGGACCATCTTTAACTTTCCTTCTCCTTCCCTCTTTACAGTCAATCACTCATCAAATTCTATTGCTTCTTCTGACTCAATGTTTCCAGATTTTATTCTTTTCTCTCCATTCCTACTCCCATGGCTGTAGTTAAGGTCTTAACTCTCTATACCTAGATATTACTTTTACTTCATAACACCTACAGATGAAGAAATTGAGACCCAGAGAAGTTAAATGGTGTGCCTATGGTCACACAGCTAGCAACTGTCTGAGGCAGGATTCAAATTTGGTTCTTCCTGTCTCTAGATGTAATTCTCTGTCTCTCCACCATCTAGCTGCTTTGTTATCAGCAAGGAGTGTGATACATTTCTTTTGTATCCCATAGTGCCTAGAAAAGAGTAAAAGCTCAACAAATCTTTGTTGACTGATTGATGAATTTGAACCTTTCAGTTGGTGAGCTGGAACAAGGATGGAAATGGAAGGGTTCCAGGGGACATTTGGCCCTACCCCTACATGAATAAGAATTCCCCCTCCAGTATAGAACTTTTCCTTGAAGGCTGCAGTAAAGGGAAACCCATTACTTCCTGGGTAAACACATTCCACATTGGGATAGATCTGGCTGTTAGGACAATTTTCCTGACATCAAACCTCAGTTTGTCTTATTTCAACCATACAGGATGCTCTAAATTCTGCCTTCTAGGGCCAGGAAGAACAGGTCTATTCTTTCTTCCACATGACAATCTTTCAAATGTTTAAAGACAGGCATCAGGTCCCCATTTAGCCTCTTCTTCTGTAACCCAGGTATCCCCATTTCTTTCTTGAAATCCTCATATGGAAAGAGCTGGAGGCCATTCTCCATACTCCGAATACTCTTCAGCTTACAAGTTTCTTTTTGGACCCAACCTATGATTTCACTGATACGGAAAACTTCCAATAAGAAAATTCATTCTATCAACTCAGATCTGCACCTCTTCTTTAAGGTATAGTCTTAGAAAGCTGCCTGTAACCCTATGAGGCTGAGTAACTTGCTCAGATCACATAGTCAATATATGTCAGAGACAGGGCTAGAACTCAGTTCTGCCTGGCTAAAAGGCTAGCTCCTTTGCTAGTATACATCTTATCTAGTACATGACCTCTTAGCTGAGGCTGAGATAATATAGCTTACTAGTACCTTTCCTAAAATGGCACATTTTTTGTTTTGTTTTGTTTTTTGGAGGGCAATTGGGGTTAAGTGACTTGCCCAAGGTCACACAGCTAGGTTTTGTGTGTGTGTGTGTGTGTGTGTGTGTGTGTGTGTGTGTTAAGTGTCTGAGGCCAGATTTGAGCTCAGGGACTCCTGACTCCAGAGCGAGTGCTCTATTCACTGCGCCACCTAGCCGCCCCAAAATGGCACATTTGATTGAATACAATACTCTCTAGATGTGGTCTGACTAATCAATCAATCAATCAACAAGTATTTATTAAGTGCCTACTCTGTGCCTGGCACTATACCAGGTACTTGAAATTCAAATACAGAAATAAAACAATCTCCACTCAAAATGAGCTCACATTCTAATGGAGAAAACAAGTAGACATAAAAATATGTAACATAAATATAGTATCAATACAGTTAACATTTTTAAAAACTTTAATCAACGTTTTAGCAAACATGTATTAAACATTTTCTATATACCAGGCACTGTGCTAACTGGGAAAGATTGTTGTGGTGCTATCACTCAACTTGGGACTTTTCCATCTCCTCCACCCTGAAGCCTGCTGTCCTAACTGGCAAGTATCTACTCCAGGCCACCATTATGTAATGGGCTCCAGCCATATTCACTATGCTTCTCAACCATCTCTCAAGACTCCACCTTCTCTCCTACTACATTGTTCTCTTATGAATACAGTTCTCCTTCCCCCACCCTACTCTTCCACCAATTTTTATATTTTTTCATTCCTCCACCCATTAGAACTTCAGCTCCTTGAGGGAAGACAGTAACTTATTTGCTAATAGTTATATATTGAGCACTTGACGCAGTGTCTGACAGAGAGAAGCATTTAACAAACACTTTATTTATCTATCATTTATATATCTATCCATCCATCCAGTTAGCTATCAATGTATCATTCTATCTGTCCATCTATCCATCAATGTATCCATCCATCTATCTATCCATCTATTAACGTATCCATCTACTCAGCCAGCTATCCATCCCTCAAACAATCATTGTATTTATCTATTTAACTATCTATCCAGTCAGCCAGTTGACAGCCAGCCAGCTAGCTATCCATTTGTGTATCTATCTGTCCATGCAATGTATCTATCTATCTAGATAATGTGGTTAAGGGACTTTCCCAGGTCACGCAAGCAATACGTGGTAGAGAAAGAACTTGATCCTAGGTCTTGATGATTCTGAGGTCAGGTTTCTGTCCATTACACTGCTCTGCTTTTCCTTAAGTTAAAATCCCTAGATTTATTTGAAATGAACTACCCTGTAGCTACCTCCAGTATTTAACACAGTTCCTGGCATATAGTGGTGCTTAATAAATGTTTACTGATTGATTGAATGATCTCTACCCATCTTGTATTGGTGAAGTTGATTTATTCTAACCCAGGTATAAGACTTTATACATTGATTCCCTATGTTGTTACATGAAAATTTTGCTAACAGTTAAATGTAGGTAAAAATATAAAGTTATTTTTATATGTTTCAACTCTTTAGACTGTGTCACTCTAAAGAGTTAAATATAGATAAAAAATTATAATGTTTAGAGAAAATCAGAATTATAGAGCCTATGAACAGAATTCACAGAATGAAGGCAATATTTAAATCAGTTATCAATATATTTTGGCTGGCATCTCTAAGTCAGCAGGTTAGGGGATCAAGTCCAATCAAGAGAACTGGAAATGTTAAAGATATGAAAGTTAATTGTCTTATACAAAACACTTCATAGTTCTTTGTGCCTTGCTGATTTTTCAGTATTTTCAGTATCTCCACTTTGAAATTTCTGCTTTTTCTCTTAGAAATCTTTTAAACCATTAAATTGTTCATATGTGGGGCTCTAATGATAGAATTAAAAAGCATAGAATTCCCCTGGTCTCATGTCAAAGACAGAGCATCCCTTTCCCTTCCTATCTTGACATAATCACCTTAAAATGAAAAGAAGGTACAAAACATCAGGCCAATTCCTCACAGTCCCTCATCAATTTTAGCTTCTAATGACATCGGTTCTTCACCATTTTAGCCCAAGGGTTCTCAGGTCAAAGAAGTATCTCACTTATTCTGCTTAGTCCCAGAGGGAAATACAGCAGCAATAAACAGACAGAAGTTTCAGAGGCAGATTTTAGGCTTGATGTAAGGAAACATTTCAGAAAAATTAGAGTTGCCCAATAATGAAAAAGGGCTGCCTCAGGAGACAGTAGGTTCCCTGTCTCTGGCAGTCTTTTAAAGGAGAACGAATGATGACTTGTAAGACATTTTAGGAGACTGTTCTTCTTCAGTAATGGTTGGATTTGACCACCTTATAGGTCCCTTCCATCTTCAAAAACCTGTTTTTGGGTTTCTCTCACACATAGCTCAATCACATACCTGAGCTAGAGGTCTGTTCATATCATGCTCATGGTAGGTAATCATTCATCTATCATCATAGACTTAAAGCTCAAGAAACCTTAGAGGGCTTAATCCCAAGTGGTTGAGTAATTTGACCCAAGGTCCTAGGGACAATTGCCAAAACTAACATTTGAACTCAGGGCCTCTGACTGAACCTAGTTTGTCAATCTTTAGTTCTATTTGAGGGGATCAATTGGGGAATGATACTCCTGTGACTAAAATTAACCTCTCTTCCCCACCACAGAGAAATTCTCACTGGGGTCTTATTACTTCAGAAAGTCTCCAAAGCCAAGACTTCTCTTGTAGGAGTGTAATGAATAGGTCAAAGAAAACATCAACCAAACCAGGGAAATGGGGGTGACATGGTCTAATAACAACATGAACAATAGTAATAGCTAATATTCATACAATGCTTTATTTATGCTTTGAAGAGTGGTTTACATACATAATTTGATCCTCACAAAAGCCTGTGAGATCAGCATTATTATTATTATTGCCACTTTACAAATGAGAAATCTGAAGCAGAGAATGGTTACATAGAAAGGGACTGAGAACACATTCGAACCCAGGCCTTCCTGACTCCAAATTTACTGTTCTCCCTACTATACCAGGCTGCCTCCAAATACAAAGACCAAGGATCAAAATTACCAACCACCGCCCCAAGTCAATATCAGAAATTCTCAGATGGTGGAGTCAAACATAGCATGGAACTAGGCAGGAAAACCAGGAGCTATGAATCCAAAACGAAGGGAAAATCTGCACAAAGGAAGATCAGGAAACACCAGGGAAGGTGAGAAAGAAGGATCTTGCTTTGGAAACAAGAAACACATTTTGATCATTTTATTTTACAACATTAGCTGTCATGAGCAATGTCCCCTCTTCCCCTTCCCAGTGAACCAAAAGCTCCCACAGCCACCATTTTCTGTTCTAAAACCCTGAGGGATTTTGGCACTTGAGCTGGAGAGATATTTCTTGTCCTTTCTTGTCATATTTATTGTCCCTTTACCCATCAAATTTCCAGAACCAATCATCTCCACACCACTTGCCTCTGTAGCCTCATTATCCACTCACATCTCAACAGCTCCCCATCTGAACCCATTGAAAGTGTTCTCTCCAAGGTAACCACTGCTCTCTTAGCTGCTAAGTTCGATGGTCTTTTCTCAGGCCTCAACCCCCTTGACCTCGGTGCAGTTATTCACACTATCACCTACCCCTTCCTCTATCATCCTCTGTTCCTTAACATTCTCTCCTCTCTTAGTTTCAAGGATACTAGTCCTTCCTGTTTCATCTACTTACCTGAATATTCCATCCTCTTCTCCTTTGCTGATTCATCATCAATCATTTGTTCCTCTTATTGTTTGAATAACTTCTAATTGAGGAAGAAAGAGGAGCGCTCAAAATTCATTGTGAGCATTTAACCTTAGAAATCAGCTAATGCCACAAATCATTATTGTTTTTTATGATTCATCATTATGTATTATTTATGCTAACCGTTACCTATTATAATTGTTTATTATTTGTTGTTTATTTTACTTATTATTGTTTTGGTGCCTAGACTTAAGAAAGTTCTAGATAAAATGTTAATAATGCACATTAACTTAAAAGTGTGACTATCCTAGGAACATTTTCCCCCTGAGGTCTTGTTTTTGTCTTTGTAGGCCTACAGCACAACTAATGCAATGTCTTATATGGAGTAGGTGCTTAATAAATGCTTATTGAATTAAATTGTTGAAATGAATGTATATTCATAAAGCATGCAGGTGAAGGTTAGATATCATAGTTAAAGTAGAAGTGTTAACACTTTAAGTGAATGATTAACAAAGAATGATTTTCACCACCATCTGGCCCGGTTTCCTGCCATCTGACCACGTTTATGGAGAGAAGTTTTAATAGATTACAATTTCACCTTTGTTCGGCATGAGTGTTTTACAAGTTCTTGCCCAGAATGCTGTTTCTGTTGGGTAGGACATCTGACCTAAAATAACATAGGAGACAGCTAAGATATAGAGACATGTGCTAAGAGGGTGGGCTATTAGCAGCAGACTGGTCTAACATGTATCAGATTTCCACATTGAATATTAAATTGTGCTTTTGTCCTGGAGAGTTGGAAATAATCAAAAAGTGATTATGGGGAAGCTATTTGCAAGATGCGTGGATGGAAAAGGTCATTCTAGATGTCAGATCCATCAGAGAGCTTGATGCAGAAGGAAGAAATAGGAGGAACTTCATTCATCCATCCATTAATTCAATGAACATTTACCAACCACCTACTTTGTGCAAAGCGTAATGCTAGGAAATTGGCTGACTACTAATATAAATAAAAATTCCAGTGGTTTTCTCCTTATAACCTAGTTGGGAGGGAAACTATGGACATAAATAAATGCAATACAAGATTGCATATGATAAATACTGAATAAGCAATATAGGGCTGAGCAAGGAAGACTTCAGGGAGGAGGTGGGATTTGAGCAGGGTCTAGAATGATGAGTAGGACTTGAGCAATGCAGAATGATCAGGAAGTTAATGACATGAGCACAAAGGCCAGCAAAAATGCAAGTCGTGTTTGGAACAAGGCAAGTTGGCCTTTCTATGGCATTAACATTATCCGTTGCATTTGACCTGAATTCTACTGGTTCTCAGTGTTGCCTTTGTTTACATTGTCTTAGCCTTGTATATTCTGCCTAGAATGGAAAGCATATGTAAGGTTTGGCCTGTGGCTAGATCATAGCTGACAGAAATGAGGACCACTGATTAATTTTTCCCAATAACCAGAAGTTATTATGTACCTAACAACTGGCTTGGTCAGCTACATTTAGAGTTAGGAATGCAAGGTTAGCAAACTTAGTTCATCAAACTTCATCTAATCCAGGGACTTAAGGTTAACAAACTTGAGTGATCTGAGTGTTCTTGTGATTGATAAAGGGGGAGGAAGGGATTGCAGTCCCTACCATGCACTTTTTCACTTCCCCTCATGTTCCCCTCCCAGTCAGTCCGTCTTAATCTGCCCAGCAACAACAATGAGAAATAAGGGTAGAAACCCAGGAAATCTGGACTCCTTATCAGGGTAGAATCCTACTGTTTGTTGAAGCTACCATCTTGTATACATCAATCTACAGAGTGAGGCACCTCACATATTTATATGCCTGTGAGTAATAAACAGCTTTCTCCTTTGATCACTCATATTCCTTCTTAATATCTTTTCCATCACAATCCCCTCTTACCATGTATAGGGAACCAGTTAGGTAGAAGGATGAAAATATAGCTTGGAGTCAGATTCAGAAGAGTCTTGGATGCTCAGCAAGAGAAAATTCACTTTATCCTGCAAGCAATGAAGAACCAATGAAATAATTTGAACAAAAAAAATAACCAAAAGTTAAATAAAATTAACATCTGTCCTAGATGAAGACCCAAAGGGGCTATTGTCTATAGCAAGAAAGAGCTAACTATTCTCAAACTATACTCTAGTTATCCATCAACGAAGCCAATTGTTTGTTTCCCAACATGTTATGCCTTGATTATGTGCCATTAGTGACTATTAATAAATTCGACTGTGTTTGCATTTCAAAATTGTGTTTGAATTCCACAGTCATGAATTTCCACTGGAAAGCCAAGCTCAGTCAACACTTTCATATGGAAGTACCTCTGATCAAAGCATGGGGCATGACTTAAACAAATTAAGTTTTGGCCTTTTGAATGAAAGTCTAAATCAGAAGATTCATCAATTTTTTCACTGTTTTTCCCTTCTGGAGTCATTGACTGATTTTTAGCCATAGCATAGGCATTAGTATAAAGAAAAAGTTTTAGAACCCTTCTAAGCATCCTAAATAACTGTCACCTCAATTGAAGTAAGTTTTAATGTCCCTCTTCGTGGGGTTAAAAGGTTCATTTTGGAGTTTGCACAGTTCAGCATCCATCTGTGTGGTTGTAAAGCCCTGTTAAACTTTTTTTTTCTATCAGACTTAATGGCCAACACTGGGTTTTAAAAAACTTTTATGCCAAGTCTGTTCTCTACCTTTTTCCATCACCTAGTGAAAAAGTGAAACTAGAGCCACCGTATAATGAGGTTGTATTAAATGTATATGGTCACCATTGGACCCTCTACACAGATTCTTTTTTCTTTTCCTTTTTTTCCTTTTGACCATTCATATTGATACATTTTGTTTTGACCCAATAGACAGACATTGCCCAGAAAATACCTAAACAAACACCTCCTCCCTGAAATATGTAATGACACTTTCACATGTCACTTTTCACTCTTTTAATTTACTAAATGTCAACAAAAAGGAAACCTACATGCATTAAGTTTGACAATGTGATATTACTGTGCACATGTGTCCGTCATGTTAGCATTATCCACTGGATTTGACCTAAATTTCATACAGTGTTGCTGTACTCTTGTATGGTTTTTTTTGAAGGTTTTTCTCTTTTCATGTTACTTCATTTCACATGACTTCCCATGTTTTCCTGAAGGCTTAATATGTATCATTCCTCTTGAAGAAGCAATCTATCACATTCATAAACCACAGCTTGTTCAAGCCCAACACTGGGCACCTATCTTATTTATTGTTTGAGATTATATCCGGCGATGCTATTAAGGACTGATGGGTGAACATGAGGCTCTTCTTGCTATTATTAACCTATTTAAAGTACTTTCTCAGTATAGAGATCCCTAGAACAAAGGCACGTAGGTGGACAGGAGATGGAGGACTAGACCAAGAGTCAAGAGGACTAGAATTCAATTCCCAACTCAATGACAACTGTGTCACCCTAAGCAAGTCACTTAACCTCATGCATTTTCCTCATCTGTAAAATGGGGATAATAACAGTACCTACCCCATAAGATTGTAGTGAGGATCAAATGATTTGCAAGTTTTAAAGGGCTATATAAATGCTACCATCATCATGAACAATTTAGCAACTCTTCATCCTCTAAATCAGTGTATCTCAACCTATGGATTATGTTCAATTTGTAACAATGAAAATACATCCTGCATATCAGATACATTCATAACAGTAGCAAAATTACAGTTATGAAGTAGCAACAAAAATAATTTTATGATTGGGGGTCACCACAACATGAGGAACTGTATTAAAGGGTTGCTGCATTAGGAAGGTTGAGAACCACTGCTCTAAAGAGTCCTGAGAACTGAGTTAATTATCATATATCTGGTAGTCGACAAAGCTCCAGTATAAAAAGTGAGCTGGCCAAGAAGGAAAGTATCTCACAGACTGAATGAAAAAGGAAGAAATGCATTTTCTCAGACAGGCTCAAGATCAAACAAGGAAACACAAGGAAGACACAAGCAATGTGTGAATTTAAAATTAATTTGCTTTATTCTTTCCTGCTGCAGTTCAACAAACAATAGATTTTTGGTGGTTGGGGTTTTATTATTCATCCCTTCAAAAATATCCAGGTTGGTGGTGGTTGTCACCATGAACATCCAATAAATGATTCATTCTTATTCGAGTAGGACCCATGGGGAATGTTGCCAATAACGCGGTTCATTTCTTATCTTCGGTTCTCTGCAGAGAAGCCGACTCTTCTCTATTTTCACAAAGAATCATAAATTTTTCAGTTAGTGTACAAATAATAACACTGTGTGATTCCATTTGGTCTCGATTCCTCCAGGCCTGAGGAGACGAGCAGGGAAGCTGTCTGGATCAACAGCACGCAGGCTGCTTTCCACAGCCTGCTGTGAAGGTCCTGCAGGACAGCGCCCGAGCTGTGTGCACAATCATGCATCCAAAGCCTCGCGCGCGGGATTTAGGCAGATGACTCCTATTGACTTTACCCACTTCAAGGCTATGGCAGAGAACTAGAATGCCTCCCTGCCGCACCTGCGCTGCTCTGAGGCATTCAGACAGTGAAACGAAGGGAGACGATTCAGAAGCTTGACTGGGAGTCAGAAAACCTGAGTCTCTGGCCTGCTCATGCCTATGCCCATACCTTCCCACAAAAGCACTCAGTGCCGGCGCCACCTCCCACATTTGGCGATGTGCTTAGTTCTCAATCCCTCTGGAAATCAACGCACGTTTTCTGCTCTGTATACCTGTTTTGAGAGGCGGTATGGTACATTGGCCTAGGAGTTGGGATGACTGAGTTCCAGGATTCCCTCAGATACTTACCAGGAACATAGGGACAAATCAGTCTTTCAGTGCCCCGAAGCAAACCTCTGGGACTGTAAGTTGCACAATAATGGCTGATCTCCATTGGTGGAAGGCATTTCCGCACCAGGAGTTCCCTATATCAATATAATCGTAGGTTCCTATCTTAGATCTAGTGTGCACGCTGTATTCTCCCAGGCAGAATGCAAGTTCCCTGTGGGCAGGGATCCGTTCATTTTTGTCTTTCTATTCTCCCAGACCTAGCACAGTGCCCATATTCAGTAACAACTGCCTATTAAGTTGAATTGAATTGAAAATTGAACAGAATCGAATTTCGATTACTTCCTTGTTTTGCGAAGTGAAAAATCCATCACAAGCATCAAAGTAGTTTTCCTCATGACTGAATAATCCCTAACTGAAAGAATGGGTAACTCCATCCCAGATTCCCAATGCAGTCTCAATCTAGCATCGCTTGTAAGAAAATCGTCAATGACCCTGAGCCAAACATTTAATTAACCTCTATTAAATGAGAAGCTCATTTCACAACAATTACAACAGCTACTAAATGCCCCTTTAGCTGGTCTCACATAACAGAGTCATTAATGTATATGGTCTCTGAATACTCACACATTCTCTGATCCTCTTTCTGGCCCTCTCACATTAAAAAAAAAATCTAAAATAGATTAATGATTAATAATAAAAATAATAAAATATTTTAAAATCATCTAAAATAGATGTAGCAACAAAAAATGAGTGTGACTTAGAAATGGACAGAGCACTTCACTTGCAGGCAGGAAACCCAGGTTTGAATTCTGCCTTAGTAATTTCCTAATTACATGACTATGCTCAAGTCACTTCCCGGCTTAGAGTCTTAGTTTCCTAACCTGTAGAGTGGGAATGATAATGCTGGATCCTGACCTCACTGGGATGTTAGCAGGAAAACACTTTGCAAAAAGCTTAGCACATCGTGCAAATGTTGAACCATGACTGTTGCCTTCCTCTCCAGATGTTCTGGGAGCAATATTTGCATACCTTTTCCAATATGTAAATTAGGAATGAATATTCATTCTTCTATGCCTTTTCCAATATGCACAATTAAGGATGAATATTCATTCACTATTTGTCAATACTTCAATAGTTATCTGACCTAATCAATGCCTGTCCTTCCTCCACCAGCACAGGTCACAACCCACCCACACCTTCCCTCCTTGTGTGATGTCTGCTCATGATTTTCAGTGGACCTTCCCTAATTGATAGACTCAAAGTGCTGGAGCCTTTTTTCTGAGTCGTTAGTATTTTGTAGATACTTACACAGCAATTAGGCTTTCCAGGCTACTTCTCACTCTCACTAGCCCACATCTCTTCTGGTCATTCATTGCTCGGATGATGTCTAGTATACCATTTCTCTGGTGCAAGTCATTACTGATTATATGCTCTATCTACTTAAACCCATCATGGGTCTCTCCTTAACTCTACGGGTCATCTGTCATTTTGATGAGGTTTTTTTATTCACTCAGCAAGCAAGCATCTAGTAACCACCTACATATATTTTTAGGCAAAATAGTTCTTGCCCTCAAGAAGGATATAATTTCTGAGCTTCAGTTTCCCCATCTGTATAATGAGATTCAGTGAGATGACCTCCAATTATAGGATCCTAGGTATAGCCTTAGAAAGTGCCTTAGAAATCATCCATTCCAACCATTCCAGCAGCTAGGTCATGCAGAGGATAAAGCTCTGAACGTGAAGTCAGGAAGACCTGAGTTCAAATCCCACCTCAGACACTTATTTACTAGCAATGTATCCTTGGACAAGTCATTTAAACTCTGTTTGCCTCAATTTCCTCAACTGTAAAATGGAAATAATAATAGCACCTATCTCCTAGGGTTGTTGTGAGGATGAAATGGTATGATGCTTGTAAAACACTTGGCACAGTCCCTGGCACATAGTAGCTGTTTTGTAAATGTTGACTACTATTATTATCCCTCTCATTTTAACAATAAGGTTAAGTGACCAACCCAAAGTCACACAGATTATTAAATGGTAGTCAGGGCTCAAACCCACATTGTCTGACTTCAGACCAAATAGATTTTCCACTGCACCTCCCTGCCACTAAAGTACTTTCTAACTCTCAAATTTATGATACTATGATCCTAATAACATGCAAATAGAGAAATATGTGCAAATTAATCTGAGGAAGGAGAAAGTACTGACAACTGTGGAGATCAGCAAACACTCCTAAGAAGGGGCATCAGAGTTGCTCCTTGAAGGAAACTAAGAATTCTAAGAGGTAGAAGGGCAGAGGAGGTACATGTAGTTCATGAGTACTACATGTACAAACCTGTACAAAATCACAGAAGATAGACTTCCAAGCTCATTACCAAGGTCTATTTGAATAAAAGTGAGAGTACAAGAAGGAGAAAGTATGAAAAACAAAACAAAACTCTGGAAAGGTGAACCAGATCCAGACCATGAAGGGTTGTAATAGGGAGCCACTGAACCTTCTATATTCAGATCTATGTGTCAGCAATATTATTTTGGTGGCCATGTAGAGTGCATATAGGAAAAGAGAGTAACTATGAGCAGAGAGAGCAATTAGGAGACTGTTTCAATAGTCCAGGAAAGAGGTAATGAGGACTTGAATTAGGGTGACAGCATGTGAGTATAATGAGGAAGAGGATATTGGTATTAATCATTCAAAGCAGTATGAAATTTCTCAAATGAAATCTAGCCCCATTTTCTCCCTCCTACTCAATTTTGACCACTGTTCATCGGCAATGTCTGTTGTAGATATATTCTCTAGTAGACCAACTTGATGGGCTATCCATTCTCTTGTAATTCATAATATGTGCAATTGACATTCTTCATCCACATGATTTGCCTAGTATGGATTGTTAGGCAAGTTTCTTTCAAGTTTGTCATGGATATCACTGAGGAAACAGTGTAGTATTCTAAGATGGTGTAATCAGCACAGGGTCATCTAAAAATAGCAATATCTGGAAAATATTAGAATATATAGAAAAATCTCACTTCACCTGAATTTTGCACAGGACATCTTCAATGGCTCTTGTGAACAACTTTGGCTTCCATGTACATCTAACAAGAGAAAGAATATGTAAACATCATTTTGTTGTTCTTGACAAAGACATTGGAGTGATTTGCATTTCCTTCTCCAGCCTATTTTATAGATGAGGAAATTGAGTCAAACAGGGTTAAGTGACTTGCCCAGCATCACATAAACTGGCAAGTGTCTGAGGCCATATTTAAACTCAGGTCTTCCTGACTCCAGGGCCAGCACTCAATCCACTATGCCCCTAAACTGCCCTAAAACAGTATTACTGACTCTCTATTGAATCTTAGGAGTTGAGGTCATATGTAAATCATACATATTGTTTCATATAATCTATAAGTAAGAGATTTTCATGTAGTTGTGTAACAATACCTCATAGTTGCTGATTTTTTTTCCTTTAATAAAAGTTTTGGTTTTTACTTTTGTTTTGCTTGCAAACCATGTTGGTAGGGGTGACAGGATGATGATTAGTAGAGATTTTCCCAGAATTCTGAGTGGGAGCTAGAAAAATGAGATAACCATGATTGTTAATAAATATAATAACAATTTCTTTCCCCTTTCAAAACTATTCTTGATTGGGTTAGATTTAGATACAAATTAGACTCAGAACGCTGGGAAGAAAAAAGGATAACTCAGAGTATCTAGCGCACTGAAAAGAACATTGCATCTAGAATCAGAGGAATTGAGTTCAAATCTGCCTCTGCTGTTTACTACCCAAGGGATTGAATGAAAGTCATTAAACCTTTTGCACCTCAGTTTCTTCACCTGTAAAATGGGAGGATTGGACAAATAACCTCAACTCTCAGTCCTATGACCTCTCTGGACTTTTAGCATCCATATATATGAAATGAAACAGTTTGGACTAGGTGATTTCTATATTTCTATTATCTAACTATGACGATGATGATGACTGTTAACCTTTATGTAGCACTTTAAGTTCTGAAAAGGACTTTGCCTATATTATCCCATGTGATCCTAGGTCAGTACTATTGTTATCCCCCATTTTACAGGCAAGGAAACTAAAATTAAGAAAGATTAAGTGAGTTTCCCAGAGTCGCATAGCAAGTTTCTGTGACTGTATTTGAATTCAGTTCCAAGTCTAGTATTCTATCCACCATGCCAAGCTGCCAAAAATCCCAAAGTTCAAAAAATTCTCATGCTGTTGACCTCTCTACCTACTCATCCCCCAAAAGCGCCGTGAAGCATTCTTTTGCTTTTCTTTTTTAAAATATACATTAAAATCACTTTTTTAAGAAATCTCTGGACACCCTTGAAAGCTTTGCTTAAGAATTGGTCGATCCACCCAGCTATCCCCCTGGAGGTTCCCCAGCAGATAAATGTACTTCTGAACAGAATACTCAGATGGAGTCTTACCAGATCAGATTACAACAACTGTCACCACCCGGGCCTCTGACAAATTTTGATCATTGTTCATCTGCAATGTCTGTTCAAGATATATCCACCAGTATTTCTTTGAATTCTCATTAAATCAAAGACCCCTAGTCCCAGACAAGAAGGGGATGGAGCAAAAGGATGAACAGGCCTCGTTGGACCATGGGCCTCTTTTACTACAATACCTGAGGAATGACCTCTTGCTAGGGCTTCTTAAAAATAAAATCACTTCAACTATCAGGACCCACAAGATCTAATGTCTGACCACACAATTCAGTGGGACAACTACTTAACTTGGAAACAGAGGCCCTGTGCTGGATTCCTTGCTCTGCCTCTGACTAGTTGGCCAGCCCTTCAACCTCCCAGGGCCTTGGCTTTTTTTCATTTGTAGACTGAAGATAATAGTACATACACAATCTAGCTTGCCAGGTAAAAAATGCTTTGTTAATGATACGAATATTGGCTCTGAGGAACTTGGAAGGTTGTTCTTTGACCCTAATTGGTGTTTTGACTTGGGCATCCTTATCGACCAGCAGAGTTGGATTCTGCTGCAGTACAGGCCCAGATCTCTGCCTCACGGCTGCACTATCCCCTTTGCCATGATCTTTCTCCACGCCCTTTTAACCAGCAATTGTTCATTCCAGGAAGCTGAAGGACCAGCCTCTTCCTGTTCCTCAAGTCTTGACACATCAAGGGCATAGTGAGACAAGATACTGAGTCCAAATCCCAATTTGCTCTGCCACATACAATCCATGTGACTTTGGCCAAGTCACCTATAGCTCCACGCCTCAGTTGCCTTATTTGTAAAGTAAAGGAGTTAAACCCCCAAGGTTTCTTTCTTTAAATATATGATCCCAAACCCGTACTCTGGGGTCTTCCCCATTATCCAGACCACATTTTCCCCAGTATCAGCCAGTTTTTCTTTTTTTTCCCCTTTCATACAGAACAGAAACATTCCATCTGAACCACAATTTGAAGTAATAAGCAGCTCGTCTCTTTGCAGGGGGAAAAAAGGCAATTTCCTAGTAACCTTTGGAAACATCTAAATAACCCACACATCTTTATGGCTGAGTGACTCCTTGGATTAAGGAAACTTTTGAGCTTGTGCTTGCAAAGATTTCCATTAACATCTTTGAGCAACCTCTCATCTCATTTTAAAACACCAGCATCATTCAATAGAAGCCGATCTGGCCTCTCTGTTCCCTTCCTCATCCTGCCAGCTTTCATAATCACTCATATAATATGCTCCTGAAACCCTCATTCAGGCTCCGATGGAGAATTCTCACCCAGAGGTCACAATCTTCCAGGAGTGGAAGCAGAAGGACCTTTTCTGTCTGGGGTTAGAGTCTTATTTTGGTCTCATTTAAAATAAACCAACATTTCTCCCTTTTCAGCCCACTCCACCCTGTCTCTTCTCTCCAGCATGGTTAACTCCCAGAAGCAAAAGAAGATTGCGTTTATTTCCCAGGCCTCCATTCCTGCTATAGGCCCGCACTGTTTTTAAAGGGCTTGTTCTCATGAGAAAATGCCATAAGCTATATTTATCTCTAACTAATCCATTCCTATCTCTGCTCCAAGATTAAGGAATTAATGACTACTACAGCTGCTGTCCTTATCACATTAATTACTGTAAATTGGCTGGAGTCTCAAAAAAATCTACTCAGAGACAGTGAGAGGGCAAGGTTCTCCTTTAGAACATTGGGTACCAAACACAAACAACAAATCTGTAGGGTAGACAGTTCTAGGAACTGTCTGGTGAATTTCCACAGGTAATAGATGTTTGAATATACCTGTGAATTTATAACAGTAAACATATCCATAAAGCTTCTTGGTAGCCATCCACTTTGAGTATTTCATAAGGAACTGTGACCCTTATCCAAGTTGTTAACTAATTTAGGTCAAACATTGGAAAAAAGGTAGCTTAGAGATCCTGGGGAGAAAGCATACATAGGCTCCCAAAGTAAGTTATACCACTCCCTGGGAGGCACTGGAACTATTGGGGGAAGATGGGCAGTAGTAACAGTTGGGGAACATTGAATAAAAATAAGGGATCAGTGGAAGTATAAGGAAAGAAAAAAAGAGAAAAAAATTTTGAAAAACTATTCATACATGTTTCATCTGTTACATCATTTTCCAAATAAACACACAAAATGGAAGTTACAATCAATCAGTAATAAATTTCGCCAACAAGTCTTAACAAACAAGTGTTGGCAGACTAGCATGTTGCACATTGTTTGGAAGTTCAACATGCTTCAGCAGGAATATGTGCATGTAATGACATGTTTATAATTCAATACTATATGGCTACATGGTGCAAAATTCCATCATCAAAATTTCAATGCAAGAAAAAAACCACAAATTTACAGTAAATTATTAAATTTAAGATGTGTCATTTCAAAAAATACATATTTTATATTTTTGAAATGATGCAAATTTCAAAAATATATATTGTAAAAGAGTTAAAGAAAATTTATTTCCAGGGGGAATGCTGAGTATATTTTTTAAAGAGGGTAGTTGACCAAATAAGTTTGGGAACCTCTAGTGTAGAAGAAGGAATGCTAGATTTGGAATCAGAGAAACTTGAATTCAAATCCTGCTTCTGAAACCTATTATCTGTGTGATTCTGGTTGTCACTTGAATCTCAATTACCTTAATGATGATTACCTCTGACTCCTACCACATAGAGTGATTGTGAGGTTCAAATGTGCTAATGTATGAAAAGTGCTTTATAAGCATTAAAGTGCTCTATAAATGTTAACTTATTACTTATAACCCACCTAAGACTTATTCAAGAAAACTAATATCACTTTCAACCATGCCTAGGAATCAAGAGATGATAGTATTGCTCTCCTCTACCCTGTTAACTCACATGTGGAATGTGGCATTCAGGTCTCAAGCCCCACATTTTAAGTCAAGCATTGTTAGTTGAAGAGGACCCAGAGGAGGTCAACAAAAAATGCAAAAGGTTTTGAGATTATGCTATATGAGGATGAATTGAAGAAACTAGGGGTGCTTTGTCGAGAGGACAGATAGGGACAGGGACATGATACATGTCTTCAGATATTTGAAGGGCTGTCACATGACAGAGATTATCTAATTTGTTCAATATGACCCCATTGGGTAGCAATAGGTCAAAAGTGAAAAAGGCAAATTTTAACTTGAGATAAGAAAAAAAAGTCATACCATTTAGAGCCAGCCAAAAGTAGAATGAATTACTTCAAGAGTTTTTGTGGGCTTCCCCTTACTCGAGCCAAAGCTGGTTGACCCCTTTCTGAAGGTATTATAGAAGAGATTCTTATTTGTGTTTCATTTGGACTTGATCTCTGGGGTCCCTTCCAACTCTGAAATTTCCTTAAGTTTTTGAATCTGGGAATATGCAGGGTTTTATCACAACCTGGGTATAGACACCAATCTTATCTCAGGAAGTAGTCAATTTCTTCCCAGTGGGAACCCATCAAGCTGTGATCCCATGAAGGAAGACGTCAGTAACTTCCCATAGTGGAAAGGGAAATCACCATGGGACTGTCTCATATTGGGGGACCATCTGCTATATCTTTCATAGCAATGCGTCCTATTGTAATGTCTTTTGGTTTCCAAACATCTCATTCCAAGTCCCTGTGGCTGAGGCTTCCATCCAAGCTGTCAGTTACATGGTCTTAGAGAAAGATTATCAGGCCAAGTTGAAAGCAATTATCTATTCTAAAAACAACCACCAGTCACATAATGGGATATTTCAGCAACATATTTACAGAGGAGTGGAGAAGGGGGGAGAATTAATGGAACATACATCCCTCATGGAGAAAAAAATAAAGAGAGGTTTTAGGTATATTCATTCCCTTGGTTCTTTGTGAGAGTGCTTCAGAATTCTAATTCTAGTCCACTGTTCTGGTCACCATCCAACTTTTCACTAGGGAGTCATAGCATGTTTTTAAAGCTTGGACTATTCTTTCTCTGCAGGGATATCACTAGAGTTATTGGCAAGTACCTGACTGATTGACTGACGCTCACTACTGAAAACTAGTCCCAGAGTACTAGATGTACTAGGTGACCTCATTGAAATTAATTATAAACTGTACCATTGGATTTTTTGAAGTTCTAGAACAATCAGAAAAGCCCATTGGCATAGGTGTCACCCAGGCCACTTGAACAATCTTTAGAAGCTGAGAGTAGCTAGGAGCCTAAGAGATGAGCAGAGCAAAATTCTAGCAGACTCTACAAGGAGGACATAGCTTCCTACTGCTCCCCATCCATTAATCTCTCTCCCCATTCCTATTATTGCTATCTGAGAAGAGACTACAAGAGGTGAGCGGCATCTAATAACAAGTAGATACTTGTAGATGTAGATACATCTCAAGTAGATACTTGAGAAAGAGAAGGAAATAAGCATTTATTAAGTATGTACTGTATGCCAGGTATTATGCTAAGCAATTTGTAAATTTTATGTCATTCAATCTCAACAACAAGCCTGAGAGGTAGGTACTATTATCCCCATTTTACAGGAAACGGGGTAGAAATATAATACTAATAATAATAGCCAGCATTTATATAGCACCTACTGTATAGCGAACACTGGACTAAGCACTTTATAAATATCACATTTCATCCTCACAACGTTCCAGGAAGGTGAGTGCTGTTATCATCACCATTTTAGAGTCATAGAAACTGAGTCCAGTAGAAATTGGACTTGCCTAAATTCACACACCTAGTAAGCGTCTGAGGCTGAATTTGAACTCAGGTCTTCTTAACTCAAGGCCCAATGCTGTACTCACCACACCACCAGATGTGGGACTGAGAGCTGTTCACTGAGCAAGTACTTAGCTCCAACAATAACCTTTTTTCATCTTCCCTTCCAACACTTATGGAGGAATCTTACAACTTAAACTGTCCTCTCTGTGGTCCAATGAAAAGAATGTTGGAATTGGAGCCAGGTGACCTTTGACTCTGCTTTTTGCCATTTAGTCCATTTATGACTTTGGATGAGTCACTTCCCATTCCCCTGATTGGAGAGAGTGGAGGGTGGACAGTCAAGAGCTCTGCCCTGATCTTCCATTTAAGGAGGGTGCCCAGGGCAACCACCTCCTCATTTCCTACTTGTCTGCCCTCCCCTGAGCTTTAATGTTATGCTCCTGAGCCAGGCACCCTACCCCTTACATCTATCCCACTTTTTGGCTTCTTTTTATATGCATTTTCTCCATCTGGTAGTGAGTTCTTCAAGGTCCAGGACTGTCTTTTGTCTTTTTTTTTTTATAGCCAATGCTTAACACAGTGCCTAGGACCATAGTAAGTGCTTGATAAATGTTTATTGACTGGCTGACTAATTCATCTCTCTGGGCTTTGGTTGCGATCTCTGAAAAATAGGGCGATTGTGAGATTGTACTAGATAGATGAGCTCTAAGATCCCTTACAATTCTAACTCTGTAATCTATGCTCAATGCCTCTGTCCCCTTCCCCATTTATTAGAAAATCAAAAATGGAAATTCACTCTGTTAAACTCCATGGAAAGACATTTCTTAAAATGATACATTTCTTTCTCTATATCTCATAGAAGGAGACAAATTTTTTAGTAGGTGAATGTCTACCTGGGCATAAAGAACACTTCAACCTCAGTCCATCTGGATATCAAATCTAATTGTGGTGATCTGACCTGACCTGAACAGTTAGAAAGGAGAAAAGAACCAAGTGCTGCGTACAAGGTATATGTGCCAAGCCTTTTTTTTTAAATGAAATCTCCCCAACTGGGGTTTTTCAGAAGAAGCAGAAGAAAGCATGGGTCAGAAAAAGAACAAAGAAAACAACCAGTATTTGTTGGCCCAAGAGGATGTCCAATAACTTGGAAGAAACTTACCCAGAAATAAGAGCCACAAGGGCTCAAGGCTTTCACAGAGTTAGACAGAACCTGATATCTTCTATACAAGGTCATTCCTGATGCTCCCAAGTACTAGCAAGACCCCTGATTACTTTGTATGTGTGTATGTAAGTATACATATATATATATATATATATATATATGTAAGTATACATGTGTGTATGTATATATGTATGTATTCTTGTTGTTTAGTCATTCGTGTCCACCTCTTCATGCACCCATTTGGGGCTTTCTTGACAAAGATACTACAGTCGTTTTCCATTTCCTTCTCCACATCATTTTACAGATGATGAACTGAGGCAAATAGAGATAAGTGACTTACCCAGGGTCACACAGTTACTAAGTATCTGAGGTCAGATTTGAACTTAGGGACATGAGTCCAGGCCTGGTGCTCTCCTCCACTTTCCCCGCTTATCTTGGACTTCAACTTATTTTTAACCAAAATGATCCTAACTTTCTTCAGATACAGAGAAGATAAAAATTCTCTGTGGCAGAGAAAACAGAAGCAAAATCAGTGTTGAGTAGTTCTGACTTCTCTTTGTCATTCATTATCATCATTCTGTATACCCAGAGTCATAGATATGTCTCTCTGTTCTTCTTCTGGACAATAACATAACAAGAAAATAAATAAAGTCTATAAGTGGACCCTGTACTGGTTGGAACACAGAGAACACAGGTTCTATAAAGAGTTGCAATACAGATCACATTTATTCACGGCTTTAAGATTTACAAAATTCTTTCCCCTCCTCTACTTTGTGGGGAAATACTGTCCCATTTTACTGATGAGTGGAAAAAAGACCTTCAGGACGTTAAATACCTTGCTAAGGTCATGTAGTAAATGTCAGAGCCAAAACTCAAACCCATGTCTCCTGACTCCAATTCCACTGTCCTTTCAACTCCTGACATACTGGATAGTTAAGGGAAGAAGGTGATTCATGGTCTAGGTCACAGAGTAGAAAAGCCTGCTTTACAAATAAGAGCAATTCCAGATATTGCAAATGATGGAAAATTTTCTAAAAATGAATTTGAATAGTGGGAACAAGATTGCTTAATGGAAAGAGCACTGACTGCTATCATAGAACCTGGATTCAAATCTTACCTCTGACCTTCATTGACTGTGTGATCTTGGTCAAGTCATTTAATTTCCATAAACAGGAGATTTCTCATCTACAAAATGAGGGGACAGACTAGATTGTCTCTAAGATTCCTTCCAGCTCTAGAATTATGACCCTGGAATAAAAAAATTCTAAGAGAGATGAAGCTTCTAAGTGACCAGAACTTCAAGACCCAAGAAAAGAGTTAAGATAGGTATTTAAAGTCAGTATGCACATAGCCTGAAGTCCTGGTGGAGAGCTCTTCTAGAAGCCAAAGACAGAAGGGTCTTCCTTTCCCGAGAGCCAAGAGAAAAGAATAGTATCCACTCATAGTCAGAGAAAGTCAAAGCCTTGCCTAGAAGAACATAGGGCAGGGAAGTCTTAGGGGGAAAAAAGTGTATATTGATGATGTCAAGGCCTTGCACGTATAAAAATAAATTCAAAAGAAGGGTCAGTTTTGCCAAGCCAAATCTTTTGGCAGTATACCAAGGACTGAAATACCATGCAGCCCAGGGACTGGAGTGGCATGACCTGACATAGAGGACAAGATCAAAGGAAGGGCAAAAGGAAAAATGAGAGGAGCAGAAGTAAGAATTTGGCTAGGTTCCCTGTAAATATGTCTCGAACACTGAAAAGACCTACACAACTTTGTGAATGTTAAGAAAAAATCCTTTTGATCTGAGGAAACACGGTATGCTTTTTCCAAGGAGCAAAGAGCCTACATTCTCTCCTGCAGTTGAATCTGAAGGCTGAGGACCAAATCTAATGAAGACAGGTATCAACCCAGTGAGACTGGTAACACCTATTGAATTATCTCCATTTTACAGAAGGAAGAAATGAGACCAAGATAAGTGATTCACCAAAGTCACAAAAATACATGTCAGAGCATGCACCCAAAGCCAAATCTTCTTACTCCAAGACCTCTCCTGACTTGTACCACCCAATAGGAAAAATAAAGAATGCTATGCCATGAGAAAACAGCACAAGGTAGGTAGTAGGGTGGAGGGGGGAAGAAAAACTTGAAATCATTTGGTATTATAAAAAAAAATTTTCCATCTGTATAGTAATGGTTATAACTATTGTTGTATATCTTCCATCTTTACAGTAGTGATTATTGCCACAGTAATGGCAATAATTACAGGAAAACTGTCTTAAGTCACCAGTAATACATTTTAGAATATAGGCTAAAGCAATGTTTCTTAACCTGGCTTCCATGGACCCCCAAGAGGTCTATAGATAGATTTTAGTGGGCGGCAAGGCAGCACATGAACCTGGATGGGGGGGGGGGAACCACAGCTTTGTTTCAATATAATTAGTTCATTTTGTAATGTTATGTATGGGGTAGGGTAGGGAGAGGAATCTAAAAACCTTATCATTAGAAAGGATAGGCTTCACTAGCCTGCCAAAGGGATCCATGACACAAATAAGGTCAAGAAGTCCCTGGTCTGAATGCATATTTCACAAGGATAATTTCTTTTGGTAATTCAATTTGCACTCACAAGACAAAGAATTCTAAATACAGCTCCCTTCCCCTTACCCAGGAGAGACAGACAGACAGAGACAGAGACAGATGCAGAGACAAAGACAAAGAGGAGCAAAGGAGGGAAGAAGGGAAGAGAGGGAGGGAGGAAGGGAGAGAGGAAGGAAGGCAGGAAGGAAGGAAGGAAGGAAGGAAGGAAGGAAGGAAGGAAGGAAGGAAGGAAGGAAGGAAGGAAGGAAG
>CM053601.1:73248761-73278127 GCA_028646575.1 Pseudocheirus occidentalis | reverse complement strand
GCTCCCTTCCCCTTACCCAGGAGAGACAGACAGACAGAGACAGAGACAGATGCAGAGACAAAGACAAAGAGGAGCAAAGGAGGGAAGAAGGGAAGAGAGGGAGGGAGGAAGGGAGAGAGGAAGGAAGGCAGGAAGGAAGGAAGGAAGGAAGGAAGGAAGGAAGGAAGGAAGGAAGGAAGGAAGGAAGGAAGGAAGGAAGGAAGAAAAAGAAAAGTTTGCAAACTTTTTTTAAAAACAACAATTTGTGGGAATCGTTGGGCTTAATATGGTGAGGTGTTAAACAAACATCTACATTAAACTCTTCCAAAGAATGGAGATGGCTTTCCAATCACATTGTATGAAAGTAAATTGAAACCATAAAAACCAAATCTGCCCTTTTCCAGCTTCGGCTCTATCAACAGGAAGGTAGCCTGCCATTAAATCATAAAGTGCTGCTTCTCAAAGGGTGTGCCTTGAGTTTCAGGTTTTCCTCAACGTGCCAGGAAGTCTATGGAACAATTGCATTGGAATGCACATCTTCTAATTCTTCCATAAAATGCCTAGATTTCTCATGGGAAAAGAACGCTATCATGTGATGACCAAAACATGTTTAAAAATCATTATCCTAGAGGACGTGCTTTCCTTTTTAATAAACTGCTTTTCACCATTCACACTACAGGTAGATCTCTTTCCCAAGTTCATTCAAAAGCCCAGAAATGGAATTTCTTCTGATTCTGCTGACTTACAGAGCCTCTTTTGTTGGCAAGTAGCATCTATTCCATACTCCTCTTTTCTCCCTAATGACACCAATGCTCTGCCCCTTTCCTTTAATATTCCAAGGTAGAATCTTCCATTACTGGAGGTTTTCATGCCTCATATGGAGGGGTAACAGGAGATCTCTGACTTCTTCCCAAGTATCTCCCTACCTATGACCTCAGGGGTTGAAAATTAATCAGACATGGCCAACAGAGAAGTTGCATGTTCTTCTAAAACCCACAGTCTTTTCTTACATCATTGAGCTGCCCAGATGGGGAAGACAGAGCCTTGGTATCCCCATATTAAAGCAGAAAGAACGATGAGAGTTTGTGCAGCCCTAATATGCCAAGTCTGATATTGATACCTCCCCAAACCATCACTGATCATTAACCATCACTTCCTTTCTGTTATAGCAGATGGAGGGAGTTTTCACACCAATGAAATCACAGGTCCTGGACAGATAAATCTGAGATTCATGCTGGCTTGCCCTGATGACATTGCAAGAGCACTGGAATTTACATCAAATGATCAGAGTTCTCATTCTTGCAAGAAGAGTGGAAACAAGTCATTGCACTTGGCTGAGTCTGGGTTTCTGCCTTTGGTATAACTGGAGTACTGTTACTCAAATTAGCTGCCCCACCCCAGAATGATTGTGAAAATAGTCATTTGTAAGTCTTGGAGCATTAAACGACTGTTAGATCTCAGTATTTTTTCACTCAGGTCCCTGATTTTTTTAACGTTGAATAAACTGGGACTAGAAATTCTTCTACAAAGAAATTGTAGAAATTCTTCTACAAAGTGCCAATGATCCTTTACATACTTTTTGAAGAGAAATCTAGTTGTATCTTTCTTTATCGAATGACAGATCCAGTTATATCCTTTGTACTTCCTTTGCTCCTTCTCCTCCATGCACTAACCACTGGGTGTCTTAAGGTAAGTCTTATATAGTCATATAACTCTACTGCTTTTAGTGTCACTATACAGTCTGACATTTTTGTAAAATGCTTCCAAGTCCCATAGCAGCTGCAACAATGTGTCTACAATGAAATACTGAGAGACTGTTGAATGTCTGGATGAGACCACTAAACCCTTTCACAAAATCATTCCCCAATTTATCATCTAGTAACTTGTACAAAAAAAAAACCAAGCAAACAAACAAAAAACAGAGTCAGTATTATGGAAAAATTGGGACTTGAGCCCAGTGCTATAGGCATTGGAGAGTTAGAGAGAAAGAGGGTTTTCCCAGTGAGACAAATTGAACAGGAAGAAACTTACAGATAGAAGTTGTCAGTGGTTCATGGGGCCAAAAAAAAGACTGGTCTAGCTGAAGCAGAGTTCAGATTGGGATGATAACGAAGGACAGGTAGGATGGAATCAGACTGTGGCAGATCCTACATGTCGGTCAGGCTGAGGAATTTGACCTTTACATCAAAGAGCAGGAGAAGACCACAGAAGAAGACTTTTATCAGGGGATCACCACCGCATGACAGCATATCACAATGATATACTGAATGGAGTGCTAGACCTAGAATCAGTAAGACCTATGCTCAAATTCCATCTTGGATGCTTTCTAGCTGTGTGAGCATGGGAAAGTTCTATAATGTCTCTGAGACTGTTTCCTTATTGTTAAAATGGAGATCATAACTCCTATAGTAACTACCTCATAGGACTATTGTGTGTTCAAAGGATATAATGCATAGAAAGTGCATCGCAAGTCATCAAGTGCTATAAAATATTGTTTGATGATGATGATGATGATGACGATGAGTTGAATTGCTATGTGTTTGGATCAACTGAAATAGGGAGTAGCCAGAGGCAGAGAGACTAGTCTGGAAGTTATAGAGATAAACCTTTTACTTATAGCAAGACTTGGGCTAAGGCTGTGGCAAGAAAGAAGATGTGGCCTTCAGAAACATTTTTAAGAAAAAATGAAAGGCTTTGGTGACATTAGAAATAAAAGGGAAAGGAGGAGGAGATGCCAAAAGGCCTGGGATATTCATGGTGGAAGGTTGGTGAGCAGCAGGCAGTAGATCCCAAAACTTTATCTCTGGGCTTTAAGCTCTTGGTTGTTTGTCTTTCTCTTCTTCATGTTTCCTCCTGTTGGAAAACATTCTGTTAAACTGATCTGAGTAGGTTTCCATCCTCATGAGAAATCTGAGGCAGTATGTCATACTAAACATTATAAAGCTTGGCATTAAAAGCCTCCCAAAGTCTATTTTCCCCTGGAGTCAGGTGCCATTTGTCATTTGCTCACACATTTTTTCTGGCAGACTGCTTTATGATGTTTCCCAAGGGCTGGTATGGGCTGAAGAGCATCCTTCCTAAGAGACTCCCAACAAAGCAAAGAAACCTACAGATATCAGGAGAAAACCACTTCAACTAGTTTTTTTCACTACTCCTTCCATCTGGGACAGGTAAGTTATAATCTTCTCGTTCAGTTGTTCACATATCTCATTACGAGGTACTACAAAGGGTCAAAAAGCTCAGGGTCGCTCAGATTTAATGCTTGGGAATTCTCATTCATATGAACCAATTTTCTGCTCTTCTTGGGGTATTTGCCAAAATGCATCTGTCCCTGAGAGCTTCTGAGTTGGAAATATAAACATTCCCTGTGTGGGAGAAGGAGGCATTTTGAAAATAGAAGCCAGAGGATGGGGATATTTAGAAGCCTTTACAAAGAGAACCAAAACTATATATTCTTATGCATCCCCTAGAAGAACTTTTTCAGGAATTATAGTCTATTTTTTTTAAATGTGTTTGGATCGTAAATAATTAGATGGGGTCAAGCAGGCAGGGAAGGGCATTCCAATTTTATAATGCAATGAAACTGTTGATTTTGAGAAGTAGCATAACTTTTCTCTAAACAAAATTCACTGGAATGTGGTTTTGGTTTTTGGTTTTTTTAAACAAAAATGGAGCCTTCTTTGACCCAAAAGATACCCATAAGACTGGCTTGAAAAGTGTCTAGTCCAGACCTTTTGGGAGCAGGTGGGTAAAAGGAGATGAAGAGAATGGGTAATGTGTGAATACGACAGTTAAGAAAAAAAAAACAAGAGGGGCGGCTAGGTGGTGCAGTGAATAGAGCACCGGCCCTGGAGTCAGGAGTACCTGAGTTCAAATTCGACCTCAGACACTTAACACACACACAAAAAAGCTAGCCGTGTGACCTTGGGCAAGTCACTTAACCCCAACTGCCCTCCAAAATGCAAAAAAAAAAAAACCAGATCTTACATAAGTTATGAGAAAAACACGCCCTAAGGTAATGCTATATTTGAGGAATTTACCTACTAACTTTGTATGACCTCTTCTTCCTCATACTCTGACAATCAATTTGGTGTATTTTACCCTTGGTACACAATTTTTAAATATCATTTCAGTTAATGGGAATTGTTCAACTTCAAAAAAAAAAAACCGTTGTCTCTCTATTTGACCATTCAGCTTTTGTTGCTGTTGTCTGTACTGTTTTCAAAGAGGACCATGACATCATGGAGGTAATTCCATGACATGCAAGTGTATTGGATTTAAGTGAGAGAGGGCTGTGCAAAGTCACCAGCCTCACCTTCCTCCAGAATCATCTGGATCCAGTGGACCGATATAGATCAGGACAACTGGAGATGGTCCAGGATCAAGTAGGTAACCTATGCCTTTTCAAGCTAAGGTCTTTAAGAGGTCTCAGTTTGACTGAGGTAACACCCATTCAGTGATTAAGATTTATAAGAAATGAGGTAGGGAGAGGCCTCTTTATCTGGTCTAAAAAATTAAAATTAAAATTAAATCTACCTGGGAGGGAAAGATCTTCAGGGTTTCTGGCCAAAACAGAAACAATTGCTATTTACATTTATTCCAAGACAATCAGGGCTGAAACAATGAACAAGCAGTGCTTGACCTGGGACCTATTATGGTTAAGGCTGGTCTTAAAGAAAGAAAAAGAGTTTCAGAGATTAAAATTTCCATTCACTCTGGGCACAGCACCCATAGGTAAGGGTCTTCCTTCATTCCTTCCTCCTTTCCTTTCTATCTTTCTTTCCCTCTGTCCACTATTCAGCTAGTGCCACCATGAAAATGAGAAAGTCCTTTGCATGTATGCTATTGTCTAGGCAGCATTATTATTTAATTATCCAGAGAACTAATTCTGTTACTAAATATCTCTATTATTAATAATAATAATAATGACTTCTACAGCTAAAGGAGGTTGTAGACAGAGTTATAACTAAGGCAAGGCTACAAGGACTTTAACCCAAGGTACCGAAATGTAAAGAATGCACAAAAAAATTAATCTATACATTCTTTCAACTCCTTAGAAGCAATTAAATTTATCTTGTATTTAGTAAGAATCGTTAAAATAGGAAGCTACAGGATAGGCACCCTCATTCACCCCTCTTCCACCCAATGGAAATTGTTTTAATTACTCGTTGTATAGATTTCACACATGAATTTAAAAACTGTTTTGAGAGCACATTTTGTGCTTCTTGCCCAGGCCTCTTGTTTGTCCCAGGAACCAGTTTCAAGGCATGGCTGTAACTACAGAAATATTTGCTTCTTGTAAAAAAAAAATCACAAAGAGGCCCCCACCTAGTAGATCAGCCCTCAAATTTTTATCCAGTAGATCTTTAGACTGGTGGCTGCCACTACCACTCAACCCACTCCACCATGAAGTTTGCCAAGGTTTCCACTTAGGATGGAAGCAATTTGGAACTTTGTCTAAAAGGCTAAAAAAACTCTGTATATCCTTTGATCCAGCAAAACCACTGCAGGTCTGTATTCCAAACAGATTTTTTTAAAAAGGAAAAGGACCTATTTGTACAAAAATAATTATAGCAACTCTTTTTGTGGTGGCAAAGAATTGGAAATGGAGGGGGATACCCATCAATTGGGAAATGGTTGAATGAATTGCGGCATATGATTGTGATTGAATATAAGAAATAACAAGAGGGATGACGGGGCAGCTAGGTGGCGCAGTGAATAGAGCACCGACCCTGGAGTCAGGAAGCTGTGAGTTCAAATCCAGCCTCAGACACTTGACACAAAAACTAGCCGTGTGACTTTGGGCAAGTCACTTAACCCCAATTGCCCTCCAAAAAGAAAAAAAGAAAAAACCAAACAAGAGGGATGATTTCAGAAAAAATCTGGAAAGACTTACATGAACTGATACAATGTGAAGTGAGAAAAGCTAAGAGAACATTACACACTGCAATAGCAATTTTGTACAATGAAGAATTGTGAATGACTTAGCTATTTTTAGTAATGCAATGATCCAAAACAAGCCCAAAGATTCAAAATGAAATATGCTATCTGCCTCCAGAGAAAGATGTGGTATTGATTGAATACAGACTGACGCATACTATTTTTCACTTTCTTTTTTCTTTCTTTCTTTTTTTATGTTTGAGTCTTCTTGTACAAAATGACTGATAGAGAAATGTTTTACACAATTGCATATTATAATCTATATCAGATTGTTTATTGTCTCAGGGAGATGGGGAGGAGAAGGAGGGAAAGATAGAATTTGGAACTCAAAACTTTTCTTTAAAAAACATTTAAAATTGTTTTAGCATGTAATTGGGGAAAATTAATTTTTTAAAAGTAGTTGCAGTTAGAAATAGTATTTCCTTCCTATTCAACTGAGAAACTTTATAATAGCATCTGCCTCCTCACTTTCACTCCTATTCATGAGTAAGTCACCTTATCTCTATGAGGTTTAGTTTCTTCACCTGTAAAATGGGAGATAATACTACTATTAACCTGTCCAGGGTAGTTGTGAGGCTCAAATGAAATAATGTTTGTAAAGCATTTTGTAATTTGTGTGTGTATACATGTACGTGTGTGTGCATGTATATATATATATATATATGTTAACTGCTATTATGTTATTGTTATTATTGTTTACTTTTATATGTTTTTGAGCATCAATAAACATTCATTAAGTACCTATTATGTGTCAGACGCTGCTGAGTGATGGGGATACAAGAAGAGATAAAGGACAGTCCCAACCTGGAGGAGCTCACCATGTAGTGGTTTACATTAATGACTCTATCTATCTCTATTAAGCTAATGGATTTGATTAATATATTAGATAGATATTAAGTCCTTATCTGTATAACCCAGGAGAAAGAAGCCTCCTTGAGGACCAGGGTTATTTTGCTTTTGTCTTCACATCTGCATCACCTCGCATAGTTTACTGTGTTACATACAGGTTTAATAAAGGTTTATTGAATTGAACTGAAATTAATTAAACTGCATGTTAGCAAAAATGTGGCCCAAATACTGAAAATTCACAGAGCATCCTGAAGTTTTATTTTAGGCAGCTCAGAGCAGCTGAGAAGGAACCATCTGAAAAGATTAGATTTTCCTTCCTTTTACCTTAACCTAGGCCCCCAAAAAGCATGTTAATAAACAGTGAATGGAGCAACATGTAGGCAGAAGGAGGACACCCAGATAACAAACAAACTGGGAAATCAGTCCCCAAACAATCAAGATGTGGCTGTACTGTAGACATAGACATGCATCTAATGGCCGTTAAAGATCCTAATATATTCTTTAAATACTCTGCTTCTAATTAGCTGCATTGACTTCACACAATCTTTCCTGGAGATCACTCCTAATGTGATTGGCCACTAGCCACTGAGGCTAAGTTAAAATGCCATCACTCTTCTGTCTTACCTAATGACTTCAGTCCAATGTACAGTCATCTATTTTAGTGGTGAGCACAAAAGCTATTTCCTGAGCAATTCCTACCAAAGTCTTTAATTTTTGTTTCTCAATTTGATGATTTCTTAAGTGAACAGGCACTTTACTAATGCAGTCTTCAGAGCTCCATGGATCCATCAGATCAAGTTCATAACCCATGTGTTGATATATGAATAGAGGAAGAATCTGGGAGTATCTAATGTAAGAACTCCTTCTACCAAGTGTAAAGATAATGGAATTTAAAGATCCCCCTGTATTGGCTTGGTTTTTGGGTTAAGTGTTAAAACCCAGAGCTTCTGAATCCCACTTGTGGGATGAACTTGTTGATATGAAGAGAGAGCGCTGAAATGGGAGGAGCTGTGAATTGGGAGAGAGGCCCAATCTGAGAGAAGGCCCAAGAGGAGGAGGCCAGAAAGACTTTTGGGAACTGTCACCCAGAGCTGCCAGGAACTGAGAAGGCACAGTTGTGATGCGGGTATTTTGTCTGTTTTGATGTTGTTTTGCCGGATTCACCTGCTGCTGAAGGACAGTGCTGCTGTTGTAGAGGTTCTGGAAACTGGCTGTTGGTTCAGAAGCCCTGAAGGAGGATTTTCTTGTTGTATGTTTACAGAAATCCTGGAAGATGGCCTTGCTGATGTTTTCAGGGGTTCTGGGACTGTTTTGCAGGTAGAGAGTGACTTGATGAGGACATTGGCAATGGCTTTGTTGAGCCTTGTCTCCCCAGGAAGTGAGATTGCTGAGAGCTTGCCTCCTGTCCAGATGAAGAAAGGGCCTTTCCTTGGGTTCTCAATGCTGAGATGATATCTTAACCTTGTTATAGCTTAAGGGTGGATGGCCTTTTGTGCTCTCCTGTCCCTTTTGGGAAAGTGCTTGGCATTAATGGATGGTATTGTGATTCAGTTGTGATCCAGGTGTAGGAAACCTTTGACTTTTTTGTGCTCTGTGACTGACCAAATGAATTTGCTTATGATTAGAAACTAATCTCCATCTGAGAAAAGAGATGTTGACTGACTAAATGAACGTACTGCCCAGCAGTGGGCTACTTCGACTAATGTACTGGCCAGGGGTGGGATACTGGGACCTTGGTACTTTGCAATTGAATTGAGATCTTACTTGCTAAATGAATGAGTTGCACTGTATTTTTATTTTCTCTGCTCTATGATTGTTTTGCCTTAATCTGTCACTGAATAAATGGGGTTTGCTATGCTGGTAATCCAAACTTGGAAGTTGCCTTTGCTTGGCATTACACCAACCCTTCTATTATATTATAGCTGAGTCCCAGAAACTTCCTGAGGCAATTAAAAATTAAATGATGCTGAAGGTCCTATAACTAATGGGGGTCAGAAGCAGGATTTGAACCTGTCTTTCTGATTGTCGGTCTAACACAGTATGCACTATGCCATTGCTCTCATCTGTAAGTGCAATGATCAATTAATCTAAAATTCAGAATAAAAATATTAACTTTTCAAAACCTGGGGAAAATTGTGTCCTAGTGATTGTTCATCGTCAGTGTAAGATCCACAAATACCATATACATATACACACACTCATGCATGCACACACATACAGACATATCTACACATATGCATTCAAGAGTTCACATGTGTGCATATATACACAAACATACCAACTTACTCCATGTTGACAGTTTGATCTAAGCAGATATTCCTAAACTTCTATATGTTTTCAGGTTCAACTCAAATTTTGGAAGGGGAAAAAATTGAAAGAAAAACTCTTTTCAGACATTATGAGAAGTATCATTCATCTAAAATTGTTTTTATTTGGGGGCAAGTATCATAAATTGACTGACAGGCATATCAACTGCCTTGACTTTTTAAGATTCTCTCAGGCTGCTATCTTTTGCAAAATAGCCATAAACTTGAGATTGGTTGTTCATGTGGCTTCTTCCTCCCTTCCTTACGCCCCCCACAAATACAAATAAGATAAATTGGTCTAAACCTCCTTTATGCTGTATTGAATAACATCCAGTAATAAAGCAGGCTCAGGGAACAGATTGTAATATCAGATGCATGGCATATCTTAAAATATCTTCTGTTACACTGGATATCAGATTAAAATCAGGCCCTAAACCAAGAGATTCAAATTGCCTTTTCTAGACCCTTCAATGAGAAAAAGGCATTCATTCTTCAGCAGGGGTGGGAGAAAGTGTAGGGGTTTTCTTTTCACATGGTGATGAAATGAGCATTAACTAGGTGTTCTTCCAGTATGTTTGTTCCCAGAAATGATTTCCAGATCCATTGCTTCAGGAATTTTTGTGTCAATAAGCTAGGAGCAAAATGAGTGCCCATCAGCTAAATGACTAAAAAAATGAATCCCATAGGGATTGAATTTAGGGGTAGGGATTGATGCTGTAATTTCATTGGCATAAGGATGGCAAATTCCCTCTACCAATGCAATTTGGTGCTGTCTCTTCAATTTGGAATCTTATGAGAAGAGCCTAAGCTCTGATGGGTTGAGTGACGTACCCACAATTCCATAGCAAGACTCAAACACTTTCTGTGCCATCCTGAATATATTGGAATATACTTTTACCCCTGAAATTATGAACATGAGGGACTAAGTGAAAGTGGGGAAAACAGGAATTGATACAGACGAAATGAGCAGAATTTAGAGATGATGCCCAAAATTATAGCAAAAAAAAAAGTAAAGGAAAACAAAGCTAAAAGACATTAGATCTTAAATCAATGTGATGACGGATGTTGACTGCTGAGGCTGGTTATGAGGAAGCACGGGGATATAGAATCTATGTCACTGGTGAGTGCTCAAGCTATCTCAGAGTCCCTTTACATTCTAAAAGTGCATTAAGGACTGTCCCCAAGACCTTTTGTTTATGTCTATCAATACATACCATATTAAAAATTTTCAATTCAGTGAGCATTTATTAAGTACCTACTATGTGCCAAACGTTATGCTAAGTGCTTAGGATACAAATTTTAAAAGACAACAGTCACCCTCAAGAAACTTACAATCTAATTGGGAGGGGGAGAGAGAGACAACACGCAAGAGGAAAATGGAAAAGGAGGAATTAGGGAACACAAGGAGATATCTCACACAGGTGTAGGGGGCACCTTGTTCACTGAAACTGAGACCAAGCAGAACTACAGAAACAAAGTAGAGATTTAAATGCCTTATTATTATAATGAAAATAGTTTTGACTTCATAAACCTCCAGAAAAGTTCTTGGGGACCCTCAGGGATTCTTAGGCCACATTTTGAGAGTCATGATTTCAAAGGACCTGACCTAGCCTAATAGTTTAATACAAGTTGGAAGGATAAGTCCTTTCAGTGGAAAGCTGATAGAATACAGGAGTAGAATAAGGTGTTGACTATCAAATAGGATTCATGTTTTGATTTATTTTCCTTTACTGTACTTCTTTAAGAGAAGGTTGTAATTATATAAGAGTGTAATAAGGTTGGGGAAGGGGTAGTGGTAAATCACTGAAGGAATTTTTAAAAGGGCATCAGTAATTCTTTTCAAAAATTCACCACTTTCACCGTTGTTAGAAAAAACATCAAACCAAATCATAACTTAACATTTTTCAATATAGCACTATGATGAATATAAAAACTCATTATCACTCTGTTAAAAGGCCATCTTTAATAGTCTTTCTTATTAATTGTTATTTAGTTTATGTTCAAGTAGTTCTCAGGCTTCATGGGAGTTGTAATGTGGGGAAAAACTCAGCCAATCATTCTTGATTCATGTGCACCTTCTTATTCATGCATCTTAACTTTTAAGAAGCAAATGATCATGTCCCCCTAGAGCTCAGCTGATTGCTACAGCTATGGTGTGGGTAATTCAAGACTCACTTTTCTTCTGTTCCCTGGGACATGAGGCAGGAAGTCTGAACCTTGCTTACCATCTCACACACACACACACACACACACACACACACACACACAATCTAAGTCTCTAAGATCTCTAGGACTGGATACAAAATGAGGATAGAGTTCAGGGGAGGAGAATGGAATGGAATTAGAAAGACACAGAGAGAGAGAGACAGAGAAAGAGTACCAGCATTGGAAGGAAGGAAGGAAGGAAGGAAGGAAGGAAGGAAGGAAGGAAGGAAGGAAGGAAGGAAGGAAGGAAGGAAGGAAAGAAGGAAGAAAAGAAGGAAGGAAGGAAGGAAATAAAAAAGATATACTCTTCAAATATGGAAAGCAACCTTTGAGGAACACTTCCAGTATCTCCATTGTCACATACAATTATAAACTCACAAGATTATAGAACCTCAGAGGACACTTAGTCCAAACTCCTGAATCTCCCAGGAGCCTTTCCAGAAATAAAGTTAAAGAAAGTCACTCCAAGTACACAAATCTTTTCCAAGAAGTAGTATTGGAGAATTCCAAATAACAGAGAGCTAAACATTTTTTAAAAACCTCCTAGGGAACCATGTATTTACTCAACAGGTATTGTTCTGAAATTCATCCTATTTGAGCAGAGATGGGGGACAAATCATTATCATCTCTTACTTGGTAGCTGGAGGATTCATGGAAAGAGTACTGGATTGGGCACTGGAAGACTTGGGTTTGAATCTCAACTCTACTATTTACTACCTGTGTTGCCCTGAGCAACTCAAAGAATCCCAGAATCACTCAAACCTGTATGTATCTCTGTTGCCTTGTGAGATAATTGAAAAATCCAAGAGACAGAGTTTCTAGGTAATCAATAATCAACTTTTAGGCTACCTAATAATCAATAAGTTAATGGTTAGTGATTTTGGTAACCAAAAACAAAACCATTGAGAACCTTAAGATACTTTTAGAAAATGGAGTGCCCCTGACAATAAAAGTCAGCTCTGATTGATGGACATTTAAATGAGGAGGTGAGCTAGAAATCTTCAGTTCCTCTTGCTGAGAACATGGCTTGATCCTGAGACTCAGAAAGCTCCAGCAATCTGGATGGAGGACTCCATCTCCACCTAAACCACTCGGCTGGTT
The DNA here is from genome assembly GCA_028646575.1 of Pseudocheirus occidentalis. Lineage (NCBI taxonomy): Eukaryota > Metazoa > Chordata > Mammalia > Diprotodontia > Pseudocheiridae > Pseudocheirus > Pseudocheirus occidentalis. Next base: position 73,265,747 of record CM053601.1, on the reverse strand, counting down.
TTTCTCCTTTATAAACCAGGTCACCCTAAACATCAATGGAGGGGTGCAAGGACATGGGCAAGAATTCACTTAGAAGTAAAGTCTCCTAGTTGGGTGGGGTCCAGCCCAAGGACCAAGACTGAGGAGCATATTCCTCAAGGATTAAGGATAATCTCATCAATCAGTCAGGTCCTTCAGAGACTAACTGACCTACAGGGTCTGGTCCCTAAATGAAGAAGCAAAAGGAAAAAAAATCTCAATCCTAATTTAATAATTGGTTGTTAATATAGTAGCAAAATAACAATTTATCTCACTTGCACATAAAATGACAGTTATAATACCTACACTGACAATATGACAGCGAGAATTCGATATCATAATTAATGTACGTAAAGCTCTCTGTAGACCAAGGGGTGGATTTATGTGGACCTGTAATTTGACTGGCTCCATCAATGCATACTTTGTAACACTATTTTAAAGGATTTATTGGAGCACCAGGAAGGTAATATTCTTCAAAAGCAAAACTTGAACCCCTTAGTTCCTGATGCCAAGGAGTTATCGCTACTCCAAACTTCCTCTCTTGTTTTAGATTACCAATAAATAAAATAAGATTAAATATATAAAGCCCTTTGCAAACCATAAACCATAGTCAGTTATTAATTTTAAAAGTTGGACCTGCTATGATAGGGTCAGGATGTCATTTTTAGTAGGAAGTTTTCAGGAAAAGGAAATATTCTTTGTTGATTTTACTTGTGGCTTTTGATAGCTACTTTAGTAACTAAAAGCTGAGACTAGAGATGAGACATTTGGATTCAAGAAGCACTTTTAATCTACAATCAGGGAAGAGGGATATGCTTTGCTTTCAAACACCTCTGCTAAAGTTCCCCTTTTCCTTCTCTTCCTCTGTCATAGAAATAATCTAGGTGATTTTTTTTTCCTCTCCCAGGTCAAAGAAAGAAAGACACCAAAGGGTAACTGAAGCCCCCAAGATGCTGGATTTGTTTCAAAAGCACTTTAATCAGTCTTTGGAGAAGGCTGGGACTCCTTTACCCCTAGACAAGAATACTGGGGAAAAGAGTAAACTGCACTCAGCCAGGTATTTTTAAGGATAAAGCTGCTCCCAACCACATAGATGGATTCAGAATATCTACTAGTGTTTCCAGTTCTCCTATCGCCAAGAACAGGTCCTTCAGTATCTCTCACATTAGTGATGCCATTTTAGGTACTCTAGGCATGGAACACTGCCAGTTACATATATAACAGGAATTTAAAGACTTTGTGAAAGAAAATAGCTTATTTCTGTAATACAAATGCATCTTACCCAAATAAATTTCTACTTGCCTTTCCCAAGCTAGCCCATTTACACCTTGTACATTATCAAAGTGAAATTAAACCAAGCTCACTGCTCTATCTTTGTGAAGTCAAAACTTCTCAAGACAATAGTGAAAGTTTTCTGTGAGTGAAAATTGATTCTCCTTTTATTCATTCATTTATTTACCAACATGCATTTATTAAGCACCTACCATATGTTAAGCAATGTATTAGAAACCAAGAACTATTGAGTTGTCTCAGTCGTGTCTGACTCTTTATGACCTCATTTGTGGTTTTCTTGGCAAAGATACTGGAAGTAGTTTGCTATTTGCTTCTCCAGTCCATTTTATAGATGAGGGAAATGAGGCAAAACAGGTTAAGTGACTTGGCCAGGATCACACAGTTACTAAGTGTCTCAGGCTAGATTTGAATTCACAATGATGAGTCTTCCTGATTCCAGGGCCAGGACTCTATCCACTGTGCCACCTAGATACCCATAGGAGCAAGGAATAAAAAAGACCAAAAAAATAATTAAATAGTCTCTATCCTTAAGAAGCTTATGTTCTATTTGGGAAAAGATATGGATCTCTGCAGGTAGATAGGACAGGGAATTAAGCAATAATCTTCTATCAAATCAGATTAAGTGTATAAAAAATGTCCAGCATTTAGTAGGTGCTTTTCAAATGCTTGTTTCCTTCCCTCCCTTTTTTCTAAAACTGTTCCATATAGTTATCCATCTAATTCAGACCAAATTAAATCTTTTTTTTCCCACTTCTGTTTGGTACTCTGGGTCTTGAAATAACTAGTCTTGAAATAACTAATTAAAGTCTCTATTTCATTTTCCCTGTTTATAAAACTCAACTAAAGCCTATGATCTCTTTTATCAGATCACCTTCACCACACCAGCCTGGATCAGGCAACTCCATTTATAGGTCAGGGAAAGGAAGCAAGTTACTGAACATTTGTGTGTTTGTTGCTTCTTCATCTGTAAAATGAGGAGGTTGGAATAGATGACCTTGAAGGTCCAATCCAACCCAAAATCTACCATCTTAGACAAAGTTATTCTTCCCCAAATCAGTGCCTAACCCACTGAAAAAAAGGATAAATTGGGCCATTAGCTGGCCGATGAGATTAATATAAACAATTGAATAGAAAACTCAAGTGTCCTCAAATTGATATTTGCATATACTAGAATTTTAGAACTGAAAGGGACCTTAGACAGCAAGGGTAATTGAAAGAATGTTGGATTTGGAGTCAGAGGGACTGAATTCAAAGCTCAATGAGAGAGACAGACAGACAGACATAAATATGTACATACATAGAGTTAACTAGAGACAGATGATAGAGAAAGAGAGAGAACATTTGTTAAGCATTTATTGTTACATTCTAATAGAGAAAGACAACTCACAGAGAGGAACTGGAAGGGAGGAGAATAATTTTGAGAGGTCAAGGTGGCTAGTAAAAACCAATGAACTCCTGAGAGTAATTTTGTACCAAAAGTGAAATGAGCATTACTGTGGCCCCTTACAAAAAAGCAGTTTGGACTAGTTTTTGATTGACTATCTATGTCACCTTGGATGAATCATTTAACCTCCCTTGTCCTTAATTTCTTCATCAACAAAATGAGGGGTTTTGGACTAGATAGTCTCTATTTTCCCTTCTGGTTCTAATTATGATGCTGTGATTGTCTCTCTAGTACAGCACTTTCCAAATCTTTTGGTCTCAGGGCCCCTTTATACTCTTAAAAATTATTGAGAAATGTTTTATAGCCTTTGGACATAATTCTAAATTATTCTCAAGACTGGTTAGCCTCGTTCACAACTCCCAGTTAGTGTCCTAATTTTTCATCCCCTCTAGCATTTGTCATTTTCTTTTTCTGTCGTGTTAGTCAATCTGGTCAGTGTAAGGGGGTATCTCAGAGTAGTTTTAATTTGCATTTTTTAATCAATAATAATTTAGAGCATTTTTTTCACATGACTATTACTAGCTTTGATTTCTTCTTCTAAGAGCTGCCTATTTATATTCTTTGACCATTTAATAACTGGGAAATGACTTTTGTTTTTATCAATTTTACTCAGTTCTCTATATATCTGAGAAAGTAAACTTTATCAGAGGAACTCACTGACAAAAAAAGAACTTCCCCAGTTTCCTGTTTTCCTTCTAATTTTGGATGTGTTAGTTTTGTTTGTGCAAAGCCTTTTTTATTTCACATAATAAAAATTATCTACTTTACTTCCCATATTCCTTTCTGTCTCTTATTTGGTCCAAAGTTTTTCCCTTATCCATAAATTTAACAGGCGCATTTTCTTTTTTTTGGGGGGGGGGTAAGGCAAGGCAATTGGAATTAAGTGACTTGTCCAAGGTCACACTGCTAGTAAATGTGTTGCGTCTAAGGCCAGACTTGAAACGAGGTCCTCCTGACTCCAGGGTCAGTGCTCTATTCACTGTGCCTAGCTACCCCTAACAGGTACATTTTTCATGCTCCCTTAATTTACTTATGATACTACCTTTTATGTCTAAATCACTTAGCCATTTTTCCTCATCTTGGTATATGGTGTGAGATATTGGTCTATGCCTAGTTTCTGCCAAATTGCCTTCCAGATTTCCCAGAAATTTTTGTCAAATGCTGAGTTCTAACCCATAAAAACTTGGATCTTTGGATTTATCAAATGCTAGGTTACTATGGTTTTTTTTACTGCTGTATCTTGTATAATCTATTCCACTGATCCACCATTCTATTTCTTAGCCAGTATCAGATTGTTTTCATGATTACTATTTTTTAGTATAGTTTGAAATATGGAACTGTTAGGCTGCCTTGCCTAACAATTTTTTCTTTGATTCCCTTAATACTCTTGACCTTTGCTCCTCCAGATGAATTTTGTTGCTATTTTATATGGCTCCATGAAATAATTCTTTGGTAGTTTGATTGGTATGGCACTGAATAAGTAAATTAACTTAGATATAATTGCCATTTTCATTATATTGGCTCAGCCTCCTCATAAGCAATTAAGTTTTCCAATTGTTTAGATCTGTCTTTAGCTATGTGAAAAGTGTTTTGTAATTGTGTTCATGTAATTCCTGGATTTGTCTTAGCAAGTAGACTCCCAAGTAATTTATACTGTCTGCCATTATTTTTTTTTTTGCTTTTTTTGGAGGGCAGTTGGGGTTAAGTGACTTGCCCAAGGTCACACAGTGTCTGCCATTATTTTAAAGGGAATTCCTCTTTCTGTCTCTTCCTCCTGGTTTTTGTTGTTAGTATATAGAAATGTTGATGATTTATATGGGATTATTTTGTATTCCAATCCTGCTGAAGTTGTTGATTGTTTCAACTAATGTTTTAGTTGATTCTCAAGGGTTCTCTAAGTATACAATCATATCATCTGCAAAGAGGGATAATTTTTTTCCTCACTGTCTATTTTTATTCCTTCAGTTTCTTTTTTCTTGTCTTATTGCTACAGTTAGCATTTCTAGTCTAGCTTTAAATAATAGCGTTAATAATAGATATCCTTGCTTCACCCCTGGTCTTAAGGGGAAGGTTTCACATTTTCCCTCATTCAAATAATGCTTGCTATTGGTTCTAGATAGATGCTACTTTTCTTTTAAAGGCTCCATTGATTTCTATGCTTCCTAGTGTTTTTCATTAAAAAATGTGTTGTATTCCACTAGTCTCTTTCTTCATCTATTGATATAATCATATGATTTTGTTGCTATTATTATTGATATTATTGAGTATTTTGATAGTATTCCTTATATTGAACCAGCTCAGCCTTCCTGGTATAAATCCCTCCTGGTCATAGTGTATGAACTTTGTTATATATTGCTGCAATCTCCTTGCTAGTGCTTTATTTAAAATTTTTGCATCAATATTCATTAAGGAAATTCATCTACAGTTTTCTTTCTCTGTTTTTGCTCTCTCTGCCTTAGGTATCAACCATGTTTGTGCATAAAACATATTTGGTAGGACTCCTTTATTTTCAGACAGTTTATACAATGTTGGGATTAATTGTTCCTTAAATGTTTGGTAAAATTCACTCATGAATACATCTGGTCCTCAGGATTTTTTTCTCAGAAATCCACTGATGTCAGCTCAATTTTCTTTTCTAAGATAGGGTTATTTAAGTGTTATGTTTCCTCTTCTGTTAATGAAGGCAACTCACATTTTTGTAAATAATCACTCATTTCACTTACATTGTCAGTTTTGCTAGTACATAATTAAGAAAATAATTACTAATAGTTGCTTTAATTTCATCTTCATTGGTGGTGTATTCATCCTTTTTATTTTTGATACTAGTACTTTGGTTTTCCCCTTTCTTTTTTAAATCAAATTAACAATTATTTATCTATTTTATTGGGTTTTTTTTCATAAAACCACATACTAGTTTTATTTCATTTGTTTACTTTCAATTTTATTAATCTCTCCTTCAATTTTCAGGACTTCCATTTTGGTGTTCAATTATGGCTTTCTAATTTGTTCTTCTCCTAGTTTTTTTTTTAAGTTGCATGCCAAATTCATTCATCTCTTCTTTTTTTATTTTTTTGATGTAGGAATTTAGAGAAGTAAATTTTCCCCTAAGTACTGCTTTGGTTGTATCCCACAAATTTTAGATTGTTGTCTCATTGTTGTCATTCTCTTTAATGAAATTGTGATTTGTTCTTTGACTCACTTATTATTTAGGATTAGATTATTTAGTTTCCAATTCATTTTTAATCTATGCTTATTTGGTCCCATAGTAAATGTAATCTTTATTGCATTGTTGTCTGGAAAGAGTACAGTTAACATTTCTGCTTTTCCATATTTGATTATAAGGTTATTAGTAGGTACCCTAATTACATGGCCCATTTTTTGTGAAGGTGGCATGTACAGCTGAGAAAAAGTTATACTTCTACTCCCATTCCTTTTTCTCCATAGGTCTATCTTATCTAACTTTTCTACAAATCTACTTTTCTCTTTGACTTCTTTATTTATTTTATAAGCAGATTTATTAGCTCTGAAAGGAAAAAGTTTAAGTTCCCCACTAGTATAATTTTACTATTTCCTCCTGAGTTTATCTTAACATTTTCTTTAAGAATTTGGATGCTATACCATTTGGTACATATATGTTTAGTATTTATATTACTTCATTGTCTATGGGTGCTTTTAGTAAGATGTAGTTTCCCTGCTTATCCATTTTAATTACATTTATTTTGGCTTTTGCTTTGTCTGAGATTGTGATTATTATCTCTGCCTGTTTTTTTAAATCAGCTGACCCATTGACAAATAAATAATTCTACTAGATCTATATCCAAAAGAGATCAAAGAAAAGAAACAAAGACCAATTTGTTGTAACACCAATGCAATACCCATAGCAGCTGCTATGAACATGCATATGTATTGCCAGAGTTTGTTCACAAAATATAATAAACCCTCCTCCTCCAAGATGAAACCAAAGTATTTATTTGGGACATTGCTATTAGGACACAAAAAAACAAGGTTTAGTAAGATACTTATCACCAATCCAGGGAGCACCAACATCATAAGCATTCTCTATGGCAAGCATCCCCACAAGCAAGTTCCACTAGGCAAGCTCTTCCCTCCTTCTGCTTCTCTCTCAGCCCACACCTCTACCTCCAAGCAATACAATATATATGCTGTTTCCAAACAAAGACTTGATTAGCTGAGAAGCTTGGAAATCAGAACTTAGTTGGAAAGGTGTGGAGATCCCTGTGACCCTGAGCCTAATTGGCTCTCTGTCAGGGTTCCATGTGAGGCCTAGTAATGGGCAGGTAAGAGCTTATATCAATTAACCTTATATTTGTACAAAAATATTTATAGCAACTCTTTTTGTAGTGGGAAAGAACTGGAAATTGAGGGGATGCTCATCAATTGGGGAATAGCTAATCAAGTTGTGGTATATTGAAATTCAAGAAATGATGAGCACAATAGTTTCAGAAAAACCTAGAAAGACTTATATGAACTCATGCAAATTGAAATGAACAGAATCAAGAGAACATTGTATACAGTAATAGCAATAATGTAAGAATGATCGACTTGATCAGTTACTCTGATCAAGACAATGATCAAAGAAAATTCCAAAGGAGGATCCATGATAAAAAAAAATGCTATCCACCTCCAGAGAGAGAATAGATGAACTCTCACTGCAGAATGAAGCATTTTTTTAAACTTTATTTTAATTGTTTTATTTTGTTTCTGTTTTCTTTTGCAACATGGCTAACATGGAAATATGTTTTTATGACTCACATGTGTAATCAAATTGTTTGCTTTCTCAAGGATGAGGGAAGGCCAAAGGCAGAGAGAGAATTTGGAACTCTAATTTTTAAGAAATGATTGTTTTAAAAACTTTTACATATAATTGGGAAATGGTCAATGACATGAATAAAAATTTTTTTAATAATAAATGGCTTGGGGCGGCTAGGTGGCGCAGTGAGTAGAGCACCGGCCCTGGAGTCAGGAATACCTGAGTTCAAATCCGGCCTCAGACACTTAACACAAAAAACTAGCCATGTGACGTTGGGCAAGTCACTTAACCCCAACTGCCCTCCAAAAAGCAAAAAAAATAATAATAATAATAATAATAAATGGCTTGATTGCTTCCAAAAACTATTGAGAATCCTACCTTAAAGAGCTTTGTTTATGTGAATTTTATCTATTTCCCATGTTCAAAATGAAAAATGTCTTAGTAATATTATGAAAAATAGTCTTCACTTTTCAAACCCCCCTGAAGCTGATTCAGAGATATCTTAGAGTTCCCACAGCAAGCTTTGATTTAATCCTCCTTTCCCCAGCCCCCTTTCCTTTCTCATTTTACAAGAAAGGAAACTGAGGCTCAGAGAGAAGTAATTTGCCCAAAATCACTCACCATGGGAGTGGAATTTTTGTCCCAGTCCTCTTATTCCAAAGCTAGCATACTTTTTTATACCACATTGTCCTAACATTCTGTTCAGCTGTCTAGCCTGATATAATTAACAGCATGCTTGCTAAGTCTAGAGATGATAAAGGTGACTGAGAATCTTAATATGCCTGTGTGATTCCTCAGCCTGGGGTGAAGAAGAACAAAAGGAAGTTTCTCTTTCCCAGGCTTTGAGGAATAGACACTTATGTCTGTAAAGTGACCTACAACACTACCCCCTGCCCCAACCCAGAACTCACACACAACAAACACATGCTCAGTTTTGTGGGCACAAGGAAATCAACAAGATTCAGCAAATGAAGGGTACACATATTCTTCTTTTTTTAAGGCAGTCAGGGTTAAGTGACTTGCCCAGGGTCACACAGCTAGTAAGCGTCAAGTGTTTGAGGTCAGAATGGAATGCAGGTCCTCCTGACTCCAGGGCCAGGGCTCTATCCACTGTACCACCTAGCTGCCCCATATTCTTTTGTCAAGGCAGAAAGATTCCATGTACTATAGGCTCTTCCTTGGGAGATGTAACTGGTATAGCACAGAAGAAAAGGCTTAAATAGTCATGGAGATTTGACAATTGACTAAATTAATATAGACAAGTGAGTCTTTTACTATTATAGAATTTTAATGATGAAAAGGGCTTAAAATGCCATGTATAGTGGGGAAAGTGCTAAATTTGGAGTCAGAGCACCTGGAGTTCAGCTACCAACTCTGTCCACTTACTATCTGCGTGACTTTGGGTAAGTCACTAAGTTTCTTTGTTTTACAGTTTCCTCATCTGTAAAATGAAGGTGTTAGGCTAATTGACCTCGAAGATTCCACATCATTCTAAATCTATCATATTACTAACTTCTTATCTCCTCGTTGTATCTACCAAGACAGAAGTACAGTAACAGAAGCCAGAAGAAGGTGCAAAGTGACCTCCTCATTCTCTGCTTCGTCTCCATCTTTTTCATGGGTGCACACCTCCCTGCCATCTAATCAAGACAAATCTTCCAAGCAGTAATTAAAAAACTGCTCATCTTCAAGGAGAACCAAAAGAAAAGGCTGAAAAAATTAGCTGGCTCTGAGGAACAGCGTGGCTCATATTACCCCCTCCCCTCTCTTTCTCTCTCTCTCTCTATCTCTCTCCGTTTTCCCCTATTCCCTCCCTTTCCTTCTCTCTTCTTCCCCCAATTTTCTCCTCCTCTTCCCCTTTTTCTTCCTTTTCCTCACCCCCTTCTTCCCATTTGTCTTCTTTCCCTCTCCCTTTCTTCATTCTCCCCTTTTTATTCCCTTTCTTCTCTCTCCCTTTTTCCTCTCTCCCTCTCCCCTTCTTTTTTTTGAAAATTTGAGCAAAGAGAAATCTCTTTCTTGCTAAAAGGCAACACACTGAGCAAAAACAAGCTAATAAATAGTTCAATCGAATGTCCTATGAGAAAAATGCTTAGGACTGTTCCAGGCGAACATCAGATTTCCTACAAGACTAGAAGGGCATTAGCAGAGAAAGAAGAGCAAAAGAAACTCACTCATCTATTGCAGTCAGGTTAGAAACAGACTCTTGCATTAGCATGCCAAAGGACACAGAGCAAAGAGGAAAGACATTGCCGGGTGAAGACTGCAGAATGGAAATGTGGATTTGTGTAAGTAATGAGTCCGAGGGAGGAAAATGAACCCTTGTGAGGCTCTATGTGCCTTGATTACATTAGCACTACTTGGAATATCATAACTTCATTTTTTCTGTCTCTGGTTTTGAATAGTCTCTAAAAGGCCAGTGTGCATTTGGCCCCCTCAGCCTTCTGCCATCCTTTGCCACAATCTCCCCGCCCCCTCTCAGTATTAGCATTCAGCTTTCCTGAAATCTTTCAAAGACCACTGATGACTGCCGACAGTCAAATGAAATGCAAAGCCTTTACTGTAGCTCCAGGTTTCATCCATCTAATTTTCAGAGGCGGCCCAAAGCAGCTCCAATCTCATTTGCAGCTCAGCAATGAATATCATCTCCTGACAAAGCCATGTCTAGCTGACATATTCTTTTGAAGCTCTAGGGAAAAAAATGTTACACCTGTGCCTTTCTTTTGGTGAATGGCTCAAGGAAAACTTACAATAGAGAGTGTGTGTTCTTGCTCTCTGAGATACAAACGTGACATAATGGGCAGAGGGTTGGACATGCCATTTAGAGAGATCTGAGTTCAAATCCAGACTGTGGCACTTACTAACTGATGACCTTGGTAAGTTGAAGGAGAACAGATTTAGAGCTGGAAAGTACCTTAGAGGCCATCTAGCCCATGCTACTTTCCATGTCTTGATCTAGGCAGTTACAGAGGGTATGAGTGGGGACACAGGGCAATAGATTGCCATTCCCTATAATTCTGATTTTGAATATTTTTCCCCAGAAAAGGAAAGAGATGAAAAGTGGGGGAGAGGGTTAGTGAATGGTACATACTTGGAAGTAGAGTAGAAGGCAATATATTCATTCACCTTTTTATGTGTGGCAATGGGGGGAGGGTGGGGAATGAGGAGAAGATAATACCAATGCTTCATTTTCCCTGACTATTTACTTTACTATTACACCCTGCCTATTCTGGTGGTAGAGAACATTTTGAATGGGGACTTGAGTTGTGTTTGTATAATTATAATTGCCTAAATATATTCAGTTCTCCCTGGTATCTTTGCAGATGGCTAGATGAGAAAGAAAGAATCACTAGGAGAATATTGGGGTGACAGAGGAAACTGGTACAGTAGCAAATAAATGGGGTAAAAATAACCTTGTCTCCTACTTTTTTATACATTCATTTACTAAGGAATAGGGAACTAGGATATAGTGAGAGGGATGCAAATGAAGGTCATGGACTGCACTCAATCCCATTCCAGCATTGCTGTATGTCTCCTTGAGGCATATAGATGGTGCCTGGTAATTTGCATGGCCCCAAAGGTAGTTATGATCTGAGTTTAAAATAATTTGCTCACCTCCACCTATTAGGTGGGTCTGGGGAACTTAACCACTGAAGAGTGGTAACTGAATTTGAGACTAAGGTCTTAACCACATGATGGACCCTTCCACGTAATGGCTGGGGATGGCTATGGACCCCAGGAAGTAAAGAATGAAAAATGTATTGACAAACCACAGACATCAGCAGGGAAGTTTTAACTGTAATAATAGTGCTCCCTTTGAAGGACTAGGATCCCCAAGAACAGGTGACAGACAGCTCTGAAAGATACGAGCTGCAGGTTAGGGGAAAGGGAGAATCCCTAGTTCTACATGGAAATTCCATAAAATGGTAGCAGTGGTTCAGCAGAGAAGAAGCAAATAGCAGCTTTGAAGGACAAACTCAAGAAGTGGAACAGAGCATGTGTAAGGTACAGTCAGTTGCTAGGAAATGATAACAACAGAATCTCAGAAGTAGATAGCCCTAGGAGAATGATTTGTCCCACTGGGGTGGTCATCTGTGGAAGACTGGACCCCTGTGTGTATGGAATGGGGAGAAGATAGTAGCAATGCTTCATTTTCCCTGACTATTTACTTTACTATTATACCCTGCCTACTCTGGTGAGAGAGAACATATTGAATGTTTATATAATTATAATTGCCTAAAGCATTGTACACTGTAATAGTAAGAGGAATCCCTGCAAGGGTGTACTAGAAACAGTTTGAACTATCTAACAAGAGCTGATTATTAAATTTTCAATGTATATATTTACATATCAGAAATTAACAAATGCTCTTTTGTTGACTATTTAGACTTAAGAAAATTATGGAGAAACCATTAATGGTTCAAATTAAACTTAAAAGTATTTCATACACACTTTTTCCCCCTTAGAGAGCCAGTTGTTAAATATTTTTCCAGTACACCACTACAACTTATATAATAGGAATGATACTACATGCAACTTAGCTACCTTACAAGATTGATGTGTCTTAAAAAGGCAGCCATCCTTTGCTTACCTGTAGAAGTGAAATATGGTACGAGAAAGTACAACCAATATGGGAGAAGTCTGAGGGGAATGCTTTAAGATTCTGTGACCAAAAAAATGTTGAATAAAAATATATGTTTTATTTGCCTGTGCTTTTTTAAGAGGTTTAATCTTTTTCTCTTTTTGGTGCAGTTATTCAGACCCATAGTCATAATTATACAGTACCTATGGGAAAGGCAACTAACAATTTGCAGCTAAAATCTGAAAACTTACAAGCTCCCTCTCTATCTCCAAGAGGGTGTTTTCTGCCAAAGGAGGTGGTAGAAATCAAATTATCAAGCTGAATTAATTTGATTAATAAAAGGCATAATTTTGTAGCCCATTAGGCAAGTGTTTAGCTAGGGGACTTTAGCTAGATCCAAAACAGAGTTAATCACTCATCATCAGGCCAAGTAAAGCTAACTGGCAATCTAATCATTGACATATGAGTTAGAAGAACTGTGTCCCTAATTCCTATAATAAACTAAGCCTAATTGTGGGTCTCGGCCCCTAAATTTCTCACTCCACAGTTTCTCTCATACCTGACAACAACATTTGCAATTCATAACTCAACAAGTTGTAAATAATTCGGAGTTTACAGAATTTGAGTTTGATCTCTGTTTTAAAATGTTGTCAATTTAAATGTTTGCTTCAGTCAGCAACAGTTAAATTGGGAGGGGTATATATATATATATGTATATATATATATGTGTGTGTGTGTGTGTGTAATAAAAAATATCAAGTGGGAGTATTGAAATTTACTAATATAGATACACAGCAATTACAATGGAAAGAATACTACCTGGAGTCAAAGCAAATGTAAGCAAATCACTTTGACTTCACTGGGTTTCATTTTCCTTATTAGTAATATATATGGGTTACATATATATATATATATATATATACACACACACACACACATATATACACATACATATGTGTGTATGTGTATATATTTCCTCATTAGCAATATGTGTGGGAATGTGTGTATACACACATATACACATATATACATACATATGTATATATGTATTCCTTCCCACTTCAAGAAGAGCTCCAGATATAAATGAGTTGTGCTGAGGCTGCTAGCAGAAATGTTCAACCTGCCACATTAGTTTGTTTTGGTTTTAGTTTGAGATTTAACTATATAGAATAAAAAAATATGAGAAAATGATTTTTAAATGTTTTCTGTGGGTGGAGGGGTTGAACAATACTCCCTCCTATTAATATGAGAAAATGCTTTTAAAAGGATGTCTTGTGGTCTTGTGGTCTTGTGGTCTTGTGGTCTTGGTGGTGGTGGTGGTGATGATGTTGGTTGTACAACACCTCCTCCTGTTAACATGAGAAAATGCTTTTACAAGGATGTCTGGTTTTTGTCAGTGGTAGGGATGCTGGTGGTAGTTGTACAACACTCCCTCTTATTAATGTGAAAAAAATGCTTTTAAAAGGATGTCTTGTTGTTGTTGTTGGTGGTGGTGGTGGTGGTGGTGGTTTACAACAGCGCTCTCCTATAAATATGGGACAATGCTTTTGAAAGGGTGTCTGGTTGTTGTTGTTGCTGCTGCTGCTAGACAGCACCTCTCTCCAGTTAGCCCACAGCATGGTAAAGTAGAACACTGGATTTGGAGTCCCAAAATCTGAGTTCAAATCCCAGTCACACTAGTTGCAGTTTCCATGAGCATGAACCAAATGAGTTGCTTCCCTGACCTCTAGTTCCTCCTCTGTTAAATGAGGAAATTGGACTAAGTGGCTTCTCTGGTGCTCTCTACTTCCAAATTCATGATCTTTCAACCTACCACCCACCAACAAGGCAATTAAAAGTCGTATTTGTAGAAAGAGGCTCCTAAAAGGAAAAAAATTAAATAAAAACAGAAAACCAACTACATTCGCACTAAATCAATGACATAATGACAAAAATCGAGATATATATAGTGTTTTTAAAGTTTACAAAACTTACTTTACATGTATTAAAGCTTACTTTACATATATTATCTTGAAGCCTCAAATTAACCCTAATAGGTATTTTTATCCTTATTTTATCCCCATTTTAAATATAAGGGAACTGAGGCTCAAAGAGAGAGTTAGTGACTTACTGAGCCAGTAAATGTCAGAGGGAAGATTTGGACCCAAATTTTCCATACTCCAAATCTAACATTCTGTTAATCACCTGATGTCACTTCTCAAAATGCAAAGTTATCATCTGAAATAAATATACATATAAATGTATCTGTATATATATATATAATATATACATATATATATAAAGTTCAATTAATTTAGCTCAATAAGCATCTATTGAGTGCCTACTATTCATTCACTAGGTGCTGATCTAGCTGCTGCGGGTATAAAAATAAGAAACAAACAAAAACCAGTCCTTGTTCTCAAGGAGTCTTCAGTTATATAGACTCTTGCAGAAATTAATAAGCAATAAATTTTGTTCCCATCTTTAACAATTATGCTAGCCTCTAAATCCCATACTTCAAACAGTATTTTAATTTCATGGTCTTTAAAAAAAATTTTAACTCTGCCTGTGCTATTATAATAATTAGAATTAATGATCTTCCTTAAAGCAACAGCAGTAGGGCCTTACATTTCTAGAGCATTGCTGATTGTAGATTTCTTAACCCAAAGCAGAAGGAGCATCTGTTCTTCTGCTGAATGTTTTAACAAGGATAGAAAAATTCATCTAGGTATTTAAACAACTATGACCTTTCAGTACCCAATGTCTCTCCTTTCTTTTTCACTGACCTTCACTTCTTCCCCTTCCCTCTTCAGTAGTGCTCATGTTTTCTGTGTGTGTGTGTGTGTGTGTGTTTTACTTGTGTCTTTTGATTTTTATACAATTCACTTCCTACTATAACTATACTGTGTTGTCAGTCATTTTTCAGTTATGTCTGACTCTCTGTGACCCTGTTTGGGATTATCCTCAAAGAGATATTGGAGTGGTTTGCCATTTCTTTCTCCAACTCATTTTACTAATGAGGAAACTGAGGCAAACAGGATTAAATGATTTGACCAGGGTCACATAACTAGTGTCTGAGACCAGATATGAACTGAGGAAGGACCTACTGACCACTGCACCACCTCAATACCTTTATTTATAACAGATATTTCATATTACTTATTAGTAAAGTCCACTGACACAATGCCTGTATTCAAAAGAATGTGCAAAATTCCCCTAGTATCATCTTCAAAATATAATCTTTTCATCATCCTTCCTTGATCCTCTGGGAACAAAATTTAGTCCTTGCATTTGATCTGATGTTTTCATTTACATCTTTGTAGCCACTGTTTTTGTTGTTATTCTGGTTCTTGCCTTCCTTGTTCTGCATCAGTTCATACAACTCCTACTGTTTCTCCAAATTCTTTATAAGCAGTGTTTCTTTTGGTGCAACAAGATTACTTCATGTTTACTGAAACAGGTTGCTTTTAACTCCGCAAGACCTGGGACAGACATGAAATGCCTTGTATTTGACTACTGGGAATTTATCTGCATTTTTTCTCATATTTATTCTGTAGATATTTTCATGAGTACTTGATGGCTCTCCCACTACAGTTTAAACTCCTTGGGAATGTGTCAGCTTTTGTATTTGTATCTCCAGTGCCTAGAATGGTCCCTGGCATAGATTAGGTATTCCATAAATGTTTGTTGATTGATTGATGAAAGCAGAGCAGTTAGACTTCATGGGGATCAATAAATTAGACTAAACTTAAAATAGATTTTAAATGCTCATATTACAGATTATATATTTCACTATATGTGTGCCTTTCATATTCATTTCAGTTCTGAATAACTTTACAGATGGCCAAGTCCCAATAAAATCTTACGAAATGCACACTGTATGCTTCAGATGTCTAAAAATTCTTCAGAAAGCAATTACACCAAGTGCCATCTAATAATATATCCAAACGGACCACAGTGATGCAAACTGCACTCTTAATGTCTGAACCCCACCTGACTCTGAGTTTCAATCTTCCCTCAAATCTCAGCAAAAGAACAGATGTTCTGCTTTGGGTTGAGAATTCAGCAGTCACTACTCCTATGCTGTAGAAATTTAAGGCCCTGCTTCTGCTGTTTTAAGGGAGATCACTAATACTAGCCCCTTATGCTACAATATTATTAAGGTTCCCATCAGTTGAAATCCCATAGGAAAGTCGTGTTGATGCATCTTTTGAGTGGTCATGAGAAAAAAACAACTAGAAAATGTCTATTTGTTCCCCGCAGGGAAACAGGAAGTGTCCTTTCTATAGGAACTGTTTGGCATATACTATCATGCCATGGAGTTTGCAATACTTTCAGTTACCACCCACTTCAATTCAAAAACATTTCTAGGGGGGCGGAGGCAAGATGGCGGCATAGAAGCAGCAAAGCACCACAGCTCCCACACAAACACGCTAAAAACTCATAAAATGGGACGCTAAACAGATTTTCAAGCTCCAAAACTCTCCACAAGACAGAAAGCACATCTGTTGCTACAGGCAGCGCAGCAGACGGGGCTCTTCGCAGCAGTCTGGGAGCCCCGGCCGAAACCCAGCTGGCTCAGGCCCTGGGGCATCAGGCGGGAACCCTGGCTATAGGAGAGCAGATCGGCTGCACTGGAGGCACAATTACCACATTTATCAGGCCAGAAGACAAAAAGGCTAAGAGAAAGGTCAGTGGATTTTGCTAACTGGGGAGGAGAAGAGCGGGTCCGGCCAAACTGCTCCCAGGGCAAGGAGGCAGCGGGAGGCGGCTGTAACAGCAGGAACGGCTGAGAGCCGCAGCGGCTTCCACTGGGCTGCTTCAGAGCGCTCGGCCTGCAGACAGTAGGGGGGCTGACGCGACCCATCGAGGCCAAGGGCTCTTGCGTTGAGCGGCCTGGAT
>CM053601.1:73139593-73248261 GCA_028646575.1 Pseudocheirus occidentalis | reverse complement strand
GAGAGAGAGAGAGAGGGAGAGAGAGAGAGGGAGAGAGAGAGCGAGAGAGAGAGAGGGAGAGAGAGAGAGAGAGGGAGAGAGAGAGAATCTTGTTAATAAAAGTGAACACCCCCCCTCCAAGAAAACACACTACCAATCTAAATCATACTTGTGCTATTTAAACCCATCAGAAGCTCACCTCTAGCATGGAATAAATGCAGTTTTGTTCCATTCTCTAGGATTAAAGTGGATGCAGCCACTCTAAGCTGTTTGCAGATCTGTGACCATGACATTTAATTGCAGTTGCCTTTAAACCTTGAGCAGGTCAGCGGAGACAGAATGATCTCAGGGATAATTTGTCTTTTATGTATTTCTATGGTGTGATATATAATCCCTTGCTGAAAAGGGTCCTTGTGGGTGTCAGACTTGGCTGCTGCTGCCTGTAATGGAAATAAAGGGCTGGTAAATAGATGCTTCTTTAAAGGTAACTTTCTGTTCTTCCAGATAATCCCCAAGCCAGGGGAGCAGGGGCCTCCCTCTGCTGGGGCAGAAAAGAGGGGCCAGGCCCAGAGAATGGCCTCTGTCCTTTTCTCTCCTTGACTGAATTTAACTGTGTGTTCAGCAGTTCTAAAGCATGACCAGTCACACTCTAAGGATAACCCTGAAGGGTCCATGGATCTGTTTCCCACTTTGGATCTTTTAAGGTCACTCCAGAGCTGTCCAGACATCTACATGGGGATCCTGACTGAAAAAACTAAAAGAGAAATTCAACCCTTTGGAAGTAGAGGGACCAGGGAAGGAAGAAGGCAAGTCTTTCTACTTAGGGAAAAGTTAGAGTTTTAGGGAATCAGCATTAGGGATGCTTTGAACTAAACAGGACACTTTGGTTAAACATTCCTTTAGATTTCATAAGCACTTTTTAAATGACCATGTTCTGGGCACTTTCCTAGTTGTCATTTTGACACAGGAAGAGGATGTAAAAGTTCTCTGAGAGTCAGGAATTGTAGAGAACACAGGGGATGTTTGTTGGACACAACTATAAGGACCAGAAGTCTTCCGTGTTTTCTCATTCCTTCAGTTTTCTTGAACTTAAATTCCTATTCACAAACTATATATCCCCCAATAGAATACAATCTTCTTGAGGGGAGGGGTTGTTTTTTGCTTTGTCTTGGTATCTTCCAAGCTTATGAAATGCCTTTTACATGGCAATGGCTTAACAGTTCTTTTTGAGAATGCATTGAGCTGCCATTTAAAATGGAGCAATGCAGCGAAGGGATTTGAAATTTGATTTCTCTCAAAAAGCATCGATTATGCACCTAATATGTCTCAGGCACCATGCTGGGCATGGGAGACACCAAGAAAATGTTGAGTACAGGAGACAGCAAGAAAGCCAGTGTCCAGCTGCAATGTAGAATAAAAGTAATGTAAACTCTGCCTGGGACCATAAGGTAGAGCTGGACTGTAAAGGACTCTGCATGACAAGCAGAGTAGTTTGAATTTTATCTTAGAATCAATAGGGAACCATGGAAGATTCTTGAGTAGGTCATTGCGAGCCAGATTTCACCAAGCAGCCTTTTTAATATCCTGTGGTTCACTGAAATTAATACACTAACATTCACCCAAAGGAGCATTTGGAAGCTCTCACCACCAATAGGCTGCACTATTTAAATTACCTGCAAGACCCTGGTGAACACTGAAAGTGAGCATGTCTTTCTGGTGAATTATACATTACAGTTATATTAGAAATAGTTCTTTCAAAATGCCCATCATATGACCTCACAAAGAGTATTAATGTAGGTATTAGAGAGCAGTACCTTAGCTATACTCTGCATTGCTGAGAGAAATAGTTCCTTCTCCAATTCATTTATTTGATCATTAAATAGTTATTAAATACTTATAATGTTCAAGATACTGGGCTAGGTACTAGAAAACAATAGGCCTTTGAGGAAACATTTAAGTATTTACAAAATACCAGATACGGCTGACATATGGATTGATTTTACTTGATTACTCCTATTTAATGCCAAGGAAGGTCACCTAGTTATATCAGATCTCAAACTGTATTGTAAAGACGTAATCATCAGAACTCTTGGGTACTGGATAAGAAATAGAGTGGTAGATTAGTGGCGTAGATTAAGTACACAAGACACAGTAGTCAATGACCACAGAAATTCAGTGTCTGATAAACCCAAAGGCTCTAGCTTCTGGGACAAGAACTCACTTTTTAATGAAAACTGCTGAAAAAACTGGAAACTAGGCATAGACAAACATCTTACACTGTATACCAAGATAAGGCCCAAATAGATACATGATTTATATGTAAATGGTGATATTATAATTAAATTAGGAAATCAAGGAATAGTTTACCTGTTAGATTAACAGAAAGAGAGGAATTTGTGACCAAACAAGAGATAGAGGGCATTCTAAGATGGAAAATGGATAATTTCAATTTTATTAAATTAAAAAAGTTTTACACAAACAAAACCAATGTAACCAAGATTAAAAGGAAAACAAAGCTGGGAAATAATTTCTACAGAGTATACTTTTTTTTTTTTGCTTTTTGGAGGGCAATTGGGGTTAAGTGACTTGCCCAAAGTCACACGGCTAGTTATTGTGTCAAGTGTCTGAGGCTGGATTTGAACTCAGGTCCTCCTGACTCCAGCGCTGGCACTCTACTCACTGTGCGACCTAGCCGCCCCTGGATTACACTTCTTTAACAAAAAAAGGAGGGCATTTAGAGGGTGGCAGAGAGGGTGTAAGGAGAGATGTGTTATTGATACAAAATAAGGAACAAAAAGAGAAAAAAATGTGGTGTGTGTGTGTGTGTATGCACCTATATCAGACTTTAATAGAGATCCAGTTTTATGTGTAATCCACATTTCAGATAAAAAGGTTCCTGTTTGTCAAGTTCATAATAATTTAAAAGAATTTTTAAAAGTGTCTATTAGATGCGAGACATTGTGCTAAGCTATGGGGATATAAAACCAAAATAAAAATAGCCCTCACCCTTACAGAACTTGTACTTAACCCAGGGGAATAGTCTACAGGTGAAGAGACGGTGGTCTTTCTAACCCCCGTGGGGAATCAATTTGCAGCCTTAAGTAGACACTTGTTATCTTACTAAACGACAAATTGAGGGAGTTGGGCTGGATGCCTTTTAAGTCTTCTGATGCTGAATGCTACATGCCTCTCACCTTACATGGGTTCTAGAAGAGTGGCGTCTAGTCCTTCCCTTGAAGCAAAGACACTCTTCTTGAGAGGAGAAAAGGGAGCAAATGGAGGTGTAAAAGCCAGAATCAACATCTGCCTCAAACAAGTGGTTTGCTTACCAGAGCAAGGAATCATAGTGGAGGCAGCATGGAATTATGGGTAGAGTCCTAGATGTAGGGTCACTTAGCCTTGGCTTCAGATCCCTTACTAGCTGTGTGTCCGTAGGCAAATCATTTAATCTAGTATAATCAGAGGCTTAGTATCTTCATCTCTAACATAGAGATAATAGTGCCCATACTACCTGCTTCTCAGGATTATGGGCAAGTTTAAATGGTATTTATTGTGTGTTATGTGCCCTACAAACTTTCAAGAACTATATAAATGACAAGTCTTATTCTGTTCCTACTCAGGATTGATGGAGAAATTATAAGCACATCATTTCCTCCCCTTCCTGGGTGACTCAGTTTCTCCACCTGTAGATGTTGATAATGATAGCTAGTTCTTACTAATGCATCCATAGGGCCTTGAACATAGTAGGTCCTTAATGAACGCTTGCAGAAATGGCATTGCATAATTTTGCAGACTGTTGAATAATATAACAGTGATGATGGTAATAACCAGCATTTATGCATGAGGATGGTGTGAAATGCTCTACAAATATGATCTCATTTGTACTCACGGCAATCCTGGGAGGTAGATGCTGTGATTATCCACATTTTAGAGTGGAGGGAGCTGAGGTTAAAGTGACTTGCCTAAGCAAGAGAATGGGAGGAAAACCTTTTTGGAGGGAGGGGGCATAGGGGTGTGTGGGACACAGAAGGAAAGACTGGGAAGGGAGGAAGCCTGTTTGTGTCTCTACTAAGGATGGCAGCAGAATTGTGGAAAGGGTAGAAAGCTTTACTTGTGACTGGGTACTTGCTTTTGGGGTTTAAAATGAAAGGTGAGTGGAGAGAGGTTAGATTAAAGTATCACCCAGAATATTATTACCACTTTTTCCATTTGTTTAAAAATTGAAAAAAACAAACCTCAAACCAAAAACCTAATTGCTGAGCCCCCTCTTCAGAAAACTGTCACTCCATTAGAAATTATTGTAAGCAATTTCTCTCTATTATTCTTAATGAGACTGACAGTGCATGATCTTCTGTGCTTATTGTTCAGACAGAAACAAGGAATTTATCTATTCCCCTCTCTCTCTGACAAAGAGCCCATGCTGCCTCTTGGCTGGCCGTGCAGGACAGAAGGCTATTTCGAACTCTATCTTGTTGCTAGTTGCTTAGCTGAGCCAGAAAGATGGATGATTTGTTTGTCTGATTACATGAGTGTGTCTCTTGCTTCCTCTTCATTTCCCAACTTCTCTCCCCTCCTAAAATCCTCCTCACTCCTGGCCACATTTCAAGCTACACTTAATCTTAAGGGCCTCTCTTGGTAGAGAAATTTAAAAAATTGGAAGCAAACCTTTCCCGGACAGGCATTTCAGTGAGGTTTAGAGCAGACTGAATTATGCTACAATAGCTGGAGTGTTTCTGTATTCCTAATTTCAGGACAGCTGCTTAGATACTGGCAAGGGCAGTGGGGTTTTCTAGGGCCTTGACAATGAAAGAAAAAGGTCCTTGATAGTGCTGTCAATCACAGTGCAATATCATAGCATTGGAGAACTGGAAAGAACTTTAAGCATCTCTTTCAATCCATTTGTTTTACAAATGAGGGAATTGAGATCTCACAGAGGTGATGGTTTGCTCCAGTTCACATATCTTAGCAGGCAGGGCCAAGATTAGATCTCTGTCTCTATGTCTCTTTCCATGTCTATCTCTAATTCCTGGATCTGTCTCTCTTATCCAAGAAATGTGTGAATGACTTGTTCAGAGTCATACAAGTGTTTGAAACAATTTGAACCAGTGTCCCCTTGACTGCAAGGTCAGTGCTCTATCCACATTCTGCCCACAAGATAAGGACTGACTTAGTTCATCAATGAACATTTATTAAGTACCTACTGTGTGCTAAGTGCTGAAAGAAAGGTGAAAGTTTCTGTTTACAATCCAATTTATCCAGCATTAAGGGTTCTTATCATAGAGTCTATGAATTTGATTTAAAAAAAAAGTTTGATAACTGTATTAGATATCACTGGTTTCCTTTGTAATTCTATGCATTTTATTTATTGAATAATTTATTGAATTATTTTTTTTTAATTCTGAGAAGGGATTCATAGCCTTTACCAGACTGCCAAGGGGCACATGAAACACGAAAGATCAGGAACCTCTGTTCTAGGTTAGTGGTTCTTAAACCTTTGGGGCTCAGGCCCTCTTTATATTCTTAAAATGATGGAGGACTCTTCTCTCCACCCCCAGTTTTTGTTTATATGGATTATGTCTATCGATATTTACCCAATTACAAAGAAAATGTATTTTTATGAAAATAGTTTTGGCATCACAGATGTCCTGAAAACGTCTTAGGTCCCCAACCCAGACTTTGAGAACTGTTCATTTAGATGAAGGAGCTCAGAGAGCTTCAGTTAGCATGCTCATTTTAATTCTCATCATAGGGTCAGCTGCCTACTGATGGTTGAATGGTGTGAAAGATGGAAAGTTTCAAAAATTAAAACAGCTGCTAGTCTAAATCACACACTTTTCTTTCTCCTGAACTATCAATCTCTTGTTTCGATTTCATTGTACTCTTTGAGAACTTATTAACTTTTTCATTTCTAAGGTTTTTTTAACTTTATTAGATAACTTTCAGTTCGATTCAGTTTAATTATCCTTTATTAAATTACTACAGTATATTGTATTGTGGGAATTAAATAAAAACAGATTAAAAAAAGAAAAAGGAAAAACGTCATTGCTTTCAGAGAGCTTAAATTCAACTGAGGGATATAATACGCAAATAGAAAGTGAATACATGGTGTATACATTAATACAAAGCAGTTTTAAGAACAAACTATCAAAAAGCAATCCCTGGCCTCTTTTACCCACATCTACAATGTATATGCCTCAGTGAAACTGAACCCTGGGAGAAAGTCCAACGTCATCCACTGCATCTGGGGCCATCACCAATAGTCTTGATTTTTGTCTTCTTGCTAGATTTTGATGACTCTGGTGGCAAGAGTGAGGTCGATGGCTTTTTACAACTCTGCCACAATTAAATCCAATTCACTTGCAAGTCAAGATGATATGTCCTCTGAGAAAATGAAGGATGAACAACAACAACATTTAAGTATGTTTAGATGAATAATCGTCATCTTTCAGTACATAACTACTAGTTACTCTAATGATCACATTTTCAGAACATGGAATGGAGGAGACTATACTTATTTCTGAAGCTCCAGTGGGGAGCTGGGGAGCCAGATGGACAGAATTTTGGACTTAGAATCAGGAAGACCTGAATTCAAATCCTGCCTCATATACTTAACAGCTGTGTAACTTGGGCCTGTCGCTTAATCCTTCTCAGCCTCAATTCCCTCATTTATAGAAAGGTCATAATAAGAGCACCTACCCCTCATAGCAGTATGATAGCAGTGAAAAGAACACTGGCTTTGGAGCGAGAGGACCTGGGTTTGAGTCTTGCCTGTGCCATCGATCACTTGTCTGATTCTGGGCAAGTCTTTTAACCTTTCTGGTTAAAAACCTCATTTTCCCTCATCTGTAAAGCGAAGGGGTTGGATTTGATGGCTTCTGTGATCTTGTAATTTAGTAGACTTTTGCTTTGGATGAGAAGTTTATTGTCCTGCGGCGCACTTAGTGATGAGCCTATTAGCTAGTCCAGTCTTTAGAGTACAGACAGATAGATGGTGCATCCCTGGGCTTGTGCTGACAATCTGTCCAGCGTAGTAGGACGTTCCAGGACTTTCTCATTGCCTTCTCTATGCTAGCAAAACTAGCCTTCTAATACCAGGGTCACCTTAGCACCACAAAGTGGCCTTGGGGGAGGACTTGAATGGTGGTAGTGGTTGTAGTGGTTGTAGTGGTGGGCGGCACTGAGGGAAAGCAGTCAAGAATAGCCTTCAGAAAGGTTTTTGGGGACATAAGGCAAGAACAGACTGGAGAACCACTGTTAGCAAATAATTCCCATAAAGCACTGACTGTTTTGTAAAATTCAAACCACTTATTTTTTTTTAGTAGAAGCTGGAACTGAAGCAGTTAAAGGCATTAATTGAATGCTTTCCAAGGCCATATTCTATGCATTTTTTTTCATGTATACAGGTGTGCATTTGTGCTGTTGAAAAAAATCTTCCCTTTCTAGTCTTTTCTTAAAGGTCAGATGGCAAATTGAAAGTGTTTAAAATGAGAGCTACAGAGACAGAACAATTTAGGAGTTATATAAAGTGCTGTGGATTTTAAAAAGCCACACGGGCCAAATGAAAAGCCAAGAAGGATAACTGAGAGTGGCTCTTGATTTTTGGAACAACAACAAACAAAAAATGCTGCACCTGGGAGGTCGCTTGGGTTCAGATGCACATTTGGTAGTTAAGAAAAAATAATCTCTAAATGAATTACAACTAGGATTCCAGCTTGCTTCCCCCCTATAAGCAGATTCAGACACAGATACAGGAGATCAGATCCTTCTGTAGGTAACATGGATCCTGAGGCATCATTGACTTGACTGACAGTTCTGTGAAGGCTCCTCCGTGTTGACTTTGTGTGATACGTACGCCGAAATTCTATTAGTTCAAGTCCACAAACATTTATTACACACCTACCAGGTACAAGGTAAGGTGCTAGATCTGAAGTCAGATACTGATGAAAACAAAATAGTTGCTGCCCTCAAGGGGTTTGCAATCTACTGTTAGTAAAAGAAACCTGTGAAAGCCACTCTGCAATGTTAGATGTCTACTGCTGGATGAACTGGTCATGTCCTAAGGCCTTGTTTTTAAAGGTTTCCCATCACAGGTACCTAGTTTTTCCTTTTGGGGTGGGTTATTTTCCCTGTTGGTTATTACCTAATTCATCTGTTCCTCAGGTAGTCTTAGGGAGATGCCAAGGGCAATGAGAAGTTAAATGGGTTATCATGGTACCAGGGTATGAGTGTATCAGTCAGGACTTGCACCTAGGTATTCTTGACTCTAAGGCTGGCCTTGCATTGTTCTCATCTTTGTGGTTGATATGGATTTCTGTATTTCTTTTTAAATGAACCGTGTATCAAAATCTTCTTTCCAGACTGATTTCTTTGGAAACTATTGAGCTTAGGGAGTTGAGGCTATCTACTAGAGATGGTTTTTGCTGTATACGACATCTTAGGGGATCCCCTCTCTCTCCCACCCTTCTATATGGATGCACAACTTGCAAATGGCAGGAATGAGGGTTGAGCTGGGGTATCATTTTCTTATGGGTTGGCTCTTTGGATCTGGGTGCTATTCCTTTTCAGGAAGAATTCTAAGACTTTCCCCACTCCAAGGCTCAATCAGGTAATAAAGGAGAAATTGTGAGATGCAAACTGTGGATCCTGGAACTGATTCAGCCTCTTTTGCGTGCAAAGAATGCATCTGGGAACCTGAAATGGACTGGCAGCTCAGGGTTGCCATAGTGAGCTCCATTCAAACAGCTACCTGGAATAGGGCAAGCTTACAAATGGCTACAGAATGATGAAGGAATCAGGGGAAGAGAACTAGAGTGTGAACAAATTGAGAAGGGAGCAGAAGAGCTGGTGCTGTGGACAACAGATAGGCCACACTCTTCTGGAAGGATGAAACCAGTACCATAGTGGCTGCTTGCAATGTTTAAGATTTCTTTGCTTTGTGTGTGTTCTTCTTTCTAGGAGTTCAGAAAGTAGGGAGAAACGCTTTCACGGTCATCTTGTCCTAAGGGTTCTAAAAGCAGCCTGATGTAGCAGGAAGACTCTGACTCTTTCGTCAGGGGACCTGAGTTTGAATTTCAGTTCTGCCATTTGTACTCCTGTGACCTAGGGCAAATCACCATTCAGGACTTCAGTTTCTGTATCTGTAAAATAGGCTGTTGGATTAAGTGATCTCATTAACCCAATTTATATAATAAACTGATTTCTGGGGGAGTCCAGGAAATCAGACCTTTGTATGTAACTATTTGATTTTTTGGAGGCAATCAAGGTTAAGTGACTTCCCCAGGGTCACATGTCTTAGGGTAGATTTGAACACAGGTCCTCCGGACTCCAGGGCCAGTGCTCTAGCCACTATACCACCTTAATGCAGTTCTGTGCCATAGACACAATTCTGTGCTGCTTTTGGAAAATGAGGCCTTTGAAAAACAACTATTCATTTAACATGAACTTATCTACTTCCTACTATGTGTCAGGTACTCAACTGAGTGCTTGGGGATGCAAGGCTAAAACTAAGAGAGTCCCTGCCCTCAAGGAACTTACACTCCGTTGTAGGGAAGTAGTAGATATACTGCTGAGCAAATACAAACTATGTGTTGTAGCAAAGTAACTTTGTGAGAAGGCTAGCAACTACTGGATGGCCCTTGATGGGGGCCTTGATGGGAGGGAGGAATTCCAGGGGTAACTCGGGAATGAAAAGCACCTTTAAGACTGTGGAGAGCCTTTGTTTGCCAACCTTGGCCTCAGCCTAGCTTTCTGGTCTTAGTTCCTACTTAGTGCCCTCTTCCTGCACTGCCCAGATCAACCATACTGCCCTCCTCGCCGTTTCTTGCCTATGATGTTTCATTTCTCACTTATGCGCCTTTCTCATGCCTACTCATTTCCTACGCATCTGCCTCCTAGAAGCACTTTTTTCTCTCAAAACTCAGCTCAAAAATATTTTTATGTAAACCCTTTCTCTATCCCTCCAGATGCTAGTGTTATGCCTAATTAACTTGCTTTTATTTTATATTTAGTTAATATATGTAATGCTATCTCCCCCTGTAGAATCTAAGTTCCTGGAGGGTAGGGATTGTTTTATTTTTGTCTTTGAATACTTAGTCCCTAATACAGTGTTTGACACATCATAAACTCTTAATAAACATTTGTTGATTAATCCATCAATCATTTCAAATGTCATGTCCCATTTAAGATTTGGGTTAGTCATTCCTAATATCTATAGGCTTGAGAGTATCTCATGTTCTCCAAGGACATACTTAGAATTCTTCAGAAAATTAAGAAAGAAGAGAAAGAGAGGTTTGATTTTTGCTTTTAAAAACACACTGCACTATCATAGCTTTTGAATCAAAAAAGCTTCTCAGTGGAAACCAAAAACCCTTTGTAGATGATATGTTTGGACTGGATGGTAGCTAATCAGCCAGACGGACAGCATAAGTCATCTCCATGTTACACACACACACACTTTTCCATATTAAACCATTCCCCACCCCCACCCCCAGCCAGCAGCCAGCAGCCAGGGTTCTTCTTCTTTTTTTTTTTTTAAATGCATTTCAGAATGAAGACTTGCTGATAGTACAGCATATCCCTGGCATTGTTATTTTCAGAAGTGTCGGTAGAAGGTTTATTCCCAGGGAAAAGATTGAAGGATGATCTAAAATCAAATACATTTGTCTGGGAGTTGAATGTCTGTCAGCCCCACTCATTGATTTCCTTCAGCCTGGCTTTCAGCAAATGCCTTTCCGGTGAGAATTCCAATCAGGATTCTAAAGGTTACACAAAACAGGCCTGATTTCTGGGCTCCCCCAGGGGAAGCAGCTTAATGTAGAAGTTGAGTTAATGGGGAGAGCAGGGAGAGGAGTTTTTGGGGGGCAGGGGAGGAGGGGAATGGGTATAGGCACACCTGGTTTTGTTATCACTCGGTTCACATTTGAGGGTATGGTGCATGTTGATTAGCCTCTGAGCCAGAAAAACAGATCAGTTTAAACAGATAAGCCCAGAGGATGAAGGAATATCACTTTGGAGGATGCCCATAAAGCAAAAGAAATTCAGGCAGGAATCGCAAGAAATAAAGATGCTCAGGAAAGCTTTTCCTGAGAGAACTTCCCCCATGCGGCCTCTAGGGGGCAGCATTGCACTTCGGTTGGAGGAGCGGCTCAGCCGGCTTCTCAGCCCTTTAATGGAAAATGTGAACAGGGAGCAAAGCTAAAAACCATAACATTAGCAAAAGCCAGAAAACCAACAACATAGAACCCAAACTCTCTCTGTTATAATGTGCCATCTTTGCCTCTCTTAGAGCACAGGGTTTTAATATTGTAGTATTAAGACTCTCCAGGGCATACTTTATCGGCCCATTAATGCCAGTTAGGGGTGGTTGGAGATGGAGTGTGATTATTTTTTATTTCCCCCACTTTGAGGTTGCCTCTCCCATCCCAGCCCACTGTCCCTATGCTGCTACCTGGCAGCTCCTTCCTTTCTGCCTCTGTCACAGAAAGGGCAAGACTGGCAGCTGGTTGGGTGCCCTGACGTTGGGTTGGGCAAGGGTGGCTTGGGGCCAGTGACGCAGGGAGACCAGGGTTTCTGGGAGCTGAAGAGGAGCTTTTTCTCCCTTGTCTGGGGTTAATAAGGCGTTCACAACTGGAAGCAGTTGGGGAGGTTTCGGGGTCTTTAAATGTTATCCATGTCAGTAAGTGAACCACATGTATCATTACAGATGGAAAAGATCTTAGCAACCGTTAAAGAGGCATGATGGCACATTGGGAAATGAAGGCTGGTTTAGGTGCTGGGGAATCCTGTGGTTCAGGGGCCCTGCCTCAAACTGACCTGCTTTTCTGCTTACCACCTTGGAAACCTTGCTAAGACAGTCAACGTATTCCGAGCACAGTTTTCTCCTGTGTTCAATAAGGGTGCTGGTCTAGTGGGTTTTTGAGGGCTCTCCCACCCCTGAGTCCAGGGCTCTCCTTGTAGTACCCTCTCTGGGACCTATTTTCCCAACTCACATTCTTAGATTGGGTCCTCTGTGGGAGGAACTGCTACTCAGGGTCAAAGGGCAATCTGCCGGTCCATTTCCAAAAACTAGAATTCACAATGTGCCTTGTGACCTTTAATAGTTGACCAGAAGACCCAATTATCTCAAAGCAAAGGTCTTTGCCAAGACAGTATAGAATAGTAGCTGCAACATATTTCTCCAAGAAAAGGAGGGAGAAGGGGTACATACCCCCAGATACCCAGAGCATTACCGGTAAGAATGAGCACATTCATGGAATGAACTGTCAGTGACACACACAGGTGGGAATCACATGTGGTCAAAGCATTTCATGTATGCGGATGGTAACCCTAACACCATTTTTCTTCTCAGTCTTTGTATGTCTATTTTCCCAGCGGTGTGGCGTCTCTGCTGGGCTGTTTGCCCAGTGGGGCTCCTCGAGTCTCCAATCTGAAGCTCAAATTTTGATAGCCAGAGCTAATTCTCTGGATTCACAGTAGGCTATCAGCTTTACTTCAGGGGCTTCTGTTCCTTGGAGGCATTTACACCATCTCTTTCTTTGCCCCCTGCTGAATATAGTAGCAACTCTGCAAGTATCCCTGGCCATTGGGAGAGGAGATTTCTTTCTCATCCATCTGGTCCTTCCTGTGTCATCCCCCAGTCGTGATGCCTTCTGGTAGGGACACAAGGATCACATTCCACAAAGCAGTTTCTCACCTCAATGCCTGTGTCTCTGCATCCCTAGAAATGGATATTTTATGTTTGCTTTTTAAGGTCCACTAGAGTCCTTGGCCAGCTAATAACTGTTTTCTAATTCCTTCAAAGAGAACTTTGCATTTCCTCAAGACTAATATGTGCAAACATAACTTTCACACTTAGAAAAAGAACACATTATCACCTTTTAATTTTGTAATTTCACCAACTGGGCTGGAGGGAGGGAAAAATTCCTAGCAATCCCAACTCTAACCCTCTCCCCACCCCCAACCAGTTTAATGCCTTCGTTGCTATGGTGGTGGAGACTGCGGTACCAAGAGTACTTGCCCATTATACAAGTCACTAGTGGTAGAGAACGAGATGTGGTACATACATTTTCTGTCTATATATATGTGCATATTCTTATAAACATATAGTTTCAGAGGACTATGCATTTAGAACTAGAATTAACAGGTTTCAGAGATGAAGTATTTCACATTCAGAGATGTGAAATCCTCATGTTTCACAGATGAGAAAAATGAGATTTAAAGTAGTAAGCACCAGAGCCATCTTTGCGTCCAGATACTCTGCCTTTGGGCAGCTAGGTGGTGCAGTGGACAGGGTACAAGACCTGAAGTCAGGAAGACTCATCTTTGTGAGTTCAAATCCAACCTGAGACACTTTCTAGCTGTGTGACCCTAGGCAAGTCATTTAACTCAGCTTGCCTCAGTTTCCTCACCTGTCAAATGAGCTGGAGAAGGAAATGGCAAACCGCTGCAGTATCTCTGCGGAGAAAACCAGTTAGCCTACTATGTGTGCCTATACATACTCATATTGACATGGGTTAAACCATTATTTGCTGTATTGTCTGAACATATTAAATATTTTAAGAGAAGAGATTCTTGAGGATACCTTCCCAATATCTTTGAAATTAAATTGCCTGTATTTTTATTGTTGTTTTTGTTGCTCCTTTTTAACCCCTATGTGTAGCATAATGGTAAGCCCTTAATAAGTATTTGTTGATTGATTTTTTGATTAGAATCTTGAGGATTAAGAATCTGAGACCTTACAAGGTATTGAAGGCCTTCTTATCACTTTTTCAATGCTTTGGTACATTAGCTGTGGAGCTGAAAGAAAGCCACTCAATCTTCCCTCTCCTGGGTTTATCTGACTACCTTATCAATTTTTTGGTTGTGTTTTCTACAATCTAGGAGCCCTGGCACTGAGAACTTCTAGACTGATAACTTTCTAATCCCATATCAAGAGTAGCTCTAAAACCAAAATGTGCATTGACACAATTGCCTACATGCCTAGAATGTGAGTCTCCCTCTCCCCTTGAAGTTTTTTCAGGGATATTAAATTGGGGGTCTCTTGTTTCTTAAAGCTTTGCTTCAAGGAAGTCTTTCCATGTCTCCTCCTTCCTCCTTTTCCCTCCCTTATGGAAAACAAGGAGGATTCCAAATTCAGCTTTTCAAAGGAGCAGAAGTCTACCCAGGGCAGGGAATAACAGGCACTGTGAAGATTGATTATCCTTGTTGGAATCCAGCTTGACTGGGCAAGGTGAGACAGTTCAATTATTTAATCACCTTGATGCTATTGGCTTTGGAGGCCAGGGGTGTGGGGATTAGGCTTCCTTCCCCATTTAATTTATATGAGGAATGGCTTCTCAACTTCCTACTCCCTGTTGAACCCTCAGGCAGGCAAGGAGAGAGTAGCAATTGATGATGGAGGGACATGAGACAGTCCCATAGCTTTATCTTTCTCTGGCTGGTTCTTGGTGGGACGTGTTTGGTCCTTAAGTTTGATCACTTTTTCTGGCAGCTTTTCTCACAGCCTTGTTAGGCTTCTGCATGCATGAAGAGTGGCCGTTCTTCCTTTCCACACAGGTTTCTAGTCTTTTGATACAAGAAAGGCAAGCAGATCCCCCACTAAGACTTTGGGTCAGAACACCCCACAGGATGTGAAAGAACTCACCCATCAGACTGAGAGCCAACAGCCTGTTTTGTGACTAGCTCCTTCTACCCTTTAACATTGATTTTGTGTGTGTTTTTTATCCAAGGTTTCTTTGCTAGGTTATAGTGTGGTGGTTCTCAACCTTCCTAATGCTGCGACCCTTTAATACTTGTATGTGGGCATGTCTGCATGTGGGCGGACCCTCCTGGAGACGGATAGAGGAGCTGTGTCTTGGTTCCTAAGACCATCGGAAATATGTGTTTTCTGATGGTCTTGGGTGACCACTGTGAAAGGGTCGTTTGACCCCCAAAGGGGTCGTGGCCCACAGGTTGAGAACTGCTGGTGTAGTGGGTAGAATATTGGGCTTAGAATCAAGCCTTGCTTTCCAATTCGCCTCTTAAACTTTCTGGCTGTGGGACCCCCACCTGGGCAAGTTCGCTGTTTCTCCTTTCTTCACTTTTCCATCATCACTCATCTCCTATACTCTCAACTTTTCCTAGATGCCCCTTTGAGATATAATTCTCTTCTTTTTATTTGTTTAGATCCTGACATAAATTTATAGCTGAAAATGACTTGGTTGTTGTTGAGTAGTTTCAGTTGTGTTTGACTCTTCTCTCTGTGATCCCGTTTGGGATTTTCTTGGTAAAGGTATTGGAGTGATTTGTCATTTCCTTATTGAGCTAAATTTTACAGACGAGGATCTGAGGCAAGCAAGGTGAAGTGACTTGCCCACGGTCACACAGCTAGCATGTATCTGAGGTCAAATTTGAATTCAGGAAGATGAATATTTTCGACCTCAGTCCCCCTATCTGTGGTTCCACTCAGCAGCTGGAAAAGTACTTTGGAAGTAATCTAATGCTCAAATACTTATTTAGGAATTGGATTACTTCTCAGAAAAGGAAAATGAGGCCCAAAGTTGTGTAGAATGTTTCCCAACTCCTAAGTGGAAAAAACAGATTGCAAAACCAAGATTTGAACTGAGATCCTCTGCTTCCAAAATCTTCCTGTGGTGCTACACTTGACCTGCTTCCTGCTCTTCCTGCCCCACACAGACTCACTTACACTGTACAACCCAAAGCTGTTCAGTCATAGCTGGCTGAATTTTATTTTCCTTGTCACTAGATTCACTCCTAAGTTAGTAGGTAAATGCTCTCTTTACAAATTTAGCCTAATTTAAAAAAAAATCCTCCTTTAACATTCCAATTAACAGATTCCAATAGAGTCTATAGCTGAATTACATGTTCAGAGCAGCATATTGGCATAAGGCTTCTCTGATTCTGGCGAATTTACATGGGTATCTAAATTATTCTAAGGACTGAAAACCTGAGAAGACCTGGTATATTTGACATAGCACTCTTTTCTCTTTTAGTAATTGAACTAAGTAGCTCTTCAACTTATAAATAGAAAATTATGCATATATATGCACATATTTATACATATATACATAAATGTTTATATATACATATGTCTATATATGTATGCACCTCTATGTGTGTATACATGATTTTAGAATATGTATATATATGTATATATATATGATATTAGAAAAAATTAGAGGTAGCTTGGAATAATCTCTAACTACATATATATATACATACATGCACTATCATATTACACTATACACACACACACACATACATACACGCATATATACATGCCTAAGTGATTTGCCTTCTTCCAGTCATTATTGGAACTTATCTCCACACCACTGCCAAATAAACCTTTCCAATGCCAATTCTGAGGATGTCATTCCATTGACCATTCCAGTGCTGTTTCAATGGCTCTGCATGACCAACTGAAGAAAGTCCACTTCTCACAAGATGGCATTCAATAGACTCTGTGGTTTAATTCTAAGCTATCTTAATTTTTTCCTAATATAAAAGTCTATTCCTCACTATATTTCACATTACTATCCTTCGTATATTCTATATCTGTCATATATACATTTGAGCTATTGGCTGTCCCCTGAAGACCATGTACTGAAACACACCCAAGGCCTTTTGTTTCTGACACCTGAAAGGTTTTTACTTCCCTGGGCCTCTGCCCCCTCCATCTCTGCTTATCAAAATTCTACACACACTTCAAGGCCTAGCTCAAAGAATACCTTCTCCATGAAGCCTTTCCTCATTCTCCAACTGATAGAGAGCTCTCCCTTATCTGTAATTGTTAATACTTTTGTTAAGCAACTATATCCTAATTTAGACTATAGTTACCTGACTACAAGGCAGCTTGGAGTAGGAGACAGACCTGGCTTTGGGGCCAGGGACACCTGGGTTCAAAGCCTGTCTTGGATATATACTGTATATACTGGCTGTATGACCTTGGGAAAGTCACTGTTAACCTTTCAGTGATCTGGTCAGTTCTCTAAATTGAGAAGATGCTGACCTCTATGAGCCAATAAGAGCTAACACACACACACACACACACACACACACACACAAAATACTTACTATATGGTATGCACAATGCTAA
Source organism: Pseudocheirus occidentalis (assembly GCA_028646575.1). Taxonomy (NCBI): domain Eukaryota; kingdom Metazoa; phylum Chordata; class Mammalia; order Diprotodontia; family Pseudocheiridae; genus Pseudocheirus; species Pseudocheirus occidentalis. The sequence continues at coordinate 73,231,190 of CM053601.1, read as the reverse complement.
GCACATTACAAACACAATCTCTATTGATCCTCACAATAACCCTGAGAGGTAGGTGCAATTATTGTCCCTATTTCTCAGATAAAGAAGTTGAGGCAAACAATGCTTAAGCAACTTGCCCAGGGTCACACAGCTAGTAAGTGTCTGAGGCTGGATTTGAATTCAGTTCTTCCTGACTCTAGGCCCAGCTCTCTCGCTGATAAGGTACCTAGTTGCAGGAGTTTCTTCATCTGGGAGTTCCCTAAGCAAATGAAATTAGGAATCTAGGCCCTATCTCTAGGTCCATTTCTTATTCTCCCCACTGTAAAGTCCTTCAAAGCTGGGACTCGGCCTGTTTTTTCTTTTTGACTCATCACTTAGTACAGAACACTTATCACTGGAACATGATTGATATTCCTAGAGCGGTACTTTAACTTTTATCATGGGATTTCCTCCCAATCTTGTGAATAAGTAATATTCACATTTTATAGACAAAGACACTAGTAAGCTGTGAACAATATGTCTGCCCAAGGTCACACAGAGAGTAAGTATAAGAACCTTCGCCCTGTGTCTCCTTAATCCAGTCTCAGCATTTCCCCCGATGAACCACACTGTCTCACCTACAAAATATTAAAACTGAGATAATTATATCAAGTCAAATACTATTCCTTGATGAGTGCTAATGATGATAATGATAGAAGACTTTAGTTCAATCAAAGATGATTAGAATTGACAATAATCATAAAAACAGTTCCCTAATTCAAAGTTTTACTCATTTTCCCATATTACTTATAGGAAAGAGCATTGGGGTTGTAGAGAGAACATTGGATTTGGAGTGAGAGGACCTAAGTTTGAATCTTATCTCTCCTACTTACTACCTGTGTGACATTGGGCAAGTAATTAACCCACCTCTCTGGACCTTTGCTCTCCCCTTTGAAAAATGAAGGATTTGGACTGGACTAAATAACCTCCAAGTTCCTCCTAGTTCTAAATCCATGAGCACATAGTCCTTTTTTAGCCAATGACATACATATATTTAGTCTGGAGCCTCATTGGGGTAGAGAGTTTTAAAACTGGCAATTCTTCACTGTGAAAAAATCCCAGGTAATGTCTCTAGTGACAGTCATCAAATACCATTGTCTCTTTGGGAGCAGGGACGGTTCAAATGGTCTATGCACATTCAGTTAAGGCAAACTTTCAATACCACTTTTATTTTAAACTGTCTGGTAAGATGACAATCGCTTTACAAACACACATGGAACTGGTGTAAATTGCATTTCTGTCTTCTTGTTTAAGGGATTAAAGATCCAAGGATTGGTGTAGGATCACTGTTGTTGAGAAGTCACTGATGGCTTTTCAGACGATGCAGGCTGAGGCATGCTGGGATTCCCCAATCCACTGCTTTCTTGCTCTCCAAAATTCTTAGTGAATTAGACAGAATCAGTTTATGAGTGCTCAGAATTTGTTCTTTCTGTTTTATCAGCTGGCATTTGAAGCCTTTCCAGGGCACTATTTTATTAGCCATAATAGATAACCACACTTGGGAAGATGTACAAGAAACCCGTTTAAAGATTGATTCCTGAGTTGTTGTTCAGGGCTGCAAATGTTGTAAATCTGATTCACCAGTCCAAAGCTTCCATTTTTTTTAAGACATAGAAAATAGATGTTAGGTGTTAACGAATATTACTCCTCAAGCATCTTAGAATTGTGGCTCTATGATTATATCAATATGTTATGATTTGTTTCAATGGGGGGGGGAGGAGGATTGATCTTCCAATAGGATTCATATATTAACAGTGCTTGCTCTTTCCCTGAGTAGGATTGAGAATATGGCTAGACCCTTCTGGCCTTACCCAAAGTCTTGGTTTTATTAGTGATTGTTTTGCATTCTCCTGCCTTTCTTGATTTCTCTGTTTCTAACACTCTGGGCTGCAAAGGTAACAGGAACATTTTTAGCTTTTTCTTTAACTGTTTATTTTTGGATTTATCTAAAAAATGAGGAGCAGGTGTGGAGACTCAGGTACTCTGAATTAATATTTGAATTTAATCAATGGACAGGATGCTTTCCCAGGGTCACTGATTCCAGAAGCCCAGGATTTTGGGACTTGGAAGGGCCCTCAGAACCTATCTAGGATCCAAAAAAAAAGATCCTTGGGCCAACACCCCCAACATATGGTCATGTAAGCTTCACCTAAAGACCTCAAGTCCTCAAGAAGGCCTGCTCCTTCCTTGGTTTTTTTATAGCCCAACACCACTGGGAAAGAACCCAAGTTTAGGGCCTCATTACCTTTGCCTGGATTATTATAGAAGCCTGCTAAGCGGTCTCTATCCCCTCTCTCATCCATCCTAAATGCCATTGCCAGATTAATAAGAATAAAAACAGCAATGTTTACATATGTGCTAGGCACTTTGCAAAGCACTTCACAATTATTATCAATGTGTAACAACTTGGGAGGCAGGTGATATTATTTTACAGTTCAGGAAACTGGGTTAAATGACTTACCCAGGATCACAATACTAATAAATGTCTTAAGCAGGATTTGAACTCATTATCATCATCTGAATAAAATAATGACATTAAATGATAAACCCTGTTTAGGTTGGTGCTCAAGGCCTCCTCCCTGCACCCCACCCCCCACTCCCCTACTTCTCACCTAGTCTTTCTAATTTTGTCTCAGGCTATTGTCCTTCATTTATCTTATGGTCCAGGCATAATGAAATGCTTGTCATTCCTGGAATACTTTCTACATTTTCCCACCAATGTGGGATGTGCCTTTGACCGGATGAATCTCTTTCTGCACCTGAAATGCTGACTTCACCCGTCTTCATGTCCTGACATTCTACTCTGTTTTAAGGCTCAATTCAAACATCACTGTTTGTCTGAAGCCTCCCCTGATCTTCTCATCTGGAGGTAATGATCTTAATGATATCTGTTCATTAAGTGTCCCCCCCACCCCAGCTGCTCCAAGCATTTGGTAATATCACCTCTGCAGATCCTCACAACTCTGAGTTCTACTTTTAAGGAAGCAGACAAACAGAGGTTAAGTGATTTACTGAAGGTCACAGTCAGTAAGTGTCTGAGACTGGAATCAAACTCAGGTTTTCCTGACTCCAGGCCCGGTATTCTATCTGCTGTATTGTCTTATAACCCTTTACTTGGGTTTTTCTCATGAACATGTTGGTCTTTGTATTATATATATTTTTTGTCTACAAATCATCTTTCCTCTATTAGAAGCTCCGTGAGGGCAGACACTGTGTGTTATTCATTCACTCCCCTCTTTCTCAGGGTCTAACAGTGCCTAATAATTTATTTAGCCATTTTTCAGCTGTCCCTGACTCTTCATGACTCCATTTGGAGTTTTCTTAGCAAAGATACTGGGGTGGTTTGCTATTTCCTTCTCCAGCTCATTTTACAGATGAGGAAACTGAGGCAAATAAGGTAAAGTGACTTGCCCAGGGTCACACAGCTAGAAAGTGTCTGAGACCAGATTTATACTCAGGTCTTCCTGACTCTAGGCCTGGTGTCTGATAAATAAAGGTGTTTAATTGATGAATCTGCTAAAAGGAAAATTGCCTTATTTATTATTAATGGCTGAAATATGTAATAAAAGTCACTCTCCATAAAGACCTATTGAATATATCACTTATTTTTTGTACGTAAAGAATGCTAAGTTCCCCTTTATTTTGATATCATTGATACAAAGATATTGGAGTACTTCAATGACTTCCCAAACGGTCTCTTCTGGATTCTCACTTTCCTCAATCCTTTCAACAACTCCCTGTGGTCTCATGGCGTGTGGTCGAACCAGGCTGGACTGCTCTCTGCATCTCCTCACTTCAACTGAATTTGCCCCAGGCACCAGAACTCCTAGCTGTGGCTCTCTGCCTTCCTAGCCCTTTCTGAGAAGTTGTGAAAAGTATTTCTAAAGAAATTTGTCAGATTCTGCTTGTGGGCCCCATTTCCCCTTCCATTTTATTCCTGGTAGCATGATTAGTGTCTTCGTCTTTTAACTTGCTTTCAGATCTTAGTGCCTTAAGCAGTCATGACTCTCATATGCTTTTGACCCTTCCTTCCTACTCCTTCATTTTATTTCTGATGCCCTTGAAAAAGTAAACAACCCTCAGAGTTGAACATTTCCCATTGATATTACCCTACAAGCCAAACTGCCTTCAGTCCAAATGCCTGCAGGCCTGTTCAAGTATACCATCTCAAATATATTCAGGTTGGCCTGCCTTCAACCAAATTCCCTTAGCTCAGGGGATGCTGGAGGACTGTCTTCCTGAGTGAGATCTGGACCTGGGTTTCTTGTGTGTGATGGCACCAGTATCTCCTTCTTACTTAGGGATTCTGGGAAAATTAGGTTTCTCTGTTCCATATGGAATACCCAATAGAGTCCAAAGAAAAAGGAATGCCATAAAGAAAAAAGGAAATAATTCTGGGGTCAAAGCATCTAGAATGAGGATTCAACTGAACGTATCTTGTTAATGCAAAAATCTTAAGAGGACTGAAAGTTTGATTTGGAGTTAGTAGCCTGAAGCTTTCAGATTTAGAGCTAAAAGGGGCCTTAGTCACTGCCTTTAGAGTCTCTTGCCTATTTCTGACTTTGAACCACTTCTTTGGTTGCAATTTTGTGGATTTTTTCACCCAATCCATGAAATATATTTTTCCTGTTGGGAGACATTTCTGGGCATTTTCCTTAGCAATACCATTTTGCACCCTATACCTTTGACATGGAAACACTTTGGCTGCCACCTTCCATGAGCAGTCATCAGAGAAGTTAGAACCATGTACTATGAGGCCATAGTACATGGGATTTAGAGTCCATGTAGGACTGAATTGATAGGTGCCTAGAAGAGTGAAGATGGCTCAGGCAGTAGGTAGCAGAGCAAAGTTAGAGGCAAAGCTTCAAACCCAGACCTTCTCTGCATCTCCTGCGCCTAACACAATTCCTTGTGAATGGGAGGTATTTTATAAAAACTTATTGAAATGAATGGAATTATCTCCTTTTGCTGGGCATCAGGTCAGTCAACTAGCATTTATTAAGCTAAAGTGATAGAGACATGAAGAAAGTCAAAAGACTGGCCCTGCCTTCAAGGGGCTTGCAGTCTAAGAGAGGAGACAATATACAAACAAGATATAGATAGAATAAATTGGAGGCAACCAATACAGGGGAGGCACTAAGATTAAGGAGGACTGGGAAAATCTTTTTTTAAGTGAATCACAAATTGTTTATTTGTTTCATTTTTTCCAATCAATTTATTTATTTTTAGTTTTCAACATTCATTTCCCCAAGATTTTCAGTTATATATTTTTCTCCCCATCTTTCCTCTACCCCCACCCCAAATAGCAAGCCTACTGAATACCCTTCCCCTAATCTGTTTTCTCTTATATCCTCCCTCATTCCCCCTAACTTTCTAGTAGAGCAAAATGGATTTCTATACCCCAGTGCTTATATATCTTATTTCTGGGAAAACCTTCTTACCAAAAGTGAGAATTAGAAAAAAATTAGAAGTCATAAAAAAAAATTAGAAATGACTTAGAAAGCCAGGAGGCAGAGACTTCCAGACAATGGGAAAAGCCAGTGGAAATGTTTAGATTTAGGAGATGGAGTGACATGTCCAAAGACTCTCCATTGCCTTCTGGATAAAACAAAAGCCCCTTAGGTTGTCAATCAAGGCCCTTAAAAGCATATGTATTCCATAAGAAAACTTTCTATGGAGTTAGGAAGACTATCTTGAAGTCTAGTCTCTGATAAACACTGGTTCTGTGACCCTGGGCAAGTCACTTATATGAGCTGAGGGTAGAAGTTACAGTGAAGGGGCCAGAGAGAAAAAAAAAAAAACCATTTAGTTAGAATAAATGAATGAAACAAAAAATAAAAACATTGATAAACTAAGGAACATTCAGAGGATGGCCATGAGTATGACAAGAGGCCTCAAGAGCTTTCTACATGAGGGTAAATTGGGGGAACCAGGGATATATAGCCTGGGGAAAAGAAAACCTGGGGGTGATGGTAGCTGTTTTTGAGTATTGGAAGGTCACTAGGGTAGAAGAAAGATTACAATTGCATGTTTGGTCTCCAAAGGCAGAACTAAGATGATGGAGCGATGAGAGGAAGAACTTTCTAACCACGACAGCTCTCTCAAAGTAGAAAGGGCTGCTTAAGGAGCAAGTAGGTCTCTTCTCATTGGAGATCTTCAAGCAGAGGCTGAGTGAACGCTTTGGGCCAATCAGGGGGGGGGGGGGGGGAAAGGCATTCTTCTTTAGATACAAGTTGGACTGGATAGTGTCTGAGGTTCCTTCCCGCTACTCTTTGATTTTATGATGCTGGTTGTGGACTGCGCATTCATGGTGCCCTCTGAGATTACAGTTCACAGTCATCTGAGCCCAGATCTCCATTTGGGGCAATTGCTAGCTCTTTTCTTATCCTCTCTAATAATAACTGGTTTTCACTGGGCATTGCTTCCTTCAAACAAAAGCATTGTGCATGGCTTTTCAAAATGAAACTGATATAAAAACTCTGCAGGGAGCTATAGCCACAGCTGGTGGAAAAGCGTTGACTATCAAACCCAATGGTTCCCCAGCAGATCCCAGGGTGTGGTGTTGCACTGAAGTTGTGGAGGGAGGCAAAGAGGAAGAAAGTAAATATTAGTTGGAATTTGATAGGGATAGGAATCATCCCTAGGCACACTTGCCCTTTATCTGGCCTAAGAAGGCCTGATCTCCTGTATTTTAGACCAAGCAAAATAAGGGCGCTATAGTAGCATCCCAAGTCAGCATAGGCATTTTGGGCTCAATAGGAGTGCTTTAGTCAATCAATCATTCAATTAATCAAGGAAGCATTTATTATACGCCAGGCACAGTGCAAAACTCTAGGATCACAGATAGGCACAAAAGTAAGATATGGACTATTACAGGGGTGGGGAACCTGTGGCTTCAAGGCCATATGTGGCCCTCTAGGTCCTTAAATGTGATCCTTTGACATTCAGTCAAATGGCCACACTTGAGGACCTAGAGGGCCACATGTGACCTCAAAGCTGCAGGCTCCTCACCTCTGGACTGTTATATACTATAATAGCAGCATGATGCGAGTAATGTATGCTCATCTTAGATAGTCCAGAGCAAGACTGTGAAGGCTGTAAATGCCAAACAGAGTAATTTGTGCTTTGTCCTAAAGCTAAGGGCAATTAGGTAATACAATGGATAGAGAGCTAGGCCTAGAATCAGGAAGACCTGAGTTCAAATCAAACTTCCAACATTCATTGGTTCTCTCACCAGCAAGTCACTTAACTGCTGTTTACTTCAACTTACTCAGCTGCAAAATGGTTATAAAATGTGAAATAACCTAACTCTCAGGGTTGTAGTGAGGATAACATTAAATTCTATTTGTAAAACACTTAGCACAGTGCCTGGAACATTTTTTATTTGTTTTTCCTTCATGCTCAACTCTTTGTGACCCCCATTTGGGGTTTTCTTGGCAAAGACATTGGAGTGGTTTGCCATCTCCTTCTCCAGCTCATTTGACAGATGAAGAAACTGAGGCAAATTGATTAAGTGAGTTGCCCAGGGTTACACAGCTGGTAAGTGTCTGAGGTCAGATTTGAACTTGGGAAGATGAGTCTTCCTGACTGCAGGGTCGGCATTTTGTCCACTGCACCATTCCCCAGTGCTGCCCATTCCTGTCACATAGCAGGCATTTAATAAATGAATGTTCCCCTCCTCTAAATGAGAACTCACTGAAGCCATTGCTGGCATGCTGGAATTCTGTTTCAACCCAACAAGCATTTAATTACTACCCATGTGCAGAGAGCGAGAGATCTAAAGGAAAAGAAGAATGACCTCAACAATCATAGCGTCAAAGAGTGTGTATTCTATTGTGGGGTAGGGGGAACAACACAGACATATAATGAAACATAAATCATAAACGAAAGCTCTTACTTTTTTTTTTGGGTGTTGTTTAGTCACATCTGGCTCATCATGACCCCAGTTTTTGAGGTATCCAGAGATACTGGAATGGTTTGCCATTTCTTTCTCCAGTTCATTTTACAGATGAGGAAAATGAGGCAAACAGGGTTAAGTGACTCGCCCAGAGTCACACAGCCTGTCTGAGGCCAGATTTGAACTCAGGAAGAAAAGTTTTCCTGGGCTCCAAGACATCCATTATACCACCTATTAGCCCCAAGGGAAAGTTGTAGAGTGATTTTGGTGGAGTGGGGAACTAACAATTGGGACAATGGAAAAAGGCTCTTCAAAGAAGTATTCCTCTAGGAGGCAGAGCCTTGAAGGGAGCTCAGAATTCCAAGAGATGGGTACATTTTAAGAATAAGCATTCCAGGCACTGAGACTGAAGATGGAACTTTGTGTAAAGGGAATGAAAGCAGGTGAAGTTCTTTGGGAGTCACATGATGAATTTCCAGGATTAGAGTGACCGAGAATTACTATTAGCTTTGCAAACCTCTGCGTTGTCAAATTAAGTCAGCAAAAGACTATCTCCAGTGAGGGGCTGCACCTGCAGGGACTCTGTCATGAAGTCACTATCAGAGAGGATTAATGAAATGTTCCATTCATTCTCCAGGTTTCCCTGACACCTTAGATCAGTGGTATATCAAATTTAAACAGAAACAAGGTGGGCGCATATTGATTTAGAAAACCACATGTTAATATTATCTTTATTCTATTGCATTTTTATTTGTTTTAAAAAATATTTTCCAATTATATTTTAATCTGGTTCTGGCTTCACTAGGGAATATAGGCAGAGTGATACTTGTCTACAGATTGTTGTTATTGGACCTTCATTCTTTTTTTTTTGATTTCTGGAGGAGTTGGGGTTAAGTGACTTGCCCAAGGTCACATGGCTAGTTTTTGTGTTAAGTGTCTGAGGCCACATTTGAACTCAAATCTTCCTGACTCCAGGGCCAGTGCTCTATTAACTGCACTGCCTAGTCGCCCTTTGGACCTTCAGTCTTGAAGAGAACCAGTGACATCAGGAGGGTGATGTCTTGACTTGCAAGTGAATTGGATTTAAGTGAGGCAAGGCTGTGCCAAGTCATCAGCCTCACTGTTTCCTCCAGAGTCATTGGAATCCAGTGGAAAGACATTGGTCAAGATAACTGGTAATGCAGTGGGAGACCCTGTCTCTAGACCACCCATTTGACATCTCTGCCTTAGATCATTGTCCACATTTCAACACAGATTGAGAGGCAGTATGGCATAGGGAAAATACCACTGATTCTGTACTCAGGGATCTGGGTTCAGGTCTTGCTATTGATGCTTTCCATAGGTGGGACTGACTCTGGGCAAGTCACTTAGCCTACCTCACTTACCTTATTTGCAAAATAAGGGGGAGAGTGTTGGCCTAGATGTCCTCTCAGGTCCCTTCCAGCTCCAGAGCTATGACCACCAGGAGCATCGAAAATTTATCATCCTGGGAACAAGTTGTGCAGTTTCATAGGAGAGAGATGCAACATTGTAGTCTCATTTGAAACTTGGACTGTAGAGAGCTGCCAGCTGTGTTAGACCTGGGTCTCCTGGCATTTCCTCTGGCCATCACAGTTTATCCACAGAGGTGCAAACGTAATCCATTTTTAAAAATCAGCTTCTACGTGTGGAGTTGGCTTCTTGGTCCTTGGCCACCATGGTTCTGTAAATGCACGGGAGAGAACATCTGCCACAGCAGATCATTCTTGGTGCATTCATTAGTTACTACTGTGACATCCCAGGCGCTTTCCTCATATGTTGCCCAGGACTCCTGGGAAGAATCCTTCCAAGCAGGTGGTGTTGCATTATTTAGGTCTGCAGGAGGACTTGCTAAAGGCAAGAGGAAATGCACCAAGGATTAGTGGCCCACGAGGTGTCAGATCTCAGCCTGTAGTAGCAATGCTTGGCACACGCTCATGAAGATGAAGAAAATGTAATGAAGGCTTGGTTTTAGAAAGCTCATAATCGGAAAACTGAAAGCAATCTCACCAGCATCTGCTCTCAAGCACAGCCAACAACAGACCAGAAAGGAGAAAAAGGCACATTTATTTATCATGGTTGCTGGGCCTAAGGCACAGAAGAGGCAGGCAGGAGTGCTAGGTTTAAAAGTCAGAGAACTTGGGTTAAAATTTCAACTCTACAACTAGTATTGGGTGTGGCCTCTCTGACCCTCAGATTCCTCATCTGTAAAGTAAGAAAGTTGGACTAGATCTAGACTGAACTTTAAGTTTTACTGAAGTCATGTTTGTAAGTTTGTAACTCAAGAGCAGAGTAAATTAAAAAAAAAGTTTTCACAAAGGTGTATTTATTTTGAAGATACAGAAAAAGCTGAAGTAAGAAAGGGGTAGCTGGGTGGCGCAGTGAATGGAGTCAGGAAGACTTATCTCTGTGAGCTCAAATCCAACCTCAGACACCTACTAGCTGTGTGACCCTGGGCAAGTCACTTAACCCAATTTGCCTCAGTTTCCTCATCTGTCAAATGAACTGGAGAGGGAAATGGCAAACCACTGCAGTCTCTCTGCCGAGAAAACTCCAAATGGGGTAATGAAGAACGATTCTGAACAATGACTCAATATTCCCTGTGAGACCAATGTGGATCAGCACCTTTCCTTCAACCTTTCCTCAACTTAAGAGTCTTACTTGGGGGTTGTTGTTGCAGTTGAGTGGGGTCCAACTCTCTGTGACACCATTTTGGATTTTCTTAGCAGAGATACCGGGGTGGTTTGATAACTGGTTTCCTTCTTCATTTCCTTCTTCAACTTATTTTACAGATTAGGAAACCAAGGCAAAAAAGGTTAAATGACTCACTCAGGGTCACCCAGCTAATAAGTGTCTGAGGACAGATTCAAACTTAGGAAGAGGAATGTTCCTGATTCTAAGCCTAGTGCTCTATCCCCTGTATCACCTAGCCACCCCTGCCTGCAAGGACTGAAAAGTTAAGAACATGCTTAGGGTTACAAAGTTATTATTAGTCAAAGGTAGAAACATTAGATTTTTAAATGCCCCTTACATCAGAGGACTCAAAGGGGATAGGGAACTTTATAGAATGTTGTGACTGGCTGCAATAAAAATTTCAACCTGGCTTTACTTAAACTGCTACCTACCTCATATTCTCTTTTTCTGGCTCTCCTTCCCTCTACTTCTCTTTTTCTTCAATCTCTTTCTTGCATGCACACATACACACACACATACATATACTTCATGTGAGGGCAAAGCATGGTCTACGCCAAAGAATGCTATGACTTGAGAGAAGCACTAAGACATTGGGGTAGAGAACTGGCCTTGGAGTCAGAAAGTCCTGCCTGTGACATATATTGGGTGTGCCTGAAGCATCTCTCTATACCTGAGTTATAGTGCAGTGGATGATTTGTACCTGGTGAGGGGGATTCCCTCTCCGGGAGCTCTCCATGGGAATGAAATCACAAGTCCAGGTCAAAAGCAAACAAACAAATAAAATCATGCTCTACCTGAGGAGAATGTGGTCAAGAGTTGAGATTGGGGGACTGTGTTTTTGGAGCTCTGGTTTGGCTATTTAAATTTCTCCACATCTTATTGCAGAGCTGGTGCTGCTTTGATCAGTAAGTCTCACAGATGCGGGGCACAGAAGCAGAGGAAAGCATTTCTGCTGGGAAAGTAGCAGCATGGTTCAAAATGCCATAACTGACTTGGAAAGTCGTATCTCCTCACAGTGAAGGAAGGCTATTGATGTTAGGGTGAGCTTTCCTGCTTCTCTTTATCTAGTAGCCAGTGTCTTTAAGATGGCTTCAGAGATATTTCATTTCCTCCTGAACAGCTTCGGAGTAAGGAAAGCTGTCTTTCCCCTACTGTTTCTGATGATTGCCTGTTCAAAGTCCTGTCTGCTGGTGTAGAAACAACCTGTAAGAACAATCATTGTTCACTTGTGGGATAGTGACTCTAGCTATGTAGCCTTCATTCTTTAGAATAGGTGGCCCTTGAGTGCAGGGGACTATCTAACTTGCTTATATTTATTTACACGGTTAGCATCATGCCTGGCACATTGGTAAGTGCTTAAGAAATGCTTCTTCCTTCCTTCTTTCCTTCCTTCCTTCCTTCCTTCCTTCCTTCCTTCCTTCCTTCCTTCCTTCCTTCCTTCCTTCCTTCCTTCTTTCCTTCCTTCCTTCCTTCCTTCCTTCTTTCTTTCCTTCTTTCTTTTCTTCCTTTCCTCTTTTTCTTCCTTCTTTCTCCTTTTCTTTTCTTACTTCTTTCTTTTTCCTTCCTTTCTTTTCTTTCCTTTCCTTCTTTCTTTCTCCTTCCTTTCTTCTTTCTATATATCTAATTTTCCATGAAAATAAGAAAGCTTTGAAATTAAACTTATTGTATAGGAATTGAAACAAGTAGTTCTTCAACTTATGAATTACAAATAGAAAGTTATGCATATATGTGCACATGCATATGCATATACATATGTGTGTGTGAGGAGACTGGAAATGTAGGAGGGGATCAGGTTATGAAGGACTTTGAAAGACAAAGCATGTTTATATTTGATCCTGGAGGTAATGGAGTCACTAGAGGTTATTGAACAGAAGGATGATCCCAGTCAAACTTGCATTTTGGGAAGTTCAACTTGACAGATGAGTGGAAGAGGAACTATAATGGGGAGATTTGAAGTAGGGAGATGAAGCAGAATTCTATTGCTGAACTGCAAGATGAGATGATCAGGGATCACACTGGGCTGGTGGCAAAGCTGGAGCATAGGAGGAATCATGTATGAGAAATACTGATCAACAGGCTTTGGCAATAGATTGGATATGGGGTGAGAGAAAATGTGGAGCTGAGGATGACAGCTAGGTTGTGAGCCTGAGGGATTGGGAAGATGGTGGCAGGTCTTGATAGTAATAGGAAAGTTCAGAAGAAGGGAAGATTTTTTGGGAAAGACAAGGAGCTTAGTTTTGGACATGTCGACTTTAAGATGCTTATGGGACATCCAGTTTGAAATGTCTAATAGGCAGCTGAAATTACAAAATTGGAAATCAGGAGAGAGTTAAATAGATGTGAGAATTATCAGCATAGAGACGACAGCTGAATCCATTGGAAATGATGAAGTCACCAGCGAAGTATTACAGAGGGAGAGGAGAAAAGGGCCCAGGACAGAGGTCTAAGGGTCACTCATTGTTAGCAGGGTTGATGTACTAGAGAAACCTATAGAGAAGGGGGGTATCAAGGGTACTGAGTGATGATGGTAGAGGGTAAGCTAGGAAAGTGCAATGGGGAGCAAGAGCTAGTCCAACTCCCTTACCTGGATCAGTGAGTCAGGAGGAATTAGTGAAAGTACAGCCCGTACCAGAAAAAGTCTACAGGAAGGTTGTGACATTGGGAGGGAACCAGGTCTTAGGAATAGTTAGAAGATGGAAGGAATAGGAAAGGAAAAGACTTAAGATGAAAGCAAGTTTTTGCTTAGGGAGCAAGTATTCCATAGAGCACAATGAAAAAGTAAAGGCATATTGGGAGATGGTTGGGGTGGGTTCAGGTGGATGGGAATAAGGGAAAAGGTAGTAGAGAACAGGATTTGAATAATGACTACCCTGATTTTGGATACACTGTTATAGGGAAAGTATGACCAGGGAGGAGTTTGTTCATCAATGAGGAATGAATTCAGGTAGGTTGACCATATTCCAAGAGATCTGACCTCAAAGTGAAAGCCTCTCTGGCTGTGGGCAGCTCAGGCAAAGGAGCCAGTGTGGGGAGCTAATGGAAGGACTTTCCTCTCCTCTCCATTCAGGCTGGTCAATCCAGTCCAGGCTAGGTCCTGGAGATCAGTGGAAAGAACACAAAGATAGCATTTCTCTCTGTCTATACAGGCAGGAAAAGGCCAGGCTTGGAGATGGGCAAAAGAAGCAAGATAGTGTGATGAAGTCCGTAAGGAAGCAGGCTCGGTAAGAGAATCAGAAAAGGAGTACTCCTAACTTCTCATTTCCATTTTATTTCAGAACAAACCAGACAGACAATGGCCAGGGGTCCTGAACTAAGGAGAGGTTTTTGGTTTTGTTATTTCCTTTCACCTAGGAAAATCCTAGCAGCAAAGAGGTATGAGAACACTTCAGTCGAAGAGAAATTTTGCTGTTATTTAAAAGTATTTCCTTTATAAATGTGCAATCTCAAGGCAAGTTACATGGCTATCATATTTCTTGTGTGAAAGGTGTCAGAGTTTCTCTGGAATTAAGGCCTCAGGGTTGGTAGCATATCATACAGTAGAATGATGCTCTCTCTTTACTCTTTAATCAGAGAATTTCGCGTATGATAATTGAAGCCTAAGCTCTGAGTTTTGGGCAAGATGTGCACAATCTAAGACAAGTAGAAAAAAAGAAGATTTTAAAATGCTTTGTTTATGCTTTTTGTTTTTTTAAATGTCGTAATCATTTCTCCTAAATACCCTCACCCCACTGAATCCTCCTTTGTAACACATACACACAGCTAAATTAAGCTTGACATAGGCAATATTTAGTTTCCATAGTCTTCTTCATCTTTACTGAGAATACAGAAGTTAAGTTTAATCATGCTTTTCCTTAAAAAAAAAAAACCAACCAAACAACTCCATCATTAGAATTAACTTCCTGAGAGTAGGGGCTGTCTTACATTTCCATTTGCATTCCCAGTATTTAGTACAGCGCTTTGAACATAGTAAAGGCTTAATAAATGCTTCATTCATGCATCCTCTGGTCTATGGGAACAAGACTGTCACTGCAATTAATCTGAGTTCAGAGGTCTTGTGGTGTTATTTTCATTTGCATTACCATAGTCATTATGTACGTATTTTATCTTCCTTACCCTCCCCCATCTTCATCAGTTTATAAAAGTTGTCCCACATTTCTCTGAATTTCTTATATTCTTCCAGAAGGGCATGAGAAACAAAGCAATGTTGTAAACACTGCAGAAATACATGCAGTGAGTTCTGAATAATTAGCTTAGACAAGAGCTAGATGCTATATAGCTTCTGTTCCAAGTGTAGAATATAGTTGAGAGCAGACAACCCTGGATTGGGAGCTAGAGGGTGAGGGCTTGAGCCCTGGCTCTGCTACTTCCTATTTGTGTGACCTTGGGATTCCTCATCAGTAAAAAGAAGGGAGGGGGTGGACTTGGTAATCCTTAAAGCTCCAGGTTCTAAATCTATGAGTCTAGGGTCTCTATCATGGAGTTGGGTAGCCTCAAGTCATCATACAGTGCCCTCCATTCTTTTGTTCACCAAAATAAACACAAAGGTAGGGGAGTGAGCTGAAGAACACAGTGTTTGGGGAACATTGTTTTGGGGAACATTGAACAGAATATTGATTTACCAGCAGTATGGTCCAAGATGATATTTCTAGGTTCTTACTAAAACATAAATGTTCAACAATCTATGGTTCTGCTGCAGTCCTTCTACCAACCTCCTTATGACTTGCTAGTCTGTTTGAGATAACTGCAGCCAAGAAATTACCAGCCTGACCATAAATGTCTTAAAAATAACTTAGGTGAGAACTCATAAAGCCTGTGTCTCTGGACCTATATGTGTTGTCATTCCAGTATGGCAGAAACTCTCAAAGCTTGCGGTTCACTGGCAGAGTCTTTTGAGTATGGCATCACCTCCATGCGAGAAAAAGGCATCAGAAGAAGACTTAAGTGTCCAAACATATGTCCTGGAAAAAAATTAATGCATGTCAACTCTATTCTGAATATGCAGATTGGCTAACTTGCAAAATTTTTACTGGCTCTTCCCACACTAGCTAACAGCATGGAGACTTTTCTTCTGATTATGAATGAAGAAGTATAATGCAAATCACCAGACTCAAACATCTTAGTCCCATCACTAAATCTTTTTAGTTCTTCTCATGTTGCTGGTGCTCCATTGGCCCTTGAGTTTTGGTTGAGACTGACCAAACTTCTTGGAAGAAAAAAAGGATCTCATTGCATGGGGAGGGAGAGAAGGGGGAGAAAGAGGAGCAATAGCTCTTCTTTTGTGAAAGGGATTTATCTGTTCTTTATTATCTTTAATGCACCCATTCTATGGTTAATGTTTTTATTAGTCTCAGTGCTTGCAGGGTGCTTGCAAGTTGTTTAAGAGGGATGAACTAGACTTTGATCTTCCCAGGGAAAGGTCTTCCCAGGGAAAATTCTGGGCATGGCAAAATGAGATATAGATGTAGGTTTTAATTAATATTACAAAGAGACAATAAGCAACATACATTAATAATCAAACAGCTAATATATAATTAATCATATTAGTTTTAATTAATATTAAAGAAAGGTCCCCAAGCTTGGTCAGAAAGTTGAGTAACAACAATACCAAGAAGAACAATAACAACTCCACCACCAACAGGAATAGCCAACAGCAATGACAATAAAAATCCCATTAATATAGAACATCAAGGTTGGTCAGACACTTTACATTCATTATCTCATTTGAGACTGACAATAACCCTAGGGGTTAGATGCTATTATTGGAGACACATGTCAGCTACGTCCACTCTCTGTGGCGATAAGCAGAGGAACATCTGTGTCTAACTGTGAAGTCAGGTGCTATAGTACAATTGCTTCCCTACCCCTCATGGACTGACTCCTTAGTTTTTCAAAACTACTGTGGTGGCATTTTGTTATCTCAATGCTTTTCCTAAGGATTTGGTCTAACAGCCTCTCTCCAGTCCTAGATGTTGACTCCAGAACTAACTTATTAAACTCAAGGATCCATCTCCACTGGGGGAATGCCAGCCTTAACTACTATTCTAGGTTTCCCAGGATCATTTTGAAGGACTTTTAATTAGTTTCAATTTTTCCCACATTGGCTTCTATTTCTCTACTAATTTGTTTTCTTTCACAATCCTTCATAAGAAAAAATTCTAGTTAACATGATCTTCCCCCCAACTTTTCTGTCCCCCCCCTCACAGAATATTCCTGAGGTTTCCCTCAAAGGAAACTCTTTACCTGGTATCCAACTGGAGCTCTCCCCCAGCTGTCTGTCCTCTTCCAAGATGGCAAGAGATAATTGTAAAGGGAAAGCAACATGATCTGGCAAATGGTAGAATATGGGGAATGGGGGAAAGTGATGAGTTAGGGATGAGTCCAGGTTTATGGGTATGGATTACTGGAGATGGTACCCTTGAGCTGTGTCAAAGAGTTCAACTTCTACCAGAATTCAGTCATTGTTTTCTCAAGAATATCTTCAGCTATCCTCTGTCATGGCCACATACTTGAACATCAGCACACCTGGGCTTAGCTTAACCCATCTTTGGTCTAAAGGACTCATTGGTAAACATGGCCCTTCCAGTGCTCTGGAAGCTCTCATCTAGAAGGGTTCCGAGGATTTGTCCCTTTGTTGCACCTGATGAATCAATATGCATTCTCTCTGATGCTTGCTGAGCCAACCACTCTCATACTCCTTTCTGTGGTAGAAAAGATAAACTAAAATCCCATTATTCAGTCCATGGGATTGTGATGACAGTTTCCTTTGAGCCTCTTGGCAATACACTGCTTGCCTTAGAACTGTACATCATATTGGAATCCATTGAGAGCCATTATTTCTCTGACAGGATATTTATAAAAGCCAGCATTAGCTGCAGCTCCAAGTCAATATGTTTCCGCCGTGCTGACATACAACACACCAACAGGCTTGAAATATTTAAATACAATGGTCCCTTCAAGAAATCATTAATTTTTCTATCACTCTTAGAAGTGATAATTTGATGAAAATTGATTCAGATGGAACAGTCTAATTGACTGGGGCAGATACTTGAAGGTGACCTGATTTGAGATCAGCCAGAGCTCATAGAGCATAGAAATGACTTAGTCCAATCTTATCCCTCATTTTCCAGATACAGAAACTAAGGACCAGAGAGAGGAAGTAAATTGACCAAGGGTAAGGAATAAAGAGTTGGAGGATGTGGTTTGAAATCTATCTTTGACACCTATTATCTGATTAACCTTGGTTTTCATTCAACAAGTATTATGAAAAACTTACTATGCATTGTATTAGATGATGAGGGGATGGAGGAGATGGTAAAAGAAAAAACCCCACCATACTTTCGAGGAACTTTAACAATAAGAAGAAATGCAAAATATAGACAAAGCAATTTTCTTTTGGAGAAACTAGCAGTTGCAAGCATTTATTAATCAATTACCCACTATATGCCCAGCACTGTTAGGTGCTCAGAATATACAGAAAAAAGTCAAACAAAATAATTAGAGGCGTTAAGGAGCTTCTATTCTATGGGAAAGAAACCATTCAAGTGGCAGCACTTGAGCTAAGCTTTGAAGGAAGCTTGGAATTCTAAGAGGTGGAGGTGGGGGTGGGATGGGGCACTGAGAGTGTGGGGAGGGCAGCCTATGCCAATACAGTGCTTGTGAAAATGAGGAGGGGACTATACATCTAGAAATGTAGGCTACAGCCAGATTATGAAGGACTTTACATGTCAACCAAAGAAGTTTGTATTTCATTCCAGAGCCAGTAGGGAGTCACTGGAGCATCCTAACTAGGAGAATACCGTAGTCATACTCTGGACTTCACTTTCTACATCTATAAAAATTGCAGCTTTGAACAAGAGAGTCTCCAAGCTTCTTTTGAGGTTTAGATGTGGGATGCTGCAATCCTGAATGGCAGAATGCAGTAGAACCAGTACTCTTTCCACTAGAGAGCTTGGCTTAGAGGCAGAAAGGCTTGATTAGATATGACCTTGTGGAGGTCAGAATTGGGAGGGCTGGTTCAGATTTTTTAAAGAATTCAATCAGACCTTCTCTTTAGTAAAAGAAAGCTTTATTAACATGAAAGCATGTGGGCCTGAGACTTAGCAAGGAACTGAACAAAAGCAATGATATAAGACAAGGACCAGACTTACATACACAGAAATTTACGCAGCCTGTAGGATGACGACATAATTTGAAGGTTTTTAATGGGAATTGGAGATTTAGGGACAGGATGAGGAAGACACAACACGAAGATGACACAAGATAAAAGAGATGAGAAATTTTATGGCCGGGGATCGAGGAGACAAGGAATTCCATGGTCCAGGACAAGGGGGAAGTTTATGGCACTCCAAATGGGCCAAGATAAGGGGGGAAGTTTACTTTAGGATGCTCTCAGGCTCAGGAGGGCCTCCCAAGGTAGTGAGAAAGCAACCCTTAATATTATTTTTAACCCTTCGGGCACCTCTGTATCCACATCAACCTCAGACATGTATCAGTTGTGTGAACCTGGGCAAGTCTCAACCTCTCTCAGCCTCAGTTCCTGGCATGATGCTGGTATGTTGTCCTGGCTTCACAGGACAGCGTAAAATATCTGCCTTTCAGGGTAATTGTGAGCATTAAATGAGGCCATGTTTTTAAGGTGCTTTGTAAGCCATAGAGCACTGTATAAATGTGCATCTATTATTGTCATTAGTTTATGATTAAACAGGGATAAGTTACAAACTGTCCAGAGGAAGGATTATCTACATTGATGAGGTGATGGAGCTATCAAATATTGTACTGAAGGTGAAAGTTACTAGAGATTTTAGAAAAAGATAAACCTTTATTGAATCCTGAAACATGATAAATTCCCATCCTTCCTATGAAAAGTCTGGAATTAACTTCCTCTCATTGCCCATGCTTTCAAATTAGGAGCCAAACTTTCAGAAATTCCCATGTTTTCCTCCAAAACCATCATGCTTGTAATTGACACACTATTCTCCCTTTTGTTAAAGATTTAAACCAAATGGAAAAATATTTGGAGATATAATCTATCCTTGTACATCCATGAAATCTTCATTCTTTAGGGGTCCTTTAGAGGGCATTAGTCTTTAAGCCTCATGTAGGGATGGACCATGTCATGACCAAAGCAGGTCAATTTGTTTCAATTCAATTAAGTTCATCCCAATATAATAAAATCCAAAGCAGACACTTTTTAAGTCCTTACTAAATGTCAGGTACCATTGATGTAACTGTAGGCAAAAGGAAAAGCATTCCTTGTCCCCAAGAAACTCAGTTGATACTGCAAAAAGACAAAAATCAATCTTATTTTTAAAGTTTTCCAGAGAATGAAATCTTTAACTTCTCTCAGTTGGATCATAGGATTTAGAACCATAAGGGACCTTAGAAATCATTCATGGCTTTTTATTTCACAGACAAAGAAATTGAGGCTCAGAAAGTGACTTGCTTAGTTATATTAAGCAATTTGGATTTAAGGAGGGGAGCCAGAATTTAACCTATTTTCTATGACCCTGAATTAAATCTTATTCCAATATTTAGCAGCTTTCATTATCAGGAAGCTTTTTTGTTTTGGTTATGAATAACTTGAAAGTTTTGTCCAAATTATAGAAACAGAGATCCTCCTCTGCCATATTGATGTCCAAGAAGCAGCTCCCCATTTAATATTTGGACAGCTTATAGATGGTGTCTCCAAAGTCTTAGTGAAGTTTTAAGGTTTAATAACTTAGTTTTAAGCTTAAGTGGCTTAACATTGTATGAAGAATTCTGGGACACCCTGCATTATACATTACTGAGCTGTTTTGAACATTCTAAATTCTAGGGGCAATCAAACTGATCAGAAAGACCTTTGGTAAGGTTAAATACCACTGGTTTTACAATGAGATTATTCTGGGGGGGGGGAAACAGATTTTTCTTGTATTTCTTAGGTCTTGGTCAGTCTCAGAAAGGGTTAATTATTAATGAATTGGCTATGTTCTCTGGTCCAGTGTTTTTTTTCCCTAATTCATGGTGAGTTAGTTGTATACTCAGAACTAAAATGAAGAAGATGCCTTGGTCTTCCCTGCCTGAGCCTTTCATACTAGTGACCTTTCTGGACTGACAGTAGTTTACCATTGTGTTGTTTTTTTTTAATTCTACGTAACCTTTGACTTGAAAAGGTAATAAATGACATTGTATTAGTTTGATTCTTACTTTCAAAGAGTAGAAACATGATTATATCTATGTCTAACCTTGTGCCCTTACCACCAGGAGAATCTCTATGACCTAGGAGGAAGTCAGAGACTCAAATCATCCAGATATGTTGTACATGACAAAATCTGATGTTTTTAGCATAGTTTGCACCGTGCATGTGTATTAGAGGTTTGTTAGTCCCTCATGGACATATATGTAGCCAACCAATGTGTCTTTGCCTTGACAATCCCTGGGTCACTTACTCTCATTTACTCAACCATTTGTTCAAACATGCTCCCCTTTCTCTGAATGGATTTGTGACTTCATTGCTGTGTGCAATGTCGGCTGAGGAAATTCTCTCTACCAGTGGTGGTGAACATTATCTCTGAAACATAAATAATTGCCTAAGGCATTGAGAGGTTACATTGCCTATCCATGGTCACAAATTCATTTTGTGGGAGAAACAGGATTTGAACCCAGGTTTTCCTGACACTTAAGCTGACTCTTTGTCCATTGAGCCATAATGCCTCTCCCCTTGTTCCTTTTACAAAAAGTATGGATCAGTTCTCTAGTACTTGTGCTAATTTTGGCCTAGCAATTAACACCAAGAAAACACAGATGCTCCATCAGCCACCACCACACCATCCATATGTGGAGCCATTGGTTACAGCAAATGGAGAAGTTTTGAATGCTGTAAATAAATAAGATTACTTACCTTGGTAGCATACTTTTCAGGGATGTACACATTGATAATGGGGTTGACACATGCATTACCAGAGGTAGCTCAATGTTTGGGAGGCTCTGAAGGAAATTATGGGAAAGAAAAGGAATTAGACTGCCTACCAAATTCAAAGTCTACAGAGCCATGGTACTGACCTCGTTGTATGCCTGTGAAACCAGGACAGTGTACCAGCATCATGCCAGGAAACTGAATCTCTTCTATTTGAACTGTCTTAGGAAATTCTGAAGATCACTTGGCAGGAAAAAGATACGAGACACTGAAGTCTTTACTTGAACTAAATTGTCAAGCATTCAAACTCTGCTTCAGAGAGCACAGTTCCGATGGTCTGGTCATGTTGTTTGAATACAAAATGTATGGTTGGCAAAAAGACTATTTTATGGAGAGCTCACACAGGGCAAGCATTCATATGATGGTCAGAAGAAGTGATGCGAGGACACTCTCAAGGTCTCTCTTAAGAATTTTGGAAATGATTGTGTGACATGGGAGACACTGGCCCAGGACCTCTCAGCATGGTGTGTCCACGTCAGAGAAGGTGCTGTGCTCTATGAGTAAAGTAAAAATGAAACAACTCAAAGGAAACAAGGGATGCACAGATTTAGAGAATCCACTCCAAAAGTTCACACTGACTATTTGTGCCTAACCTGTTTTAGAGCATTCTGAGCTCACATTGGTCTGATTAGCCACAGTCCGACACACTGAAACTTGACTCTAGCATAGTGATGCCATTTTGGTCTGCTTGGAGAATGAAGGACAACAAACACATTTTCCAGTCACCTCATTTTAATTGTCTACCTCTCTAAGGACATCCTTGATGATTACATCCTTCCAAAATTGGGGGGACCCAAAATGTAATTCTGTTATTCTGGACTCAAGTCTGACCAACAAGGGAGACCAGGTTTCTAAATATAGAAATATTTCTTGTTTGTACATGTTGTCTCCTCTATTACTCAAATATGAGATCCTTGAGAGCAGAAATTGTCTTTTGCTATTGTATGTCTGGTATTTAGCTCAGTGCCTAGCACAAAGTAGGTACATGATAAATGCTTGTTGATTGACTGAGAAATTATTCTATCCACCATATTCATGATAGAATCAGAAAAGAAAATGAGGGTCCTAGAATTTGGGAGAGCATATTTTAAAAGGTTCACGGAAAGGATAGGTATGGACAATTGGTCTAATGTTGTGAAGTTGGCCAAAGAGAAATGAGAAGCCCTCAAAAATGAAATTTTGGAGACTCAGGCAGAAGTGAGTTAACTATATTTGAAGCAACAGAAAGAACCAAGAAGGAGTCGGACTATATTTTGGGGGTGAATGAGATGATAAGGGAATTATAAGGGACTTATAAGGGAAAGAAGACAATTATTTAACTTGTATTTTCCTTTTATTTTCTCTTCTGAGAAGAATGATCTTTGGCCTGGGAAGAATAGATAAAAATGCTTGGCAGGGTTTGGAAGCTCCAGAAAAGTGAGAAGATGAGAAGAGAATACCTAGCTCTCATCACTGAGTTCAAGGCACCATAATCCATGTACTGAAAGAATGAGCACATATGATTGCTGAACTGCTGTGACATTTAAATGATGGAGAATGGGAGAAGTGGCCCAGAATTGGAGAAAGATGAGCAACATTCAGTTATTCAGATTGTGAAAGCTGCTCATGCATTTACCTTCTGGCACAAGGCAGAATAAATCTAATCCTTATTATCCAAGAGAGCTCTTCAAGTGCTTAGAGGCAGTTTTCATATCCCCCCAGACAGCTATCATGTCCTCATGAGTGGTATCAGAACAAGGATTGGCAGTCCCTGCTGGTGAAGGAGAAGCTCTAGATTTGGAGAGAGAAGAGGTGGGTTTGAAGCCTGCCCCTTCCACTGTGTAACCTGAAGTAAATCATTCACCTTTTTGGACCCCAGTTTACTCATTCCTAAAATGAGAAGGCTGAACTAATTCATATCTTCTAAAATCATTTTTTGCCTTGTATATCAGTTTCCACAACTATTTTTCCTTTATGTACATTCAAACCTCATCACATAGAAGTCTTCTTCTTCTTCTTCTTCTTCTTCTTCTTCTTCTTCTTCTTCTTCTTCTCTGTCTCCTTCTCCTTCTCCTTCTCCTCCTCCTCCTCCTCTTCCTCCTCCTTCTTATGTCTTCTTCTTCTGTCTTCCTCCTCCTTCTCCTTTTTCCCTTTTCCTCCTTCTCCTCTTCTTTTTGCTAAGTGTGCATGCAAACCAGAATCAAAATCCAACAGAAAATAAATGATTGCATGAGCAATGTAAGATGGTGACTTCTTTTGTTATATTGGGATTGCCTCATCTTCTGATTCCTCTTCTGTTTGTCCTCATGTCCTTTTTGCTGGGATACACACACACACACACACACACACACACACACTCCTTTCTCCTTTTCATTTAGATTGTAAGCTACTTGTAGACAGGAATCTTGTCTTTTTTTTCATTTCACAGTACCCAGCACAGTCTTCAACACACTGTTGTTATTCAGTCATTTCAGTCGTGTCTGAATCTTTGTGACCTCATTTTTTTTTTTGTAAAAGATACTGGGGTGGTTTGTCATTTTCTCCTCCAGCTCATTTTAGAGATGAGAAAACTGAGGCAAACAGGGTTACATGCCTTGCCCAATGTCACATAGCCAGTGTGTGAGGATAGATTTGAATTCAGCAAGATGAGTCTACTTAGCTGCCTAGCTGCCCCCAATACACACACATATTATAGCTCTACCAATTCCCCACCTCCTTTATCCTCTCCTGGGTTCACTTAGATACTCCAAATATTTTGGAGGATCAGTGATTTCACTGATATGGGAGCTCCCGCACGGTTGATGCAAATCATCCTTTCTATGTCTGCCCAACCTGGTGACTTTCTCTCATGTCCTCTCATAAATCTGCCATGATGGGGGGGGGGGGCAAGGGAGTGGTTCACCAAATAACCTGGAGTCCTTTCTGTAGATTTTTTGACATTATGTGAGTACAAGTAGAATATCTTTGATTCTTGCTATGTGGCCATCCTATCTCTTTTTTTAATGGTCATGCATTACTCTGATGATATCCTTTCTACCACTTCTGTACAATTTTAAAATTTGTATTGTGTTGGAAATCTGATCAGGCCCACCATGGATCTCTTAATTCCCACTGGGATGATTCTCAATTTTTAGAGGAAGTGATATTTCAGGACTCATTGCCATGTAACACGTAGGGAAAAACATTGATATTATTGTTTTTTATATCAGAGAGAACCTTGAGGGTTTTGAATAAAACAAATTTACAGAAGGTAACATAGCCTACTTTCTGAACTCAGCTCTTTGTTATTAGCGTCTGTTTAAGATCTCTCTCTCTCTATCTGTCTGTCTGTCTATCTGTAATGATGAGCCAGCTCTATGAGTCACCCAACTAACTAGATAGCATGGTCTAAACAATAATCATACTTCATCCACTTAGTTTTTCCTATGTGAATAGTCAGACCAATTTCTCTCAAGTGTTTGTGAATCTCATTTAGAAGGTTCCAGAGCAGCAGGGCTTGATGTTATCAGCACAATGCTATCCACAAATGGATAAAATTGGAGAACCATACCATCTATAGAGAATGCTTATTCTCTTTGGACTCTGTGTTTATCTTCATTTTTATAACGAGCACCCTACGTTTCTAGGAATTAAGCAGTTAATTCTTTTTCCTAACACATGCTTAAGTTGTTATAACAAATCTATTTTCCCCTCTACATAGATCTTTTACTTTTTTGGTGAAGGGAAAGCTTAGAGCAAGGTGTTCTTAACATGAAGTTCACAGCCCCATAAGGGGTCAATGAACAGATTTTAGGGGATCTGTGAATCTGAATGAGGAAAATTGCCTTTTTATTTCCATATATTTTTCCTCTATTATAATCCTTTGTATTTATTTTATGCATCTAAGAAAATTATTCTGAGAAAGGCTCCATATACTTCACTGGGGCTCTTTGTCACAAAAAATTAAAAAAACCTTGATTTAATAAAGTGAGCTAGCATGGTATAATGGAATGAGTCATAAAGTTCCCCCAACTACCTTGTATTTAACTGTTCTCTAGGTATGTGACATATATGTGTTCACGTTATATTTATATTGTGAATATGCATCTAAATGTAAGCTATTTGTGAGTAGAGATTGTTTTATTCTTTGTCACTGAATCCTTAGTGCCTACCATAGTGCTTGGCACATAGGAGGCATTTGTTGACTGACGGACTTGGAGGTAGGAGAAAACCTGGATTCTAATCCTGCCTCTGACAATTATAAGCTGTATGATCAGGGACAAGTTACTTAAATGCTCCAAAGTGGTTTCCTCATCTCTTAAAAGGAGATAATACCAGTAGTATCTATCTCAAAGGGCTGTTGTAAAGATAAGATGGGTACCACATACAAAGGGCTCTACAAATCTATATAGTAATAGATTCCAGTTTTTATTATTAAGTAGTGAAAGGTAATCTATAACTTAGATGGTGAAAACTTGTTAGCAATTTTGGATAGCCTTAAGCTCAATACTTTGATAGAGAAAGGAGATGGTTCTTAAAAAGCCACACAGCTCTTAATTAATATTTATAGCAATTGAGAGGTATGATGTTGCTCACTAGAGGGCTACTATATTGCCCCATTGATGTAATAGAAATATATTGAGGACAATGGGGAAGTAATTAACAATGGAATATAAGGACTATGAAGTTAGAGCAGTCCCTAGTTCATTGTAAGTTCTTGATATAAAGCAAATTATTTTCTGAAAGAGAAACAACATTGAATGTTCTGTTTTATTTCTTTTACAAACTGTGGGCTCAGTGCTTTTTAAAAATGTCATCATTTGGGGAGGCAAAAAAAAGACTAATACCAACCAATTGCATTCAACAAGGATTTATTAACTATCTATGGTGTTCTGGGCAGTATGATTGGTGCCAGGGATACAAGGACAAAAAGGAACCAGTCCTTGCCCTCAAGGAGCCACATTTACATAGATAAGTAAATATGTAGGATGTTTATATAAACTAAGTTCTGATTAACTTTGGTGGGAAGTACTAACAACTGGAGGGATCAGAAAATGCTTCTTATAGGATGGGGCAGTTGAGGTGGAACTAGATGCAAGGTAAAGATGACAAGAGGTGGAGGCAGAGTCCTACAGACATGAAGATGGGGGGTGAAATGTGGTGTCCAAGAGATAGCAAATACACAAAGTTGGCTGGAAGATAGGGTGCTTAAGGGAAAATGCTATGTGACCAGCCTGCAAGGATCAGCTGGAGCCAGCTTGTTTGTGAAGGGCCTTTAATGCCAAAGAGAGAAGCTTGTCATTTATCATAGAGTCAATAGGGAGCCACAGAGGTTTCTTCAATAGCAGGGGAAATGACATAGTTCAGATTTTTGCTTTAAGATTATCAATTGGTCTACTGTGAGGAGAGGCTGATTGTAGAGGGGAAAGACTAGAAGCAGGGAAACCATCTATTGAAATTGTCCAGCAGAAGGGGTGAAAGTCTGACTTTACATGGCAGCCAAGTGAGTGGAGAGAAATGAATGGGTACAATCAGCAATGATAGAATTAATGAGCCACTAACCATATAGAACTTGGATGCTGAGAGAATAGGAAGCTTGCTGGATAGAGAAAAAGCTGTTCTAGTCACACTGGCCATTTCTGAAATACTGACTGGGTGATTTATTCATGACATTATAGTGTCCACTAAAGCATGAATGTTTATAACAGTCTAAATGTGACTTGGCAACCCTGGTGATGCTGATTCCCCTCTAGCATGGCTTTGCCTCTGCCGCGGACTGGCTGCTTATGACCTAACAACATTTTCAGCCTGTTTACATGACAGTAAGTGATTATTTAGTGAAAATAAACTTACCTACATGCTTGGGAAGGGGGAGTTGGGGATGGGTGGGTTAATGTCTGAAGGCAGGAACCAGGTTTATAACTCTACCCCACCTTTGTTTTAAGATCTTGTTTCTGCCTTATTGAGAGATTTTCCCCCCTGACTATTCAGCCCTGTAGAGCAAGAGCAACAGTATACATTGAGACAAACATCACCAACAACAAATAGATCTGGAAAAATTGCTCTGTATGAGTGTGTTCTTAGTTGTCCTGTCTCTCCATTTTATTAAGTGTATATGACTAGAAGAGAGTGAAGCCAAAGAACAGGATGCTCCTGGAAGTAAGGTATTAATTGTGTGTGTGTGTGTGTGTGTGTGTGTGTGTATGTGTGTGTGTGTGTGCATGTGTGTGTGTATATGTGTGTATGTGTGTGTGTGTGTGTGTTTGCCATCAGAAGGCGTATCCGTAGGGATAAGATTAAAGATTTGGGGAGCTATTGAAGGAGCCTGCTACTGAAGTGCTCTTCTGAGGACTCTCTCAGTCATCTCACCAGTGATCAAAGGTTCTACAATCATCCCGCGTGCATCTGACTTCCAAATCCACATATCTCGCCCTCTTTGCTTGAGCTGCCTGCTGGTGAATAGTTCCACTTGGTTATCTCACAGACATCCCAAACTCACATATACAAAATAAAAACTTATAATTATTTCTCCTAAATCCACCATCCTTCCAACTTCCCTCTTTCTGTCAACGGCATTGCTATACTTTCTAAAACTCAGGTTTGCATCATAGCATTCATCCCCCACCCCTTCCCTAATCTAATCAGCTAAGTTTCTTACTCTACTTTTACAAGATCCCTCCCATGTATACGCTTTTCTGCTATCATAAAACCATCTCTCTCATTTAAGCCCTCCCTGTGTTTTACCTGGGTTATTCTAAGAGCTTCCTATGCCTCATTTTCTCTCCTCTCAAATGCAGCCTCTACAGAATCGCTAAATTGTTATTACCGAAGTTCAGTTCTGACCATGTCACTACTTATTTCAAAAAGATTCAGTATCTCTTTGTTGCCTCTAAGATAAGATACAAGTTCCTTTTTTGCATTAAAAACTCTTATACAATCTGGTTCTAACCAAGCTTTCCAGGCTAATTTCGTTCTGTTCCGTCTCACACACTCTACATTTGAGCCAAACTGGCCTGTTCCTGGCATTGTACATGCTGCTGTCTCTTCCCTGAACCTCAGTTTCCTCAGTGTGTCTTTACCCTGGTCATCACCCATGCCTGGAAAAGGCACCTCTGCTTTGCACCATCCTTTTCCTTTAATATACAACCAACACACCTCAACCACTGCCTTTGACATAAAGCCTTTCTTGATCCCCCACCTGCTAGCACTGCACTTCCCAAGCTACCTTGCATTTAAGCATCTTATGCATTTGTTTGTATTTATTTTCTTTATTTTTTGTTCTGTTTTAACTTCTACATGTGCTCCCTGTCTTTCCATTCGAGTATAAGTTCCTTGTAATTAGGTTTTTTAATTATTGAACATATATTGCTCCCTCCCCTAAAACAGGTGCTTAATAAATGTTCATGCATTCTTGCTTGATCTCTAAAACGAGAAGGCGGGACTAGACCCCCATAAGGTTCCTCTTTAGCCTCATATGCTGCACTTATTTTTAGCTCAACTCATTCAACTCACTCAAACAGTACCCACTCCTCCCACCTCTCATCTCAGCTTTTTGAAGTTTGTCTATATTCTCTCTGTATTTTAGCAACTGCCTTTAGGTTTTCACCCTTCCTACATCTTTATGTTCACTGCTCTCATTCTTTGTCATCTTCAACTTCATCCTTACTTTTATTGTCTTTTTCATTTATCCCTTCAAACGAAAATCATCCTCTTCATTTTCATCCATAAATGTGAAATACGTTTCTTAAACACATTAGCTATGACTGTTCAATTTGTCTGGTTCCATGTTGTCTTAATCCAGTGACAAAGGAGGCCTGAACTAAGCTTCTTTATTTTTCTGTAGGAGTTATGACATGTTTCCCTATAAATAGTAAAATCTGCATTGTTATTTTTAAAACCTATTGTTAGAAACCCTTTTTGGTATGAGTATCCTTCATCACTATATGAACTGCCATCTTATCACTTATTTAGGAGATTCCTGGAGACATAGAAAACTTTCCCAAATCATAATGGGATTCTCTGGTAGCAGTCACTGGTTTCAGTCACTGGTTGTTAACTAAGGTGTGTGAGGTACACATGACTGCTATTCTCACTCACTGTCTAAATTAATCACGTCTTCTGTCTACTTTGACTAATTGGGTTAGAAAGTCCTTCTCCATACAAGATAGTACTTACATGAGGATAGAATGTGACCCTAAATTTTTAAATGATGTTACTTGGGAGAAAATCCTAACACTTGGGTAAATGTAGGCTATTTACCATTTGTAATTTTTTAAAAAAGTTATTGATGCCTTGCTATTTCTCTACCTGTCAAGAATTCACTCCTGTTTATTTGTGATATTGATGGATGAAATAAAAGATGCAAATCGAAGTCTCTAGAGTACTTTCTCATCCCCCCACCTGCCTGCAGACATGAGCAGTCCCTTTTCTACCACAAATGGAATCAGATATAAGATCCAATTACAATCCTGTAATTCAAGCTTTGGGAAATGGGATTTTTACTTGGGAATCCAAATTATAGTTCTGTATTACTTGCATGCACATGTAAACCTGAACATCTACATTTATAATTGTCTTTATGCCAGCAGAATTAAAACATATAGTTAACAAAAGTTAGGATTGCCCAAAGGGATTTGTACTCAGAGAGATGGTGAAGTAGAATCAGCTTTAGAAAACTGGATTCAAATCCTAGCTCTGACACTGACAAGCTGGGGGACCTTGGGAAGGTCATTCTACTTTTTTAAATTTTAATTTCCTTGCTGGTAAAAGAGAGATAATAATGCTTTACCTGAATACCTTATGTGTTTGTACCAAGAAAAATGCTTTGTATGCTACTGTTATGTAGATGTGAGATTATAAACATGGCTACCTCTTTTTATTTTAAGAAAGTATAGTATTTTCTTGGTGAATAACTAAATAAAAGAAAAACTGAACTGAAGAATTATTTGCCAAACAGCTTCTGTGATCATTTGCTTTCTTGTTTTTTTCCCTTGGCAAAAAGTACCACATTTTTTGCTTGTTATAAAATGAGCTAATATATACATACTATGTGATAGACTGATAGACATGATAGATAGCTGGATAGATAGACAGACAGACACAAGTATATGATAAATAGATGGCTCGAAAGACAGAGAGACAGACACATGGATAGATACCACACTTCAATGAGTATGGCATAGTAGAAAGCAAAGTGGACCTTGGATTTAGGAAGACCTGGGTACTAGTCCTGCTTCTGAACTTATTAACTAATGTGACCATGAGCAAGTCACAACCTCCCTGAATCTCAGGCAAACTCTCCAAAATTATGTTCAAAGACAGATTTTGATCAGCCTGGGGGAAGAGAGCTCCCCTATAGATGAAATCATAGGTTATTGACCTATAAGCATCTGAAAAACTTAATTTTGAACTGGGATATTATAGGATATAGGCTCAGAGGTAATGAACAGGCAAGAAATAAAGATTTGTTTTCTATCACTTTAACATGATAGCAATGGACCCTCTTATCTGGGTTTATATTTTTTTTTTGCTGATTCAGTGCCAAATGACTATAATATCAGGCATGCAGTTCTTTAGATTTTACCCCTACAGTAAAAGCAGAAAGAATGCATTGATGGGGGAAAAAGAGTTAAGAACTAACCTTGGAAGGAAGTGTTATGGGAATCTGAAGGTCTTCCCTGCCCCTGGGCCCTTTGATAGTCTTAAGTGGCTCTGAAAACCTTCCCTGATTTGAAAGTACACTCTTCCCCCTAATAGGCTGAATGTGGTCACATGGAGCCTGTGGTAAGAGGCATTCCTCTTCAGGAATGCCCAGGCCTTATTACTTTGTGATTGGGCAGTGGGTCGAGAGGTTTGTGACATTCTCGATCCAGGAGAAGGCTATATACACCCTGATGTGAGGCTTTGCTTTCGGGCTCACTTTGGAAAGAGTTGTGTGATTTGGCCAGATGAGACTCTGGGAAGCCGATGAGCCCCCCGGCTTTGACAACCCAGATGTTGGTGCTTCCCCTTCTGGTAACTGACTAGGTATGGAGGTGACAGTCAGACGGTTGAAAGCCCTGTCTGCTGATCTGTTTCTTTGTCTGCTTGTAACTTGTGCTTGTAACTGGTGTTTGTAACTTCTGTTTGTATTCTCTGAAGTTTAGGGTGCTGACTTTTTCCCCTGAACTAGGTAAATGATACCTAGTTTTTGATGGATTAAAGTGAGACTGTTAACCCATTTTGAGTTACTTTCCTTTAGAAAAGCAGATCTAAGAACCTGTGTTAGCAGCCATCCTGGGTATGGTAGGGTGCTTGCTGCTACCGGAAGGAAAGAGGTATTTATTACACATCTACTTAAGTACCAGGTGTAGATAGAGCACCAAGCCTCATCTCCCTAAGTTCAAATCTATCCTCAGACACGTCCTAGCTGTATGACCCTGGGCAAGTCACTTAACCCTGTCTGCTTTGGCTTTGTCATCTGTAAAATGAGCTGGAGAAGGAAATGTCAAACCACTCCAATATCTCTGCCAAGAAAACACCCAAACGGGGTCATGAAGAGTCAGATGTGACTAAAACAACTGAACAACAACATGTACCAAGCATAGTGATAAATGTTTTCCAAAATATAATCTCACTTAATCCTCTCAACAACCCTGAGAGGTAGGTCCCTTTTATTATTATTATTCTCATTTTATAGTTGGGGAAACTGAGGCAGAGAGATAGAAAGGTTAAGTAACTTGCTCAAGGTCACACAGCCAGTAAGTATCTACATTTGAATTCAGAGCTTTCTGAATCCAGGTCCAGAGCTCTGACCACTGTACCACCTTACCCAACCATTTGTGAAAATCCAGTTAACCTTCTCTGCCACCATCCTCTTCTGATGGTGACTGGAGTCTTGAGCACATTCTACCATTCTGGAAAGACTTTGAGACCATAGGACAGACAATAGACTACATAAGTTCAGAAAAGCTTATTACTAGGGTGGCCAAAGGGTATTTAATTCATTTAGGGGCCACAATAATTCTTAAAGGCCACTTACTAAGTCACAGACGGGGTATCTGGCATCTGCTTCAACAGAATCATAGAACCTGGGAGCACTAAAATATAGGAAGTGATAACATTCTATATTCCATTGTACATTAGTGAAGAACCATTCTTCAATCTAGACCAGCGGTTCTCAACCTGTGGGTCGCGACCCCTTTGGGGGTTGAACGACCCTTTCACAGAGGTCGTCTAAGACCATTGGAAAACACTTAGGAACTGAGACAACACTCCTCTGTCCATCTCCAGGTGGGTCTGCCCACGTGCAGATACGCCCACATTCAAGTATTGAAAGGGTCAAGGCATTAAGAAGGTTGAGAACCACTGATCTAGACTGTTGGGGAAGAATGGGGAACATGGGAGTAAATTTTATTAAGTTTCTGGGCTGATTTAATTGATTATATTTCCTTGTAAGTGATGGAAGATCTATGGAATATTGCTTGGAGTAGTCAAAGGACCCCTGATTCCTCCCTTCTCCAAGATATTTACTGTGCATATTTTAATTTAATTCAATCAGTAAACACTTATTTAGGTATTTGTTTGGATCAAGATATTCTCCACCTTCCCCGCCACTGTCCCCTAACCCCACCAGCCTTCATACCTTAGAGTGGACTTGGAGATTTCTCTAACTGCTGAGGTCACCAGCAATGAGTATAGTTTAATTTGGAATGGAATACACCAATACTCTAATGAACTTGGGTCACTGAAGCCAAAATATCTATTCATGCCAACCTTCCTTATGTAAACTTATAGTTACTCTGTGCTGGTCTTAACTCAGTGAACTCTGGGGCTTCAGGTCTGGGACTGGAATGAAATGAGACGCTAATACAAACTTTCTCAGCCATAGCATGCAAAGTTATGTGTAACATCAGTATGGGAAGAAAGAACTCTCCTTAGCTTTATAAAGAAATGTCTCTTATCAGCAAGGTGTGTTAGAGGGAGGGCCACCCTTTGTAGTGAGACGGCCACTAAGTGTTAAAGGCACTGAGTGCTCATGGTCTGAATTTTCATGCCCTAAGCCAACAGGAAGCCCTTTCAAGGGCTGAAGCCTTAGCTGAAAGTACCAGTGAGTGCTTCTCTACATTCAGGAAAAGCAAAACAAACAAAAAAATGGCCTGGCTTACATGACAGATATTGCTCCTCATCCTTCTGTAAATCTTTTCCATGTGCTGGGGGCTGTTATATTTTCTCTTTACATCAAGAGGATACCAGTTTAACACACAGGTTATGCAATGGTCAGTTTTTGCACTACCTATGTTGCTGGCCCATTGTTTTCCTGTTTAATTCCTAATTTATAATATGCTTCAGCCTATTTACCCTGCCCTTGTACCTCTCCATTGCCCTTTGGGTGACCCTGACCTTCAGATCTTAGAAAGTGATAATATTCTATAAATTATAGCTTCATGTTTGACAAAATGGCTTCTCAAGTCTCTTCTAGCTTCAGATTTATGATTTGGAGATCTCATGAACATCGTTGGCTAAAAGACGGAGTTAAAGAAGACGGGTCTTTGTTTTAGTAAAGTGCCTGAGGTCATTAAATAAAGCGGTTGTGAGGTAGGTGAGAAAGGTAAAGGTTAAGTGGGAAACCCTGGTCACATTGGCAGAACTCTGGACAGCCGCAGATCTAGAGTAGACTATAAATTTCATGAAATCAGAAACTTGCCTTTGTAGCTTCCACAGAATTTAGCATATAGGAACATTAAAATGTTATTTCTGTAAGGATTCTTAGTAGTTATATAGTTTAATTCTTCACTTTACAGATCAGGAAACTGAGGGCCCACTCTCTCCTCAACTACCTTTCCTAGTGTTCCACCTCCTTCCCTTTATTATATCTTGTTGTTGTCTATTTTATAGCTTAGAAAACTGAAGCCAGGAGAGCTTAGATCCCTTGCCTAAGGTCATAGAGCTAGTATCAGACACAGGATTAGAACCCAGGACTACTGACTCCCAATGGCAGGTAATTGTTTATCAGACTACAAGAGTCAGTTGAGATGATTGTTTTTTACCTCTTTTTATTCCAGAATCATAGCACTGATTTTTTTAAAAACCAAGAATAGTTATTTCGTATTCTATACAAGTATTATAACTTTACATCATTGTATATTCATAAAGATAAGCATCTTTTCATCGCTAGTAATATGCTAGCTACCGAATAGATATAAAAACACAAATTCTCCCTATGGGCTTATGACCTAATAAGACACACAATAAAGACAGAAGGTGAGTAAGGAGGAGTTAGCCAATTCTCCTAGGGTAGACATATTTGGCATCTGGTTTCAATTTTTATAAGCATTTCCTGACGCACTCTTTGACACC
Organism: Pseudocheirus occidentalis; assembly: GCA_028646575.1. Taxonomy (NCBI): domain Eukaryota; kingdom Metazoa; phylum Chordata; class Mammalia; order Diprotodontia; family Pseudocheiridae; genus Pseudocheirus; species Pseudocheirus occidentalis. The sequence goes on along the minus strand of CM053601.1, from coordinate 73,196,313 downwards.
CTCCCTCTTCCCATTGAACCTTCAAGATCTCCTCCAAAGACACTTTATATAGATCCGTTATAATTTCATTTTTATCATAATTTTATCATAATGCTCATGGTTTTTTGTGTATCCCTTCCCTAGTTGAAAAAAAGTGATATGACCACAACGCAAAAGGACGTCTCTAGGCAGAGTCATCATTTTAAAGGATATAATTAAAAGAAATCTTTAAATTTTATTCTGTACTAAATATATATATGTATATACATACATATATGTGTGTATACACACCCCCACACCCCCACCGCCCCATATATATATATATATATATATGTATCTTCATATCTAAGAAGGACCGACAGGCACCAGAAATTCAAATCACTGGGAAAGAAGGCATCTGAAATTCCCAAAGAGGAGCTGGAAGAGTCTTGAGGGCACAGTTACTCAGCTGGTCTGATTTTTTGCCCCCTTCATCATCTTCCATTCCTTTCCTCTCTTCAATTTTTCCTTTTGGTGAAGAAATTATTGGAGAATCAGGAAGTTTCTATATAGTTATAATACTATAACATTCCCTTTGCCCCATGAGGAAAAAACAAAACAAAACCCTAGCATAAGGTTCAGAGTATGGATAGGAGTTCTTTTTTCTCAATTCGAGATTTAAGAACATAACCTTTGAAGGTTTGCCAAATTCATTCATTCTCATTTGAATCTCATGGCAAGTTTCTGATGTGAAGACTATAGATATTATTATCCCCAATTTACAAAGGAGGAGACAGTAGCTAAGGGAGGCTATAGATCATGGAATCATATATTTGGAATCAGAAAGAATCCTACAGGTCACCTAGCCCAGCCTCCTCATTTCACTTATAAAGGACCAGAGAGAGGTTAGTGACTCAGTCAAGGTTGCCTCCAAATACAAAATCTGCCCCATTTATTAGGACTCAAGGCGATATTTTTGTTTGTTTTGATAATACAAATAATTATAGTCTTTTCCAGGAGTCTTAAAACTGTGATGATGGTATGTGTCTATTAAAGGAACTAATGTAGTGAATACCGTGAGTTATCTAAGAAAGTCTAGGAGACGACAAAATCATTAAAGAAGTGGGATCTTTGTTCCAAAGACAGAATGCAAATACGAGAAATAAAACACTGAGCAGGAGAATAGCTTTGGGATGGCAGGTGAACATGACTCTTCTATGGGGTGGTGTTTAAATTATAACATCTCTGTTTTGTAGCTATTTGTCTTCTTTTGAAAGAAATTGACAACATAAAAAATAGAAGTATCTTAGAGGAATAAATTAGAGAGAATAGGACTGTGTCTGATTAACCAGTTTTTTCAGCCATGTACACCATCTGCTAGGGAATACTATGGTGACTGAGTCTCTTCCCTGTAAGGGGGTGCGTATGACTACATTAGTCTGTTTAAAGGGGACCAATAGTTCTTTCATTCTTCTACTTTACCTTAGTAGAAGTACCTGAAACCAACCCTTCACTTAACTGGAAGTGCTCTGATTAGTAAGCTTCTCTTCTGTTGGGCAGGCTCTCTTCTGTCAGGATTTTCTGCTGTTTTTGACAATTCTTTGTCAGAATTCTCAGCCGATGACTATAAATTTCACTTCATCTCTTTTCATTCAATCATATTAGCCGGTGCTCTGTCTTATTGTCTTCCCTGAGTTCACTTGTCACCAATCTGATGGCCAGAAGTAAATTTTACTTCTTTGATCTTATCATTCCCTACTATCTGAATTAAATATTCTCAGTGCTCTACTTCTTAAAATGAAAAAAAAAAGCCAGCTTTAACCTTCAGCCTCTCTTTCTGTGCAAATAGTAATGACTGGATTAGGCAAGAGAAGGTTGAAATGCATTGGCTTGTGTCTTTCCCCTGTTTCTCCCACAGCAGCATCATAACCTGATTTCTCAAGTCTGTTTTTTATTATTATTATTACTAACATATAGGGCTTTAAGATTTCCAAAATGCTTTATTAATGCTAACTCATTTGATCCTCACAGCAGTCCCATTAGGAAGGTGCTATTATTATACCCATTTTCCAGATGGGGAAACTGAGTCATAGAAATTTTAAATGACTTCTCCAAGATTGATTATATATCTAGCAAGTGTCTGAGGTAGGATATAATCAATGACTACACACATAAATATATATTTTAAATATAATATAGAATAATAATATGGATGATACATATATATTTTATATACATATATATGTAATATGTATATTTGTAAGAATGTGTAATTTTTGACAGAAAGGACTGGAGTAGGAGAAAACTATATAGCCTGGAGCACATTGCTAATGCCTTTTAAAATGCAAAGGGGAGAACTGAATCATTTAATAACAAGTGTTTCAGTAGCTTTTTATGGCAGTCTGTCAAGAATCTAAGAGTTCTTCTGGCAGTGCAGGCACAGTTTACAATCCATTTATAACATAATATATAAGTTTTAAAGAGTTGCCTGAGGCTTTGTCCATGATCTCACAGTTAATAACCGTCCAAGGAAACTACAGAGAGAGGATTTGAACCCAGACCTTCCTGGCATTCTATCTGTTATATCATGTTGCTTTACTATTAGTTGCATGTTTTCTTTCTTTCTTTTTTTTTTTTTTTTTGCTTTTTGGAGGGCAGTTGGGGTTAAGTGACTTGCCCAAGGTCACACGGCTCGGTTTTGGTTTTTTTTTTGTGTTAAGTGTCTGAGGCCGGATTTGAACTCAGGTTCTCCTGACTCCAGGGCCAGTGCTCTATTCACTGTGCCACCTAGCTGCCCCAGTTGCATGTTTTCTTATCAAAATATATTGGTATCATTTTAGAAGCCCTTTCCACCTTGCAACAACAATAACTTTTGTGTATTTAGGGCTCTAGAATTTATGAATTTATATATATATTATATATATGTGTTTGTCTTTAAGATTTGCAAAGTGTTCTACTTCCTTTACTTCATCTCTCATATCTCATTTATCTTTATTTACTTTATTCCATCTCTGTTTTACAGACAAGAAAGTTGCGGCCCAAAGAAATTGTGCCATATCCATGGTAATAGAACTTGGTAGGAAAGAAGCTGGTATTTAAGTGCAGGTCTCTTGACTCCAAGCCTAGGGCTTCTTTTACTATAACATGCTAAACCTTTGGGTAGTCTAATGCATCAGGGATCTCCTTGATGTGACTATTCTCTTCCCCAACACAGATGCCAACTCATCTATGCCCATCCATCCTGTGACTCATCCACAAGGGTTACCTTTATCCAACTCACAAGGATACTCATGGGACACACGACCGTGTATCAATTATACTTCACTCTTGCTGTATAACTCCCCTACTTCTTGGGTTGTATATTTCTTTGGTGATATCCTCTGAAGCGCGTTAATAGTATGACTTAACACTTGTCTAATGAGGGAAAGTTTGGGACACATGGAGTAATTAACTTACTCAAGGTTATATAGAAAGTCAAATCTTGCTCTTATAAGCTACTCTTTTTTTCTAGAAGTATCAGGTCTACTGCTTAAAACTAACAATTAATGAAAATGCAATCATTCTCAGAGTCCTTAGTAAAGCCAGAGTAAATACTGTCCCAAAATGTCAGGCATTAGCAATAAACTTAGATCAACTTTTCATTATAATCTTAAATTTAATATTTAACATTTATGAATGAGTTTCCAGCAGAGAATAATAATAATTTTTTTGGATTGTGATTCTTCTAATCAGTCCAACACTAATACTTTGGTTCTTTAGTGTCTGAGGTAAGAGAAAAAAGCAAGATGCTGGAATTTGGAAGCAAAAGAGACCATAGGGAGCTCTCATTTTATAAAGAGGGAAAAAGTATAGAGAAGTTAACTGACTTGTCCAAGGTCACAGAGGTTGACAGTACTGTACCTATATCCTCTGACTCCAAATCCAAGAGTTTGTACTGTACCACCAATGAAATTATAGCACTTCCAAAGTACCAGAGATGGAATGAAAAAGGTGCCTCCAGGCACACTTGTAAGACATTCTATTACTATGGGTAGAAATGATCAAAGACATGAGGACACATTCCAAAATGTTAGAAACAAATATCAACTATAAAAAAATGTCATTTGAATGTTGGAAAGCACATAGGAGGCACCTGGTAATCTTTAAACAAAATTAAGATAATCTGAATCTTTTTTTTCCTGGTTGATTAATTGTATCTGACTTCATGATACTATTTTTTTTTTTTTGGCAAATATACTGGAGTGGTCTGCCTTTTCTTTCTCCAGCTCATTTTGTAGATGAGGAAACTGAAGCAAACAGGGTTAAGTGACTCCTCCAGGGTCACACAGCTACTAAGTGACTGAGGCCAGATTTGAACTGAGGTCCTTCTGACTTCAGGGCCAGAGCTCCATCCACTGAACTATCTCGTGGCCTCAAATACAAATCTAGCAAGAACCAAAAGGATCAGCTAATCCAATTCCTTCACATTAATAATTGAGGGAAATGAGGTCTAGAGAAGTGTCTTCACACGTCCACTTTTGTAGGAAGCAATATAGCTAAGATTCATAGGATCTTGAAACAGAAAGCTCTCACTTCTAATTTGTGATTTCATTTTATAAGTGAAGAAACTGAGGCAGAGAAGGGCTATGTGACTTGTCTATGATTAATAGACGTCTCAGGCAAGTCTTGAACCTGGATCTTTCTGACTCTCTGCCCTACCCATCCACATCAGAGAACTAAGGGAGAGTGAGTACTGTGGAGGCCCAGGACCTGTCCTCAGACAGAAAAGGAAAGGGCAAAGAGCCTAGAATAAAAGGACCTGCTAAGTGACCCTTTTTGCCTAGGGGAGGGCTGCCTCAAGGTCCTAGAAGAGGCTACAGAAGATGAGCTGGAAGCTTCATCACCTCCATTAGCAGTTAGGCTCCCAAAAGGAGAAGGAAGGTGCCATCTGCTCTTTCTGATTCATTGCAGACAAATGTAAATGGTTAGTGTTAGGGATCATCATCAGAGTAGTACTAGGAGAATCCAGAGAGGGGAGCTTGGGGTTGTCAGAGACAAGTGTGAATGGATGATGGCTGAATTTGACTTAAGGGAGGGAGCATGGAAAGCAAAGTCTGAGGAGGGGAATTATTATACCTTATAGCATTTATTAAGTACTTATTTTGTGCAGAGAGATAAAGTTTGGATAAGAAATAGTCCCTGATCTCAAGGAATTCTCTCTCTCTCTCTCTCTCTCTCTCTCTCTCTCTCTCTCTCTCTCTCTCTCTCTCTCTCTCTCTCTGTCTCTGTCTCTCTGTCTTTCTCACACACACACAACCACATCTCCCCCGTTTATCTGGGTAATAAGGCAATGACAGATAGCTATAATACACAATATTACACAAGAGGTGCAAGGGGAGTTAGAAAATAAGTTATTATGTGAGGTCTTTTCTTTCACAACCGGAGGAATCAGCAGAGACTTTCTGGAGGAGGTGGCTTTGGAGCTGGATTTTGAATGGCAGCCACCAAACTGGTGCCGATGTCGTCTTCCCTGGTCCTCTTCCTGGGACTGCTCTGTGCAGCCCTTGCATGCCTAGAACCCCGAGTGCTGAAGGGAGGTGTGGAACATGAATTAGAAATGATTTTTAAGTTCTGCCCCTCAAGGGAAGGAAGGAATTTATTAAGCACCCACTATGTGCCAAACACTGTGTTAAGTATTTTACAATATTACCTTATTTAATCCTTACAACAACCCTGGGTGTTAAGTGCCATTATTATCCGATTTTATAATGGAGGCAATTGAGAGGGAGAGCTGTTAAGTGACTTGCCCAAGATCACACAACTGGGGATGGGATTTGTACTCAGGATTTCCTGACTCCAGGCCCAGCACCTTATCCACTGTGTCTTTTAGCTTTCTAGGATCAATCTAAATTGATTTTCTTGCTGTTCCTTAACATCACACTAGATTTCCTATCTCTAAACCTTTGGCCTTGTTTGCTCCTTTTACCAGAAATTCACTTCATTTCACTTCCAAATGTTAGAATCCTTTGTTTCCTTTAATACTCTGCTCATGTTACATTCCACGTGAGACCTTTTCCAATCTTTTCTAGGTGCTAGGACTCATTTGCATTTTATGTTTAATTTCTTATCTACATGGTATCTCCTGTCATATAATATAAGCTCCTTAAAGGTAGAATGGTTTCACTTTTTTCTTCATGTCTTCAACCCCTCGCATATACTGGGCTTCCAATAAATGATTATTTATTGATGGATTGAGACAGAGCCCTAGCTATCATGAAATGAGCAGGACTTTGTCCCGTAATGTTAACATCCAAGGTAGGGTAGAGAGATATAATATGTGCAAAGTACTTGAAAACTTTAAAGTGCTATACATACATTGGCTGTCATCATCATCACCATCACCACCACCACCATCATCCCCTGCATCTTGCCTCTGGTAACTTGCCCACTCTCATTATTTTGCATTTCAGCAACTTGCTCTCACTTCCTCCTTTGCCTTGGTCCAATGTCCAATGGTTATAGACCGTCCTTCCACCTATTTCTAATACCTTTTCAGGGATTAGTATCAGACAGGCTAGATTTAATCAGAAGACTGGAGTTCAAATACTATCCCTAATGCTCTTTCCCAGGGTGACTGTAACCCTGGGAATATCCCATCACCTTCATTTGTCTACCCCCTCCCACTTCCACCCTCTGACCTCCCATGTTTGGCTTCTCAACTTTAGACTTGCTCCTCTTATTTCTTCAAAAGTTCCCATCCTATTTGTCCAGTAAAGTCCATCTCAGACACCTCTTTGTGATACCACACAAGGAAGTGGAAGGGGCATGAAAGTTGGGAAGAACATGAGAAGCCATCTAGTTCACCCCATAGCTGACTGAGAACCTCTCCAACATCTCTAACAAGTAATCTTCTCATCTTTGTTTGAAGACCTCTATTGAAAGAGAATCTATGATCTACAATCTCAGCTCATTCCACTTTGGAGTAGCTCTATCTTTCAGAAATTTTCCTTAATCCTCCCAAAATCTAAATCTGTCTCTCTGTAGCTTTTACTTATTACTTTGGCTGTTCATCTTTAGAAGAGCCTAATGTCTCTTCCAGTTGGCATCTTTTCAAATACTTCAAGGCCATAATCATCTGTGTGACTTTGAGTAAGTCACTTTACCTTTCTCAGCCTCAGTTTCCATATTTGTAAAATTAAGCAATATGGTCTATTAGAACACTAGATTTGTTGCCAGAGGACTTGGGTTCAAATCTCAGCTCTGCCACGCATTAGTTGTGTGATCTTATAGAAACCACCAGACAATCATTCCCCCAGACTGATTTTACCTCAGGTGAAAATATTTCTATTTATGTCTCTGGAAGGTGCTGCCAAGAAGAAACTTTGCTAAATTCTCTATTTTGCCTTGGGTCATCTCTGCCTCCTTTCAACTGTTGGTAGCCAAAGGAGCTGTATGCAGGAGAGAATTTTGTTATGGGAGGCCACATGCATGTAGAGCTAACTAAGAACATTGCTATTAAGTGGGATGTTGCAGATTGTACCATTGCTCATGATGTGCGCCCTGTTGTTAGCAGTGGTAGGTTGCTTTTTTAACTCAACCGGCTTCATTATGGAGGAATTTTATTCCCAATGGATTCATTAATTGAGGAATCATGATATGAACTCTATAGTCCGTCCATGCAAGTCACCTCCCATCCATCTACCTAACAGAAATTAGGCCAGGTCTAAAGGCAGTGAACTGGGAGAAAATCAGGCAGTGTGCCTTAAAGGAATTTAATAAACCTTACTACTGTGTTCTTGGGTTTGCATGGTAATTGGTGTCTGTGGGTGAACTCCAATTATATTTTCTGCAAGCAGAAGCTTGTGTCCTCTCAGCCTAATGATTTGGGAAGCAAGAGTAAAGGACAGGAATGGCTGGGGGAGAGGAAGGAGGAGGGGGAACATAAGGAAACTGTGTGAAAATGGAATGCAAATTTTATAAATTGGTTGAGATGTTTGCTGCCTACTGAGTTTTTAGGTGCTTTGGTTCACAGGGCTTAATTAAAGGACCTCTCATAGAATAAAAGAGTTAATAGGTTGTTTTTGGTGGTCATAGTAAGGAGGGGATGACAACTGTTCACTTAGGTTATAAGGCGATAGAAGGAATGTATGTGTGTGTGTGTGTGTATGTGTTTCAAAACAAAACAAAAACACAACCAAAACAAATCCCATAGAATAATAGATTGAGAACTGAAAGAGACCAGCAAGGCTCTTTTGTCTAACTCCTCCCTGTCTAGATGTAATGAGTGAGGTCCAGAGAAGTAAAGTGATTTATCTAGGGTCACACAGCCATTAAGCTGCAAATGGAGAATTCTAAGTCCCCAGATTCCAAATGCAAAACTGTTTTTATACTAAACCATGCTGCATCCTGCAGCCTCCTACTTCTATCTTTCCCTGAAATTTCCTCTTGTCAGCTCAAGTTTCAGCGACTGGACTAGAGGCAAAGTTATTGGTTTGTTTTTATCATAAATATGTTATCAAAACTTCTAGTGAAAATATTTGGTAGTCTACTTGCTAAGACAAACTTAGGAACTATATGAACATAACTACAAAATAATTTTCACATAAAGTCAGTTCTAAACAATTGTAAAACATCAATTCCTCATAGGTAAGCCAAGCTAATATAATAGAAATTATAATTCTACCTAAATTAATTTACTTATTCAGAATGTGCCATACCAATCAAACTGCCAAAAATGTATTTTATAGTTAGAAAAAATAATAACAAAATTCATCTGGAAGAACAAAAGGTCAAAAATATCAAGGGAGTTAATGAAAAAAAATGCAAAAGAAGGTGGCCCAGCCATGCCAGATCTAAAACTATATTATAAAGCAGCAATCATCAAAACTATTTGGTACTCACTAAGAAATAGTGGTGGATCAGTGGAATAGATTAAGTATATAAGATACAGTAGTAAGTGAATATAGTGATCTATTGTTTGATAAACCCAGGCTCCAACTTCTGGGATAAGAACTCACTATCCGACAAAACCTTCTGGGAAAACTGGAAAATAATAAGGCAGAAAGTAGGCATAGACCAAAACTTATACCATATACCAAGATAAGGTCAAAATGGGTACACAATTTAGACATGAAGGGTGATACCATAAGCAAATTAGGAGAGCAAGGAATAGTTTACCTGCCAGATCTATGGAGAATGGAAGAATTTATGACCAAACAAGAGATAGAGAACATTATGAAATACAAAATGGATAATTTTGATTACATTGAATTAAAAAGTTTTTACACAAACGAAACTAATGCAGCCAAGATTAGAAGGAAAGCAGAAAGATAGGAAACAATTTTTATATAAAGTATTTCTGATAAAGATCTCATTTTTCAAATATATAGAGAACTGAATCAGATTTATAAGAATACAAGTTATTCCCCAATTGAAAAATGATCAAAGGATATGAATAGGTAGTTTTCAGATGAAGAAGTTCAAGATATCTATAGTCATATAAAATGCTTTAAATCATTGTCAATTAGAGAAATGCAAATTAAAATAGTTTAGAGGTACCTATCAGATTGGCTAATGTAACGAAAAAGGATAATGATAAACGCTGGAGAAGATGTGAGAAAACAGGAATGCTAATGCATTGTTGTTGGAACTGTGAACCGATCCACTCATTCTGGAGAGCAATTTGGAACTATGCCCAAAGGTCTATAAAACTGTGCATACCTTTTGATCCAGCAATACCACTAGTAGGTCTGTATCCCAAATAGATCATTTATAGCAGGTCTTTTTGTGGGGACAAAGAATTGGAACTCAGTGGGGATGCTTATCAACTGGGGAATGGCTGAATAAGTTATGGTATATGAATGTAATGGAATACTACCATTTTATAAGAAATAATGAGCAGGTGGATTTCAGGAAAACCTGGAAAGACTTACATGACTTGATGCTGAGTGAAATGAGCAGAACCAGGAAACGATTGTACACAGTAACAGTAACACTGTGCGATGATAAACTATGATTGACTTAACTCTTCTCAGCAAAACAAAGATCCAAGACAAATGCCAAAATCTCAGGTCAAAGTGACTGGAGCTGGATCATGAGAGCTGATTGTTAAATTTTCAGTTTGAGTATTTACAGATTAGAAATTGGTAAATGTCTCATGACAGAAAATGCTATCCATGTCCAGAGAAAGAACGATGGAGTGTGAATGCAGATCAAAGCATTTTAATTTCATTGTGTGTGTGTGTGTGTACGCATGCACACATGCACCCATATCTTTTCCCTTTTGTTCTGTTTCTTCTTTCACAACACCACTAATGTGGAAATATGTTTCTATGATTGGACATGTGCAACCGATACAGATTGCTTGTCATCTTGAGTAGGGGGACGGAAGAGAGGGGCTGAGTAAGGGAGAAAATTTGGAGGTCATAATTTTATAAAAATGAATGTTGAAAACTATCTTTACATGTAATTGGAAAAAACAAAATACTATTTACCAAAAAAAGGAAAAATAAACTTCTGGTGAACAAAAGTGCAATGGAAAGATGCTCAGTGAGTTTAAGTAGGCAGTAACATTTTCTCAGTGACAGCTAATATGGGAGAAGTAACAAAAAGGAATGACTGGAATCAGGTCAAAGTGACTGGAGCTGGATCATGAGAGCTGATTGTTAAATTTTCAGTGTGAGTATTTACAGATTAGAAATTGGTAAATGCTATTAATCAGGACTTGATTTATTGTTCTGTTGATTCTCTCGACTTAAGAAACTGATGGGGAGAATGTTAATAATGAAGATTAAAATAAAAAAGTGTTGAACATGTATGTATATATTTCCATTTCTATGTATGTACATATATAAATAGGGTTTAATATATGTACATATATATAGGGGAGAGGGAGACAGGATCTCATTCTCAATGTTCTTTGCCATGTTTATTCCATAGAGATCTAACAGGTGGGTTTTTGCAGCTCTTAAAAATGAAAACCAATAAAAAAAATTCCAAATCTGGTGGGGAGGCAAGGAGAGCACATTTGTCAATGTTGTAACACTCACATACATACACATCTATGCTTATGTGTATATGTATTCATATATATGTTCAAGAAAATTTTAAGTTGAAATGATACATATGTATATATACTTATATGTGTGTGTAAATGTATATATATGTGGGTAGGTGTGTATATGTATGTGTGTATGTATGTATGTATGCACATAGATATGTATACACACATATATTTTTCCTCCTCCCATCTTCCTCCATTCTCCCAGAGAGCCAGTTGTCAAATATTTACCAGCATATTCCTGCAGCCCACCTCAAAGTCACCAGGCAAGGATACCAGCTGCACTCTTTTATTTGAGGTTAAATCTTGAAAACGGTGTTCATTAATCATACAAAATTTTGTAATTAATCAAATAAATTTAATATAAAATTAATAATATAAAATAAAATATAAAAAATTCTACCCATATACACATGTAGCCTCATCAAAGGTTTTTGACCTCCCTTGTCCACTACTCCCCTCTATTTGCCTCTCCCTTGAATTAAGCCCTGTATGTGCAGAAATGGTCTTATTCCTTCTATTTGCATCCCAGTGCTTGGCCCGGTCACTGGTACTTAGTATTTAATATATGTTTTAATTTACTAATTGACTAATTTATAAAAGAAGTAGAAAGAAGATTGGGAGTAATCAGCTTTGAATTATAGTCCTCAAATCTTAGGCTTCGTGTGATTTCAGTCAAGTCGCTCTTAGAACCCTCCTTATACATGAATGGTTTGGACTAGGTGATTCCCTCCATCACTAATTCCATGGAACTTATATGTAGTTTTGCAAAGATAAAGCAAAAGTGCTCTGTGACCACTGAGTAAAACTTGGTCAGCCACCATATTTAGAAGTGTAGTTTATTATTTTTGTAGTTTATATTTCTTCTTATCCATCCATGAACCCCTGAAGTCTGACCAGGGTTCAAGACATACTTTGAGCCAGCATCCATCAAAAGCCATAATTCTTGAGTGTCTACTAGAATCTCTCTTGAACCACACCCAACTCAAGAACTCATTAATTCACTTCCATGTTACCACGGATTGAGGAGGCAATATGTAAGACCTGGGAACACTCATAGAAAGTTTGATTCATATTCCTAACTCTGCATTCCAGATGGGATGCTTCTCTGCTTTCTAAACTGCCAGTGCTGATTTCATCTGCCAGGCTAAGGGTGTCTGTCATCCACTGGGCTACTTTTCTCTACTGACCTGCCAATTGCTGGTTCTTTGCTGCGTTTTTGTCCTCTGAGCTACCACCACTTGCTTGCTTCTCTGCTAACAGTTGTTGTCTCTCTGCTAAAGGATAATTGCTATGCTATTAAGTGTGGTACTGTGGATAGAACCTTAGGCCTGGAGTCAGGAAGAACTAGAATCAAATACCACCTCAGATACTTCGTAATTGTGTGGCTCTGAGCAAGTTATTTGCTTTTCTTCTTCTTAGTTTCTTTATCCATAGCTTTTTGGAGGGTCTGTGTCTAGCTCATAATCTCATTTTTATTCCAGCTGTTTTGTAAGTCAGACTTACACTTACACCCAGCTAACTATCAAAAATCCCTAAAATTAATTCTGTCTTTTGAACTGTTTTTCTTCTATTTCCATGACTCTTTCCTCTAGCTCTCTTGCTAGTTGGGGCAGGGTTGGAGGTTTGCTGCTAACACTCATCATGACTTTGTTTGTTGGGGATTAATTAACTTGGAGCTTCACTTATTAAGTCCCTTCCAGCTCTTACAGTGCTGTGTTCCCTACAACTACAAGGGGAAACAGGTGAGAAAAAATGGTTGTCTCATCAGGACCCTTTGAATCTGTGTCTTTTTGTCCAGATCCAGAATTCTCTTTACTACACTGACAATTAGGACTCTTGCTCTCCATTTACCTCCTGGTGGACAGGTTACATTTAGCAAATCAGTCACTTTCCCACAAGCTTGAAGTAAATGAAAGGACACATTTTGGGACTGATCAGAGCTAATTTAATGTCAGGCCTCTCAGGAATGGCTGAGATTTCATATGAACTTGTCATCCACCTGTGTGTGGTAAAGGCTTTCTGAAGGCTTGGTTAATAAGCACCCATCACCAAAATCAGAATTTATTTAACATTATGAGCAGCTTGAAAAACTGCCAAAACTCCAGTCATAACTCAGGCAGCCCAAATTCATCCCGGCTTCATAGTTTTATAGAAAATTTTTGGAATCTCTCAGGCTTGACCTTTGTGATGTATCAGCTTTGTTATGTCAGTTTAGATATAGGTAAATGTCCTATGGGTGTTTATAGGCTTTATTAAAAAAAAAGGCAATCGTCCAAAGGCCTCAGGGCACATGCACATACGTACAAAAAAATTCACCACATAAAATACAAGAACGAAATTAAATAGTCACACAGCCCAACACCTCATAAAAAAGCCAGGGAAGCTCAGCCTACTGAAGCATGCCAGATTGACAGGTTATGTCTTGAGCTTTTCCCTGAAGGTTAGCAAACCCTGGTTCTGTCAGGCCAGGCAGGGAAATGAATTCCAAAGACAGTCTTGTCTCATGAATTCATATCTGAGATCCATTGCTGGAGGTGCATGGGCTGAGCTTAATAACTCTGACAGAACCTGGGGAGGACAGTCCCAAAAGGAATTTATATATCCCAAACTCACTATATTAAAATCCCACCCTCCCCAACTGCCCCCCTCCCTAGCCCAAAGTCAGTCTTGTCCCTGTATTCCTTCTACCATGTTTTCACTTCTTGAGTCCTTCACTCTACCTTCCCTGCCCTTCCATTGGCATAGTTGCCCCGATATACCCTACCTCTAAAACACTTATCTGCTGAGCTCCACCCTCTTCCACATGTTTTTCTGCCTCTTCTTTTAGCTGTCTGTTAAATTTAGATGGATACAGACTAATAACAAAAGAACTCCAGGACCACCTGAGTTTGTATTTCATTATAGCGTGGAATTAGAGCACTAATACCTTTCATTATGCAATTTGCTATAAAATGAGCAAATAGCTATAGTGTTTGTGTACCTTAGAAAGATTGGGAAACTTTTTTTTTGGGGGGGGGGGAACCAGAACTATTTCATTGGTTCATGGAGCCACCAGAGAGGAAATTATGCTACAAATACAGATTAGCCCCTTTCCTGCAATTTACAGTCTGAGATCAGGGGTTCTTAAACTTTTTTGCATCATGAACTATTTTGCTAGTCTATTGATACCCATGAATTTCAGAAAGGTGGCTTTAAATACATAAAGTGCAACACATAGGACTACAAGGAAAACCAAAGATTATTAAAATATTTAATTTTTCCATCCAAGTTCATAGACTCCTTAAAATCTGTGTTCCATGGATCCTAGATTAAGAATCCCAGGATCAGGTTGCCAGTATATCTTAGTAATAGGACTTGAACCCAGATCTTTCTGACTCCAAGTCCTTGTCTCTAGCAACTCTGCCCTATGAAAATTTTGACTTTAAAAACAAAACATGAATCTATTATAGATGCTCTGTCCTCTCTTAAATTGGCAATTAATGGCAAATGCCTCTAGAACAGCGGTTCTTACCCTGTGGGATATTTTCAATTTTTAACAGTGAAAATACATCCTGCATATCAGATATTTACATTATGATTCACAACAGTAGCAAAATTACAGTTATGAAGTAGCAATGAAAATAATTTTATGGTTGGGGGGTCACTGCAACATGAGGAACTGTATTAAAGGGTTGTGTCATTAGGAAGGTTGAGAACCACTGCTCTAGAGAGAGCTTGTATTGCAAATGAGGATTTTCTCAAACTTTCATGGAACTGCTTTTTTTTTTGAATGAAAACAAGGGTCTATGCTTCTGATTGAAGGTTAGAGGAACAAATCTGGACAATATTTAACTAGGGAGAGACTGGATCCCTTTAATTTATTTCACATGAGATGCACCAGTGAATCATATGAGATGTCATTCTCACTCAAATATACTTTAACAACTATGTTGCAAAACAACTTCTAGCCAGCTTTATGCTTTAAAATGCCTTATGTATGGATGAAACTTGGAATTTTTACTGATTCTTTGATAGATTAGGAAATGGAGACACAGAGATGGAAATGGACATAGAAATAATTGTTTTATTTCATTTCATTTTTTTAAACCTTGGAAACGTGTGTTCTTAATGAGAATATAGGCTGTGATATACTAGGAAACACATTTGACTAAGATGAATTTTTTTCTCTCTCTAATCTTATTTTCTTACCCCAAATGATCTGCATTAACAGCTAAGAATGACAAGGCTTTGTTCCCAGAATCCTTAGCTCCTGTTATCTGGGCTCCAGCTCAGGACCCTCCCCATTCTCCTACCAAGCTCTCATCATTATTAAACGAATATTTAACAAGCTTCCCTTAATTTTTGAAGGGCATTGAGTGGGAATAGCAAAAGTCAGCAAAGGCAATTGAGATTCTTCTTGAAATGCGACATTGCAGACCAGCCTGTGAAATTCTACACCACTGTCAGCTGGCATCAGTATCAACTGCTCTTCAGTCTGTGCATCCATGACAGCTGGAAATGAGAGGGTTTTTTTTTAATTTTTGGGTGGGTGGAAGAAAGATACATCCTCTGAGGTTTTAAAAAATTAATTTAAAAGGTTGAATAGTTAAGGGGACAAGAACAATGCTGCTTTCTGGCAGATAAGAGTGAGATTCTTCTAGATGGGGAAGTAGTGCTTGCTTGCATTTCTACTTAGAAAGGGGAGCAGGTGTTGTAATATATGACTATCTGATTCATTTCACCAGTGTGGTTGTGGTATAAGGCTTCCGGTTAAATGTACTAATCAAACTTTCATTTCCTCTGACTACCAGTTTTCCTTAGATGTTTAAAAGAAAACTTCAGTTCAAAACATAACATTTATGTATTATTAATAGAAATGTTAATTGGAAAATCATATTTTCATAAGATTAACATTAACCCACATGATTTTTCATTATAGCCAGCATTTATATATAGCACTTTAGGGTATAAAAATGTTATAAAGATACTATGTCTTTTGATCTTCACAACAACCCTTAGAAATAGGTCCTATTGTCATCTTCATTTTACAAATGAGGAAACTGAGATAAACAGAGGTTAAATGACTTGCCTTGGGTCACGCAACTGGTGTCTGAGGCTAAATTTGAACTCAGATCTCCCTAATTCTAAGTTCAGTGCCAACTGTGTCAACCAGCTGGAAAGAGGTAGGTACTTATTGATAGAGGGCTTATTTATTATATTATTATTTATTATGCTATATAATTTATACTAGTGGTTCTCAACTTTCCTAATGCCATGACCCTTTAATACTCCTATGTGGGCGTGTCTGCATGTGGGTGGATGGATAGAAGAGTGGTGTCTTGGTTCCTAAGATTATTGAACATATGTATTTTCCAATGGTCTTAGGTGACCCCTGTGAAAGGGTCATTCTACCCCCAAAGGGGTCACCACCCATAGGTTGAAAACCTCTGATTTATACTCTTATGCAAATTATATTATTTAGTTTATCTATAATAATTTACACATATATTATTTATTACATGATGCAATATTATTATACCATACATAAATATTATTATTTATTGTGCTCAAAGAATTTGTGTTACATAAAGATTTCTGAATACATACCTTAGAAAGTATATCAGTTAAGTCAAATCAACAAACATTTAGTAAATGTTTGTTAAATGTCAGGCACTATACCAAACACTGGGTTAGCTGAGAGAAGATGATACTGGCTATAGATTTCCTAACTATCCCACTGAGTGTAAATTCAGGTAAAAGAAAAAAAATTAATCTCTGCTTTTTCCTTTCCACTAATTAGAGCTATTATACAGAAGAAGAATGTGTTACCTGAGGATGTAGCAGGGTCCTCTTTATTGAAGGTATTTAAGCAAAGACTGGATGACCACTCACCAGGTGTGTTATAGACAAGATGCAGATACAGTTCAGATACAGGTCGGACTAAATGGCACTTGAGAGACTTTTTAGTCAGCCAAAAGTCAGTCAGCAGTCAGTCAACTCACATTGAACTCTGAGATTTTATAGTATTGATCATAGAAATCTTTAGCAGGAGATAACTCATTAGTATACATAGAAATTGGAGCCCGAAGGAGTTTCAGTGTTCATCTAATTGAATCTGATAATTTTATTGGTCAGGAATCTGAGGCCTAGTTAATTGACTAGCACAAGGTCACCCTACTGGCTAGTGGAAGAGTCTGGATTAGAACCCGAATCATCTGGTTCCCAATCTAGTGTGCTCCCTGCCAGTATGTCAGCTGACTCTAAAACCTGGGATTTATTTAAAATGAGGATTTAGCTTTAGGTTTTGAATACTGTGACAGAGGGTCATAATGGAAGCAAATGAGTGCTCATTGTCAGACTCTGAAGTTCTGTGAAATAAATATCAGCACTGTCAAATGACTGGTTGCCACATTTCCTGTATTTGACATAGTTCACAGGGTCTGGAGGTGAAGAAAGGCAGAAGAAATTTTCTTCCCTCTCCCATTTTTCTTGTCACTTACTAAAAATCACAGCTGTTCAGAGACAATCACCAGATGGGTGTCTTGACTCATGGAACTCTGTACCTCTTGTCTGCTGGGTGTTCCTCATTGCTTTTTCAGTTCTAGGGGAGGGGAATTTGCCAGCTAGTTCCCATCTGGTTTCTCCTTTCTAGGGTATTTTGTCAGAGGAACATAAAGATCTGTGAGGAACTGTAGGAGAAGCTTTGGGCTCTCAGACAAGGTCAGGTTTGGATCCATGTGACCTTTAGTGTCACCAGGGGGTGACATAGATGGCCCTTCAGAGAAGTTTACCAGTTTAGGGGAAGTCTTTCATTTTCTTCCCACACTAACAGAAGCTGCCTTCAGAGTTAGAAAAGGTCTATGCTTTCTTTCTCATGAAGCTCTTTGATTGTAACTTCTCAAATGCAGTCAGCCCCATAATATATTATGTATAGGGAGCAGGGTTTTATCTTCCGGTTTTAGTAGATGGTCAGCTCCATGAAAATAGGGGCCACATCTCCCCTCACGTCTCGCACAATGCTTGACCTCGGGAAGCACTTAATATTTGTTGAATGCAGTTGTATCATTAGAGCCAAGACAAGCAATTCTGGTGCCCAGGGCAAGCACTACAAAGGGCAAGTAGGTGGAGAGGGTAGGAGAGCCTGGAGGGAGATGCGATGACCTTAGGATACAAAACCCTAGAGACAGAGTTGTTGAGTCACTTTTTCCTACTCCATCTGGGATTTTCTTGGCAAAGATACTGAAGTAGTTTACTATTTCCTTCTCCAGCTCATTTTATAGATGAGATACTGAGGCAAACAGGGTTAAGTGACTTACCTGTGGTCACACAGCTAGTAAGTGTCTGAGCCTGTATCTGAACTTAGGTCTTCCTGACTCCGCACCTGGTACTATATCCGCTACACCACTTAATAGCCCTGGCACAAAACCCTTTCCTGCAGTTACTTCTGGGAAGGCTGCTTCCAGGGGAGAGAATGCCCAAGTCTAGGGAGTTTAGCAGCTACAGGTGTCGCCTATGCTACCATCTCATAGCTTTCAGGTTTTTTTTTTTTTTGGTCCAGATCATAATTTCAATAGTATAAGGAGCTCTTAGAAAGAAATTTTCTCTCCCAATGATGACTGCTAACAACTCTGTAATTCATGGTCTTAGAGTAAGGTTTCTTAACCTTTTCTGTGTCGTACTCTTTTTGGCAATTTTGTTCAGTCTATGGAAGCCTTCTTAGAATGTTAAGTATTGATTGATTAGATATTCTTGCTGTCCAAGGACCTCTTAAAAATCTTCTCCAGTACCATAATGTGAAAGCGCTGGTTCTATGGTGCTCAGTTCTCCTTATAGTCCATCTCTCATAGTCATACATTGCTACTGGAAAACTACAGCTTTGACCATACAGACTTTGAAGGCAGGGCGGTGTCTGTTTTTTAGCGTGTTGTCCAGATATGCCAAAGCTTTTCTTCCAAGGAGCAAGCATCTTTTAATTTCATGACTATAGTCCCCGTCTGTGTATCTGAAATTGTTGAATTTCTCCCAGCAAACTTTATTGCAGCTTTTGATTCATTCAGCCTGGTATTTTGCATGATGTATTCTGCATATAAATTAAATAAATAAAGTGACAATATGTAATCTTGTACTCCTTTTCCATTCTATGTTCAGTTCTAACTGTTGCTTCTTGACCTAAATACAGTTTCCTCAGAGACAAGTAAGATGATCTGGTACTCCCACCTCTTTGAGGACTTGCCAAAATGACTTATTCCTCAAAGTTATTCTTAAAACAATATTGCTCTTATTGTACCCAACGTTCTCTTGGCTCTCTGCTCATTTCGCTCTTCATTATTTCATGCCAGTTTTTCCATGCTTTTCCAACATCATTGATCTCATCATTTCTTATAGCGGAGTAGTATTCCATCACAACCATACACCACATCTTATTTGGCCATGTTTGACAGGCATCCCAGCAATTTCTAGTTCTTTGCCATCACAAAGAAAGATGCTATAACATTTTTAGAACATACAGGTTCTTTTCCTATTTCCTAATCATCTTTGGAAATAGATGTACTAGTGGTATTGTCAAAGGGTATAGGCTGTTTAATAACTCTTTGGGCATAATTCCAGATTGCTCTCCAAAATGATCAGATCAGTTCACAATTCCACCAACGTTGAATTGGTGTTGCAATTTTTCCACGTCCCCTTCAACATCTGTCATTTTCCTCTTCAATCATCATCAATCCGAGAGCTGCAAAATGATATCTTGAGGTTGTTTTTCCTTTTTTTTTTAAATTTGTTGACTTGTTTATTTACTTTTAGTTTACAAGATTCAGTTACAGAATCACTTGAGTTTCAGATTTTCTCCCCTGCCTTCTTCCCTGCCCCCCCCCATGGTGGCATACAATCACGTATGGGATCTGCAAATACTTTCACATTGCACAATAGTCTGGTTGTATAGAAGCGATGTAACCAATGGAGCGAATAATGGGAAAAGAAACAAACAAACAAAAGAAACAAAACCAAATGTGGGAAAGAACAATGGCATGTGTTGCTTCAGTCTCCATTTAAACTCTGGTCTTTCTAGATCTTTCTCTGAGTGTAGTCTCCATTATGAGACCTGTAGAGTTATCTTTTAACTGTGCATTGCTGAGAACAGTCTAGTTTATCAAGGTTGTTCGTCACACATATGATGTATCTGTGACTGTGTGCAAATTTTACCTGGTTCTGCTCTTTTCATTTAGCATCAATTCATATAAGCCTCTCCAGGTAAATATGAAGTCCATTTCCTTTCCATTTCTTATAGCACAATAGTGTTCCTTACATTCATATACCATAACTTGTTCAACTATTCCCCAATTGATGGTCATCCCCTAAGTTTCCAGTTTTTTGCCACCACAAAGAGAGTTGCAATAAATATTTTTGTACATATGGGTCCTTTTCCCACTTCTGTGATCTCTTTGGGATACAACCCCAAAAGTGCTATCACTGGGTCAAAAGGTATGCAGTTATTTATAGGTCTTTGGGCATAGTTCCAGATTGCCCTCCAGAATGGTTGTATCAGTTCACAGCTCCATCGAGGTTGTTTTAACTTGCATTTCTCTGATCAATAATGATTTAGTGATGTTAAGCTCTATCTTGTATAGTTCTCTTGTGTATACTTTCCACCTCTTATTCTGTTCTGCTTCCATTAAGTTCCTATCATTTTTGTCTTTTATCATACCCATTTTTGCACAAAATGTTCTTGAAGAGATCTCTTGTTTTTCCCATTCTGTTTTTTCCTTCTATTTCTTTGCATCGCTCATTTAAGAAAACCTCTCTCCTTGCTATTCTCTGGAATTCTGCATTTGGTTGGGTATATCTTTCCTTTCCTCCTTTCCCTTTCATTTGCCTTCTTTCCTCAGTAATTTGCAATGCCTCATCAGACAGGCATTTTGCTTTCTTGCTCTCCTTTTTCTCTGGAATATTTTTTGCTGCTGCTTCCTGTACAATATCATGAACCTCTGTCCGTAGTTCTTCAGACATTTCATCTACCAGATTGAATCCTTTTAATATATTCTTCACTTCTACTTCATAGTCATAATAGATGTTATTTAGGTCATACCTATAAGGTCTACTTTCTACAATTTGAGTCTGAATTTTGCAATAAGAAACTCATAATCTGAGCCACAGTTGACTCTAGGTCTTGTTTTAATTGACCATATAGAAATTCTCACTTTTGGCTGCAAAGTATATAATCAATCTGATTTCTATATTGGTGATCTGGTGAGGTTCATGTGTAGTCACTTTTGGGGTTGTTGAAAAAGAGTGTTTGGCGGTGGGTAGGTAGTGCAGTGAATAGAGTGCTGGCCCTGGAATCAGGGGGACCTGAACTCAAATCTGGCCTCAGACACGTAACACTGACTAGTCATGTGACCTTGGGCAAGTCACTTAACCCAATTGCCCTGCCTTCCCCCCTCCAAAAACACAAAACAAAAACAAAAAAGAAAAGAAAAAGAGAGTTTGCCTTGGCCAGTGAGTTATCTTGACAAAACTCTATTAATGTGTGCCCTGCTTCATTTTGTACTCTAAAGTCAAACTTGCCTGTTATTCCAATTATCTTTTGATTTCCTACTGTAGCATTCCAATCAATTTTGGCACCCTGGTGCAAAGTCTCAAATGCCCTTTCCTAGTTACAGCTCTAGACACTCAGTCAAGCATCGGACATAAGTAGTTCAACAGATAATTATCTTAAAATGTATTTTAGAAATATAATATTTATTTTATAGTATGGAAAATAAGTATATATTATAATAATTACAATATTTTGCCCTACAAGTGATCACTGCAGTTTAAATACTCATTTATTCAAAACAATAGACAACCATTAATAGTTCTCAGTTTTACTATCAGTTTTTTGATGACCTACAAGTAAGCAAAAAGTCCCTCAAAGAAAAGAGCTGCCTGGGAGTAGATTTTGCATTTTAAAGGGCCCAAGGCCACTTCAGGATTTAAGGACAAAGCAGACCTGCCCCCAGAGAAAGTAGAGGATACCGAGTGTGGCTCAGTTACAGGAAAAAAAAATTCTAGATTTAGGTTGATGTAATCTAGGTGGCCCGAGATGTTTAAAACCCTGCTTTCTGTAAGCTTGTCAGGCCAACGTCCTGCAGAGCCCCAAGGGGGGACTTTCACAAAGCTTTCTGTACTCCTGGAGTGGCAGAGAGAATTTCAGCACCTGGTGATATTTTCTGGGAATGTTAAGTCAGCAGCAGAGCCTGGAAGGAAAGTCAGGGAGGGTAACTGACACGTGTTGAATGGATTATTATTCTAAACTTAGCTTGGCATGTGAATTAAGCATTCTCCTTTTATGCTTTAAGTAGTTCCTCTAAAATAGGATGTCAGCATGATTGACTGCATTGACTGTACACTTCGGACCCAGCTAATTTGGATAACTACAAAACTGGGCCACCTAAGTAGCTTTTAGCTGATATTTTTATAAATGGCAATGTTTCTGTTCCTTTTGTATGACCTTATGGAGAAAGTCTCCATAGAGACAGCAGAATAAGGGTGTGGAATGTTCAAAATCATGTCAGATGCTATCACTGGGTGCATTGGTTTTGCAATTGTTTTTCTTTGTTTCAAGAGAGAGTTAAGAATGGTGGTTGTGGTGGTTTATATGTGGAAATGATTCTGATGTAAAAAACATAAAGCATGAATAAATCAAGAAAGAAAAAGAAGGGAATGAAAAAGGCAGACAGGCATGCAGGAAGAAAGGGAAAAGTAGAAAGAGAAGGGGAAAGAAGGAAGGAAGAAAAGAAGGACTGGGGTATGGAGGATGGAAGGAAAGTATACAAGAGGGAAGAGGCAGGGAAATTGGGAAGAAAAGGAGGGAGGAATATAGGAAGAAAGTGTCAAGATATTAGGAGGCACTTTGTTTTTCAGAGCAATGAAGGCCCAGCAAGCAAGTAGTGCTCTGAGTTTGGCATAACAACAATCCTTTGCTCTTTCCCTCTGGATGAACACTGCTGTGACTAAATCACAGACTTGATGGTCCCTGAACTTGGACAAACACCAACAGGCCCAGACATTGAAGCCCTGCTGTGAGCACACTATTTGTAATTAGACAACCTGTCCTCACCGTTGTTGCTATGCCTTAGTACTGTTGCTACACTACACTGTCTAGCCATAAGTATATAGATCAAAGTTCAATCCCACTGCTACAAATCACCCTACCAAGAGTGGGGCCCCAGCAAATCTGTTCTTGCTCGCAAACTCCTTCCCTTACTTTGAAATTAAACTTCTGTCTGATTCTTGACTCTCCTATCTCTAGTCTGCTTTGTTAGTCTCTGGCCATCCGCAAGTTAGAGGTCGGTTTGGTTCAGTTGACAAAAGGATTGAGAAAAGAAAAGAAGGAAGGAAGAAGGGAAGAAACAGGGAAGGGGGACAGAAGAGGGAAGGAAGGTAAGCAGGAGGGGGGGAGAAAGGAAGAAGGGAATAAAAATAGGAAGACAGGAAGAGAAGAAATAAGAAAAGAGGGAAGGAAAGAAGGAAGGAAGGAAGAAAGGAAGAAAGGAAGGAAGGAAATAAGGAAGGAAGGAAAGAAGGAAGGAAGGAAATAAGGAAGGATAGAGGGAAGGAAGAAAGGAAAGAAGGAAATAAGGAAGGAGGGAGGGAAGGAAGGAAGGAAAAAAGGAAGGAAGGAAAAAAGGAAGGAGGGAGGGAAGGAAGGAAAGAACGAAGAAAGAAAATAAGGAAGGAGGGAGGGAAGGAAGGAAGGAAAAAAGGAAAGAAGGAAGGAGGAAAGGAAGGAAGAAAGAAAGAGGGAAGGATGGAGGAAGGAAGGAGAGAAGGAAATAAGGAAAGAGGGAGGGAAGGAAAGTGATTGGGAGAGAACACTAGAAGGAAAAAGGAAACAGCAGACCCATATAGAGCCATCTTGAGATACCTGGTACTTAATTCTTGTTTTTTAAGTGAGGCTTATTAAGGTTCACACTCTTTCCTAATAGCATAAAAAAGTCCATGAATGAGTAAAATTGAGCATGATGCCTGAGAGCTCAAGTTCTGAATCTCCTGGGTCATGTTTGTTTTTGAATTCACGTGTAGGCTTCAGAGAGATCCTTTGGTGTAGTGGAATGAACATTAGAGAGGGAAGTTGAAGATCAGCTTTCTAGTCCTGCTTCTACTTTGGGAGTTTTGACAAATCATTTTATTTCACTGAACCTTAGTTTCTTTATCTAAAAAATGAGGGTGAGGGAAAGGCTTGATCACATGATTCCTGCAGTTCTGTTAAGCCTTTAACCTTGTATGATTATTTTTTTTTAAAAAGGCTATTCTTGTTATGAGCCATTTCAGAGGAACAAATAGGATCCAATATTTGAAGTAATATCTCAAAAGGTTTAGGTGATGATGAAAGAAAGGAACTGATCTTTGGGGTTTAATTCTGACTGGTCTGTGATATGTAAATAAAGGAACCTCAGGGGATGTACAAGAACAAAATAACCTCTGACTTTGAGAAGTTGACATTTTATTGGGAGGATATATCATATACTGAGACAAGTAAACATGAGGTAGTTTGAGGAGGAAGAAACCAGTAACAACTGTAGTGGGTGGAGGAATCAAGAAAGGAATCCCATAGGAGGTGACTGGCACCTAAGCTGACCCTGGAGGATGTTCAGGATTCTAAGAGGTGAAGGTTATGGGGTACTGCACTCCACACATGAGGGAAAGCCCATATGAAAGTCTGCAGATGGGAGGCAGAAAGCTGAATTTGGGGAACAGCTGGAAATCAAGTTTGGTTAAAACAAAGAATATGAGAATGGGAGTGGTAAGACAGAAGACTGAGGAGCCAGCTTGGTGCTTAACTTAAGAGAGATTTAATGGTCATAATGAGAAGTCTCTTATATTTTAGAAGCAGTGGGTACCCACTGACAATATTTTTTTAACTGGAGTGATATGGTCCAATCTCTGCCTTATGAAGGTTATTTTAGTAGTTGTGTGGAATATGGATTGGATAGGGGAGAGACTGGCTTCAGGGGGCCCAATTAAGGGCAATTGCAGTAGTTTTGGCAATAAGTGATCAGGACCTTGAAGAAGGTGATGACCATATGAGGGGAGAGAGGTGGCTCATATAAGAGAAACTGGGGAAATGAAATCAGTAAGACTTGGCAACTGATAGGCCATGGAAAGCTAATAATGGAGGAGAGGAAGAGGAGGAGTCAACAGTAACATCAAGGTTACTAACCTGAGTGATAGTGAGGATACTGATACCCTCAGAAGATGAGAGAGTTTGAAGAATAGCAAATATAAGGCAATATAATGAGTTTCATTTTAGACATGTTGAGTTTGAGATGATGACGGGACATTAGCAAAAAGTTGGAGGAAATATAGAGGTGTAGACAATGGAGCAAAGCTTATTAATCCCATAGAATCGAACATTTAAAATCAATGGTTTGAATAGTATAGGTTTTTATTTTTTTTATGCCCAGATCTGTGGTTATAGCAGTTTGAGGAACTCCCAGTTTTAGTAACTGCTTTAGTAACACAGAATGACGATTTGTACCTGATAGTTTTACCTCCAGAGATGTATGTGAGACTACAGGAGAGTCATTGAGTGGGGAAGGACTCAGGGGTTAAGTAGTCCTCCCCACACCTGGCAGGTCACATGAACTCAGATCTTCCTGACTGTAGGGACAACTCTCTAGCCACGGTGCCATGTTCTTTGTCTTCTGTTTTAACTTCATCAACACATAATGAGGTGTATGGCAGTAATCAAACATTTATTATATATGGTGCTGCCATTCCACCTTTTACAAACCTTTTAGAATCAGAGAAGACCTATTATTAGAAAAGTTTTACTACAGTCCACCTTCTCCAACTGTTTACCAGATATTTTGAATTTCATATCCAATAGGCATCTCTGATTCAACATGTCTAAAACAGAACTCATCTTTTCTTCCAAACCATACCAGTTCTGAGCAGTTCTATTTCTATTAAGGGTCCCACTACCTTTCCATTCACCTCAGTCTACATGTCTACTCAGATGCCAAATCTTGTCATTTCTACATCCACAACATCTCTTGTCTCTGTACCCTTTTCTCCACTTCTGTAAGTACTACCTGGATACAAGTCCTCATTGTCTTTGGCCTGAAATTGTTCAATTTATCCTGCACAAGGCTATCGAGTTTCCTAAAGCCCAGGTCTGATCATGTCATTCCCCAACTCAATAAGATCCAGTGGCTCCCTATTACATCTAGGATTAAGAATAAATTACTTGAAAAAAATTTAAAGCTTCTCCTAAGTTATACATTATTCTCCTTAATGCACTCTACAGTCCAACTAAACTGGTCTTCCCAATGTTCCTCAGACGTGAAATTCCATATTCCCATCTATGAGCCTTTGCATTGGGTGTCCCATATGTTTAGAAAGCATGTCTTCCTCACCTTATCCCTTAGGATATCTTGTGGCTGTTTAGCTGCTTTTCAATTGTGTCTTACTCTTCATGACCCCATTTGGGGTTTTCTTGGCAGAGATACTGGAGGGGTTCACCATTTCCTTCTCCAATTCATTTGACAGATGAGGAAACTGAAGCAATCAGGGTTAAGTGACTTACCCAGGATTATATAGTGGGTAAGTATCTGAGGCCAGATTTGAGTTCAGGTCTTCCTGTCTCCAGATTCATTGCTTTGTACTCTGTACCACCTAGCTGTCCCTAGGATCTCTTAGCCTTCCTAATTTTCTTCAAACCTCAGCTTAAAACATACAACCTGATCCTCTCAGCTGCTAGTGTCTCCCCTCCTGCAATCAAATTTCCTTTTTTTGTATGTACTTAAATATGTACACATTTTGTCTTTTTGTCCAAAGTCTCTAGCACAGGAATGTAATGAATGTTTGCTGATTGATTGAGTGGTAGGTGGTATAGTAGATAGCATGCTGGACTTAAAGTCAGGAAGATCCATGTTTAAATCCTGCCTCAGGCAATTACTAGTTTTGTGTGAAGCCTGGGCAGATTACATGTTTCTCAGTCTCAGTTTCTACAAATAAAGATTTCTTTGTTTCTACACCTGTAAAATGGGAAAAAACCACCTAGTTCAGAGGGTTGTTTGGAGAATCCAATGAAATTATATATGCAGAGCAGTTTGCAAACTTTTAAGTGTTCTATAACTATTAATGATTATTATTAATGCAATATGCATGTTTATTAAAGAGCTAGGTGAAGATCAGCAGTCTGCTCACTAAGTGTCTTTGAAGTGAATTATCTAATATTATATCTCAGTGGTTTAAGAAGGGTGACACATGTGCCAACTAGGATAGGACAAGAGTTTAAGGAAAAGGGCATTTAGGTTAAGTGTAGAGATGTATGTAACTTGTTTTAAGGACTCATGATTCAAGATTTCTTTATGATTCCTTAACACAGAGCATGGGACCTGGAGTCAGGGAGATTCATCTTCTTGAATTCAAATCTAGCCTCAGACACTTACTACCTGTGTGACCCTGGGCAAGTTATTTAATCACATTTGCCTCAGTTTTCTCATCTGTAAAATGATCTGGAGAAGGAAATAGCAAATTACTCCAGTATCTCTTCCAAGAAAACACTAATTTGGGTTCTGAAGAGTCAGTCATGACTGAATACAACAAAGTCTCTCCTTGGGGCAATTTCCATCCTACCCACCCACCTACCCACAAGGAATTTATAGGTATGAGTTATGGATACAAAGAGTCATATAGAGGAGATACAGTAAGAATGTTGAGTGTGGCAGGCCTCTGAGAATCCTATGGTAAGGCTAAATTCTTATTAACCATTTATATGGATAAAACTATGATTCTGGCATTGATAGTACCTTGAGGCAGCATGTTATGGGGGCATGCACACTGAGTCTAGAATATGAGAACTAGGTTCAAATCTCACCTGGGACACACTCCCTGAATAAACCTTGGGTAAGTCACTTAACTTTGATGGGTCTCAGTGTCTCATCTGTTAAATAAGGAGCTGGAATAGAAAGCCTAGTTCCCTTCCAGCTCTTTCATCCTTTAATAAAGTGTGACCTTGCCTTGCCTTGGGTACCAGTTAATACTAGTCATGACTAGTCAATACACTTGTTACATCTTTTGACTTGGTCTTTAAAAGGGAAACCAGACCTATGTGTGGAGAGATCTAGAGTAAAGCAAAATGATGAGAAAGCAGGCTCAGTTGCTTGGAAGGAAGATTGCATGTTTTACCAGCCTTTCCTGAGAACTGTGGTGAACCCAGGAGAGAAGAAACCACATGTCCCCAGAGTTGACAGGTAGAGCCAGTGGTAGAATGGTGATGATTATCTAGGTCAAGGTGACTGCTGTAGCAATAGGAATCAGGAGCAGTGGGTTGTCAGGGGAAGAGTGACTGAGAAAGTCTTGGATATAAAGCCAAACAAACATTCCTGGACCAAGTCACAGAAGGGGGTTTCTGTCACATTGCTAGTTTCTCGACCAGTCCTCTTGAAGGAAAAAGGGAAATTGTCTAGACAACATCCAGTCCTTGGATTAATCAGAGTAGTGCTAAGACCAAGTAAGAACAGGAGTGAAGGAGATACAGAAAGAACCACAATGCAGATGAGGAAACCTGGGTCTTGCCTTTCACTGATACTGAGAGATTTATGGACTGTGCAGATCTGGAGGGAAAAGGGTTAATGCTAGCATCTCCAAGTGTTTTCTCCTCATTGGGGAGCCTCAGTCTCAGCAACAACAATAGTTTAAATCTAGTGTAATATAAGTCTAGAGGACTGTTTACTTCTCTGGGAATGTGGAGGCTCACCAAAGAGAGAAGTAGGATTTTTTTCTGACTGACTCCAAACCAAATTCTGTCTACAAACCCAACACCTTTCCTACTGCACCAAAATGCTGTAGGGCTTTTTAATTTATTTTTAGCTTCTTTTATTGGAGGATTTGTCTTTTCTTCGGGAGATTGCTTTCCCTTCTCTCTCCTGCCAGTCAGAGAATAAAGAGAGGCACAATTTTGGAGCATCCTTCAGTATGGATGCTGACGCTGTTAACCGGGGGCAAAACATTTAGAAAATAGCTGGAATACTCCTGGAAAACAGGCAATGTCTTAGAGATTATCCTGGATGCTGAAGGAACCTAGGAAAGTTTGAGAGCTTTCTAAGACAGACAGCTATGCAACATTCCAAACCACATAGAAGTATCTATCCAAATTTACTTGCACTTGAACTTGACCTCGAAAGTTCCTGAAGGAAATTATCTTTTTCCTTGACCAAAGAACAACATTCATTCCATCAAACTGGAACAAGTATTCGAAGGGTTCTCCCAGAGAAGGATTATGCTTGTTCTATTTGGTCCCAAGGGCAGAACAAGGATTAGTGGGTGGATGCTGACAACAGTCAGATTTAAGTTTAATGCAAGTAAGAACTTTGTAACAATTAGACCTATCTCCAAAGTGGCACATTCTGTTTGAGGAAGGATAGGTTACCTCACCCTCGAAGTCTTCAGGCAGTGATTAGATGACCACTTGTGCTATGGAAGGAACAATTGTTTTGATATAGGTTGGACTAGATAGATTTGAAGGTGCCTTTCAAGTCTGGGAATCTTATTTTCTGGGAATTCACCTTTCCTCAATCTAACTAGCCATCAGGAAGACTTTCCATGTCCTCTGAACATCTACTGATATAAATCTGCGGTTTCTCCCTCTTCCCTTTGCTTGTCCCCCAAAAGAGACAAATGAAATATACTTCCGTATGAATTACAGGACATACTATCGTCTTTCTTACAGCACCTCAGAGAACAGAATTAACCTCCTCTGCAAGATACAGACTTTCCTTGGCCAAATCTTTGAATAAGTTAAGTGGTAGTCAATGATCTTGTCTAATGAAACAGCTTGCAGTCTAATTTGGTTTGTCATTATTTGCTGAAGAAAAGGACAGAATGGAAAGAAAAACAGAGCAGAAGAAATTCTTCTCTCTCTCACACACAAACACATACACATTCACTCTCCTCTTACATGCAGATCTCTTCCCTTCCTTCCTTCCTTCCTTCCTTCCTTCCTTCCTTCCTTCCTTCCTTCCTTCCTTCCTTTCTTCCTTCCTTCCTTCCTTTTTTCCTTCCTTCCTTTCTCTTCCCTTGTTCCCTCCCTTACTTCCTCTCTGTTTCTTTCTTTCCTTTCCCTTGGAAGACTCTCTCTTTATCTCTCCAGGCTTTTATATAGGAGAAAGCTTGAAGACACTGAAGCAAACACTGCTGACCACACACTATGATACCCAATCAATAATGCGGAGAGTGCATTGAGCAAGAGGAGCTCAATATTATGTCTGTTTTTTCCTTCCCTGTTTGGTCAATGGCAAAAAATAGCTAAAGAAAAGAGAAATAAGCACATTGACAGACACTTCCATTTCCCCTTTCTTTTTGTATCCTCTTCTGCCCCCCCCCCCCAGTAAACTAATCCCATTATGGCATTAATCCCCCCCAAAGCCATGTAATTATAGAACTTCTACCCCAAATGTTTAGTCAATTACCCTCAAACAGATGATAACCATCGTTTTTTTCCCCTCCATTGCTTTTACAGTGATGCTGTTAGCTGCTGGTGATTCAGAGCCTGATCGCCTTCCAAAGAAAATTTCTAACACTAAGAACATTTCTCTGGTTTCAGGGCTGATGCCATTTTGAATCTAGTTAGTTTTTCTTTTTTTAACCACTAGTGATAAGTTGGTCATTTGTGTTCCTTTTCTTAACCATGGGAGAATTTCGGGATCATGAGAGCATTATTTGGATTATGGGGTACTCTCCTGCTTTATTACACTTAGTTCATAGAATCATAGATTTACACCTGGAAGGCACCCTAGAAATCATGTAATCCAATGATCTCATTTTTCAGATAATAAAACTGAGGCCAGAGGACTCTTACTAGAATATAAGCTCCTTGAGGGCAGGGATTTCCTTGTTTATCTGCATTTTCTCTGCCATGCTCAGTCCACTCCCTCTACATAGTAAACACTTAATAAATACTTTTTTTCATTCATTCATTTAGTGATTCATGTCACAAAGCTGGGTAGTTTTGTTTCCATGAATAAGAGAATTGGGATCCAAAAAAATGTAGTCTGCGAACAGTGGTCATAAGCTAAAATGAAACCCACTAAAAAAAATGTAAAGTCATAAATTCAAAAAAGTGATTGCTTAAGAACGGAGTAGGTCAGACACTGCTAGAAAAGTGACTTATGGGGAAAAAAGACATTGGATTCTATCAAGCAACCAATAAATCAATAAACTTTTATCAATTATTTATTATGTGTCAGGCATTGTGTTAAGTGCTGAAAGTACAAAGAAAAAGCAAACACAATGCCCTCAATGAGCTTAGATTCTAAACACACAAATTGATTCATACTGGATACTTACAAGGCAGATAGAAGATGGTCGTAGAGGAGGGATTGTTAATCTTTAAAAAATTTTTTTTGTCTTAGACCCCTCTGGCAGGCTCAGAAAACCTATGAACAACATCTCAGAATGATATTTTTGAAATTATAAAAGAGAAATTCATAGAATTACAGAGGAACCCAATTATGTTGAAGTACAGCTATCAAAATATTAAAAAAAAATAACTAAACCAACAAGTTTGCAGACTGCAGATTAAGAACCCCACTCAGGGGACCTTAGAAAAAAGGGTAGCAAGTTTAGTATGAGTGAGGAGTGTGATATGGAAGCTAAGTATTTTTGATTGGATTTTTTAAAAAATTAAAAAGAACTAAGGTTTCAGCAATATTGAGTCCTTCTTCTATTAGGGCAGATTTAACTTCTTCCACAATATAGCTGATGTTCTCATGAGTTTCTGCAATCAAAAGAGCAATCACTTTCTGACCAATCTTTTGGCAATGAACTTCCTCTTACTTTGCTAGCAAAAAAAGCTAGCTATTGTATAACCTATCATTGGGCCCATGCTAAAAAATTTTCCTTTTATTAGGGTGTAAGATTATGTTTAACTGACAGATCCTTCAACAATTCCATCACCTCCACCTCCCAATAGGAATGGAATGTGATCTTAGGCCACGTTAGTGAGAGTGAGGTTTTGCCCCACTCCTATGAGCAAATCATATCTGAAATAGTGTGCCTAGTTTTGGATGCTGCTTTTTAAAAGGGATATTAATGGAGTGAAGCTCATTCAATCAGATCAGCAAAGGTTATAAGAAAACTCAAAGTCATGTCATATAACATAAATAATGACAATTCAAATCTTTTTTGATTCAACAAGAATTATGAAAAACTTAAAATGTGCCAGTATGGTGATTCAGATCCATAGTCTGTGTTACTAGGGAGGCTGAAGCTAGAGAATTGCTTGAGTCCAGGCTAAAGTAGGGCTATGGCCAAATGGGCATCTGTATTAAGTCCAGCACCAATGTGGTCAAGCTGTCAAGCTACTAGGGAGGGGAAAGATAGTCAGTCATGGAGTAGGTCAAAACTTTCATGCTGATCATCACTGGTTTATCAGCAGTGGGGTCAGCTCCTGAGTGGTTGCTTTGCTTCCTGCCTGGATCAGATAGGGAGACATCATCATCATCATCATCATCATCATCATCATCATCATCATCATCATCATCATCACCATCATTACCATCATTAACCATCGTTAATATCAACATTGTTAACATTTACATATTGCTTTTTTTTTTTTTTTTTGCTTTTTGGAGGGCAGCTGGGGTTAAGTGACTTGCCCAAAGTCACGGCTAGTAAGTGTGTTGAGTGTCTGAGGCTGGATTTGAACTCAGGTCCTCCTGACTTCAGGGCTGGTGCTCTATTCACTGCGCCACCTAGCCGCCCCTATATATTGCTTTTTATGTGTGGGGCACTACCCTAAGTGTTTACAATTATTTTCTCATGTGGTCATTATAACAACCCTGGGAGGTAGATAGTATGATTATTCCCATTTTCCAGATGAGGAAACTGAGTCAGAGGTTAAGTGACTTGCCCAAGGTCATACAGCCAGTAAACCTCTGAGGCCAGATTTGAAGTAAGGTCTTCCCTGACTTCAGGGCAAGTACTCTTCTATGCACTTTAGCACCTAGCCAACCCAGTCTCAAAAACAAAACAAAATCAGCAAAAATAAGAGTCCACAATATGAACCAAGCACTTTGTTAGGAACTGAGGATACAAAGCCAAGAATAAAAACTCTCCCTGCCCTCCAGAAGTTTACATTCTGGTAGAGGAGGCAAATGTTAAAGAATAATGATGCCCATTGTTATAATTCTTTAACAATTTACATTTCAGTTGAAGGCATTGGGGAAATGTAACTTGAAAGGTAAATGGGAGGAAGGGACATGTTCATTATTATTATTTATTATTATGTTCATTATTATTCCATTATCTCAAAGATTATAATACAGAAGAGAGATAAGACATGTCCTTCTTGGCCCCAAGTGTCCGAACTAGGAGGAATAAACAGGTAGAACTTAAGGGTAGGTATATTTTGGTTCACCATAAGAAAAACTTTTCAAGCAATGGAGTTCACTAAGAATGGGTTGCATTCCTTTCCCTGGAAGTCTCTTTGAAGAAGTTAGAAAATGATTTGTTGAGAAAGTTACAGGAAGGATTCTTTATTTCTCTAGGGGTTTTACTAGATGCTTTGGGAAGTTCCTTCTAACCCTAATGAAATGATCCTGTGGTTCAGTGTAACATAATAAATTACTGGAAGAATTAGGTTTATAACCTTATGACCCATAAATCTCCTAACTTTTCAGACTCAGTGGTCTTTCCCCCATCCTTCAGGTTAGGGCAAACCTAATTGCCTTTATGGATAAATCTGGTGTCCTTTTCTCTATAATAACCATGCAGCAGCATCATCATCTCCATTTGCATCTTCTCCTCCCCTCATCCCTTTCCTGTTTCCCTCTCCTTTTACTGCCTCGTGCAAGGTAGCACAAAACCAGTAAATACTTCTTTTACTTACAATTGTTGAAAGAAATATGCCAACTTTAACACTGAGATCTTTTTATGTTCTACCCATTTTATCTCTCTGGGTAGCATCATGTTATTTAGAGTTGTACTCAGTTAGCCACTGCTTTTGCCTTTGTTATATTCTGTCTTCAAAGTGAAAAACGACTTTATCCTGGGTGGCAGGTTAGTATTGGCCTCATCTTACTTTTGCTTTAATCAACCAATTTCCTAGATTCCTCCAAAGGATGAACAGAACTGACAGTGGTGGTCATTAAAAAAAATTACAGGCAATGATTTCTTATAGTTTTTAGTATTACTGAAGTCACTTATCCATAGCACCCGGTTCTAAATTAGCGACTACATCATTTATATAGCATTCCATCTGTGTTGATTTCTCCCCTCAGCTTTAACATTATACTGCAATAGGTCAACCAAATGTTACCAACTGCATTTATCCACTAATCACTCTTCAGCATTCAGGTCAATAGTCTTAATGAAGTGGAGTCCTTTTTCTTTCTCTCAAAAAAGCTTGTGTTGCATGAAATACAGTTTTGCAGCAAAATATGGATTAATTGATTGGAGTGAGTTGTTTCTTCACTCCACCTCTGACTCTCCTTTTTCTTTTTGAGATTTCTAATTGGTCCTTTTAATAATTTTTGATTCTCTCCTTTGAGCCCTGTCCAACTTTTTGAAAATTTTCCTTAGTTGTAATGCAGCTGATGAAAAAATCTATTCCATTTGGGTTATTGGCTATTTATATGGTGTTTCACGTAGCACTTAGAAAATCTTTTTTTAAAATTTAAACTTTATTGATGCTTTTTTATTCTTTACATCAGTGCCACTTTCTCATAACTCCTTTCCCTTTCCATATTCTCTTATTTAAAAAGAAGAAAAAGAGTTAAACTAATCCAACCTAAAGAAAGCATCCTTATCTAACAAAAAATGTAATATTCCACAGGCATAGTTCCTTGCCTCACTACTGGAGTAGTGGGGAGGGAGAGGGAGTGTCTTTCATTATCTGTCCTCTAACCAAGAGTGGTCACTGAAGTTAATCTGAGTTAAGATGGTGTTTAGTGTTACTTTTTGTCTTGTTTGGTGAGTCATCAACATGTGCTACTCACAACCATAGGTGTCTCCTAAGTCTCTATCTTGGTTCTTCCCTTATTTCTCTGCATATTTTTTACCTGGTGAGTCCAATGCTTATCTTAATGCAGATAACCTGAAATCACTATGTCCCACCCTGATCACTCTCTGGAGCTCTAGTTCCATCTTCTCAATTGTTTATTGACTACTTCCACTTTGCTGCCCTATAAACATCTCAAGCTCAACATGCCTCACATGTAATTCCTGTCTTCCCAAACTCCACCCTCCTTTAAACTTCTCTGTTTCTGTTGAGAAAACTGTCAGGCAGTCACGTAGTCAGTCTCAGGATCAACCTTGTTTCTTCACTCTACCTCAACCTTTACAGCTAGTCATTTGCCAGATCTTGTTAGTTCTGTCTTCACAATCCATCTGGCACCTGTACTTTTCACTCATCTAACTACCACCCTTCTTCAGACTCTCATTACCTCTTGCTTGAACTATTACCATGATCATAGAATTGAAATGCTTGCTTCTAGTCCGTCTCCACTCCAATACATCACCTACATGCAATGATCAAAATGATCCTCTTAAAGCTAATGTATGATCATGTTTCTCTTCTGCTCAAAAATCTTAAGAAACTCCCTATTGCCTCTAAGACAGATTCTCATTAACTAATTTCAAAACTGTTTGATATCCTATATATTTAAATTTATTTCCTTAAAAACATTATTCTGAGGAGAGATCTATCATTTTTACCAGATTGCCAAAGAGTTTCATGAGATTTATATAAAAAAGATAAGAATCTCTGTTTAGAATGAATGACAATTGCCTCTTTTTCCATTTGAAATTCTTCAAAACTCAAGCTTCAGTCTGCATTTTCAGATTTTTTTTCCTATTCTTTTCTTTTTTTTAAGGCAAAATAGCTTACTTTCCATTCTCTGGTCTTGGTTTTTATGATCTCTCACTTTATATCTTTGTAGAGGAGACCTGCAAATCTGGAATGAACTCTCTCTTCTTGGCTGTCTCTTGGAATCCTTTGCTTCCTTCAGGATTCGGCTCAGTAACCACCTCTACTGGAAGTCTTTTTTGTCACTCCCTAGCCTACCTTCCTCAGTTCATAATGCTTTCCTCTCCCCAAATGGTATTGTGTTTATGTCTCTGCTTAATTATGTCTCCTTAGTAGATTTTAAGCTCCCTGAGTGAGGGGACAGTTATTTTGTTTTCTCTTACCATCATCCTCAGTACCTATCACAGTGGATTGTTATAGTTACACACTTGTTGAATTGAATATGGTTTTCCTGGTTCCAGAATAAAAAAAAAAGCCTTATTTAAAAAAAAAAAAGATAGTTCTTACTGGACCCTTATGTTAAGCAGCTGTGTTATTCCAGTCATAGGTAACCAAAGAATGTATTGGTGCTATTCTTGTTGTTTGTCTTTCATTCTGAAGATCATGATATCAGGAAGGTGATGTCATGACTCCCAAGTGAATTGGATTGAAGTGAGGCAGGGCTGTGCGGAGTCACCAGCCTCATTGTCTCCTCCAGAGCCCTCTGGGTCCAGTGGCAAGATATGGATCAGGAGGACTAGAGTTGGTCTGGGATGCAGTGGGTGATCTTGGTCTTTTTAAGCAAAGCTCTTTCCCAGGTCTCAGTCTGTCTGAGGCAACACCCATTCAGTGATTCAGAATGTATGCTATTCTTTGAATGCCTTTTCCTCTAGGAGCTCCCATGGCATTGTAGACATGATCTCATTACCCCTCTGCTGTGCAATCAGATAAAATGTGTTGAGAGCACCTAATACCTTCCCTGGAATTTCTGGCTCAGACTAGACCTTGCAAATCCTTTTCTCTTCTGCTGTCTTATTATTTAATAACTAGTTCAAGCGGGGAATAGTCACAGAAACTTGACAAAGAACCCAGAATTTTATTGCTTAGTGAACATTGAAGTAAAATTCTGGAAGATAGCCACTTCATTGGATCAATGTAAATGATCAAAACCCAGTAATTTACCCCCCCCCCCAACTCCTCCCAAAAAAGAAAAAAAGGCCCTTTTGGGCCTCATTTATCTGGCTTGGCTATCTACATTGATCAGGTGAACAAGTTAATTGCAACATCTTCATTTCTCTTTGGGTAGTGCTGACAGAGTTTGCTTGGAGGACCTTCACATTTCCTGGAGTCTGGGAGCTGGACTCTCTCATCTGAAGAATGCTTTGGGTGTGAAAACCTCCTTGGTTGAAGTAAGAAGGAAGGAAAAGAAACAACCATTTATCAAGTTCCTACTATGTGACAGGCCCTGTGCTAAATGATTTCTACAGCTGTTATTTCATTGGATTTTCACAGCAATACTGGGAGTTAGGTACTACCGTTGTCCTTGTTTCACAGTTGAGGAGACTGAAGCAGACAGAAGTTATATGACTTGTCCAGGGTCACATAGCTAATAAGTGTTTGAAAGTGGATTTGAAATCAGGACTTCCTGACTCCAGGCAGGAAGTACTATCCACTCTGCTACCAACTGCCTCTGCCAAGCTGGTACTTGGGCATCTGATCTTCATGACCGTGCACTCTGGTGTTAGCTGAATGATGATGTTAAGCTAACACAGTATACATCTGTGTGCACACATAGATATGCACCCACATGTACATCTATATACGTGTATATATGTGCCTGTGTGCATGTATGCATGTATAGCTTTGAAGTTGGTGACATGCTTTACATATAATATTCATCACATGAATCATCAGTCCTTCTAACAACCCTTTGAAAAAGCTGACATTATTATCCCCATTCTACAGATGAGTAAATTAAGGATGAGAAGAAATTCAGTGACTTGTTCAGGGTCACCCAATTAATAAGAAATCTGAGGCAGGATTGGAACTCAGGTCTTCCTGAGTCCCACACACTGTCTACTCTCCTACATAGCTGCCCTAAATGTTGAACTTGAAAGCATATAGGATAGAACAGTGTTTTCTGATGGCCAGTTTATAAACCACCATCAATCTGTTCAGTTTTTTACTAGTCTGCAAAATTTTTCTTCTTTACTATTTTTTCTGGTTAAAATATATATGGTGGGAGGGTCAGAGACGGAGTAGACTTGTGATTTCCTCTAGGTCAGTGGTTCTCAACCTTCCTAATGCCGCAACCCTTTAATACAGTTCCTCATGTTGTGGTGAACCCCAACCTTAAAATTAATTTCATTGTTACTTCATAACTGTAATTTTGCTACTGTTATGAATCATAATGTAAATATCTGATATGCAGGATGTATTTTCATTGTTACAAATTGAACATAACACACAGGTTGAGAACTGTTGCTCTAGGTGATGAACCAATGATTGGCACCATCCTGTATCCTCTAGTCCAGGGGTGGGGAACCTGGAGCCTAGTCTTAAGGACTTGACTGGGGGTCTCTGAGAAGGTGCTTACACAGCCAGCATGTGTCAAGGGCAGGTCTCTGAGGGTCTGAACCCAACCTTGCTGACCATGAGGTCATCTCTTTAGCCATTACACTATGTTGACTCTCTCACTTCTTATCTGTAAAAACCTTTCAATTTAATCTTAGTTCAGGTGCTTTTTAGTGATGCTCTTAGCCACCACCGCCATGTCCTACTGGTAATGATTGGTATCTCTTAAGCCTCTATCCTGGTCCTTCTTTGCCCATTTCCCTAAACTCCTCCCTCTATATGATTCTTCTTGCGTTTTGAATGTAAGCTCTTTGAAGATGGAGCCTGTTTCACTCCTGGCCTTGTATGCCCAGTGCCTGGCACACAGTAAGCTCTTTATGTACACTTGTTGAATTGAATTGAATTGTATACATATTTATTTAGGGCCTGCCAACTTTTTTCTCCTTCTGTAGAACTGAGTCCTGTGTAGGAGGAAACGCACCACGTTGTGAAAACAGCACCAGAGATGTAGTCAGCCTGTCAGGTGGTCTATGAAATGCAATTAATTTCATGTCAGATTTGGTTATGGTCATCTCCCCTCCTGAAATGACGGCAGAGCATGCTCAGTGAGGGCGAAGCTGCCTGTTCTTTTGTTGTGAGCACTGGGGTGATGCTATCTTTGGAAGGAACATTCTGATGGCACCGTATTTGTCCGGTGGGAAAAGCTTTTCAGCTCTCGTCTGTTGATCTTGAGATTCGATTGCACTGGGGAATGAGACACTGAGTGTGTCTATACCCACAGAAGCAAAGAGGCCTTTATGCTCCCTCCCCCACCCTCCCCACCTCTAGCCCCTTCCTCCTAAGATGTCATATCTTGAAGGAAAACAAAACAGAAAAGGAACAAATTTATTCTCAGGGAGCTTGGAGGAGTATGAATTATTTATTCTCAGAAATCCTCCACTATCTTCACATGAAAGAGAAGCCCATTATTAAAAGTGAATGTTCCCTTTTCTGCCCGTCAATAACCAGGAGAGAAGAATGGACTGGCTGGGAGACAGCCCCCTCCTTGGAGACCCAGCTCCCAAGGCAGCCTGAGCAGCAGCTAAGTTATTTTTTAAGACAATAAAATCATTACAACTGATGTATTAACACCAGAAATTGATGTGACAGAGGCCTGCCAACAGGCCCAGCAGAGAATAAGAAAAGGCCATTAAAATGATCTCAATTACCTTTTAATTATAAATTAACACATTTGCATAAATCACAGCCCAGAGCTAGTTTCTGGTCGGTCTGTGTGTGTGTGTGTGTGTGTGTGTGTGTGTGTATGTGTGTGTGTGTGTGTGTGTGTGTGTGTGTGTTGCAATTTCCCAGGTTTATGAGACCCTCTTCAGTTAGGATAAGCCATCAACTTCCCACCATCTTAATCCTCCAAGCCTGTGGAAGTCAATTCTTTTGGCCTGGGGAAAAATTTATATTCACCCCCTGATACCAGTCATCTCATTTTCTTGCTATGCCTTTGTGCAAATGAGGAGAACAATCATTTTGTCTTTCCCTGTTCATACTGGACTCCCAGAGAGCTGA
Source organism: Pseudocheirus occidentalis (assembly GCA_028646575.1). Classification (NCBI taxonomy): domain Eukaryota; kingdom Metazoa; phylum Chordata; class Mammalia; order Diprotodontia; family Pseudocheiridae; genus Pseudocheirus; species Pseudocheirus occidentalis. The sequence continues at coordinate 73,156,432 of CM053601.1, read as the reverse complement.
GGGAATATGCTGCAGGTAATGGATTTTGGCCAGGGAGAAGGAGGTTGGGCATTTCAATTCGGGAGAGATGGGAGATAAGGGAGAATTACAAATAGGGCTTGTCACTCTGTTTGGTTGTGGCTTTGGAAGTCAGAACTAGCTGTGTCTCACCTGAGCGGTCTGGCTCCCTTTGCTCTAGGGTGATCTCCGTGTTGGGGACAAAAGACAACAGAATTCAGAAATAGCTTTCTTTTTCTCCCCTCAAGCAATTGTTTTCTATATAATCTGTATCTGTATCTAATCATCTACCTCACTCCCTCTCCCTCTCCCTCTCCCTTTACCTGCCTCTACTTAGAAGCAGCTAGGTGGCACAGCCCATAGTGTTGGAACTGGGGAGGGGTCTGAATCTATGATCCTTGAATGTTTTTCATCCTCATGGTGGTATCCCTTAACCTAAACACCCTAAAGTGCCCTAAACACCAAATGTTCTGAAGCCTGATCTCAGAAAATTAATTAATTCTGAGATTTCTGAGAATTAATTCACAATAAGCACAGGACTTAGAATTTTTCAGGCTGAAAGAGACCTTGAGACCATCTAGTACAATAATTTCATTTACAAGAGAGAAAACTGAAGCCCATAAAGGTTATGTGACATATAAAGTCACACAACTGAGCCATACATTATTAGTCAAAAGGGACCTTTGCGGCCAACTAGTCCTGTTCCCTCATTTTAAAGATAGGGAAGCTGAGATAAAGGCCTATTCTACTTTAGTTTGACTAAACTTTTTTTTTTGTCCTTTTTCAAAGAGGGCCAACGACATCAAGGGGTGATGATTTTCAAGTGAACTGGATTTAAATAAGGCAGAGTTTGTCAATCTCACACTTTTTTTCCAGAGCCATTGAAGTCCAGTGGCAGGACAAAGGTCAAGACAACTGGTGATAGCCCAGGATGTCAGGGAGGACATCTTCACTGTCTGACCAAGCTCCAAGCCCTCCACAGCACCTGCTTCAGCTGCCTTCATGGCCATGGGAACTAATGGTTCCCATCCACCCATTCTGCCAGGGTAAGTTTTCAAATGCTTGGGACAGACTGAATCACTGACAGGTTTGAGGCCTGTTGGTGACCCTCAACCTGGTTTAGCCCATCTGCTGAGACTGTTTTACCAGGGTGTGGCTGCTGTGAATACTACACCTTCTTGAAGCCATAGGTGAGAGTTGGGTGAAAGGTGGGCACTCAAGGTAGATGAGCAGCCCTGAAAAGGCTTCAATCCAGATGTGCTGGTCCTCCCTGCACACCTCGTCCATTCCAATTAAACTCTTCCCTACTACCAGAAGCCCTGTCTAATTCCCCTTAATTCTGGTGAACTTCCTTTCTTGTTCATCTCCACGTTCCACTGTATTAATCATACTTGCACACAGATATTTTCAAGGTATCCCCTTTACTAGGTGTCTCTTTGCTGTGATTGGTATCCCTAGCACTTAGCACAATCCCTGGAACATAGTAGGTGCTTACTGAATGTTTGTTGATTGATTATACCATGCTTCCTAAAGGGGATTAAAGCCTTTAGTTAAAGGAGTGAAATTCTAGTTCTCACACTTCTGACATTAGCTAGCAGGTAAGGGGGATATGTGGGAGTGGGCAGGAAACCTTCTCCTTAGATCAGAAATGACAAACTCATAGCCTGCAGAACTCCCCAGTGCTGCCAAAACCAGATTAAAGTATAGTTGGGAAAGTTTAACAAAATAAACAAAAATTCAGTAAAACATAGATGATGTTAATTTGTGATTTTCTCAATCAATATGAGCAGGGATGAATTTCTGTTTGGATTTGACAACAGTACCTTAAACTAGAGCATGTTGCTGATGTTGAAGGTTGGCTTTGAAAATGCAGTATTCATGATACCATGACTGTTTGTGTTTTTTAAAAGTAGTTGTGTGTAGTGGGTCCCCTGACTGATATTGTTCCCAAGAATGATGAACAAGGGGTTATTGCTATGACCACTGTGTCATCAGCCAGACAATGATGAAGCTAATGGTAAATATTGCCATTGATACTGATGTAAACTTCTGTTCAGAGCACTCAGTTATAGAAAGTTTATTCAGAAAAATGGAGAATAGAAATTGGAGATTTAGAAGGTGCCGCACCCCGAAGAGACAAAATCAGAGACTTGGACGAAAAGAGGAAACCTTACCTAGAAGTCACCACCAGTTAACTTTATTTTTTTTTATCCGAAAACAAAGTGCAAAGGAATTTCAGAAAATAAATGTAAAATATTGGGTTGACCATGAAAACTTGAGTTGACTAACCATGGTGTTATACAATCTCACTATACTGAAGGTCCTATCTCTCAATTTGCATATGTGTTAGCTTATGTGAACATGGAAAGATTGCACTTTCCACTTCATACCTAAAAGGCAAGAATTCCATTTGAACATTGACTATGCTCGTTGTTTAGTTTGTGATAGCTTAAGAGTTCTGTTGCAAGCATGATTCAGATTCCTAGAGGAGGTATAAATATATCTAAACAAAACCTTTGCAATGCAGTTTTCAATACTTTTGACTTCAGATTTATTAAAACTTGTAGCCAGGTTACCAATTTTAATAAAATGCTCTGTCAATTGCCCAGTGGGAGGGGAAGTCCAGTCTTCCCAAACCCATTGAAATGCTGGGGCGCCTATAAAACAAGTGTTTCACAATGTCCTTCTCCCCCAGACTTCCTGCCAATATCGGACATCAACTTCCATCATAACTTATGAAAGAGAATTCAGAATCCCTCTTCCACTCAGACCTTTAGATCTCCTCTCCCCTTCTAAGGATCAGATCTCTCCAGCCTCCCCCACTCCCCCTGTATGGACTAGACATAGCTGCCTATAATGCTTACATGAGCAGTCACCAGCTACAGCACTGTGACTAAGATTGGATTCCTTTATTCCTTACTATTTGGCTTGCCATGGAATCTTAAGGTCCTCTGGTTATTACCATCAGTCCTGTAGCTTTGTTCTTCAGATTCCCGGGGAACTGGCCTGACAATGATTCACCTTATGGTTTTCTGGGTCTCGCCACTGTGTGGAATGAGTGAAAACTTCTCAATTTGGGATTGTTAACCTTCCCTTCCTTCCTCCTCCCCCCCCCCTCCCCGCCCCTTCCATGGCTGCTGTCAATCACTTTTACCTTCCTTTGTCCCAGTTGGGAAGAGTTTGGTGAGGTATACCTCTCCACCAATGAGAGAAGAAATAGTTGGGAAAGGGAGCTTGACTAAGTTAAGTTATAAATTCTGGTTCTGCCCTTTGAAACATGCCCTCTCCCTTGTGTCCAGGCATGGAGCAGACAGCCCTCTTCTCCCAGGGAAGAGAATAAACTCCTGTTCTTATCCTAAGACATCTCTGTGTTTACTATTTTTTTTTTTTACTAAATTAAGGATGGAGGATATTTTTCAACCCAAACACCACCTACTCCATTATTGTATCCCTAGAAATTCCAGGCTTTTCCCTCTACCTGAAGCTGAGCCTTCCTATACATGCTGTCTCCCTCAAGTAAAGTGTGAGCTCCTTAGGAGAAGAAACTGATTCTTCTATTTCTATCTCTAGTACTTAGCACTGAATAAATGCTTTTTCTATTCATTCATTCATTCATTCATTCATTCATTCATTCATCCCCTCAGGGGCCATGTGGTAGAAGTCTGACACAAACTACGTTTAAAATTCTTCAGAAAATGGTATCAATAAATCATTACATGTGGGCATCATGTATCATATAGGCAGCGTCCTAAGAAATTAACCAGGAAAAACTCTGATAAAAAGCTGAGGGATTAGGACATAGTGGTTGAGTCCCAGGCCCAGAAGGCTTAGAGCCTGTGTTTAACAGGCATCAGAATCCAGTTAAAGTGAATTGACTCTGGGAATCAAAATCCAGAAGCAGAGAGGCATAATAACAGATGCAGAGGGGCTGAATGCTGTTGGATCCTCACCCCTTGGTGGAAGGTGGGGTTGTTTCAATGCAAAAATTAGGAATAAGAGCCTAAGGAAAGAACAATCCCGTAGAAATTAAGTGTGGTCCGAGTCAGAGGCATGAAACTCCTAGCTCATCCAGTCAAACTGTCCAGTGTGGCCTGAACCAAATTGAAATGTAATTTGGAAATGTTTAACAGGAATAAATGAAAATATAATAGAACAGAGATAATGTTCTGTTGTGGTTTTCTGAGTCAATATATGGTCTACAGGGATCTGTCTCTTTTCGTGTTTGACACCATTAGGGCGAGTCAAGATACAGAAGAGTAAAAAAAATAAATAATGTACTATTGAATCTGGGGTAACAATCTTGGGAAGAGATGGAATTCAGAAGGAGTTAATAGCAATGACTCAAAGCTGGGAAGGTTGACACACAACAGTCAAGGACACGGGCCAAAAGGTGTGTGTGTGGGGGAGCTGCAGGCATTAGCAAAGTTGAATTTGCTTCATGCAAATGCTTTGCTTTAGACAGGATCATTTGATGGCTTGGGTTTGCAACTTTTCTCATCCTGCATCTGCTTCCTAGTTCAGATAGGTTAATAGGGACCCAATCCCAGAGAGTGAGAGACTGCTAGGGCATGAGCCATGGCACAATGCTAGCAGTATGACTGATGAGGACAAACTGTGCTCTCCTGATGTAGGGACGCCATGCATGCTCCTGCTCCAGAGCTAGCACCGAATGCAGGGCACAGGCAGGATGGAACACACAAGCAAAGATTGTTATCTTTGCCAACTGACAGGCATTTAGAAAAATATGCCTCAGGGGGTGATGGTATTCCCAGAACATTCTTTGACACTTTCCTAATTGAGAAATAAAATTAACTTTGGATGGAGATTAATCCTATTGTACAATGCAATGTAGTGCCAAGAGTGCTGGTCTTGGAGGCAAGGGAGATGGGGGTTCGAATTTGGGTTCTGTCGCCGAATGGCAGTGTAGTTAGGTGAGTGGTTTAACCTCTCTGAGACTCTGTAAAATAGGGATGCTCTTAGTACCTATGGTACTTAGTGATAAGAACTTGGGGATTGGTCCCCAAGGGGTTAATATAGGGAACTCCCTAGATGAGGAGACTCCCTCCACTGGAAAGTCTGGCTTTTGATTTCAGGTTTATTCCTAAGATTATCAGTATGGCAGGGTAGACCACTTCTGTGTAATTTAAAGTCCCAGACTTGTCTAAGGCACTGAGAAATTTAAGTGACTTTTCCTGGGCCAGACAGCCACTAGGAGTCTGAGGCTTGGAGGTCTGGTTCTCAAGTCCATTTAATCCTATCTTTAGTATTTATACCTCATGATTATTGCAATGACCAAATGAAGTAATAAACCCATGCTATTTATAACTAACCCATAGAATGTAAGTTCCTTGAGGGCAGGTGTCTTCTTTCTTTGTCTCTCCATCTTTGGCGTTCAGTGCATGCTAAGTGTTCTATAAATTCTTGCTGGATTTAATTACGATCCACATAGTGCATGCTATGCTGCATTGTAATTGTGGGATTAAGGCATTAACATTGCAAAAATGGTGTGGGGAATGTCGGATGTTACACAATACCCTCCGATGCATGATTTTGAGATTTTCAATTCTATGTACTTGAGCAGAATTGTGTTAAAGGTGTACTAGGTGCTAAGCTCCTTTAGGCACCAGGCATAGGAAGAGAAATGAAACAGAATTTGCTTTTAAAAAGTTTGCCTTCTGCAATGAGGGATAAAACATCTGCCCAAATAAGTCAATACAAAGCATTTACAAAATTCATACAAAGTAATTGGGAGGAGGTGAACCCAAAGGAAAGGTCTCATGTAGGAAGTAACTTGAGCTCCACTGAACACTGAAGAGAGACTGGAAAAGAATTATTAGCCCATTTAACAGACTGAAATTTAGATACATAATAATGTAACTTTATCCGATCAAAAAATGCTTTAAAGGCTGAAAGAAGACAGTAACCCAGAGATTTTAGTTCAAGAATCTGCCTGTTGTTTTACTTAAAGTTATCATGTATTGACGGAAAAACAACACTAGTTGGCACGGGAGCAAGGACACATACTGGCTACACCACCTTGGGCACCCATTTAATCTCTCAGTCACCAGGAGCAGAAGGTGACTACCTGCACTGGTATAGAAAGTTCCTTCACCTGGGACTTCCTCTAGGAATGAAATTCTAAGTCTAAGCCTTCCCTTTATTATGTTAGCTAGATTACCATTATTATGTTAACTAGATGAAAAAGAGAGGAAAGGAGAATTTGGCAGAGTTGTAGAATTGCTCAGTAAAATGAGTAAGCAAAGAAATCAAGGCCCCGGGTGATGAGATGTCTGGGCAGTTTAACCTAGAGAGGTTTGAGCCAAGGATTGAGCGGGCCTTTTTTCCCTACTGATTTTTAAGGAATCACAGGAGAAGAAAGCACATCAACTTAGAAAATCCCGTTATGGCTTTCCTTTCGGCTTGGGCCTCCCCCTCTGACTTTGCAGGTCAGCATCTTTCAGAGTTTGGTTTCTCCCTTAACAGTCTTTCTAGCCAATGGGCTGAAAAGATTCTCCTAATCTGGGCTCAGGGATAAGTATTGAGAAAGTGAGTTGGATGCTGCCTTTTTAAGAACACATTGAGAAAAGGTGGAAAAATGTCTGGCTCCAAAAGATTTTTTTGGACACTAATACAAAATGGAAAAAGGGGCAGGCAGTCTCTTAAGCATCTGATGAGCTAATCCATAGTTACAGAAACTCTGGCCCAAGGACCACATCAACCCTGAACTTTATTTCATCTGGCCTGTAAGGCCATTACCCAGAGGTGATTGCCATTTATGCCTGAGGTTGCAAAAACTCAGGATGATTTCAAATATCTTCAGTGATACCTAAAAGGCCTCAAGATGGGGATGTTACTCCATCGAAGTCTGTCACTGTCTGGGTAGATGTGTTTTTTCAAGTGTGTCCCTTCTTTGTGTTTGTTTTTCTCTCTTTCTGTGGGCCCATGGGTCTTTCTCTTTGTCCATCTGTCTCTTTACCTGCTTTTCATTTCCTTCGTCCTCTTTTCCTCCCCAATATTTTCTTCTATAAAATAGACACATATAGAAACGAGTTATATTTTACATTTGTTATATTTATTATATGATTTTATATTCTATGTTCTTAGTTTTTAAAACAGGTCATATTCTGTATTTTCTCTCTAAAAATAAAAGCAAATTTAACTAAATTAATTGGGTTTATTTTTTGTGTGTGTGTGATCTCTAATTGATTCTTTTTTCCCCATGTGGGTCAGTGGCCCTCGAAAAAGGTTTCCCTACTCTATCCCCATCTAATCTACTTGACATTTTCATCTACCTGCTTTGTCCTCTTTCTGTATTGGAAAAAAGAAGATTCATAATAGACTTCTACTTTTAGACAGTGAGGTCCTTCATTTGCATAAATTTGCATCATCATTCCATTTATTAAATCTCTGAGTAATTGATTTATTGTAAATAGGATGGAGCTGAATATCAGGAAGGTATGAAGAGTATTCTTATTTCAAATCTAACTTTGGGGGCTGGGGTAACATGGAGCTCAATATTTGGGTTGAGGTCCCAAAGATCTCATGAAATTCATAAATAACTATTTGCCATGAATAGGAATGGAAGGACATTTCTCTGAATTAACCCAGTCTTCATTTTGATTTGGAACAAAGTCCCTATATTTATCCCTATATTTTTATCAAAAAAAATCACTATTGTGCATCCAATTGGAATGATAATTCTTGGCTCAGTTCATTGATAGAGGGATGATGGAACTATAGGGAAATAGTGATTTAAACTAACTGGGCAGCAGGAATGGAGGAGGCCACATTTCATAAAACACACAATTAGCATCAACAGAAAATCCTGTTCTCTTCCTCCCTTCCCCACATCCTTAACCTTCTCATGCCTTCTCCTACCTATCAATGTGTTTGATGTCAATTTTAATAAAATTTCACTTGTATAAAATTTGAGAAGAGAAAGGAGATCCCAAAAAGTTACTTTCCTCAGTCATGATGGAGATGGAAATAGTTAACTGAAAGTGGAAATACATTTTAAAAAGTGACTGGTTAACTTGAGGATGCACTTGGGGAAAGGGCAATATAAAAATCCAAACCCTCCCCCCCCCCATAGCTTAAGAGCAAATTTGCCTTTGTTTTTGTAGCGTTGTTCTGGGGAGCAGGTGATTTGGATTTAGATGAATGGTTCTGGTAGTTTTAGGAGTAGGAAATCATAGACACATTGAAATGTATGAAAAATCCCAATAGACAAAGTTTCTGGGTAATTAATAATCAATTTATTAATTAGGCTAGCCATTAATCAATAAATTGATGGTCAGTGGTTTTTCTTGTAACCCAAATCTTAAATAACCCTTCAGAAAGAGAATTTCCTTGACAAGTGAAAATCAGTCCTGATTAGTGAATATTTAATGTTAAAAAGTTAAAAAGTCTTCAGCTCCTCCTACTGAGAATGTGATTTGATCATGAGATTCAACCACCTCTAGCAATCTGGACCTGGGAATGCATCTCCATCTAGATCACTCTGGTTGGTTTTCTCCTTCGTGGTCTGGGTCACCTTAAAATCTAATGGAGGGGCAGCTAGGTGGCACAGCAAATAAAGCACTGGTCCTGGAGTCAGGAAGACTTGAATTCACATTTGGCCTCAGACACTTGACATTTTAACTAGCTGTGTGACCTTGGGCAAGTCACTTAACACCAAATGCCTTGCCTTTCCCCCCTCCAAAAAAAAAATCTAATGGAGCTGTACAAGGGTAGGGGCTCCTTCCCCAGGATAAAGATTTTTCCTGATTGGATTCTGTTTATCTTCTAAATGATTGGGGTCCTGCCCAAGATTGAAGAGCTTGAAGGCTGACAGAAATCTCATCAGTCATGTTGTTCAGAGACTGACTTCAACTAGAGCTGCTCCTTGATGAGAAAAGCCTGGATCACAATTTAATAATTAGTTTTTAATATAATTGTATAATAATTTCCATCAATATCTAGTCCTCATTTTTTCCCCTGAGTTCCAATTGGACATCTCTGTTTAGATATCCAATAGGAATCTGAAGCTCATTATGTCCAAAACATATCTCTAAATCAGTATCTCTTCCCCTGATATCTCTCTTCCTAATTTTCAAACATCCATTAATCAAATCAACACACTAAACCCCTACTATGTTCTAGGCACTGGGGATATAAATAAAAAGTGAAGTGACCCTTGTCTTCAATGAGTTTATATTCTTATAGGGCATACAACAAAAATGGGAAATGGTTCTAAGAGAACAGAATCTGGGTCTACAGGCAATCATAAGGATTTTGCATTGAGTTATAGGCAGTAGATTGTCATGCCCCTTTCAGCAGCAATGTTAGTAGAAATTTGGTGATTATTTTCAGAGCAAGTGCAAAAGATAGAATATTTCCTAACTTCTCTATTTCTCTTGAGAGCACTACCATAGTGTAAGTCCCACATACTCAAACCCTCAATGCTCTCCCTCCCTCCCTCCTTCCTTCCCTCCCTCCTCTCCTCTCTCTCTCTCTCTCTCTTTCTCTCTCTCTCTCTCTCTCTCTCTCTCTCTCTCTCTCTCTCTCTCTCTCTCTCTCTCTCCTTCTCCCCCCCTCCTCTCTCTGCCATCCACCTTTTCCATTAGAGAGGTAATAAGTGTGATCAGGCACATTTTTTCAAGATACAAGTGGTAGTCACACAGTCACAGAAGCTCAGGGTTGGAAGGGACCTCAGTGGTCATTTAATTTAAACTGTAGCTAAAAGAAGACCCCCCTTTTTCTATATGCCTGACAAGTGGTCATCTAGTCTTTCCTGAAGACTTCTAGTGGAGGGATCCATTATCTCAGGATAATTATATGATACAATATAACATATAATAAAATATAATAAAAATATACAATAAATAAATAAAATATAAAATAATGTGATTTAATTATATGACATACACACTCTGGCAGGCTTTCTATTCCACTTTTGGTTATCTCTAACTGGTAGGAATTCTTTTTTCTCCCTTGCATCAAACTTAACTTGCCTTCTTTTCAATTTTCCCTCTTTGGTTCTGACTGTGGGGCCAAATGGAAGAAATCTAATGCTTCTTTATGATAGCCTTTCAAATATTTGAAGGCAAACTGGAGCATGGTTGTAAGTCAAGTCAAGGAAAACCAATAAGCCTTTACAAAGTGCTTACTCTTCATCAGGCACTGTGACACAAGCTAGACATACAAAGACACAAAAATACAGGTCTCTGCACTCCAGGAATGTATGTGACCTCAGCCAAGTTTCTTTACCCTTTTAGATCTTTTTTCCCTTGTATAAAATGAGAGGATTAGACTAAATTACCTCTAAGGTCCCTTTTGGCTCTAAATCTATAATCATGGCTTTCCATGATCCAGTTTGATCATTGCCTCTGACAATAGACACTATAGATTAATCCACATTGAAAAATTTTACCTATAGACTGTGAACTATAGGCTCCAGACTTGTTGATCAGTAGTGTCTGACTGTTTATAACTTTGTCCATTGGGTTTTCTAGGCATATTAGAATGGTTTTCCATTTCCTTCTCTAGTTTTAGGCAGAGGTTAGCTGACTTCCCCAGGGTCACACAGCTAGTGGTATCTGGGGATCAAATTTGAACTCTGGTCTTTCTGTTCTTTCTGACTCCAGGCCAGCACTTTCTTTTGCCACCTAGCTATCCTTAGGTTCCAGGCTACTTTTTTCCAATTCTGACAAGTGATGAATTCTGATAAGAATTAAAATTAGTCCTTTATTGCAACACTGGATCCTGAAGTAGTTTCTGTACTTTCTGGGGTAGAGTTTTAGACTGATCTGATGGACAAAGACCTACTCAGGTCCATAGGGGTTTTGGAAAGTTCTCTAAGGGAGCATAAAGACCCCTTGATTATATCCAAAACTTTACAAGAAATCTTAACTACATATTTAAGGGAAACTAAATTGAACTAGGACCTTCACAAAGCAAATAACAATGCTCTGGAGTTGGGATCAGGTCAAGGATAGAACTGGCTCACCATGACTCTTCAGCTCAAAGCAATGACTTAAGGCCTCTGGTTCTGACTTGTTCTAAGACCTGGGTTGACTATTGGAAATCTCCTGAATTCTCATGATATCTTGCAAGCGTGTGGAGGATGGAAAAGAACATTTTCCCTTTTGTTTGTCTGTGGACATCTACCCTTGAAATAGTGCACTTTTCCATAAAATCCTTAGACCAGGCACATTAAGCAACAGAATGATGATGAAGCCGATCAGGCTTCTTGTGTCCTCGTCTGCCGCGGCTAACATGCACGCTGCTTATGGAAACTAAGAATGGAAACTTACCATTTCTTATGTGCAATGGGATTTTTAGAAAGGCTGAGTATTTGTTTTAGAGTGAAAAAATTAGAGTTGGATGGGATCTTAGATAATATCTGTCCATTCTCCTTCACCTCTTATTTTTAAAGATGAAAAATTGACGCTCAGAGTGATACATTCGCTTGACCAATCTCAAAGAGCCAGTATGTAAGAATTGGGACTGACACTTAAATGTTCTGTTGTAAGTTCAGTTTTCTTCACTACACTGGGTTGGGAGTAGGGTTATTTTTCTAACTTGTTTTATACATACACGTACACATATACACATATGTATACACACACATATATGTAAAGAGGGGTATGGTTCTAGAAAGTTTACGCAATTGGTACCCTAATACTGTCTATAGCTTATTATGATTAATTTTGGGGAAATATGTGAAGGTTCTGTGATTTAAGTTCTGGATGTGGAAGCTCAGTCCACCAGTGAAGATTCAGGTTAGGAAAAAAAAAAGAGCATTTATGTCCATAAGTCTAGGGAATTGCCTAAGATGCATAAAGGCTCCAGGTCACCTGCCTAGTAATTGACAGACACGAAGTTCAACTCCAGGTAAGTGTCTGAGATCCCGACTCTAACTTATTTAAAGAATTTAGAAACAGGGGGAAACTGAGGCACCACTGCAAGGACCAGGGCCTGCAGGCCAGAGCCCCGGGGCTGCCTGGGACACTTTAGGGGGTGATGTTCCTCCAACTCTCCCATGTTTCACCAGGAAGGACACTGAGACCCTGGACCTCAACCTGCCCCTTGACGTGACTGGGCTCCTGCCCCTGACCCCAGCCAACCAAGACCCTGGGCTCACCTGTTTCCTTTAATCATCCTATCAATAGCCATGCATTTTGGACATCTTGCCATCTGCCCTCCACTACCTCCCTTCTCCTGACCCTTCTCACCAGGGTCCCTCCTGCCTCCAGGAAAGTTAATTCACCAGATTGCCCAAGGAGGAGATGAACTGACCTGGGCAACTGAAGTTAAGTGACTTGCCCAAGGTCACACAACCAGCAAATATCTGAAGCCAGATTTGAACTCGGGTAACTCTTGACCCTAGGTTTATTTCTCTATCTACTTACTGCACCACCTAGCTGCCCCATTAACGCAGCGTTGGTGAAATCATGTGCTGATCCTAGCATTCTGGAGAGCAATTTGGAACTATGTCCAAAGGAACTACACCAAAAGGCCCAACTGTATACTCTTTGATCCAGCAATACCACTGCTAGGTCCCTATCCCAAAGATTTTCCCCCCTCCTTGGAGAGAAAGAGGGAGGGGAGGAGGAGAAAGAGAGAGAGGAGAGAGAGAAGGAGAAAGAGAGAGAAGGGGGGAGAGAGAGAGGGAGAGAGAGAGAGGGAGGGAAGGAGGAAAGGAGAGAGAGAGAGAGAGAGAGAGAGAGAGAGAGAGAGAGAGAGAGAGAAGGACCTACTCCTACAAAAATATTTCTGGCAGTTCTTTTTGTGATGGCTAAGAATTGAAAATAAAAGTGATGCCCATCAATTGGGGAATGGCTAAACAAGCTGTGGTAATAGAATATTATTGTGCTATAAGAAGTGATAAGCAGGATGATTTAAAAAAACTGGAAAGGCATATGTGAACTGATGAAAAATGAAGTGAACAGAACCAGCAGAATGTTGTACATAGTAACAGCACTATTGTTCGATGAGAACTGTGAAAGACTTGGCTATTTTCAGCAGTACAATGATCCAAGACAGTCCCAAAGGACTGATGATGAAGTGTACGATCCACCTCCAGAGAAAGAATTGATATTGTTTGAATACAGACTGGAGCACGCTATTTTTCACTTTCTTTCTTTCATTCTTTTTCTTTCATTCAAGTCTCAAAATGACTAATATAGAAATGCTCTACATGAATGCATGTGTAAAAATATAAATAAATATGAGCATAAAAAAAGAAAAAGAAATGAGAAAAAAGTTCAGAAATAGTGGCAGGAATCTATTTCCTCCTTTAATATATAGCTAGGATATAGAACACCAAGATAAGGTCAGAATGAATACATGATTTAGACTTAAAAGATGATGTCATAAACAAATTAGGGAAGCATGGAAAAAATAAACTGTGAGACTTGTGGATAAGGGAAGAGTTTATCACTAAACAAGAGACAGAAAGGATCAGTGAAATTAAAATGGATAATTTCAATGACCTCAAATTAAAAATGCTTTGCATAAACAAAACCAATGCAGTTAAAATTAGAAGGAGAGAAATGGAGGAAAAATTTATGATGTTTCTCTGATAAAAGATTCTCTTTCCAAATTATATTTTCCCAAATATATGGGAAACTGAGTCAAATTTATGAAAATAAAAACACTTTCTTAGTTGTTAAATTGTCGAAGGATATGACCAGGAAGTTTTTAGAAAAACGAATTAAAGTTATCAATAATAACTCCTCCCCTCCCTTCTTACTTCCCCTCCCCTCTCTTGTCCTCTCTTCTCTAGTTTTCCAGAGAGAGAAGGAATGATTTTTATGGACAATGCTGTGATCCTGGAGAGTTTTCATATCCATCCTTCTAAAAAGAGAAGGAAGAATTCCTAAGCATTGCCAGTCTCATGATTATCTACCAGGAATTCCAAGTTCAAGAGTTTGGATGTTATTTGAACCCTGGGAGGGAGGAAAATTATAATGGATGTTTGTGGGGGTACTGTGAGTATTTTATGGATTTTTAATGGGATAAAACAAAGTCTGTCCTAATACCTATGCATTGTTACCATGAGTGCTTATATAGGAGATAGAAATCCTTTGCTCACAGCTGTGGAGACCCAAATGCAAACTATATATGAGATATATTTTCAAATTCAGGAGCAACTATGGGAGAGAGAGGTGGTAAAATGAGTCAAAGAAATATGACATCCTGATGGACACTTTCAAGATTGAATACATTCTCTTTAAGTCAAGAACGTGGATTATAGAGTCACAGATTACAGAAATGATAATTTCTATCTTATTACTAACATATTTAATATTTTATACAGGCTTTTAAAAACACCATCAACAAAAGTTCACTTGAGTTTTATTCCTCCTGGGTACATCATATTTATCAGAAAAACATTCCTTGCCCCCGGCATTTGAAATTGTTTGTTATCACATGACAGATATTATAGAATTTTCTCTGTATCACTGACTGTAGGAATGTCAATAGACACCCCCAGCATTTATGAAAACCCATAAGTCAAAAATTCTTGCTGTCTTTTTGGGTGTTCAGTCAATGCTGAGTAAAATCCTTTTAGAAAAGAGATTCACATACACAAACACACACCACTCTGTGCACTTCCTTGTTCTTATGCTCTCCTGAGAGAGAGAGTGACAAAAGTTTGTGCTATCAAAGGTTCAGGGATGGCCCTGATTCTGTGAGTTTTATCAAGCTAAAATGTACAGAATGGAGCCCAAAGGATTGTTAGTGAAGAACACTGGCATTTTCACAAGGACTGCTATGAATGTCTGACTATAAAAACACAAAAATACCCTAAGAAGACATGCTAAAATTCACACACGGTTGGTGCAAGATTTCAGATGTCTTCCTCAACAAGTTGTTCCCCAGTATCTGGGTTAAAATGTTATGCCTTAATCTTATTTAATAAACTTTATTCTAACATTCTAATGTTATTTTATTCAGTAGGATATAGTCTTAACATATCTTGGGATTCTAATTATGCTAAAGTTTGATTTTTCTGTCTTAGAGGTAAGACAACTTCATGAGTAATAAAGGAAAAGCAAAGACCAGTTAAATCAATTTGTAAAATTTTCCTTTTCTTCTCAAGGCAAAGAGAGAAGGGATAGGAACTAGACTTTCTGCTTTCCTTAGGGAAAATGACAGATTTGCAGAAAGGCCAAACAATTGTTTTCTCCTCTTTGTTTCTAGTCAGATGTGAAGATCAAGGGGCTGAAGGAAAAGACTGGGTATGGAAGGGTCTCCTGCAGTTATGACAGCTGAAGAGGGATATGTAATGACCTCTTTCTATGTCAAGTTATACTAGAAGATGTTTGATGATAGCTTTTCAGCGAGGGCTCAAATGTAGGCTTGCTTGATAGCAGGAAGAAAAAGCTAAGGCTATGTCTAGACAACATCAAAATAACTTGCTGTTTTTAACTAATTCAATGAAAGAATCCATTTTTTCTCTTCCTATTCCTCACTCACTAAGCACTGCAGGAAGAAACTGGAAATTGTACTTACCTGTTCTACCACAGACTCATCCCAAAACCTTCATTGGATCCATGCTGTTGTCTGGCATTCCTTTTAATCATTTCTGATGGATACCTATCATAGTCTTCTCAAAGATTAGATAGGATCTTAGGAACTAAAATTCTATAGGAAAGAAAGAGGTGGTCTGAATAAGAGGGATAGAAAACTTATAAAAATAAAATTCTGAAGATGAAAAGATTCTGAAGAAGAAAACAGGAATCTGTATAAAGAAAGCTTAGACGAAAAAGCACAAAACAAGACATGGAGGAGATGGAAGCAATGGAGGAAGAATAAAAAAGCATGGACTGACCATTCAAAAATTATATCCAGAATGCATAACTCAGAATCACCCGAGGCTGGTGGGGAAGAAGCAATGAAAAATTGACCCCCCATCTTAATTTTTTTTTTTTAGCTATGGAGCATCAAAGAAGGGGAAAGGATAAATGCTTGGGGAAGATGGGTCAGTAATCAAAAACTGATTGCTGAGAGTGATAGAAATACTAATTAAGACTTTATTTTGTTTATTTTTCTCTGCTAGAGTGCACACTCTTTGGACTATAAAGGACAGAATAAAAATGGCTAATGGGAAGTTGATTGCTCCCATAAGCAGGGAAATGGAAAGGGAAGACATAGTTGCTTTGATGACTTCAACTCATCAGAAGTACTACATCCCAGGACACTGAAAGAACTGGCAAGACATGATAGCTAAGCAATTGCCCCAATTTTCAATAAAAGGGAAGAAGTAAGTCCACTGACTATTGGTGTGTAGTCTTGATGTCAAGTCTTGGGAAAATTCTGGAGTATCACCATTAAAAGCATTGCTGTTGAACATATAGAAGGGCAAAAGTGATTGCAAAAAGCTCACATAGCTTTGGTGAGAACCTGATGTTTGCCATCAGTTGTTTCAATCTTTCCAGTCATGTCTGACTCTTCATGATCCCATTTGGGATTTTCTTGGCAAATATAATGGAGTGGCATGACTTTTCCTTTTTCAGTTCATTTTAAAGATGAGGAAACTGAGACAAACAAGGTTAAGTGACTTGCCCAAGGTCATACAGTTAGCAAAGTATCTGAGGTCAGATTTGAACTCAGGAGGATGTCTTTCTGCCTCAAGACCTTGTACCTTGTCCTTGATGCCTAGCTGCTGCTTAGTGAGAGCAGGTCATAGTAAACTAACCATCTGTTTTTCTGAACGAATTACCAGAATAGTACATCAGAGAAATTCTCTCTCTCTCTCTCTCTCTCTCTCTCTCTCTCTCTCTCTCTCTCTCTCTCTCTCTCTCTCTCTCTCTCTCTCTCTCTCTCTCTCTCTCTCTCTCTCTCTCTCTCTCT
>CM053601.1:73118175-73139493 GCA_028646575.1 Pseudocheirus occidentalis | reverse complement strand
ACCCACACATGTATGTACATATAAATACACATGTATTTAGAATGACTTATCTAGCTTTAGGACTGAGTGGTTACAGGGGTGAGTAGGGGGTGCAGTAAATACAGCACTGGCCCTGGCATCAGGAGGATTTGAGTTCAAATCTGACCTCAGACGCTTAACGCTTACTAGCTGTGTGACCTTGGGCAAGTCACTTAACTCCAATTATCCTGCCTTCCCCTCTCCAAAAAAACAAAAAGAAATGAGTGGTTATGACTATTGACAGCCATTATTTTATTATTTTTTGGTCTTGCCCATTATCCCATTAACAATTAACCTCCATGAAAGATACAATTCTCTGGGTATCAGTTTTCTTATCTACAAGCTGAGGGTGCTGGACTAAAGGTTTTCTAAGGTTCCTTCAATTTCTAATGGTATATGATGTGATCTTAAGCATATGGCCACTAGAAAAATATTCCTTTGCCTATGTCTAATCAGATAGCAGGCTGTGTGGCATAGCACAGATGTACCAAACATGTGTCCCCTGTTGTGGGCTCATATGGTTCACAACACTCCCAAGTGCATCCTGAACCAAATTAAAACGGAATTGGAAAGTATTTAACAAGATAAATATTCAATAAAAGATTAATGATATTAAATTTTAGACCTAAGTTAATATGTAGCCTAGAGGGATCCTTGTGCATAGTTTAATGGTCCCTTTATCCATCTGAGTTTGACACCATTTGTGTAGTAGAGAGGAAGTTGGTATTATTGCCAGAAATCCCTGTGTTCAAATCTTGTCTATCATACATACTGGATGGGGGATTTGGGGAAAATAATATCACCTCTCTGTACTAGGTAACTCTATAAGACTACCAAATACTACTTAAGTTGTTCTGGTATGACAATGTTCCTACAATGAAATCATTTGATTGTTATTTCTGTTCAGAGGGTCTTTTTCCTTATAAGTCTTAAAAAATTCTTCATATTAGCTATGCCATTAATTAGACCTTGAAATACGTAAAAAGAAATGGCAAAATAAACAAAGCAGGAATGGACCTTGAGATTTCATCTGCTCTGACTCCCTGCAATTCCCAGCATGTTTCAGTGGTCATTTGATGCTGTAAGTAACAGAGGTATTTGATCAAGTACATATTGTTTTAACTCAATTAGCTCACTGTGTTGGCTAACCCTAGGAAATGTCTTTCTGTTCATCCCCCTAACTCTCTCATATCTGTGGAAAAGTGACTTCTGAGGAAGAGATCCCCTTTCCCTGTGGCCAGTAGTTTGTCTTTCTATTTTTTTTCACAAGGAGAGATTAAGTCGCACAAGTTGTTGGGTGAGCATGTGAGTGGTGGTGGTAGTGTGCTAATGAGTAGAATAGAATTCCTTCTCTTCCCCACTACTCTGTGTGTTACATCATGTTCTATTGCCAAAACAACAGTCTTCAAGGATACTTGTCTTTATTCATATTAGAATTTCAGAAGATTACTGGCTGACACTAGATAGCTTAGTCTTTTGGAATGGGTATCAAAGGAACAATGTGGATAGAAACAAATGAGCCTTTCTTCCTGGTAGCCGGTCTCTTGAAATGTAGCCCTTATATGAACTTCCATTTTATTTACAAAATAAATTCTTACTATGGTTTCCTACTGAATTCATATTTAAAATAAACTGTTTCTTTTTTAGTACTACCATCAGTTAACTCCAAGAAAATTTGTTTCAGTAAGCATTTATCCAATTGAATTCAGCAAATACTTATTAAAGAATGTGCCAAGTAATATGCTAGGTACTGAAGGTACAAAGATAAAACAGAAATAGTCTCTGACCTCGGGAAGCTTTCATATTATTGTGTACGTTTACTGAGTATGTGATTGTCACTCTAGAAAACCCAAGGCACTTTCAATCTCTTTGGTAACAAATCTGGTTATGTTAATTGGGTTTAGGATGTCAAGGAACAGAGATAAAGCTCAAGTAGTTGATCTAACTGAAATTTATTGATGATGCATAAGCTGATGTAGTGGACATCCCTAAGAATGATACAAATGCATTTTTTTCTCTTTGCTGTCATTTGAAGTTCCCAGTTTGTCTTGTTTGAGGAAGTAAAGCTGCAAAAGCCCTTAGCTCAGTCCAGGCAACAGACTGATTTCAAATGGCCCACAAATGTGAGGGGCTGTGATATTTTGTACTGAGACAAAGGGTTCTGGAGCCTCTAATCCAGTGGTTCTCAATCTGTGGGTCAGGACCCCTTTGAGGTCAAATGACCCTTTCACAGGGGTCACAGGAGTTGGCTAAGATCATCTGAAAACATTACTCCAGGCAGGTCCGCCCACAAGCAGACACGCCCACATGCAACTATTAAAGGGTTGCAGCATTAGGAAGGTTGAGAACCAATGGAGTCTAATCAATCTATTAATCTTAGGCTAAGCTGATCTCAGGTCCTTTTGAGAGCTCTGATAGTATCTTTCCTGAACACATCCTCTTAATTTACACTGGACTAGTAGGTTAGAATTGTTGACTACAGTTCCCCTCAGGGTTCTAAGTGTAGTGTTTATGATCACTGTCCTTCCTCAACCTCTATTCAGTATGCTCATTAATGCTGAAGAACCAGCTGTCTAACTTTTACAAAAGTTAAAGGTTAAAATTTAAAAAAACTTTTAAAAAATCCCCAAATTGTGCTAGTGGGATACATGTTCTCCCATATCACACACACACACGCACACACACACACACACACACAGAGTCCTTAGAAAGAATAGGCTCAACCTTAAGGAAGAGAGACAGGCACAAATAGAGGGAACATATAGGTATGACACTTCCCAATCCCTGGCCCTTTGAATCCTTTTCTCCCTTCAAAGAGTCCCTTCCAAGTTTTCCTTGAGGTGCTTCAACGGTAATGGACGAGACACTCCCTTTGCTTAGCTAGGCTGATTCCTTGCACGAGTAGCCAGCCAGTCAACTATTATCTATTAAGTTCTGACCACATACTAAGCACTGTGCTGTTGTCTCCACTGACGGGCCAATCCACCACTGAGCAGAGCAAGTCACTCGGCTGCTGCACTGAGTTCTATATTGTTCATAGAACTCAACTGTACTGTTGCTGCCATCTTTTTTTACTTCTCATGACTTTGGTGGATCTCCCAGTCTCACTGTTCACATGGGTACTCTCTTCTCAGGATACTTGTTCATGTGGGATCAATAAAAAAGTAAATGCAGAAGAAAAAACATCAAAGAAAGAGAGGCGTCATGCGTTCATGTGTACATGGCAACGGAGTGAGAGACAGGGCAGCCTTCACCACTCGTTTAGGTCAGCAGCTCACAGAGGTTCTGACCTTACTCACGTCAGGCAGGCAATGGGAAAAGGGGGCTTCTAGAGTGCCTTGGTAATCTTTCTGTATGTAGATTCCTGAGCGTCTCCTTCCTGAGTCATCTGCCCTTCCAGGAACTCAGTCAACGAGAAGACTCCTTGCCAATAGATCAAACAAGTCTCACCTTGCCCTGCTGCAGGCTCCCTCCTAGTGGCTAAAAGTAGCCACATGTTTGATTGGTATCAGGCAGGAAATACCGAATATGCTCTGTATAGCATGCTCTGTATAGCAGTCTGTGAAAGTTGAATATGGGCATGCTTTAAGGACTGGGACCTCACCAGTCACTTCTCACATTACATACTAAGAATAGTAAAAACAAAAACAAAACACAAATGAACAAAAAAAAATCCCAAAGAGAGAGATTAGTACAGTTTCTTTGGATTTAGGGATTTAGATATTCATCAGTTTTCCTATGGCTCGATGTACGTCTCTCTGTCCTTCTCTGACTGAAGGAATCTGATCTCACAGGACTGCATCATTGGTGTTCACAAATGTTCTCTACAGATGATAGGGAAGGGGCAACTCCATCTGATTTTTGTATCAGAAATGTCACCCTATGTTGTTTCAGAAACTTGCAAACTTGCCTGCACTGAAAGACTGGTCCCTGTCTCCCTTCACCCATCCTCCGCTGGTGGTAATCAATACATAGCCAAAGTACCTAAGGTAACTCACTGAGACAGAGAACACAGATACAGCCCACAGCTGTCTTGGCTGCCTTCTCAAGGACCTATGTACTGGGAGAGAATCACACATATGTCCACATCAAAGTTGTCCCTTAGGGATCATCATCACCACCACCACCAGTACTACCACCATGGGAAAACAGTACCTATGCTATTACTACATTTATAAAGGACTTCCAGTTTTGGAACCTCCCTATATACATTATTTGATTTGATTGTCACAACAACCTTCTCAATGGGTATTATTATTATCCTAATTTTCCAGAGGAGGAAACCGAGGAACAGAATGTAAACCATATTCTTCCTGAAGCCTAGATGCTTTCCTGGGTTTGAATCACTCTATACAAAACATTGCATTTGCCTAAAGGATTCATAATTGTGATCAGTCTAATAATTGCCAGCAACAGACACGATCTTCTCTTTCCTTTCTATCTCCTTGCTGTATCTTGCCCCAGAATGTCCATAATGACAGCACATACCAGACAATGATTAATCACTTTTGTTGTTGTCTCTAGACATGAAGGTGCCTCAACAGACTGTTCCTTACCTTCCCAGTGGTGACAACTAGAAAGGCAAGACATGTATTAACACAGAACAATTCAGCATAAAATATGTTTAAATGCCAAAGTGTCTGTCTTGGGAGCTCTGGGTAGGAAAAGCCAGTAGGGGCTGGGTGGAAAAAGCTTCAGGAATGAGGTGAGATTGAATCATTGGTGGGATTTGGATAAGAAACATCAGACCAGACTAAAAGAACTATATGAACAAAGGCATAAAAGTGGGATCCACTACAATGTATTCAGAGGATAGTAAGATTGACTAGAACCAAGTCAATTCCATACTTCATTCCATATTTTCTCAAGGAATGTGAATATTTATCAATGCAGTAACATTTTCTACATGGAGTCAGGTTTTGGGTTTTTTCTTTTTTTTATTTTTTTAAAGTACTGCATGCTCTTTTCTCTAAGCACAAGAACTATTATTTTAACCTTTTTTATTGGCTAGAACATTGTGTCAAATGAATTAAGATGAACTTAAAGAGGAAAAAATATGGTCTTATCCTTGGGTTTGGAAATCATTCTCACCAGTATTAGATATGGAGATATGATCAGCCAGTCCTTTGTTTGAAAATGATAGAGAAGTTTTATCATTCTGTAAACTGACCAGAAGGCTGTATAAGCCAATATTCTTTAGGTTACATTAGGGCACATTGAAGATGGAAGGTCATCCTGTGTCTCCTTGGCCATCACCAGTCATTTTGACTTTTGTTTAACTTTGATAACTCTGAAAGAGACACGGGGGCTGATGACTTTGCCCTACTTAAATCTAATTCATGTGGCAAGACATAGTCATCTGAACTCTTTGAAAAATAAAGGACAAACAATTGTGCTCTGGTTGGATCACATCTGAAAGATTATGTTCGGTTCTGTGTAGCCTATTTTAGAAAGTCTATTGGTAATATGGAGAGTAGTCAAGGAAGTCAAGTAGGAGAGTAAGCAGACTTAAATCCATACCATATGAGGAGAGGTTGAAAGTACTAGGTTTATTTAACTTAGAGACAACTGAAGGGTGACATGTTAACAGTATTTAAATATTTGAAGGGATGTCATGTGGAAGAGGGGTTATATTTTTCTGATTTGCATCGAAGGACAGAACTAGGAGAATTGGGCGTTAAGTTGCAAGGAGGATAAATTTAGGCTTCATGTAAAGAATAACCTCCCCCCTCCCTGCCTTGATTGATCATTAGAGTTATTCCAGAGTGGAATGATCTCTTTTAGGAAGTAATGAGCCTCCCTTTCATTGGAGATCTGCAGTCGGGGTGATCACTTGTTGGAAATGTTGTAGAAGGTATTATTTTTCCACTGTAGGTTGGACTGGATAACCTTTGAAGTGGCTTTCTTCTCTGACAATCCGTGATTCTATATTCAATCTCAAATGGATTCACAAATTCTCTGCTGGTGAATGTCAGATACTATCAGGTAAAACTAGTTAGTATGTGATTTTAGAATGATGTTTTTCTTCTTTATTAAGATTTAGAATTGTACAAGATTCTGACATCTGTTGAAAATTATTATCTTCATTTTCATTGTTTCTCTGTAATTTGATCATACCAAGCCAAGGACTCTCCAATATCAATTTATTCCATTTTAATCATTATACTTAATTATATTACTACTTTATCTGCATATATATAGAACCTAATCTATTAATTATAACACTGTTTTAATTACTAAAGTGTTTCATTTTTGAAACCACCCTAGAGGTCTTTTGTTTTCCTAGTTAATATGCTAACATTATATTCAATCTTTTTTTCTCCCAACATAATCTTGTTTTTTCCCTATCAAAGTGATTGTTCTTTTTTTTTGAATTTAGTCATGTTGATAATTATTCTTGTTATTTAGTTAACAGATTGTGTATTGTTTGATTTTTCAGTTTTATTAATCAGAGTAATTTTTTTTTTTTGCCTAGATCTTTCTCTTTGTTTAGAGGCAATCCAAATACTTAGCTCGCTAACAGTACCCTTTGAAGTTTCTGAAATAAATTCCTTGATATCTTTCTTAATCTTTAAATAAGCCTCACTTTCAATTTTAATAAATTGAAAGTAAGCTCATTCAGCTTATTAATGAGTCATTTATTGACACTTTCTCTTGTTGGATTACAAAAATATTGTGCAGCTTACAGTTGATAAATTTATTGGTGCAGTACCACAGTTTTCTTTAATCCTCCTGCCCTCAATTCCAGGTAATGAAAATTAATCAGTTATGCTGTAGGTATACAAAAACATTATTTTTTCCCATTAGTTCTTAATCTCTATGTATTAAAGGCAGTATGGTATTGAAGGATGCATACTGGGCAGGGGAAGAAGAGACTAGTTATCAGGAGTTGGCATCACAACTGACCAACTTTATGACCTAAAGCAAGTATCATAAAGATACTTGAACTTTAACTTTGCTTTGAACTCTGGCTTTCCTTCTTTGAAAAGAAAGGGGTAGACTACTTTACTTCTAAGTTCCCTTCTTGCTCAAAATCTACGATACTTCAGTATTCTAATGTTCCAATGGATCTTTAATCTCACTGATGAAAGTGACCGCTCCAATGATGCAGCTTGTTAACCTATTTGTGCCCATTCGTCCTATGATACTGTTGTCCATGTCCTCCCATAAATTTACCGTAGTGTCTATGTTCAACATGTTATGGGCCTTCTTTCCAATCTTGTGAATTAGTATGGCTATCAATGTTCCATGAAGACTCCTCATCAGTTGTCACTCATTCTTATTTCGCAACTATATGGTACAATGGATAGAGTGCTGGGCTTGGAGGTAACAGGAAGACCCAAATTCAAATCCTGCTTCAGACATTTATTGGCTAAGTGATTGGCAAGTCACTTGAATCATATAACTTTAGTTTTCTCATTTATAAAACAAGGGAATTGGACTTAATAGCCTGTAAGTTCCCTTCAAACTCTCTATTTAATATCCTACCCCACATGACCAAATATTCCTTCTTGTCTCACCTGTAACCCAGAAATACAGTCTCTAATTTTACATAAGTGAGACTCATTTTGGAGGAGACCCCAAATCATCTCTCCTTGGATTATTTTGCCCTCACCTAGATTTGTCTCTGGGAAATCATTAAATATAGCAAATATAGCTTGCCTCTAGTTCTCTACAAATCTGGTTGTTCCTGGTGAGTAGTGAGAAAGTAAAGATCACATGTAAGTGTAACATTCGAGCATAATGTCACCTGGGCAGAGGAACTTCTGGAGAGCCTCACTAGTTATAGAGGCTCCTGATTCAACTTGGATTCTGAGATGGGCCTCTTCTACGATCATGGCCAACACTTTAGTGAGCAAATGTATTCCTATTTTATGACTCTTCAATGTGTGTTTGGGTTCTGTTATGTGGGGTTTTAGAATTATTAGTCATTTAGTGCTTAATAGATTTATGCCTCTGACCCTTGGAGTAAGGTTCAATAGAATATTAGAGCTGGAAGGGGCCTTCTAGTCATAGCATATGCCAAATGATCATAGGATAATTCAGTGCTGAAAGGGAACTTAGAAGCCATCAAGCCCACCATCCACACCCATTTTATAAATGAGGAAATGAATGCTCAGAGATGTTAAATGATTGATACACAACTGTTATGTGTCTGAGACAAGTTTTGACTGAAGGTGTTTCTGACTCCCAATCCAGGTTCAATCTACCACGGCATCTATTTATCCCAGTTTACTTAGGCTAACCCTCTCATTATATAACCGAGGAAGCCAAGAGGAAGATATTAAATGTCATTAGGTAGAATGACAGAGTTCAAACTAGAACTCATTCTTGGAACTATTGGGCAAGCTTTTCTCTCTGCTCTCAACAGAAAGATAATAGACAGACTATAGGAGGGAATGAGCTGTAGTTGGTCATATGTTGTATGGCGAACGTGTTATTTTTGCTTTTGTGGATATCCCTTGTTTACCTTACTTGCTCACCTTGGATATCCATTGGTGAGATCCAGGGCTTTATTGTGGAGAGTGTGAAGGAGTTGATGGGGAATGATAATGATGTTTGAAAAAAGAACATTCATAAAATCCGGGCTTTTGTGTATACATATATATGAATGTATATATGTATAAACACATATATTTCAGGAATACTTCAATTTTTAAAATATATATTTTTCTTTTATAATTATAGATTGTTCTCTTAGATTAAGATCAAAACTAACCACTCCATTCTCATAAGAAAATTAGGAAAACCTTGATGCAATAACTAAAAAGAATAAAAAAGGAAACATACATGTATATGTATGAATGTATGTATGTATGCATTGTCTTTAGCCAAAGATCTGCCAGACTTTCAGGGCAAAGGGCAGAATAGACAATATCTTTAAACTAAATAATGATGATTCCAACAGAAGCAAAGGAGAGTTAGTTTCTGACCATTAGACTAGGTAAACATTTTTTTTTTTTAGCCTTATAATACCTATGTCTGAGATCAGGTATATCTAAGGGATTGAATTTGAGCTAAAGGTGACACCGCCATGCTCACCAGTTTAAGGTCAAATTGGATTTTTATTAGGTGAACTTAGCAGTCTTCTGATTCTTAGCTCAGTGTTCTTCAGTCCCTCAGGGCCTCACTCAGAGACTCTGATTTTAGATGCAGTTCTAACAAGTTTGATTATATGGTTTCCCAGACCACAGCAGATTAGAAGCTGCAAATTAGAGAGGCAGAGACTTACATGTCTGACGGTCTGACAGCTGCATTAAGTGATGGCTAACAATCTGACATAAGGAAGGGGGGAAAATGGAAGTTAGACATAAGAATTCAAAAGACGGGGGTCAAACAGCACCCCACCTTTTCCTTTAGCCAAGCAAACAAACCAAACCAAAAAGGTGAATGGATCCCAAAGGCATCAAAGCCTCCTAGCACAGTACATTATTTGATGCCTATATAGCTGACCCTAAATTGTGAAGAAAAGACTCATAGTCAAGCCAAGCTAAAAGGAGCCTTTATTGTGCTGTACTGGAAAACATGCTCAATTTGCTAAGGAAACTGAAGGATGCGTTACTTCCCCTCTCTGGGTACCTAGCTTTTCTTCTCTTCCCTTCATTGCTTCATCCAGAGTCAGCCGGGAAGACTCAGACAAAAAGGTGCCCAGCCTCCCTTCAATGGCTTTGGGCAAGTCATTTGCTCACTTTCCCTTCAGTTTCCTCATCTATAAAATTATGAGGTTGGACTCTACCAGCTGCTCTTATGTGTGTTGTGGACCCTTTTGGCAGTTTAATGAAGCCTTTGCACCCATTCTCAGAATAATGTTTCTAAAAGTATAGGATTGCAAAGGAAACCAATTATATTGGAATACAGTTATTAAAATATTTTTTAAAGTTCACAGAAGGGTAAGAACCTGTGTCATTCATCATCTGTGAGGTCCCTTAAAAGTCATATAAAAAAATGACATCATCTGAAGATTCAATGATTTGAGCAACAGGAATAGAGCCATGATGTGTGAGGGGGGAATTCTAGTCTGAGGCTGTCAATTAGCTGTAGTAAAGTCATGCAGATTAGATTAGATGATTTCTGAGATTCCTTCTAAGTGTTCAACCAACTAATTCTACAGATGAAAGAAGTGAGAAAGAGAGAGAGACACACACACACACACACAGAGACAGAGAGAGAGACAGAGAGAGAGAGACAGAGAGAGAGACAGAGACAGAGAGAGAGGGAGGGAGGGAGAGAGAGAGAGAGAGAGAGAGAGTGAAAGAGAGAGGGAGGGAGGGAAAGAAAGAGGGAGGGAGGGAGAAGGAGAGAGAGGGAGGGAGGGAGAAGGAGAAAGAGAGAGAGAGACAGAGAGAGACAGAGAGAGAGAGAGAGAGAGAGAGAAAGAGAGAGAGGGAGGGAGAGAAAGAGAGAGTTAAGAATTTAAGGAATGAAAAAACAGCTCATGGAGGCAGGTCCTCCATATGGACGTTTGAGATTCCAGAGAATGTATACTCAGGAAAAGCAGATAGCCTATGAAGGAAGGACATGTAATATGAGCATGGAGAATAGAAAATAGTCCAGTTTGTATTGGGGAAGGGGAGTAACATGAAGTAATATTGAAAAGGTAGGAAGGATCATGGATGGTTTAAATGCCAGAAAGTTGTGTTTTGTCAATATGTAGTTGGGCTAGAAAGGAAACCATAACTCAGTGTTTTGATCTACTATGCTGTTTCTTTAAACAGATTTAATTATGTTTCACGTATTTCCTTTATGATGCCAGGAAAATGTGTAGCTTTAAGAAAGATTTCTATAACTATTTTGCACCTATAGCATTATTTCAATAATTATATTAATAGTTGAGATGAAAAAAATTGGCATTTGAAAATTTGGACAAGATTTGTTATATTGAAAATTCGCTTATGACAATAGTCTATTCCTCAGCGATGCTGAACAAAGTCAATATGAGTCTAATTCATCAAATTGTAAGCCCAATAGGTGCTTTAAGATAAATTCAACATGCTATAAATCAGGGCCTTGCTGG
This sequence comes from Pseudocheirus occidentalis, assembly GCA_028646575.1. Lineage (NCBI taxonomy): Eukaryota > Metazoa > Chordata > Mammalia > Diprotodontia > Pseudocheiridae > Pseudocheirus > Pseudocheirus occidentalis. Next base: position 73,128,461 of record CM053601.1, on the reverse strand, counting down.
TGATGAATCATTTTCAGTGATGTCCAACTCTTCACGACCTCGTTTGGGGTTTTCTTGGCAAAGACACTGGAATGGTTTGCCATGTTCTCCAGGTCATTTTATGGGTGAGGAAACTGAGGAAAACACTCTTAAGTGACTTGCCCAGGGTTACACAGCTAGTAAGTATTCGAGGGTGTATTTGAAATCAGATCTTCCTGACTCTAAGCCTGGCACTCTATCTGAGTTGCCACCTAACTGCCCTGAGGGCTTAGCTAGCTCTACCTTAAACTAACAATTTTTAAAACTTTTTTTCAAAGGAGTGTATATTTGGCTTGTCTTTGGTTACCATGGCTTCATAAGCCTTTTATGAGGGATTTTATGGAAAGAACATGTTGAGGGAAAGTAATTGGAATGAATACGATGCAAATGTGGAAAATGTCTTCTCTTTGAGATCTCTTTACCAGCCAGAATCAGCATGATCTGCTGCTGGCTAGTGGAATGAGAAGCCTGTAGTAACACAGATTTTAGTTAACCTTGGCCTGGAGAGAAGCTTCTCTTTTTGAGGTACTGTCTTAAGGGAATTTAAAGAGGTGTGGGGGTTGGAGGAATTTACATCATAAAAGGTAGCCTCAGGATAGACAAACTCATCACTGCCTGTCAGTCACACTTGTAGCCTGAGACCACAGCAATTATTCCAATTTATATAATTATGCCCATAGCCTCTAATCCTCAATACACCAGTGTGCAAGTTGCCCCTAATCCCATCTGAAGAAAATAATGATATTCAGTCCAGTTTTCCATTTCTTGTCCTCAAGTATACCCTTCTGGAATCTGATGAAAGATGAATGATATTCCTCAGTTCCCTAAGGAATTCTCTTGGACTCCCTGTTGTAATGCCTGGTTTCCATCCATATTTTTTCAACATTCTGCAATGGTCTCTAAAATGACCAGCTACATGATTCTAGGTTAGAGGCTCAGATGATATTATAACAATTATGTAATTAATAGTAAACACTTTTTATGTGGTAAAACCAGCATTCTAGAAGATTAATCTAGCAATGATTTGCAAAGTGGACTTCAAAATGAAGACCCAGACAGTAGGGAAAATTCAGGAGTTCGGTGAAAAGATTTGGATTAAGATAACTTTATATTAGCTAAGCTTAACTTGAAGTGCTTATAATTTTTAACCAATATATCAATTAACAAGTATTTATTACATGCCTACTATGTGCCACACACACATTTATGTTAGGCTAATTTAGTGGCAAGAAAGCCACAGATTTCTTTTCAGTCTCAAAGATTTAACATTAACCTGAGCAATCTCTTAAAAATAAATCAGACTGATATAAGCCAGGGTTGACACTGTAGTAATTCCATTAAGAAGCAGAATAGTAATATTAAAAAAGAACACTGGACTAGGTAGGATCGAGGAGGCCATCTTTATCGTACCATTTTTTTCTACAAACTACCTGTAGATCTATGGACATTTCACTTTTTCCAATGGCCATTTGAAGCTCTATCACTTTTTCTTTGATGCAACCTTAGGATATCAACACACTGGCTATTGAACCAAATTTGGGTCACCAAATTCCTTGGCACTGTCAAATGGTTCTACATTCAAGATAGAAGCAATTCTATTAATGTAAATGACATTAAAAATATGAATTTATTTTGTTACTGCACCCTAAAGACTATGATGTCTTTCCATCTGACTTGTAGCTGAAAGCTATATGTGTTACCTACCCTTCCCTCACCTCTCCACCATTAGAATGGGGACTGGGGTGATAACTCCTTGAAAATAGGGATTGAATTGGATTCTTCAGATGGGGCGAGGGGCAATTTTCACACTGGTGCATTGAGGATTAGAGGCTATGGGCATAATTTTAGAAATTGGAATAATTGCTGTGGTCACAATGTGAACAGTTTGGGAGTTCTTAATCGTTGATTAAATATGTGTAAACAAAATCCAGGGAAGCATCCTATAAAATGGCCTAGGTATGCCGTACCAACTTTTGTGATTATTGTTGCAAAATTTACAAATAAAAGATTGTTGATCACTTCCTAGTGGTCACTTCTCAGAAGTCAGCCTACTCAGGTTCAAAATGACCCTCCCCTTCCAAAGTCCTTATCTTATTATAACAGAGCAATCATCTAATGTTAGCGGTACATATTGATAATACAATATTTCCATCAGTTATTCATTAGTTAACTTATTTGGAGATAGGTACTCTAAATTAAATCCTGCTTTTCTGACTCATGATAATTTCTTCCTCAAATGAACTCTGGGTTCCTGAGGACAACCTCTGTTAGGTCTCTCTTTTCCCCTGAATAGGATTAGACAGACTGACCTTTGTAGTACAGAGGAATTATATGCAAGTGACATATCTTTCACTGGGCCAAAGTAATATTTCTATTACATATACTGGGGAATTTGATTCTCAGATTCAGTAGTACTGATTGGGAATACATGACCTTTGTCAAATTGCTTACCTTTTCTTTTCTTTTCTTTTTTTTTTTTTGAGTCTCAGCTCCCTCTTTTGCCAAACGAGACTAAGAACAATGGTTGCACTTTGTATCTCTCAGGGTAAGAACATGCTTGAAGAACTTGAGAAGTGTTGAGGCAGCCAGGTGGAACAGTGAATAGAGCACCAGCCCTGGAGTCAGGAGGACCTGAGTTCAAATCTATCCTCAGACGTGTAACACTTACTAGCAGTGTGACCTTGGGCAAGTCACTTAACCCCAATTGCCCTGCATTATCTCCTCCAAAAAGCAAAAAAAGAACAAAACAAAAAAAAACCCCAAAACAAGAACTGAGAAGTGCCATGCTCTCCAGAGATATTATGATCATTATCACATAGTGATGTAATAGAATTATACTTGAAATCTCTGATCCTCAGTCTTTTCTTCCTCAGGCCTGCTCCAGGCCTGACTCTCCTTCTCAAGGTTTGCTAAATCCTAGGCACAGCTTCCTTGTTAAAAGAGAGGTTATGGGTTTTTAATTGTAGGTGTGAGAGACCATTAACCCCAAACTGAAGCTTTAGCTACTTTGCAGTCTAAAGCCCATTGAAAAAATTAATTCAAGGGGCAGACTGAGACATAGAATATTCGACTTGGCCAATTGTTTTATGTGATGATGCTTATTTGCCATGAGAACTTTCTTTTTCTTTTCCAATGGGGAGGGCAAAAAAAATTATTGTTAAATGAAAAAAATTAGGTTTTATCAAAAGGAAAGAACAGAATTTTGGAGAGAAAGCTCTGAGCTGTAAGAGGCATTTTGGAGTTAGGAATAAGTACTCATCTATGTATGGGAGTCTCTAGGAACTATTGAAGTGGAAAGAGCACAAGACTTGGGCTCTTGATTTTGTTTTAGATTGTACTGGCTCTGTGATAATGCCACTTGTTGTACTAAGTGCTGTGTTGAGGAAAGTGTTCAATAAAACTTTAACTCATATAGAAATGTGATTATTATCTGGCTTAGAAAAATGCAGATAAATTTAGAACTGATTGATATCTTGTTTTTTATTATATAAAAGTCAGTGAATCAGCCGAAAGGGATTTACTAAGGACCTGTTGCAAGCCATTCACTTTGCTAGGAGATGGGGATTCAAAGACAATAATGATTCAGTCCTTTACTTCAAGGAACTAACATTTTGTATGCAGAAACAATAGGTACACAGGTAAGCATATAAGAAATAAGTATGTTGAAAATAAATACAAGGTAGGGGGTGACATTTGATTTGAGCTTTAAAGTAAGCTAGGGATTCTAGGGGGCAGAGGTAAGAAAAAGGGACACATTCCAGGTATGGCCTGGGCAAAGGCATCAAACCAGGATAGACAGTGTCATCATCATCATAATTAAAATTTATACAGTACTTTAAAACTTACAAAATACAAATATTTTCATATTTTATTCTCACACTAAACCCTGGGTATTAGATCCTATTGTTGTCCTCACTTCACAGATGAGAAAACTAAGGCTGCTGTGTAGAAGACAAATTGGGGAGATGTGAGGCAGAGAGGCCAATTAGGGAGGCTATTGCAAGAGGCGACAAAGGCCTGAACTAACAGTGGGAGCTTGTAATGGTAATGTAAATTGGACAATCTTTCCCATCTGTTAATAGGCCCATGTGACCTGCTTGAGTCGCATGGAAGCCTGAGGAGCTTGCTGAATGAGTGGAACAGGAAGAGGTAGAACTAGAGCAGAACTGAAAGGAAGTTGGTCAAAGCAGTTAAAGCTGAGGGAGAGAGAGGAAACAGGCAGTGAGCAGTGAGGGTTTGCTTGTGGGAAGGCACTAGCAGGGGGAAGGCTTGGGGATGGCAGTGCTTCCTGCATTATTATTGTATATAGATTTCTTTGTTTCTATAACGGATTTGGCTTTCTGGTGTTTGAATAAATATTTTGGCTCTGTCTTCAGTGTGGAGAGTCTGTTATATTTTGTGATTCAGAACTATGCCAGCATATTCATAGCCACTGTAGGTGCTGAGAATATCCTATTGGTGCTGTAGAGCTGTAGGAGTAGAACTGATTTGTTCTTTTGTATATAAAGTAGTATATTTATAAAGAGAATAGATATGAAAGATCTTTTGATGCAGACCCATAAAAACCTAACAAATGGTTGGAGTTGTGGGGTGAGAGAGAGTAAGGAATTGAAGATGAATCCAAATCATCACCATCCTTGTCATTGTTGTTTGCCATCATCATCATCAGCATCAACATCAGAATCATCTCCTTTATCATCATTGTCATCACTGTTGCCATCATCATAATTATTTATGTATTTATAATGGTTAAACAAATTGTGGTACATGATTGTGATGGAATACTACTGGGTTATAAGAAATGATGAAGGGGCAGAGCTTAGATGGTGGAATAAAGAAAGGGACTCACTTGAATTCTTCCCCAAACCCCTCCAAATACCTGTTAAAAATTACTCTAAATAATTTTTAGAGTAGAAGAACCCACAAAAAGACAGAGTGAAACAAATTTCCAGCCAAAGACAACATGGAAAGTTGACAGGAAAGGTCTGATGTACCATGTTGAGAGAGGAGTAGAGTCCAACGTGGGCCACACTGGCACAAATGGGACAAGGACATGCCTCAGGGAACTGAATCACTGGTAGCTGGAATTCACTTCCAGACTTCTCAACTCACAAGTGCCAAAGACCACTAAGAAGATCAACAGGAAAGGTCTGTGGGACCTGGGTGAGAGATGAGCACAGTTCAGCCCCTGTCCCAGCACAGCCCCAGGGCAGCAGCTGTGCGGGAGCTCTCAGTCTACAGATGGTAAGGAAATCAAGGAGTACTGGCAAAGCAGAGCTTGTGGCAATAGTAGAGAGGGAACCCTCCTCACAGTTTCAGGACAGGAAAGAGTCCTGTGGTCACTCATAGATCAGAGTACAGGACAGGAGAGGAGTAAGCACCTCTACTTAGATCATACCACCTTGGAAGAACTATAAACTTACAGGTCCCTAGAAGTATCTTTGAAAACAGCTGCACAAAACCCCTGAAGCTTGGCACAGTATACCTTCCACACTGGAAGTAGAGCCCTACCTAAACAAAGAATTAAATAGTCAAATAATTGACTGGGAAAATGAACAAAGAGAGGGAAAAAATCTCAGATTATAGAAACTTAATTTGGGAACAGGGAAGATCAAAATATACATTCAGAAGAAAACAAAGTCAAAGCTTCTACATTCTAAGCCTCCAAGAAAAAATATGAATTGGTTATAGGACATGGAAGAGTTGAAAAAAGTTTTTGAAAATCATGTAAGAGAAATAGAGTAAAAATTGGGAAGAGAAATGAGAGTGATGCAAGAAAATTATGAAAGAAAAGTCAACAGTTTGCTAAAGGAGACCCCCAAAATACTGAAGACATAACACCTTAAAAAGACTAACTGAAATGGCAAAAGAGGTCCAGAAAGCCAATGAAGAGAATGCCTCAAAAAGTGGTACTAGCCAAATGGAAAAGAAGGTCCAAAAGTTCACTGAAGATAATTTTAAAAATTAGAATGGAGCAAATGGAGGTTAATGATTCTATGAGAAATCAAGAAACTATAAAACAAAACAAAAGATTGAAAAAAATAGAAGACAATGTAAAATATCTCACTGGAAAAACAAACTAGTCTGGAAAATAGATCCAGGAGAGAGAATTTAAAAATTATTGGATTACTTGAAAACCATGATCAATAAAGAGCCTAGACACTGTCTTTCAAGAAATTATCAAGGAAAACTGCCCTAATATTCTAGAACCCGAAGGTAAAAATAGGGTAAAATAGAAATGGAAAGAATAAACTCATCAACTTCTGAAAGAGATTCCAAAAGGAAAACTCCCAGGAATATTTTAGCCAAATTCCAGAATTCTCAGGTCAAGGAAAAAATATTGTAAGTATCCAGAAAGAAACAATCCAAATATTGCAGAAACAAAACCAGGATAACACAAGATTTAGCAGCTTCTACATTAAGGGATTGGAGGGCTTAGAATATGGTATTTTAGAGGCCAAAAGAGCTAGAAGTAAAACCAAGAATCACCTACTCAGCAAAATGGATTGTAATCAATGATGTGGAAAATTGATATTTAATGACATAGAGGAATATAATTCATTCTTGAGAAAAAAACAAGAGCTAAACAGAAAAATTTACTTTCAAATACAAGAATCAAGAGAAACATGAAAAAGCAAACAGGAAAGAAAAATCTTAAGGGACTTATTAAAGTTTAATTGTTTATGTTCTTACCTGGAAAGATGATATTTGTAACTCATGAGACCTTTCTCATTATTAGGATAGTTGGAGGGATATCTATACATATAAATAGAGTACACGGGGTGAGCTGAATGTGAAGGGATGATATCTAAAAAATAAAATTAAGGGGTGAGAGAAATGTACTGGGAGAAGAAGAAAGGGAAAGGTAGAATGGGGTAAATTATTTCATATAAAAAGGCAAGAAAAAGCTTTTACTGTGGAGGGGAAGAGGGGGAAGGTGAGAGGGAATGCATGAATCTTACTCTCATTGGATTTGGCTTAAGGAGGGAATAATATGCACAACTGGGCATGGAAATCTATTTTACCCTACAGAAAAGTAGGGGGGAAGTGAATGGAGGAGTGATAGAAGAAAGGACAGAATGGGGAGGTGATAATCAGAAGCAAGCACTTTTGAAGAGGGACAGGGTAAAAGGAGAGAATAGAATAAAAATGGGGTGGGATAGGATGGAGGGAAATATTGTTAGTCTTTCATAATATGATTATTATGGAAGTGTTTTGCATGACTACATGTGTATATCCTATATTAAATCACTTGCCTTTTCAATGAAGGTTGGTGGAGAGGGAAGGAAGGTAGAGAATTTGGAACTCAAAGATTTAAAAATGAATGTTAAAAATTGTTTTTTGCATGCAACTGTGAAATAAGATACACAGGCAATGGGGTATAGCAATCTATCTTACCCTACAGGAAAATATAAAGGGAAGAGGGTAATAGAAGGGGTAGGAAATAGAAGGGAAGGCAGATTGCGGGAAGGGGTAATCAGAATGCATGCAGTCTTGGCATGGGGGAGGGGGAGATGGGGAGGAACTCAGAATGTGGTGGAAGTGAATGTTGAAAACAAAAATAAATAAACAAATTGAAGGGGGGAAATGATCTTAGAAAAACAAGGATAGACTTGCATGAAATGACAAAGAATGAAATGAGCAGGACCAAGAAAATTTTACAGAAACAGTGATATTGTTTCAAGAACAACCCAGTTGTGCATATTATTCCCTCCTTAAGCCAAACAACTCTGGATGAATAAGTCATTTTGTGTATTATAGGTACCCAAATTGACTACCAAGGACATATGAAGACACTGTTTGCATCCACAAAAAATATTGACAAATACAAATATGTCTAGAATGCACACACACACATACACACATACTCACACGCTCGTATTCATGTCTAATGGTATCCATCTCTAGAGCTGGGGTAGAGAAACAAAGGGAAAAAAGTTTACAAGATAACTTTATTATATATTTAAAAAGAAAAGCAAGTTGTACACAACATATTTAAAGTTTCATGTGCAATCATCTTATCTATTATACTGTGTTATGGAAATACTTGCTTTATTCCACTCAAAATAAAATAAATCAAAATAAAAAATAAGTAGTATATATTGTGATCTAAAGTTTGCATAATGCTTATACATATTATCTAGATAAGAAGGATAATAAACATTATCCTTTCTTATCTATCTGCTAGCTATTGTACCTTTGGGTAAATTTCTTAACTTTTTTGACTCTCCTTATTTGTAAAATGAACATAATATTTTACCTATTCTACAGGGTTATGATAAATCAAGCATTTTGTAAACCATGGAACTACTCAGTAATATTGTTAAGGACATCATATCTATAGTTAGTAGTAGCTTGTATAGAAATAACACAGAGACTCTTCATTTATAATACTTAGTTTTTGAAAGCTATTACTTCATATTTAACAAAAGTTGAATTTTTTCATTTAAATTTACATCTTCATTTTGATTTATTCATTAAAGACATCTTTGACAAATTACGTAGGGATCAAAAATGTGTACAATGAGTAGTGCTTCTCTGTTGACTTCCATTATGTTTTCTTGTATGTGTGGTTTGTCTCTTCTCCAAAAGGACCATGACATCAGAGAGAAAATAACATGACTTGCAATTGTCTTTGAATGAAAGAAGGCTGTGTAAAATCACCAGCCTCACTTTCTCCTCCAGAGCCATCTGGGTCCAACGGCCAGATATGTATCAGGACAACTGGAGATGGCCCAGGATGCAGTGTGAGACATGTATGGCAAGTATGTAGGCAGTGGATAGTTACAGGGTCTGGAGTCAGGAAGACCTGAGTTCAGATTCAGTCTCCAGCAATCACTACTTGAATCAACCTGGACAAGTCACTTAACTTTTGTTTGCTTCAGTTTTCTCAATCATAACACGGGGATAATAATAGTGATACCCTATCAAGGCTATTGTGGGAATCAAATGAGAGAACAATTATAAAATATTTATTACAGTACCTTCAGTTTAATGTATGCTATATAAAGATTTATTGTTATTATTGTTATTATTATTGTTATAAGTTTCATGGAAAGAAACTCATAACAAAGTCAAAAAGTCTGATAATTCATTTTGATGATCATTCCATCAGCAATAGCTTATGCATTTTTAATTCATCCATACCACTCATAGTATCATAGACTTTAAAAAGAAAAGGTCCTAAGAGACTTTTGAAAGTGATTTTTTTAAGAGAGATAATCTAATCTATCCTTTTACAGATTAGGAAACTGAAATTCAGAGAAAGGAAGTGACTTGTTGAAGATCACACAAATATGAAGTGGCAGAGCAAGGACAGAAACCAAGTTTTCTGTGTCTTTTGACACAAAATTTAATATCTAGGCAGTTATATGTAGGAACTAATTGATTTCATAAGACATCTTTAAATTTTATTTTATGACTCAGGAAATTTTTGTAGATTCTTTGTTATTTCCCTAGGCTTTTGAATATATGTAAAAATGTGTATATATATATGTATATATATATGAAAATATGTACATATGTGTATTATTTTCTCATACATGCAAATGCGTTAATATGTAATATATTGTATAATTATATTGTATTATTATACAACACTATAAAATACTATATAGTACCATATATATAGTTCTATGTATACAACATATACGAATGTACAGTTCTCTATATATAACATTATAGAACAATGGTTCTCAACCTTCCTAATGCCACGACCCTTTAATATAGTTCCTCATGTTGTGTTGACCCCCAACCATAAAATTGTTTTCGTTGCTACTTCATAATTGTAATTTTGCTTACTGTTATTAATCGTAATTTAAATATCTCATATGCAGGATGTATTTCCATTGTTACAATCTGAACATAACCCACAGGTTGAGAATCACTGTTATAGAAGTTCTATATAGTGCTATATATTTCTATATATGCTATATAGAACATAATACAATAATACGAGTATATATGTGAAAATAATATTTATATAATATTTTACTAGAAAACATTTATACATAACGTATTACAAGCAAATATATACACATCAAAATATGCATTATATATTTATGCATATATTTGCTTCTACATATAAACATAAAGACATACTCTATATTTATTTCATCTATCTACCTCTCATCTTTCCATCTACTTTATCTGTTGTAGGCCAAGACTTTCAGGGTCCTTGGCCATATTAGCTCCCCAGTTCTACAAAGGTCATTAGGCAGATATGCAAGGAAAGTATAATCTTGTTGGGTGGATGCTCTCATTGGTTT
>CM053601.1:73098325-73118075 GCA_028646575.1 Pseudocheirus occidentalis | reverse complement strand
ACCAAGGGTGGTTCCTTGCATTCTGCCTAATGACCTTTGTAGAACTGGGGAGCTAATGCGGCCAAGGACCCTGAAAGTCTTGGCCTACAACATTTATCTATGTCATCTATGTATCTATGTATCTATGTATCTATGTATCTGTCTGTCTATCTATCTATCTATCTATCTATCTATCTATCTATCTATCTATCTATCTATCTATCTATCTCTATTGATCATAGAAGCATTAAGCTATGTGAACCAAATATGTGTTATAACTGATGATGACTAAATGCTAAAATGGCCACTTGGATCAACTACTTTATTCTTGGGTACATTTTGGCCTAAGTTCAATTTCAGAAAACGTTAACAAAAGTCAGTTAATACTAATATTGATGTGCTAAATCTTGCAAGGAGCAAAGACAGTTTATTAACTTGGGTTCCAGATGAATTATCTAAGATTTGAAGTTATAATTATTATAAGCTTTAATGATCATTTAGTAATGGAAATATTTCATCTTTTATTTATTCTCTCAGGAGTTAGCATTAGCCAGAATCTTATTGCTAATGTTAAGATTAGTCAGCTACTCTTCCTATTAGCAGGAATTTGGAGTATAGCTGAAATATGTGCATAAGAAAATGTGATTTTTTTTGTAGTATAAGGAACCAATTCACTTTTTTAGACATACTACCATATAGTGAGAGAGATACATAAACAAAGGATGAAGGTGGAGTATTATTTGAATTGCAGTATAATAAGTCTTTGGTACTTTGTGAATATTATAATTATTCAAGTCTAGCTGAAAAATCTTAATGCAATGCAAAATCACAATTCTTGTTGTATGCATTATTCTGAATTATCCAAGGCACTGCTCTTTTCCAGTATGGAATAAATGAAAGTCAAATGGATATCTATCTGTCCATCCATCTATCTATCTATCTATCTATCTATCTATCTATCTATCTGTCTGTCTGTCTGTCTGTCTGTCTGTCTGTCTGTCTGTCTGTCTGTCTGTCTGCCTGCCTGTCTGTCTGTCTATCTATCTATCTATCTATCTATCTATCTATCTATCTATCTATCTATCTATCTATCTATCTACAGAGAGCGGGGAAGGAGACAGAGAGAGAGAGAGAGAGAGAGAGAGAGAGAGAGAGAGAGAGAGAGAGAGAGAGGGAAGGAGGGAGGGAGGGAGAGACTCATTTTACTTTTTAACTTGTTGAATCAGAGATTTTAGAGCTTGACTTCAGAGGTCAGTAAGTCCAACACATCATTATTGGTAAGGACACTGAGGTCAAAGGAGGCTAAATGATTTTCTAAGGTCATTCAGGCAGTAGGTAAAAGAACAGCAGTCATTTGGCTTCAAATCCAGTACTCTTTTCATTATACCATTTATTAGACATACTGTCAAATACTAAGCTTTTATTACTTACCAGTTATCTTTGCTTGGTAGAAATTAATGTTAGACTTAATTGTCAGAGATATCACTAAGGCCAAGAAACCAGAACCAAAAGGATGAATCAGTCTTATATTAACAAGGCTTAGCTGGGCTAGAAGTTGAAAGCAAGAATGTCTAAGGAGTCAGAAAGCTGAAAAACAAGACAACACATGATTTCTTTTTATGTTAAGTTCCTTTTGGGTATCTCCAATAAGAATGATCATGAAATAAAATTTATATCTGGTGGAATGGTCTAATGTACCTACAAATTTTATAGATATATCTTGCTTCTCCCCCTAGTTTATACGTGTGAAAAATATACATTACACACATATTTGTATATATGTAAATGGATGTGTATATACACACATAAATAAAAATAAACTTCTATGTGTTTTAGTTTAATCAATTATAAAATGGTGGTAATAATAGCACCTGTCTTTTAGGATGGTTGTAAGGATGAGATGAAATAATTCTTATAAAATGCTTAGCAGAGTACATGCATATAATAGGCACTTAATAAACCCTTGATTCCTTCCACATATGTATGAACACATGTATGACTGGAAAAGGAGGTCAGTTGGCACAGTAGCCAAAGGGATAAAAGGTGAACATCCAGATGGTATTCATGAAATATTAAAAAAACAAAGAAAATCTTTCAGTCTCTTGTGTGGGTACTCTGTAGGATATTTGGAGTTACAAAGACCATGGATGGGTTGTGATCTGCGCTGTTGGAGGGAGTATCGCCATTGGTAGGAATATGAAGAGAAACATATAGCTGTTTTATTTTGATGTTAACAACAACTCCATTTCCAAATCCTCTACTATTTTAAAAATTCAAGGATCAATGATTTTTATCAATGTGGGCTTTCCCGTGATGGAAATTACAATCCCTCTACAATTTAATAGATGGTTTCTAGAGTTCCTATAGCTAAATATTTGTGATCTTAGAGGCCAACCTCTAAGATTTTCTCTTAGCTGGTCCTCAGACACTAACAGAAACACAGTCCATCACTGGACCCATAATTGAAGCCCTTCTAGCTTGGCAAGATCTGTCTGAGCTAGTGCTCTTACGGCAAAGTTAGCAAATGCACAGGGTTATCCCTTCCTTGCCATAATGAGGTCCCCACACAGGATTTTAGTGACAGGGCAGTCATATACTGTAGATTATATTGTTTATAGCTATCTTGCTTTTAAAAAAAATCATTGTCCATGCATTAAACATGCAATCAATAGTGTCTGAAAGGTTCAGAAACACCATTAATGTAATTATATTTTGATAACTGAAATTACTTTAGGGAAATGCTCCTAAAGGGTAATTCTTTCATATGCAGAGAATCTCTGAGAAAAGGGCAAGCAAAGGATTTGTTCTTTCACACACTAATGCGTGTGTCACTTGAGCCAATCAGCAGCACATAACTAAGATTTGTGTAAAATCTGTAGCAGCCAGAAAGAAAAAAATCTTCATTATTCCTCCTGGTTTGTCTACCAGTAGGCGCTCGCTCATGGGCTGTATTCCACTAAAATGGACACCCTCGACTCCAGTTTCAATCGTGTTTTGATCATTCATATGATCATTCAATAAACATTTATTAAGCACCTACTGTATGGAAAGTAGTTTCTTATTAACATTACTTTTTGCATTCCTAAATAAATGTCATGGAAGGAAGGTCAAGGTGGGGGGGAGGGGTGTAGAAATTAGTTTAAAGTACAAATAAATCTTTATGGATTCTAGATTTCGATGAAAAAAAAAACATTCTGGCCAACTCTTTGTAGTTTTTTCTCTCCTGGAGATGCTGATATGTTTTGTTGAGAAAAGCCAGGAGTAGACAAATCAAGGGAAAATAAAGCATTGTTAAAAAAGGGGTTGTTTTCCTCGCCTTGGCTTTTGGAAAGGATTGCCCTGTCCAATGGCATTTGTGAGAAAAATTTGGCTATTATAGGTTTTCTTGTTATTTTTATTAGTTAAATGAAAACGGATGGGAGCAGCAGAGCTACTGAGGTGTGGGAGCAATAAATTGAGGGGCCCCTGAGGACCTTGATACCCATTTCTGAAGTTCAATTCCAATCCTAAAGATTAGAGCAGCCCTTCCAAAGCAAGGGTCACAAATGCATTTGTGATTTAGACCATTTGTCTCACTGCTGTCAGGGAAACAATTGGCTATTATTGAACATAGCTGCTGATTTTCCCCTTTGCCCCATTTCCCTTTGGTTTTGGTAGTTCCTGATTGGAGAGTCTTGACAGTATGTAAGAAATCCAAAGGGGAATGGGCAAAAAGAAGGTTTTTTTTTTCATTTTATGATATTGTTTGCTATCTAGAAGTTGACCTGAGCTTGGCTTTGAGTAGTTCACTTGTTTGGATTCTTGACACCATCTTGGAAGGCATAGGTGACTATTGGCCACTCTACCTCTTGGCACAGCTCCATTCTTTATCCTTTCTGACATTGAAAAGATTGTTATAATCGGCTAACATGTGCCTAGAAGGACCTGACCCTTTATTTACTTATTCGTTTAACAAGCATGGATTAAGAATCTCTAATAATACTAGACTCTAGGTCAGCAGTTCTCAACCTGCGGGTTATGTTCATATTGTAACAATGAAAATACATCCTGAATATCAAATAGATTCATAACTAGCAAAATTACAGTTATGATGTAGCAAGGAAAATAATCTTATGGTTGGGGGGTCACCACAACATGAGGAACTGTATTAAAGGGTCGCGGCATTAGGTAGGTTGAGAATCACTGCTCTAGGTCTAGGAATACAAAGACAAAAAAATAAAGAAATCTTTTACCTCAAGGAACTTATGTGCTTTTTGGGGAAAACAGCATGCATGCCAATAATTATAAAATGTATATAAAGTAATGACAAAATTATTTTAAGGGGCATGAAAGACAATAGTAATTGGAGATAGATAAAGATAGGTCTTCTGTAGGAGAGGGAACTTGGGGTACTACTTTAAGAAATCTAGTGTAAGTCTAGAAGCTTAAAACATAGTAGTCTAGAGCAGCGGTCTATAAAAATTTTAATGATACATGTTTATCAATAACATTATCTTGTTTTCCTTTCATTGGTTTGCACAGGTGGGGATTTTAAAAGACATCTGTTGGAACTGCTGCTGTGATTCTTAAGTCAGAATTAGATTATGGCTACCCTATGGGCTAACTTTTGATTTAGAAGAGGGGAAATTGGGAGCTTACATGTTAGGAAGCAGTAGAGTGAGGGAGTGGCAAACCATAATAGAAGTATAGGTGTTATTATATGGAAATAATCCCAATGATTGTGTGGTATTGAGTCCATCTTTTTGCCCGCAGAATGCTTGATTGTGTACTTTTTGGGGTCTTGTCATGTTGCCTTGGGAATCATGGCATGCCCCCAAGGAGGTCTTAGCCCTAATATTATTTCAAAAAAGCCTTCATGTCTCTTCTTTCCTCCAGGATAAACATTCCTAGATGTTTTAACTAATCATTATATGACACAAATTTGCCTCCCTACTATTCTATACATGTTTCTCTGCATTGGATCCAACTTGTCTGTTTCCTCCCTACAATGTGTTGCCTAGAATTGAGGATGATACTTTAGGTGTTGTCTGACTAGATCAGAGTAGAGCAGGATTTCTCCTTCCAGGCACAAGGTTTCCAGTAATGTGGCCAACGTCTTTGAAGACCAGTGGTCTAGAGAAGCAGAGTCCACCTATGGTTAATCTTCAGAACTTGTATGTGAAAAACCATGGCATCCCAGCCAGGGTCAGGTGAATGAGATGACCTCTAACTTCAATATTCCATTATGTGCAGACTGATTCTTAGACCACTGAGCAATTCCCACCTACTCCAAAATTAGGGAACTGTTTCTTTTGGCTGCAACTGTACCAGTTAAACCCTTTGGTTTCTCCACAACGGAATCACCCCATATCCCCCATACTGGTTTTTTGAACTAGGGGGAAAATGTACTTCCAAGGTGAGTGCTTATGTATGTTTCTATCTGCAAAAGAAATATTTGGTCTGAAGGTGGAAAAAAAGCTAAATTAAATGAAACCATATAAATTGACTGAAAAAAAGTTACATGTTAGCAGTTTACAAATATTTTGTGCTGACGAAGCTCAGAGAGCCTGGACAGAAATACTCATACAAATCTGATTATAAGGCTTTCTTCACTACAGCAGGGACTGGCTTAGCAAAGGGAATCAGAACAATAAACTGATGCGATTTTACTATTTTTTTCTTCTCTCCTTTTTAGGAGGGATGGATGTAATATATAGAGATATCAACAGACCCACACTTATAGCAAACCTTCATGTCTCTATCAAATCTTCTTTCTTCCAGGATGAACATTCCTAGATGTTTTAACTAATTATCCTATGACACAAATTTTTTCTCCTTACTATTCTATGCTTCTCTGTAGTGGGTCTAACTTGTCTGTTTCCTACCTAAAATGTGTTGCCTAGAATTGAAGATAATATTTTAGATGCTTTCTGACTAGGTCAGAGTAGAGCAAGATTATTTTATTACCTTTCTCCTTCCAGGCACAAGGCTTCCAGTGATGTAGCCAATTACCACCTCAGGCTTTTTGGATGCCATATTACACTGTCGACTCATTTTGAGACTTGGGAGTCACTAGGTCTTTGTTTGTGAAACTGAGATCTTTCTTAGCTAAACTATTTTAGCCATACTTCCCCAATCCAACTCTCATGAAGTTGATTCTTGGAACCCAAGGGTAGGAATTTACATTTCTTCCTATTAAATTTAATCTTATTAGATTTGGTTTATGATTCTAGGAAAGCACAGCTTGAGGGTAACAAAGAGAGAAAGGGACCCTCCTTTCACTCCTTGCCACTCAATATAAGGAAGGTAATTAAGACTTCATTATTTCAAATTCAGAGGGCACAGAAAAGATGAACCTTAATTAATCAGGTTTAGTTTATTTAAATTTTCATTTAAGGATCATAGAGTATCAAATTAGCTGGGGGAACAAAAGTTACTCTGAATTATACATTAGTTGAAATAATATATATTGAGTGAACAATATTGCCATCAAGGTCTATGAAAAATACTTCCAAATTTAGAAGGCCATTGTTTCTCTGTTGCCCTGGAAAAAATTATCTTTCATTTCAAGGCTTTAAGGCAAAGCAAAGATATTAAATGTTCTACATCTTGTTCCAGTCTGACCAGCATTTACCATGCCTTGATTAATCAAAAAGGATTTTTAAAGTACTTACTGTGGATGTGTCAGGCACTGGGCTAAGTACTGTGGATAGAAACAAAGGAAAACCCCATAGAATCTTTATGACATAGTGTAAGGTGTTAGGAACACAATGACAAAATTTCCCCATTCTAAAAGAACTGATATTTGACTAGAGAGAAAACCCATGTAAATAGGCATCTCTTCATTTTGAGATCAGCGCTCTATTTTCTGCTTTCTTTTTGTGCACCCAGGAAACACTGGCAAAGGGAAGTGGTGAATGGCCTTCTGGTTACAAGGACACTTACTGACATTCTCTTTTGCTACTGAGAAATGAACACAAATAAATAGTCTTACTTTATAGATGAATCAAAATTGTTAGGGATGATGAAGAAATGTTTATAATGACTATACAGCATTAGAATGGGGAAACACTGTCATTCATGGAGAGGTTTAAGAATAGGCCAGTTTCTGGGGCTATTTGGGAAGCAGAGGAATGACTCCAATAGTGGTAAGGATCATAAACTTTCTCAAGTTCCATCAACTAGACTAGGAAGAATCTGAGAATTAGAAAGGATCTCAGAAGTCTTCTCCTCTTACCCATGCCTCAATAACATCCCCCAAAAGTGATAATCCATCTTCTGTTTGAAGACCTCTAGTGATGGAGACCTTAGAGGTCATTTGATCCATGAAATTAGCTCATTCTGCTTTTGGACAGCTCAAATTTTGGGAACATTTTTTCGATGTGGCAATGAAATCTGCAAGATTGACAACTTTCTCCTGTTTTAGGCTACATATGCCAACGTTGTGTTGTCAGTGTCCTTGTCATGTATTATAGGAATCTGTTTATACTGAAAAGATTTGAAAGGCTTATATAGAAAAATGAAATGCTGTAGACAATTTGGTCCTTAGAGGGTTTTCCAAAAAGGAAATGAGAATGGCTTTGATAAAAGAATTGGGTAACGTGCCGTATCTGTAAAGCTGTGATGCTGTAGTGAGGCTATGTGAGTAATCAGAGTATGTTCCCTGGTTGTATAGGGTTCACTTACCTCTGGCAGGATTCTGACAGAAAGGATAAATAATACGAAATCACTTGTCTGTTTCTTGCATGTCTGTGCAGTGGAGAGGAACAGCCCAGACACAAGGAAAGGAGGGCGGCCACTGTCAGCAGCTCAGGATGAGGCTTCCTAACATTGCCTCTCTTCCTCTTGGGTTGAGGCGCAAATTCCTATTCTCAGTCCATCACGCATGCAGGACCCACAGTATTGCCACATATGAATGTTAGTTAACATCCAGGGCACTTAAGCAATTGAAATGGCAAGGAGTGTGCCCATCAATAAGAGGAATAAAAAGGAGCCAGCAGTTTGTGGTGTAATTATGTTTTACTGAATTAGCAAAGTAGCGTGACCTTCTACCTCATCTTTATAATACCAGGAGAATTGTCTTCTTTGCCAGCCAGTTGGCCTGCCCTGCTGATACAGCATCTGCAGAACTCTAGGGAGCCCATTTTGAACATGCTAGAAGCAGCTCAATGAGATTAAACTCCCCTTTCCATTAACAAAAGAGAAAAGAATGACACCCCATCTCAGTAAAGCCTTTACCAGCCAGCAGAGGGATTAGAAATATTTGGAAGGATGAATTTAGAAGAGCCTGAGTCTGACTTTGTGAAGGCCTTGGCCGGTCTTTAGAAATGCCAACTCTATAGTTTCCAAAGGGGAGCATTTTCATTATGGCACTGAAACAAATTTCAATTTGACCCTTGGAGTTGGCAAATTCTGAATAGAATTAGGACTCACCCAAAGTAATTGATCTTAATGGTGACGATTTTGCCACATTTTGGACCCTGCAATTCCTGGATGTTGCTGTATGTGGTTACTCGCAGTATAAATATATGCATATGAACATATGTATATGCACATATTCTATTCATGCACAAAATACACACATACTGTATACTTATATATTATACACAGCATTTATACCACCAAGTGTGTGTGTGTGTATATATATACACGTGGCATATATGTATATATTGTGGTATATATTGTGCATGTATATATACATTACACATACAATGTATCTATACACACATGTATATACATATAAATATGCACACACATATACATACATACGTGTGTGTATGTACGCCATTGTTGTTCACTTATGTCCAACTCTTTGTGACCCTGTGGATGCCAATACTCTCATGGGATTTTCTTGGCAAATATACTGGAGTGATTTACCATTTCCTTCTCTAGTATATACATGTATGTTCACACACATATATAAATGATAAGCCATTTATACCACCAAGGAACCACATACAGCAATATCCAGGATATATACATAGACATGTGTATGCATACCACTTAATGCCCCCAAGTACATGCATGCATATATATGTGTGCATATGAGAAAAATCAATAATGATTACCATTATCCAAGTTAAAAAGATTTTAGGTTCAGACAATTAACAAATGACAGAAGGAAGAGGTAGAATTTTTCAACAGAAAGAGTGCCTGTTTGAGGATCTTAGCTTAGATCCCTGCTCTACCTTGTATCACTTTTGGATAAGACCTTTAACCTCTCTGGGGCTCTGTTTTCTTTTCTATAAAAGGAGATGGCTAACTTAGATGACGTCCAAGATCCCTTTTATCTACAAGGCCAAGATGTAGTGTGGTCCATTAGAGAGAGCACTTGACTTCGAGTCCCAGATCCCGGGTTTCAAATCTCAGCCCCACTTCATACTTTCTGTGTGACTTTGGACAAATTACTTCTCTCTGAGATTTGTTTTCTTCACCATAAGAAAAAGGGGTTGGGAGAGATGAGCTCTGGGGTGCCTTTCAGTTCTAAATCCATGATCTTACAGAACGGATTTTAGCTCAAAGTTGGAAGAAGCAAAGTGGAGACCTTGAATTCACCACGTAAGAAATGAGTCCCCTGAAACTCACTGACATCTGCTTAGACTTTCTTATCATGGATTTATCAGGAGCATTTTTGAGTTTGGCAAAATTTTTTACTCCCTCCTCCCATCCCCAATGGAAGTGGTTTTCCATGGTCTTTTCACTGTTTAATTAGAAGTTAGCATACCTGAAATGAAACAAATTTCCTCTCTGCCATTGCCTGATCCTCCTCCCCTTTTTGGATCCAGGTGTTGCAAATACATACTTAATGAGAATGGTAGCTCCTGTGAATAGTATAATAAGTGAAATTCTGAGCTCAGCATGCAGAGACAACATGGGGAACCTGTCTTCCTGATCCATGGGGAAGGAAGCCTTGAAACAAAAATCCTCAACTGAATAGATAACCTGGGGTTTGGCTCTCAAGTACTAAAGTTATTTATTAGATCTAAATATTTGTTTTTCCTTTACTGCCTTGTCAATTAAAAAAAGAAGCCTTTCTACTTTTCCCTGAAATTTCTTAGAAATGTTGTTATGTTATGAAGGCTGAGTAGCATTGTGGAAAGGAATCTGGCCTAAGACAAGATGGCCTTAGTTTAAGTACCACATCTGTTGCTTACTAGCTGTGTGATTGTGGACAAGCCACTTAATGTTTAGGTACTTCAAGCAACTCCTTAGGACTTATCATCATATGCTAGGGATCATAGGACCTTCACGCTTGACTTGAAGGCAAAATACTAAAAAAAGTGTTGTCTTTCCTTATTAGAATGTGAACAGGGGTTGTCCTTCTTCATTTATGTCCCCTACGTGCAATATCATGTTTCCAGGCTTTGCTTATAGTAAGAACTTAATACCTTCTTCCTTCCTTTTTTCTTCCTTTTTTCCTTCCTTTTTTCCTTCCTTCCTTTTTTCCTTCCTTCCTTCCTCCCTCTTTCTATTCTATCCCTCTTCCTTTCCTTCAATCAGAAAGATTCTTGCAACCTATATTAGCTAGAGATCCCAGCATGAAAGTTCCCTATATTAAATCGAGGTTCTTTCTTAATGCTACGATATAGACAAATATACTTCTTCATAGCCCATTTATCCATGAGGCCTGTTTGCTGATAGTTATGTCAACAAGTGCCCACTCAACATTCATGTAATCAGAAGATTTAGAATAGGAAAACACCACAGAAGATTTTGTGGTTCAGTTTCCTTATTTTAGAGATGATGAAAGTACATTTTAGGGCTGCTGACAATCATTGCAATTCTTGCTTATCATTACAAATAAGCAGAGGAACCAGAGTTCTACTAAATTGGGACTTATTTGGCAATTTCCCCCCTCCCCCCAATTTCTCTAAGTGTCAATGAGGCATACATACTTCTAATATTTTTTCTTAATTGGGCAAGTAATTTCACATTTACAATCATAATAGATTCCATTCAAAGTGATCCTCAGTGCTTCTCTACATTTAGACAGAGCTGATGGGTTCATGCCTAGAAAGATACCTAACTGAAAGGGACCAATTTCTACATATAGATAAAAGAATATTAGATTATTGTTTGTATTGTTATCTGCATTATTACATTATTATCATCAATCATCAAATTGTATTATTAGACACAATTCTACATTATTGTCACCAGCCTCTCATTAATCCAATGGCCTATTGCAGTGCAAAGGTGCTCTTGGGTTCTTAAGCCTGTGCCAGTGAAGCCCAGGCTTGGGCAGATGCTATCAAGCTAGAAAGACTGAGTAGGGGTGAAGTCATAGACCAGATGCCTGTTTAAAGTTGGAATGGAAAATCACCATTTTGGACACAGGCAGGTAAATTTTCTTGGCACGTCAGGCTCTTAAAAAACATTAAAGTATTTTTATTGATTTTTTATATGTTGCCATAATTTCCCTCAGTATTTTTTGATTTCCCCTCCCCAAAAGCCATTCCATGCAACACTATTTTTAAAGACAAAAAAGGAGGAAAAAATCAGTATAATTGATAAATATATAGAAAAAGTCTGAAATTATGTGCTGTGTGAAACATCTGTGGACTTCCCACCTCTGCAAAGGCATGGGGTGGGATTGTCTTCTTTTGAGCCCTGCTTGTCCTTTATAATTTTGCAACACTCATTTTTGGATTTCTTTTGGCCTGTGCTTGTTCCTTCAGCTTATATTGTTTATAGTCACTGTGTATATAGTATTGTTGGCTCTGCTTATTTTTCTCTGCATCAGTTCATATAGTTCTTTTCCATGCTTCTCTCTATTCATCATATTCATCATTTCTTACAGCACAGGGACATTTCATTACATTCATGCATCACAATTTATTTAGCCACTCCCCAATCGATTGACACTTACTTTGTACCTATGTTTTTTCTATCACAAAAAGAGCTGCTCTAGACTCTTGAAGCTGATCTACCACTTTGGAAAGAGGCAGTGGTCAATCTGTACTGCAGAGAAGATCTTTCACATAAATGCAATCCCAGTCCCATACAATGAAGTACTTGCATTTACCTTTCCCCTAAGGTAGTCAGATCCTATCAAGAAGCCTCATCAGCTTGACTCAAGTTGTTCACGTTTCCATGGGACTTGGCTGTATTCTGTGGGCTCCTGGGTTTTTTGCTGGTGCTTTGACTGTTTGGTAGGAGGGCTAGAGGAATTTTCCAGTGGCTGGGCTTTGTACTTGGGCCAGCTGGGGTGGGTGAAGCTCATTAAACTCATGGTTTTAAAAGCACATACATGATTTAATGACTATGAAATGTGCCCAGAGACTTTGGGGATTAATTTGGAAATGCTGAGGGATGGTTGATGTAGCTTTCTGCCTGAACTCCAGGGACATTTGCAGGCTGCAGGAAGCACCAGGGAAAGGGCTAATGAAGGATGAGAGCAGAAGCCTCCATCCTGGTCTGTCATTCTGGAGAGGGCCTGGAGAGTGTAATGAGGCAGACAATCAAATTGTTATAGTTTGAAAAGGTTAAGGCGGCTTCAGGGATCACTATTTGTGCTTCCTGGGTATTGGAGTGGAGTGGCTGTAATAAGCAATATGCAATCCAGAGTCACAGAAGCAATTAATTCTTAGCAATGGCTCCTCCAGATGAAAGTCTGCAACCTCGAAGTGCTGTTGGTGAAAGGTGTTCTGCCATAGTTGCTTGCTTGAAATGAGTCACAAGGCTGTGAGCCAGCACTTAGTGACCCTTAAAAAGATTCAGTCAGCAACATTGATGGAGCATCCACCATAGACACAACAGAGAATCAGAGGTTGGGGCAGGTCTCAGAAACTTTTGAAGAAATTCCATACAATTCAATTAAACAAGCATGCATTAAAAACTCACTTAATATGTGCCAGATACTGTTTGCTTCTGGGGTTTTAAAGTACCAAATGTAATAGTCTTTGTGTTCAAGGAGAGACAGTTGTACTAGGGGAAAACCTGTACACACTGACAAATATATGCAAAATATATGCAAGCTTAAAAAAAAGCAATGAGCAGATAGGTTGAGATCTGTAGTATTGGAGGAAAGATGCAAATCAGTGAGCTCGCAGATCCACTCAAATCTTTTCAATAATTTGAGGGGGAAAGAGGTTGGGAGCT
Source organism: Pseudocheirus occidentalis (assembly GCA_028646575.1). Classification (NCBI taxonomy): domain Eukaryota; kingdom Metazoa; phylum Chordata; class Mammalia; order Diprotodontia; family Pseudocheiridae; genus Pseudocheirus; species Pseudocheirus occidentalis. The sequence goes on along the minus strand of CM053601.1, from coordinate 73,105,016 downwards.
TTAAGAACTGGGGTCATAGGGAAAGGCCTTTTGTAAGGGGAAGGGAGTAAACTTTGAACTGACCCTCAAATGGACTTAGAGGTAGAAGTGAGGAGAGGATTCCAAGCATGGGAAAGAGCTAGAGCAATTGGAAGGGAGAGAAGGAATATCATGTCTAGGGAATGGAAAGTAGGCCAGTTTGATTAGAGCAGCGGTTCTCAACCTGTAGGTTGTGCCCCCTTTGAGGGTCGAATGACTCTTTCACAGGGGTTGCCTAGGACCATCGGAAAACACATATTTCCACTCTTCTATCCATTTCCAGGTGGGCCCGTCCACATCAGATACACCCACATACTAGTACTAAAGGTTAGCGGCATTGGGAAGGTTGAGAACCACAGGATTAGAGGGTAGAGTGCCTCAAAGGGGTAATGAATAATCCTCCTGGAAAGATAGATTGGACTCAGATTTGGAAGCACTTTAAATGTCAAACATTTTGTTCTAGGGGCGGAGGAATTTTTAAGTTTATATGAGATAATGGATGTAAAGCACTTTTTAAAATTTAAAGTGCTATATAAATCCCAATTTTTATTATTACAGTTATAATTGTTATTAATTATTATTAACAAGTCTGCCATTCTGATCATAACTTTGTTCCCTGAACCTATTGTGCCTCTGATAAGCTCAAGTCATATTTATAAAGCAATATGGGAATGTGATGACAAATTGTTTAACAATCAGAATTTTAGATAACAACCTATTCACAAAACTTTTAAACCAAGCAATAAAACAAACTTTCATTTGTCACTTATTGCCAGTCTTTGAGGTGTAAATGCTGACACTGAAAATTTAATAATCAGTTCTCATAAACTGATGAGAACTGACTACAGTACAGTCCTGCCTAGGGGGAATGTGAAACCACTGAAGACGCATGGGCCAATAAGTGAAACACCCAGACTTGTGTGGTAGGAGTGTAATTTGCCATTTCTCTGAAAGAGAGATCGGAGAGGGCAGAGACTGGAGGCAGGAGACCAATTAAGAAGATATTTCAACAGTCTAGACAAGAGGTGATGAGAACCTGAATTAGGCTGGTTGTAATGTGAATGGAGAGAAGGGGATGAATTCAAGAGAGGCAAAGAGAAAAAAACATAAAAACCCCATTAGAGCATAAAGGCAGATCAAATTCTAATAGACACCTGTTAATGCTAAGCAAATGGGATGAGAAAGGAGATTAGATAGGGAAATATTTGAAACTTTCTTTCAGTTTTAAGAAATGGAATAACTCTTCCTAACAAGCGCACTCAGTGTTCCTTGTCCTAGGGCTATGATAGACACTCAAGAATTTCTACTTTTAGTCTGGTCCCAATGGCCACAGAAATCTTGTGGTTTACAGCCCCACTCTTGTCACCTCTCTCTCTCTCTCTCTCTCTCTCTCTCTCTCTCTCTCTCTCTCTCTCTCTCTGTCTCTCTCCTCCCTAGGTATTGCCATCAGCATGCTGCTCAGTAATCTGTTCTCATTATTGATTTTAGCCACTAGGAAAAGCAGCACCCAGCCCCTTTTCCACTGTTGCTACTATTGAATCTTGTTCTCTTCGGTAAACTATTACTTTCTTCCTTTAAGCCGTTCATAGGATTGCATAATTTTGCACAATTTGGTCTAAGCCTCACCATCTTTCAAAGTATTTATCATCTGAAGTCTTTAACATTGCCCCCATACAAGAGGAAGGGAGTATTATGATTAGAATTTCCTCAGAAATACACTTCCCTAGGTCAATGGGTTTATAGCCTTTTTGATGAAGGTATCTTCTCCAGTGGTGTGAGATGACACCCAACTGTGCCTTCTTATCATGGGCCATTCTTGTTCATGTCTTTCCTAGAAGTCCTTTCTAGAGATTTTATTCAATATAGTGACTGTCTTCTTCTCAAAGTCTTTTCATATTCCATGAATGTTAGAGAAGCTCTTGGCCTGTTCATCTATTATCCTTTTATCTCATTGAAAGACCTGATAGACTATAAGCTCCTTGATAGTAAGAATAATTTCATTCATTGAATTTGTCTCAGCAGATCCTGGCACAGCAGTTGGCACATAGTAGAAGCTAAAAATGTTTGTTGATCCTTTGGACCAAACCTTTTCTAATTATAATTATCTGATCATAATCTTAAAAGAATCACAGAATTTCAGCCTTGGAAGGGATTCAGTAGATGCCTGATCCAACCCCTATCCTTCTCATCTCCCATCACAAATCCTTACAATAATGTACTTTATAAGTGAGTATCTAGCCTTTGCTTGAAGGACTTCAATGAAGGAGAACTCCCTCCCTCATGCTGACACTATCCACTCCACTTTAAAAGCCTCTAGTCATAGGAAATTTGTCCCCAAACCAAAAGGAAATATTTTTCTATGTGTTGTGCAAAAGTCATGGTTGGTAATATGATGTACTCTACCTAATGCCCACCGTGCCTTCCTCCAATTGACCTTTAGGTTCTTTAAAGATCGTATTATTCTGTGATACATAATCATATAGCATCACCTGAAGAATAATGGTGTTCAAAAACTAGGATTTTTGTATCAAGGAGCAGTTTGGGAGCCTTGAAAGCATTTAATAATTTCCCAAATACAATTTGGAACATTCCTCCTTCTGTTTAATTACAGCCTCAATTCCTTGTCATTATGGAGTGCTTATCCAAAATATATAACGAGGTGAAAAATCTGATGTGAAATTAAGAATAAGATCATTTCCTTCTCAAAAGGGCTGAATAAATGGTCCAGAATTGACTTTTTTGAAGAAATATTCTTGAAAGGACATGACATCAGTGAAAATGACTACTGAATGAATGTTAAGAGGTTAGTCTCTTCATATTTGTAATTTGAGTCCACTACATGATATGGCAGCATAAAAAGCAAAGGTGATCTTGGTCTGCATTAAAGGAAGTATAACTTTAATGAAGATGGTGATTATCCATCTATATTCTTCCCTAGCCAGATCACATCAGTAGTATTCAAATTAATTTAAGATCTCATCAATTTATATGTTCCCTGCAACAAAACAGTTGGTAGTCCATCCATTTCTTCCCAGTCTGTGAGATGCTTTCCTATGGCCTACAATAAGTTAGCCATATGCTAGGCTCCTTTATTACTTTCTTGTGTTATTGTAATTACACTAGGGGAACCCTTGGATAGGTACTTATTATGCTCAGATCTTGCCACTAGGATAATTCTATCTTCTCTTTTTAAAATTCTATCACATTCCTGATGTTAACCTTTACTTTGGCTCTTCTCTGAAATTCCTTATTTGTCATATATTGTGGTCTCCTCATACACAGCACCATTCCTACAAATTGTTTTTATTTCTGGGCAATTACATCTTCAGAAGGACATCAGTAAGTTGGACAGCTCCCTGAGCAGGGCAGCAAGAATATGAGAGCATAGAGAGCATAAAGCTAAGAACAAAGAGCAGAAGTCCCAAAGGAACATATTTAGGGTTGATGCAAGGGGAAGCTTTCTAACAGTCTTAGATGTCAGTAAGTGGGATAGGTCACCTTGGAAGGTGATGAGTTCCCCTTCAATGGAGGTCTTCAAGCAGAGGCTGAACGATTGCTTGTTGAGTATAATACAATGGGAAAGCTTTGAGAGTATAGGTTGAACTAATGAATAATGAAATTCTTTCCAACTCTAAAATTCTGGGATTGGGTGAGTCTATGAAAGACTGGATCTCCAACAGACTCACTAACTATTTTTTAGGACTATAAACTTCTGAGTTTTCCTGGGTTGCTTGGACTATGAATAATCCAGGTCACACTGGAAACACACACACACACACACATACATTTGTGTCCAGTGGTAGCCATCTCAGAGGTGAGAGGGGAGGAAAAAAACTGGAAAAAGAGAAAAAAAGAAATTTACACCATAATTTTATTATATATTTCAATGGAATAGCAAGTCATATATAATAGATTTCCAGTTTCATGTGTAATCTTTTTTTATTATACTGTTATAGAAATGCTTGTTCTATCCCATAAATTAAAAATAAAATAAATAAAAATAAAAAGGTGTGAAACTCATAAACTTTTCAAAGTCAGCAGACACTTCGAGAGATGCAGAGCCTTCACTAAATATTTGTGCTACTCAGCAAATAGATTATTTGATTCACCCATCCCATGTTGACACCCTTGAGGGACAGGGAATAGAGTTTTCGCAGAGGTAAGTTTACTAAAGATTTTTTTAATGGCTTTACCTTTGGGAATGTTGACCCTAATTGTAAATAAACTCTGGTTGTATTCACATCAGCAGTCCTGGATTCGTTAAGAGTTTCACTTGCGGGTACCAGAAAATATTTTTCAGAAATGACTGAAGCAATGGAATCAGCAACTTTCTGTTTGACAGAGAGCCACACAGAAATCAGAGGGCCATTATTCTTTGTCCCATCCCCTCATGCCAGGCCAAATAATTTCTCTTCCTCTTGAATTTTTACATCATTCATGTATTTATGGACTATTATCCTGTCTGTTCTTAACATTTACACTGATTTAGTTCCTTTGTACTTTCATCAAAAGTAATCCTTTTAGTTTCTGGAATTTTTCTTCCTTAAAGACTTACAAAGGTGTCTGTCCTTGTGGAGCTTTTTGGAATAAAAATAGCAGCTTGGTTTCTTAATACTTTATCTCTGATACTATGAAGTAGGTAGTATGAACATTTTTATTATCCCCATTTTACAGATTAGGAAAATTGAGATTCAACACGTGAAGTGACTTGTCACAGAGCTACTATATATTTCTGAAAGACAGGACTCAAGCTTTCAAAGGAAGAAATTCAAACTATTAGTAATCATGAAACAAATCTCTAAATCACTAATAATTAGGAAAATGCAAATTAAAGCCGCTGTGAAGTTCTACCACCTTATATCTGTCAGATCTGCAAACTCTAAAAGAGAAAACCTGACAAATGTGAGAGGGGTTTTGAAAAAAGTCAAGTAGATTAGTAGCCTATTGATGGAAGTGTCAATTGGTCTGAGTATATCCTTACTAAACTATATCACTTATAGGCCTATGACTCATTTTCATGAGTTCAAATCCAACCATAGCCATTTACCAGCTATGTGACCCTGGGCAACTCATGTAACCCTGTTTGCCTCAGTTTCCTCATCTGTGAAATGATCTGCCATATGAATGGCAAACTGCTCCATGATCTCTGCCAAGAAAATCCCAAATGGGATCAGGAAGAGTCAGAAACAAATGGACAGTGACAACAAAAACAACAGGTTAGATGTTATGATTCTTTTCAACTGTGAGATTCTAGACAGGCTACCGGTGGTGCAGTGAACAGAGTGCTGGACCTTGAGTTAGGGAGACTTGAGTTCAAATTCAGGTGCAGACACCAGCTCCAATCACTTAACCATTGCTTCTCTCAGTTTCTTTATCTCTGAAGTGGGGATATTTGTAGCACCTACCTTGCAGGATTGTAAAAACACTTAGCACAGTGCCTCACCCAATAGGTACCATGTAAATACTTATTCCCTCCTCTTCCCTGTGAGCTACTCCCTTTTCACTTGTATTCTCTCTCAATTTTCTGTAATAAAGAGAGCAACGTTTGGAGTAGAACAGAGTAGAATAGATATCTAGAGAATGAAAGGAATTGGCTATTAGAGATTTCTCTAAAGACACTAAGAGGTTAGGTGACTTACCAGGGTCACATAGCCATTCTGTGTCAGAGAAAAGACTTGAACTCATCCTTCTTAGATTTCAAAGCTGATCCTCTATCAGTTATGTTGCCCTATGAGTGTGTGTGTGTGTGTGCATGCGCATGTGTGTGTGTATGTGTGAGAGAGAGAAAGAGAGAGAGAGTATGTGTATGCTTCTGGTTTTTATTCATGTATAATAGTGCTTGCTGAATTGAATTCATATTATATATGCATACACATGTATATATAATATATGCATACATATGCATATCTATCCTTGCAGTATTGACTGGAAACATCATTGCCCTTTTTCTCCTCAAGCCTCTTGATTCACTTCCAGATGCCTAATTGTACCCATTCTTTATTTATTCCCCTGTGGTTTCTTAATAGATTCCTGGAAAATGGCAAATGTGACTTGGAAGCCCTAGCTACAGATGTACATGATGCCATTAATAGAGCTGCACTAAGTAGCATTCACAAACCATGAAGCTTAATAGGCAATGCCCAAATGATCACTCATTGGTGGGAGAGAGATGCAAAGCCCCATCTTCATCCCATTCTATTTCTCAGGGCCAAAGACGATCAAGGCACAAGGAAAGATTTCCTGCTCTTTGCAGTGAAAGTTTAGATACTTTTGTCCCAAGCCTCCTTCCTTTTGAACTGCTAAATCAGAACTTTTATTATTTATGATATAAAATGGAGCAACTGGTCTACTGCAACTAAGGGAGAGGCAGAATGTAGAAATGAATACCTTGGAAACATAAACAATAATGTAAAGAAAAGGAAATTTAGCTAAAGAGATTTTGTTTTTGCAGGAAATAGTATAATGTATTATAATCAATTACTCTATATAATCTCAGTGCTAATCAGTGATGGAGGCAATGATGCATCCTAGGACTAAGTAACATCCTACTGTGTCCTAGGAGTAAGTAACATCCTACTGTGTCCTAGGACTAAGTAACATCCTACTGTGTCCTAGGACTAAGTAACATCCTACTGTGTCCTAGGACTAAGTAACATCCTACTGTGTCCTAGGA
>CM053601.1:73049624-73097825 GCA_028646575.1 Pseudocheirus occidentalis | reverse complement strand
CTCCTCTCCTCTCCTCTCCTCTCCTCTCCTCTCCTCTCCTCTCCTCTCTTCTCTCTGTATATATTTTGTATTTAGTTGCTTATGCACATATCATAGAACTGTAGAATTTTCAAGTTGGAAAGTACCTCAGTGGCCACATTGTGCTTTAGTTCCTATAAAGTTCTTGAGGGGAGGGACTGCTATATTTTTTATTTTGTTCTCCATCATCTAGCACATGATAAGCATTAACAAAGTGTTGACAAAATTCTTGTCGGATTGAATTAAAATATTGAACAATATCAATTGTCAGAAAGAACTGACTGCAAAAATGGAGTCCAAAATGTGCATTTGAAGTAAGTCAATAATGGTAGGAACAATTGAAAGACATCTGAGTCAAGTTAAGAGCCTAAACTCCCCTGACTATTGCAGAGAAAAAAAAAAGCTAATTTATTAGCATCAAAGCTTTGGTCAATTAAGAAATGCATTCTATTTGTCAGGAGTCGTAATTACCATTATGATGTTATTTTAGATATACATGAAGGGCAAAAGGAACTCCTTTGGAAAATGTTTGTAGTAAAACTTTCTGGTTGCCAAGTTGATCAATCCACTTCCTCCCTCCCCTATGTTGGTAAGCAGGATGGGAAAGGAATATTGCAAACTTGCATGTTACCAAAGTATGTCTTACCTATGAGTGGGAAGAAAATATGTCCTGCTGTTTTCATTCTAAGCTATGCTGCCACTTGGATCAAGCTTTCTGGGAAAAGACACCACTTGCGTGGGATTTCTAGTTAGAAAAGACTTGGAGGATACCTGGTCTGACTTTCATTATTTGCTAGAAGGATCCAGGACCTCTGAGAAATGAGCTATCTCACTCACTGGAAAACAGCAGCCTTCCTATAAAATCTTTCTGTGCTTCATTCCTTACTCCCTACAATCCCTAACTATACCACCATGCTTATTTATGGTTTTCTCAAGGCTCAGAGGTGAAGGAACTCACTGAGCAAGGTTATACTTACAAACACCACCAAGCCAACAAAGTGCTCCATGAAGCAAAGAGTTTGTCATTTCAGGGAATGTAGAAAAACTTTCCACAAAATGATGTCTGACAAGTACCTCCTTCCCTTCTCTACGCTATAAATTAATTATATTAGTGGTCCACACTTCCCAAATTAGCCGGATAATTGCTGACACTCCACTGTACCTCATTCTGCACAGATAACCCTGACCGTAGAGCTACATGAGGCCTCTTGTTTTCTATTTGGAGAGCCACTTGAGGCAGAGTCTATGCCCCCTCCCTCTCACTGTCCAGCTTTTGGTAAATTTCCAGTGTTTATGTCAGGAAGTATAAGTTTTTGCCCAACAAAATTAGCCCTTGGACTGGATTTTGGAGTGAGCAAGAGTTCTGTTTGAGAGGAGCCCAGCTGTGGATGTGACAGGCACAGAGGGACATGTGCATGGCCATGATACAATAACATTGCCACTGTGAAAATCGCCATTTGTTTTGGTAAATTCTAAGATAAATGGAAAATAATTGTGGTATTTGTATGCCTTGGAAACTGATAGATGACAATTACTTTCTGTGTAACTGTAATTATAACTGCATGTTCCAATGTAGCACTGTCTTATGAGTTGAAGAAATGGGCTATTGGATTTGAACCCAAGAGATACCCTGGAAATCTATGATTTTGCTGAAAATCTTGTGCGGATCAACATGGCACAGACACAGAATCTCAAAGTTAGGACCTTCCTCTGAAGCAATGCAATTTAACCCAGACCCAAATCAGAAATTCTTCTCTAGATTCCCCCACCAGTGACTGTTCACTCTCTCTGTCTGAGCCTATTCAGCCTCTGCTCCTCTTTCCTGTCAGAGTTTCCTGCCCAGTTCTCTCCAAGGAAACCTGTTCCATTCTTAAATACTTTGAATCATTTTCTGGTTGTATGGGATCCTAGATCTAGACCTAGAAGAGACTTTTGAGGACATTGAGATCAACCCACCCATTTTACAGATGTGGAAAACTAAAGCCCACATAGATTAATTATTTGCTTAAGTTCATACAGGCCAAAAGTAGAATGGCTAAATAAGTCTTTTTGCATCTTCTACCCATTGCCGTGAGATCTGTCCATTGGAGCCCTGCAGAATAACTTTATTTTGTCTTTGAAAACCAATGAGAACAATCTAGGTAAATATAAGCTCCTTGGGGACAAAGATTTTCTCTTTTCGTTTGATTCCCATGTGCCTAGCACAGTGACAAACACACAATAGATGCTAAATGAGTACTTATTGAATCAAAAGATGGCTCTTTCACCAAATGAGAAGATAACTGTAAAATGCTCGGCACTGTTTCTGGCACGTAGAAAGATATTTGATACTGTTAAATACCTTAAATAATTGAAGACAGCAATCATTTTATCCTAAATATTTTCTAGGCTCAGTATTTCTATCACTCAATCCTCCTATGACAGGAGTTAAAGAACTTTGACCATACTGCTCATTCTCTGGATGCTCTGTCCAGCTTTTTCATATCTTTCCTAAAATGTGGTGCTAGCTATCTCTAGGAAGCAAGGTTGCTCATGAGTCAAATAGCAATCAAGGCTAAATAGTTTGAATAACCTTTGAATATTGAAAATGAACTCATTCAGTGATGGTGATTCCTACTGTTAAATAATACTAAGCTTAATTTTCCTCTTTCAGGATGAGAAATAAGGTTCCAGAGATATTTCCATCTAATTGCAGGGGACAGCAAGTAGTCTTACTGTTCTCCCCCAACCTGTTTTGCTCTGGTCATCCTGATAATCCACTCAGCAAGATACAGCTGTGCTCCTCATTTCATGGTGAACTATGGTCTTGTCAGTTTGGGCAATTATAGAGACAATTCAAGGAAGACAGTATTTCCCTCATAAATTGAAGGGATGATCCAATGACATTATACACATATATACATGCACACATATATGTGTATGTATACGTATATATGTTCCTCTTAAAATTTAGAATCTGATGCCATTATGATCATTATTATTATGACTCAATTCTCTTCATTTTGCAACTACAATCTGACTATAGTTAAGGAATATAAAGCAAGTCTGTGTTCATGCTAGTATCTCTATTAAAATCATCCATCACAAGTATTCTGAGATATGTGTGATTCAGACTAGTCCCATGATAATTTATGTTCAATATGGGGTGATATGAGACAATCATATGCCATTTAATAATTTACAAGAGATTTACATATCCATAGTAGGAAAGGGGTATTCAATAATTATATTTATAGAAATATATGTATATATATACATATGTATGTATGTATGCATTCATGTATGTATGTATGTGTGTATGTACCAAGGACACGGAGTTGATTCAGCTGAGAAAAAAATCATTCTTTCTTTTGAGTCGCTTGTATTGGTCCTCTAACCAAGCCTCAGACCACATTTGGAGCTCCTTATAACTTTTGTATTTGGGTAACCAGAAAGTGATGCCAACAGACTTGAATCTTTAGATCTCAGAGGCTACTCTAGATTAGGCTAGAGTACCCAGCCTAGCTCTATTCTGGGAGAAAGTAGACTTGACCACTATGGATAGAAGTCAGGGACTCTCTGAACTCAATCTCCCAGTTTTACTCTCTATGACTGGACTTCCATTTAGGTTCACCACAATGATAGCCTATACTTTAAGGGAAAAAAAAGAACAGACATTGACTTAATGATTGTCAGTTTATGTCACAATCCCTACTAGCTTATGTTTATTTTTAAGTCAATTTTATTTAATTTTCAGTTCCAAATTCTCTCTCCTCTATTTTCCCCAGTCACTGAGGTGAGAGAAGTTAAACCTATGACAAATATGTATAGACATACAAAATCAAATTTCTACATTAGGCAGAAAAACCAAAGAAAAACAAAGAAAAAGAAGAAAATATGCTTCAGTCTGCACTCTGCAACCACTGGTTCTCTTTCTGGAGGTGGATTGCATGTTTCATCATCAGTTCTCTGGAAGTGTGGCTTGTTATTTTATTAGTGAGAGTTGCTAAGTCTTTGAAATTTGATTATCTTTAAAATATTTCTGTTACTGTATAAGTTGTCCCGATTCTGCTCACTTTGCTCTGTTTCAGCTCCTACAAGTCTTCCCAAGTTTTTATGAAACCATTCCCCCAACATTTCTTGCAGCATGAAGGTATCCATCACATTCATATATCACAATTTATTCAGTCATCCCCAATTGATGGGCATCCTTCAGATTCCAATTCTTTGCCATCAGAAAACATATTGTTGCTATAAATGTTTTTGGATATGTAGTTCCTTTTCCTCTTTCTTTGATGTCTTTGTAATATGGACCTAGTAGTAATATCACTGAGTCAAACAGTATGTTCAATTTATTAATTTGGGGGGGGGGACATAGTTCCAGATTGCTTTCCAGAATGGTTGGACTAGTTCAAAGTTCCACTAACAATACATTAGTATGCCTCTTTCCCCACATTCCTTCCATCATTTGTCATCTTCCTTTTTTGTCATCTTATCCAACCTGATAGGTGTAAGGTGTCTTAGAGTTATTTTAATTTTTCTAAATATTAGTAGTTTAGAGCACTTTTTCACAAGGCTTTTAGAAATGAGACTTTTATCTGGGAAACTTGTTGCAGAGATTCCTCCCCACCCCCTATTTTCCTCCTTTTCTTCTAATTTTAGCTGCATTGATCTTGTTTATGCAAAACCTTTTTATTTTTATGTAACTGAAATTCTCTATATTATCTCTTATTAACTGCTCTGTCTCTCTTTTGATCATGAACTCTTCCCCTGCTGATAGATGTGAAAGTTCATTTCTATCATTTACTTCTAATGTTACCCTTTACATTGACATCATGTACTGATTTCATATATCTTGGCATATGATGTGAGATGTTGTTCAGTCTCTACTTATTGCCATACTGCTTTTCGAATTTCCCAATGGTTTTTTTTATCAAATAGTGAATTCTTGCCCCCATAATTAGGATATTTGAGTTTATCAAATAGTAGGTTACTTTGCTCATTTGTTTCTATACCTTGTATAATCTGTTATCAGCTAATGTGTTCCACTGATCAAACTTTTTCTTGCTCAGGACCAAATTGTTCTGACAATTACAAACTACAAACAATTGTAGAGTTTGAGATCAAGTACTGCTAATTCCTCTTACCATTTTCTCCACCTGTTCCATTAGGAGTCTTAACATTTTGTTCTTCCAGATGAATTTTGTTATGACTTTTTTTTGACTCCATAAAGTAATTCTTTCATAATTTGATTCATACAACTGAATAAGGAAACTAATTTAGGCATTGTTGTAATTTTAATTATGCTGGTTTGGCCTAATCATGGACAATATTTCCCCAATTACTTAGAGCTGTCTTTATTTGTGTGAAGAACATTTTGAAATCGTGTTCATGGAATTCCTGTGTGTGCCTTGGCAGGTAGACTATCAAGAATTTCGTATTGCTTGTAGTTATTTTAAATGGAATTTCTCTTTTTATCTCTTCCTGCTGGGTTTTGTTGGTAATATAAAGAAATGCTGATGGTTTATGTAGGTTTATTTTATATTCTGCAACTTTGCTGAAGTTGTTCATTGTTTTGATTAGTTTTTTAATTGACTTTCTAGGGTTCTCTAAGTAAACCATCATATTGTCTGCAAAGAATGATAGTTTTATTTTCTCATTGCCTATGTTCATTCCTTTAATATATATTTTTCTTGTCATTTTGCTATAACTAGCATTTCTAGCACATCCTGTGCACTACTAGAACTATCTCCAAGTGGAACAAGATACCTTAAGGAAGGAGAAGGCTTCTCCATCCCTGGAGGTTTCCCAGCATGGTCTCCATGACTGCTTTTTAGTTGGATTGTAGTAAAGATTCTTTTACAGGCATGAGTCAGACTAGATGGCCTCTGAGGCTCCTTTTGGTTTTCAGATTCTGTGGCATCATAGCTTGGCAGGTGACATTGTGTTTCTTCTAAGGGTTGTCTGGTAGGACCACAAGTGTTTGTGCTACAGTTTGGATCTCTTTTAATGCATATTACTGACCAATTCTATCCTACTCTCATGCACTTACTTTTGCTAAATAAAGATGGGTGTAGCTAAAACCATGCATTTAAAAAAACCTTGAATGTATGACGTCCATGTTCAAGTAGCATTATAAGCCTTCACTTCTAAACAGCTCTATTCTAGGTGTTAGACAAAGAAAACTCAACATTAAGCCATCACTGCTGGTAGGACTAACAATATAGTCATTGGAGGTAGCATGACTTCATGGAAAGTCTCCAAAATTGGGAATAAGGAGACAGGTTCTAGTCCAAGTTCTACCACTGATCATCAGTATGACCTTTGGCAAACCATTTCTTTTGTTTAGACTTTAGTTTCCTCATCTGCAAAGTGAAAATATTGTTTGAGATGAACTTTAAGGTCCCTTTGCACTGACTAGGTTTTACTCTGTTTTTTGGGTCTGCAGAAACTGAGCGATAATAATTTACTTTCTTAGCATTAGGGGAGACAAACAATTAGAATAAAAACTGAATTATATGTAGTGCTTGGATTCCACACAGACCAACACCTATCTCTCAGATTGAACAAGGCATTATTTTTGCAAGTTTGTCAGCAATGGTTGGAACATCCATATGTTATTAGGTTGAGCCTCCCTAATGGGGTAGATGCAATGCACCATGGACTCTCAAGATGGCAAGATGGACAGATCACACTCAGTGAAGCAAGAGTAAATACATTATCCCTCTGCCATGCTGTGACTTCATGTATTCTACTTGTACTACATAAGGGGATTAAAATCAGGGAGCAATCAAAGGGAAATACACAGACACACCTCTGCCACTCCAATTTTTAAAACAGGGCCTAGTGGTTGGGTGCTAATTGACTGGAGAGCAGTGAGTGTAGATATTCTTTAAATTAGTTTTTAAAAAAGAACACATATTTCATAGGGTGTTTTGCAAATTGCATTCCCCTAAATTGCTTGAAATCCAGGGAGATTTTCAATAAATGACAAGTTTAGGAAAACACAACTCCTTCACTGTAATAATAATTGAACAGTAAAAAAATGGTGCTTTTTAAAGAATTGTTGAAATAAAATAAGTACGACTTTTATGTTCTTAAAAATTACAGTTTTATAACCCTTGTTTCAAAGAACTGCTATTATTTGCCTAGAAAAGCTCCCTCTTTCAACTAGGGTGTTGAGTTAGAGCTGAAAATTATGATCATTCTATGTTGGCAAATTACTAAAGAGGACAGGCAATATCTGCATTATTAAAAAATGGCCAAGAGCATGATTACTTTACATAGGTATTATAATTTTCAACAGTTTGTTTTGGTATGGCAACAGTAAGATCTACTCACACAAATGGAAATGTGAATAGAGGGTTTCCAGAATCTCATAGTAAGGGCTCAGAAATGCTCAATCTGTTGATGGAGCTTGATGCCCACCTCCTGACAGGAAGGTGATGAATTCAAGAAGAAGAAAGAGACATGTGTTTTCAGAAATGTTTTCAGTGTGGGAATTTATTTTCCTTGACTATATGTATTTGGAAAAAAGGTTTTAATTTTCTCCTCCAGTTTTGGAGTGGGTGGGGAAAGGGATAAAGTAGCAAGCAAGCAAAAGTTAAATAATAAAAGAATGAAATAATCAGTGAAAGAAAGGGAAGAAAGAAGAAAGAAAAAAGAAAAATTGAAGGAATGAAGCAAGACAACGAGGAAGGAAAAAAGAAAGAAGGAATGGAAGAAACAAAGGAAAGAAGGAAGGAAGAACAGCAGAAATTGAAAGAAGGAAGGAAAAGAAAGAGAAAAGTTTTTTGAAAGTTTAAAAAATGCACAGAGGAGAATGCAAGGAAAGTCAGGAAGAATTACAGATAAGGAAGGCAGCTTTGAAAAGTAGATATTTTATTAGTTGTACATTTCAAAAGAAAAGCAAACTTTGCATAATAGAAATTCAGAGTTTAGTGTATAGTCCTCTCTTCTGCTATGTGTACAGAAATGTTTGTTTTATTCAGTGTTTGTTAATCTTATGAGCATGTACTTAGAAGTAGATGGAGATCTTAGAGCCATTAGCTCCAAGACCCTCACTGAAAGATGAGGAAATTGAAGGAGGGACAGACAGATTAAGTCAGTCCAGGATCACAAAACTAGTAAGTGTCCAAGGCAGTGTTTGAACCTAGATCTTCCTGACTCCAACTGAAATGCCCTATTTACTCTATTATGCTTTTTATCAATTAAAAAAATTAAAACCCTAATGAAAACAGGAACACCAAAGAGAACATCATCCTTGACCTATGAGCCTCTTTGATTCTAGAGATGTAGTCATGTTACTGACTTCCATGACTCATGCACTGTGATGAAGTGCCACCTCTGGGATGACCAGTGTCCATGGAGATAGAGAGAAGAAATTGAATCACTCTTCCCTGAAGACTACCTAAGCAGGAATTCAACTCAAATCAGTTTTGTTCAACAAACATTTATTGAGCCTCTGTGATATGGATGATGCTGTCCTAGGTACTATACAAAGTTTTAAAATAATGATATAATCCCTGCACTCAAGAAGATTACATTCTATAAGAAAAAGTAAGTATATTTCAGGGTGGCATCAAAACAAGAAATTGAGAGTTAGAAATGAAAGATCTATGACTTCAACTCTTCATAATGCAACCAAGATTTCTCAGTAGAGAATTTTATAGTTGGAAGGGAATTCATAAATCATATTTCACAAATGAGAAAACTTCTGCCTAGAAAGATGAAATCACTTGCAAAGTTCACACATCTAATTATTGGTAGAGCCAGGGTTGGACTTGAACAAACTTAATTAGATCCAATGTTTAATTATTTTATTCCTGGATACATTCAAATCCTGCCTTAGACTAGCTCTGTGGCTCTAGGTTGACTTGACTTGTCTCTCCTTTAATTTCCTCATCTTTAAAAGAGGGTCTTGAACCTGATGGCTCTAAGGTCCCTTTCCAGCTTTCCAGCTTTAAGCGGATATGACACACAGGAACAAATATCGTGCAAAATTCTATTTGTTTAACGTATAACAGATTTACAAGCCAAAATGGCAGCAAACAAAATGTCCAACAATAAATTGTTGTTCATTTGTTTCAGTTCTGTCTGATTCTTTGTGACCCCATTTGGGGTTTTCCTGGCAAAGATACTGGAGTGGTTTGCCATTTCCTTCTCCAGCTCAGTTTACAGATGAAGAAACTGACACAAACGGTGTAAAGTGACTCACCCAGAGTTATACAGTTGAGTGCCTGAGGCCAGATTTGAACTCAGGAAGATAACTCCAGGCCTGGCATTGTATTCACTGTGCCACCTAGCTGCCCCTCCAACAATGCATAGTAGTACATTAACATGATATAATGGAATATTATAATGTAGTCAAGATAGAAAATTTTGAGAAATGCAAAAAAATCTGGAAAAAACTTTATGAATTAATGCAAAGTGAAAAAATAATAATCCCAGTAAATGTAGTACACACAAATTATCATTGTTTGAGAAAAAAATGAATGAGAATGAATGGCAAAAGAATCCAGACTGGTACTTAGAAAAAGGGACTAAAAAAGATGTTATGGTCTGCATTGAAATTGATTAATTTGAATTTAAATCATTACTAAACTAATTTAGTTCCTTGTATTGATATGCAAGGTTAGGTTCTTAAGAACAAAATAAAAAACTTTTTTTGTTTTCAAAATAGAGAAATGTTATGAGGGACCCAAAGGGGAAAAATCATTTCAAACAAGGATGATCAGAGAAGGCCCTAGGGAGACAGTGGCATTTGAGTTGAGTTTTTAAAAATACACAGAAATTCAACACACAGAGAAAGAGTGTGGGCTGGCAAGGAGAGAGAAATGGGGTTGATTGGAAGGAGAGAATATTTCAGGAGAGGGAGCATAGTGTAAGAGCAGGTAGGGAGAGTAAGGAAAGTAGGAATAAGTACAGGAGACAGAAAGTAGTCTCCTGCTACCCTGGAGCCTAAAGGGAGGGAAAAATAGAGGCTACAACTAAACCATGGACTCTGACCCTTGTGAGGGAAGTGTATGTCAGTTTGAACTTATTTGTGGAGTTGGGTCCTCCTAATTCTTTTTGCTTGATGAAGCTCATCAGAATGGAACGTGATGGAAAAGCCATTTAGTAACAAAGGTCAATGTGACATTTAAAGAACAAGGTGTTAATTTTCCCCTCTGCCTTATGATACCCAACCCTATTCAATGTCCCTACATGGTGTTCCAATACCTTTGTCCCTTAGTTCTTTTCAAGGCTATCCCCGCTGCACTGGTCACACTCATCTTTCTTCTCTATCTTGACTTGTTGGTGAATCAGTTCACCTTCTATACTTGAGTCCCTTGTTCCCGATCCCATTACTGATTATGCCTTGTGAAACCCAGTCTTGCATTGTTCCCACTGCCCCTGCCTTTAGTCCTAGCCACATGCTGCTGAAGGAATCTGGAGAAACTAACAAAACCATGTTGACTGAGCCCACTAAACTCAACTGTTCCTTCATTGCAGCAAGGCAAAACCCTTTTCCAAATTAAGTCATTATTCTACTCACTACAATGACTCTTCTATACTTTGCATCTTTCAAACCTCCCATTGTGTTTCTTCCCAGTACCCTTTCAGCTGAGGACCTTGCTTGATATTTCACTGAAAAAAAAAATGACCTTGTTCAAAGAGAATTCCCTCTTTTCCTCTCTTCCTCACCTTGTAACACTCAGATATGACTATCTCCTCTATTATTTTCTCGCTCACTCCCGACTTACCTAAAGAGGTGGCCTTCCCCTTGGCAAGTCAACCCCCTTCACATGCACCCTTCATCTTATCATATTCCTTCTTATTCAACAGACTTTTCACTCTACCATTCATACCCTCTCACTAAACTTCACATTTCTTTTCTATTTGTCTGGTTCTCTTTTATCTCTCTATATGCCTACCTTATCCTTAAAACATCTATACTCCATCCAACCATATCTGCTAGTTATTGTCCTATGGCTATCTTCCCTTTCAGAGCCAAATTCTTTGAGGAGGCCTTCTATGATTGATGCCTCTACTTCCTCAACTCTCTCCTAAACTCTCTGGAGTCTGGCTTCTAACCTCATTATTCAACCTAAATTGGCCTCTCTAAAGCTGGACTAGATGTTTTATAAGACCCCTTTTGGCTCTAAATCTGAAGTTTACCATCCTGCATACTGATTAAAAGCCTTTTATTCAGAAATTGTACTTAAAATGTGTCTGCTAGTTTCAAGGACACATAATATAGGAAATAGTCAGATTAAGTAAGGGACACAGAGACTAGCCCATAAAGATTTGCATCCCATTTCTATTGAAATAGTTTGGGAACCATCAGATTATAAATGGTAAACATTATTCATCATTTAAAATTTCATTTTAAGAAAAGGCAACAGTTACACAACTTTCTAGCAAGTCCTAGAATCTTAGTTCTAGAGCTGATTGGCTAGAGGTCATTGAGTCCAATGTTCTCATTTAATAGATAAGGAAACTGAGGTTTTGGGAACTGAAGTAACTTAACCTAAGTCATGAAGACAGTAAGTGGTAAAGACAGGACTTTGAACCCAATCCTTGAATGCCAAATCCAGTGTGCTTTCCACTGTTACATCCTACCATTCCTTGGCTATTAAGAGATAGTTGAGAATCTGAAACAGTGGAGTCAAACTCAAATAGAAATTGCTGCCACTGCTACTGCTGCTTGTCTTTCATTCTTGAAGAGGACCATGACATCAGGGAGGATGCCATAATTTTCAAGTGAGTTGGATTTAAGTGAGGGAGGGCAGCAAAAAGTCATCAGCCTCACCTTCTCCTCTGGAGCCTTCTAGTGGCTCCAGATATGGATCAGGATAACTGGAGATCACCCAGGATGCAATGGGGGAACCTCAGCCTTTTCAAGTTAAGGTCTTCAACAGGTCTCAGTTTGACTGAGGCAGCATCCATTCAGTGATTAAGATGTAATTAAAAATGAGCTAAAGAATGATCTCTTAAAAAACTAGATCTGGGAGGGGAAGACCCCCATGGTTTCTGGCCAAAACAGAAACAATTGTTATTTACATTCATTCTGAGCCAATCAGGGCCCAAAAGATATTAAGAGTTAGTTGAGAATCTAGAACAGCGGTGACAAAGTCAAATAGAAATTGGTGCCACTAATCCATGCACAGGGATACCCACAGGCTGTATATCAACCTAGTTATACAATATGATGTTGTGTTATCTTTTTATTGATTTTGTTAAATATTTCCCAGTTACATTTGAAGCTGAGTTCAGCAGTACTCCAGAGTGTGGTAGGCTGCAGGAGGCATGGAGGTCAGGTGTTTGACCTTTCTGCTCTAGACACCAGTGAAATGCAGACTTTCAAGCAGGCATGGATTTGGAGATCAGAAGTTCAATGAGCTATAGAGGTAAAAGGGAGGAAAAATTCTTCCAAGAAATTCATTCTTTTGTTTATGATCCAGAATATTAAAAACTTGGCTTCTCATCTAATGTGAAAACTCAGAGTGAGGCTATCCCCCTCTGCAATTACAAAAGATTTTGTTGAAAAGTGAAACCTATTTGGGCACTCTATTGTTTGTTTCATCACAGGTGCTGAATAGCCAGATTCGTTGTTTCTCATTGGACTAACCCACTGCTTTGTCTTCACAGGATGAAGCCAGATCAGATATACAACATGATCTGACTTTGCACACTCTTTTAGCCCTCTCTAGTCTATCTCTCATTCAGTTCTCAGAAGCATTTTTCTTACATGCAGATCTAGTCATACTATTTATTCCTCAGCTAAAACATTGCCTTGGGCTCCCTCTGGCAGGCTAAGGAAGCTTCAGGCATCTTCTACACGACATTCAAGGCTACCTACAGCCTGATACCTCCCGCATTTCCAAATTTTAGCTCATTTTACTTCCCTCCACACATTCTGCACTCTAGAGGAGCAGAAGAACTTTGTCCCTCTGAGATACTATCACACCTTTGCTTACTCTTCTCCTGTTGAATTCTTGCCCATCCTTAAGAGTCCAGCTTTTCTCTACCCACTAGTTAGTAAGACTTTTCTTCAGAACTCATGTAATCATTTGGTTTATATCTTAGAAGGCAGGGACTGAGCCCTCCTTACACTTGGTTTCTCCTGAGGATTTAGCCCCGTGTTGGGTGGTGGGGATTTTCTGGGTTCATCTGACCCTCTCTTGGGAGGAGATTACGTGGGGTACAGAGACCTGCAAAGGTGACAGAGAGGTAGTACAGCCCAACTCTCTCCCACAACTACTGTTGTGAAGATCTAGAAAAAGCGCCAAACTGAGTCATGATGGGAAAGTCCAAGGAAAAATCAGAGTGACTCATATTTCTAGCTGAGGTCAGTATACCAAGACAAATGGAAGTTAGTGAGCCCTGGGCACCAGGTCCAGCCACAAAGAAAGAAAAATGAACTTGGTGAAAGGTGACAATATTGTACACCCTCATTGTATACCCCAAGACTATTACCTCTCTGCTGACAAGTGGAGGCATGCTTCACCAACAATCACCTGAAAACACTATTGCTCATTTGCATTACATTTCTGAAGTCTTTCAGTGTTGTTTTCCTTTATACAACTGGGGTGCACAAAAATTGTCCTGGGAGCTCATCGCACTCACTTACTTTTGCATTGATGGTATCTCCCTGAAACTTAATGCCTGTAGCTAGATGGGGTGGTAGATAGAGCTCTGGGCCTGGAGTTAGGAAGACCTGAGTTCAAATCCAACCTCAGACACCTAATCGCTATATGGCCATGGGAAAATCATTTAGCCTCTGTTCACTCCAGTTTCCTTAACTGTAAAATGAAGATAATAAAAAAAAACCCTACCTCCGAGTTTGCTGGTGAGGATCAAATGATATGAGTTTTGTAAAGTGTTCGGCACAATGTCTGGTGTACAGTAGGTACTTAATAAATGCTTAATGCTTTCCTTCCTTCTCGCTTCCTTTGTTTTTCCCCCTAATTTTTTTTGATATTTGTTATTACTAGGAGAGGCTGCAATGAACCAATAGATAAGCTCTGGCCCCAAGTTCATTCTGCCATGATGCTGGTGTGACTCTGGGCAAGTCATTTAACCTCTATGCATCCCAGTCAATTGTACATTGTGGAGAACCTGGGGATCTGCATTGCTAGAGGAAGTTCCCTATAACAATGAAATTGTGAGTTTGGTTAAAGAAAAAAAAATGCCCTGCATGGCACAATAATATTTCATTATTTTACTGCATAATGAATTTGGTCAGCCCTTTCCCCAACAATGGTTATGCATTGTACTTTCTGGCTTCTTTTCTAGAAAATTCTTTCTAGCTAGTGGAGAATTCAGCCACTCTTTGTCATCTCTTCCCCAATCTGGTCATTAAAAAAGCAAAAACAAAGACTGAAAAAGACCATAGTATTTTAGTTTGAATAAAAAAGTGTAGAAAGGCTCTGATAACCAATTTAACCCAAAGGCATCAAGGACTCAGCCATTTAATGAGCTCTTAGATAGGAGAGGACCCCTTACATTAAAGGAAACAATCTTTAATGGCTCTTCAGCAAAAAAAGTGGGACAGAGATTTCATAATGGGTTGGGGGCATCCTGAGGGCTTACTTCACTGCTAAGGTAATCATTTTCTCTGCTTACTTGGAAGTTTATCCCTGACTATAAGGTAACACTATGAATCAGGTACAATTCTGTTTAGCTTGTCATCAGGTCAGACCAGCATCCTACTTCGTACACTGGCCACAGCCTGGCAAAGCAAACTTAGTGGTGGGCTTGGAGTAATGTGGATCTGGGTTCATATCTAGGCTCTGGCATTTACTAGCTCTATGGTGCTCATTTCAGTTCTCTGTGCCTCAGTTTTCCTGTCTTTAAAATGGAGGTTAAAATATCTGTAACACTTACCTCTAAAGGTAGTTGTGATGTTGAAATGAGGTAAGTGTAAAATTTTTTTGCAAACCTGAAGAAATTTTAGAAATTTCTGAGATTATTACTGTATATGGCTACAGGTGAAATTGGAAAGTCATTAGAAAGAATTTATTTAAAAATATTTGTAGTAGTACTTTTGAAGTAATAAAACAAATATCTCTGGAAACAACATGGGTATCTATTTACTGGGGAATGGTTAGCTAAATTGCAATATATGACTATAATAGAATAGTATTATAATGGGGCAACTAGTTGGTGCAGTAGATGGAGTACGGGGCCTAGAGTCAGGAAGGCTTGTCTTGATGAATACAAAGTCTCATACACTTGCTAGCTGTGTGACCCTGGGCAAGTCACTTAACCCCATTTCCCTTAGTTTTCTCATCTGTGACATGAACCAGAGAAGGGAGTGGCAAACCACTCCAGTATCTTTGCCAAGAAAACTCCAAATGGGATCACAAAGTGTCAGACATGACTGAGATGACTGAGCAACAACTAAGTATTATAATATAAGAAACTGTAAATGGGAATAAATTAAAGAAATTTGGGAAGACTTGTATTAACTGATAGAGAACACAGTTGGAAGAACCAGAATAATTTGTGTCATTTCCCAACTTGTATCCATTCAGTGATCAAGGATGACTTGAGAAGACCAGTGGTGAAGCATATCCCCTGTGCCTCTCAGCAGAGAGAGGGGTTAGGCTAGAGACAGGGAATAAGGCACACATTTTCAGATATAGCCAGGGCTGTACTGGTCAGGGTTCACTAAATGCCTCTCTAAAGCAGCACAGCACACTTTTTAGTTTAATATTTATTACTAACATTTTCTCCATCACTTTCTAAGTTGAAACAATCAAGAAGACAAGTAAATCCGGCTCTGATTTGTAGCTTTTGCTGATTTCTGAGATGTAAATGCTTACACTGAAAATTTAGCAGTCGGGTTTACAGAACCAGGTCTGTTGGCTTTAGCACAGCCCCTGATGGAGTCAGTGTGCTGATTTATTTATATATGTTTTCTAAGGGAGTGTTCTGTGGAGGGTCATGGGGAAGTAACAGTGATATAAAAAATAAAGAAAAATGTAAAAAATAAATAAAAAAGAACAAAATATGTAAAAGTAAAATAAGCTAGGCTAGTCTGTTATGAGTTGTTCATACTGACCTCATACAAATTATTTCTTGCTGTTTATATTTTTAAGTGTTCACATTTCTAACTGCTTCTTTTATTAAGATCTGTCCTATATGATTGCATCCAAATGCTAGTATAAGCATATGAATTAAGCTTATGGATCCTCTGTCCCAAAGCTGATTGGT
This sequence comes from Pseudocheirus occidentalis, assembly GCA_028646575.1. Classification (NCBI taxonomy): domain Eukaryota; kingdom Metazoa; phylum Chordata; class Mammalia; order Diprotodontia; family Pseudocheiridae; genus Pseudocheirus; species Pseudocheirus occidentalis. The sequence continues at coordinate 73,081,625 of CM053601.1, read as the reverse complement.
ATGAGACCCTCCTTTTTGGTGGAGATGATAGCCTTACTCTTCCCTAAATGAGGAGTTGGGAGAAGGTGAGAGGTGTGAGAGTTCCTGCCTTTGCCAGTTCCCTTTGGGATTCTTTAAGGGGGCAATCCTTTTGGGACTCCGAAGGCGTTAGTCCTTTTCAGGGCTCATCAAACTCTGATACTCTTCAAGTGTCCAGTCACTTTGGGTGCTTCTGGATTTCAGCATCAAGAAGAATAATGGAAGAGGCCAACCCTGCTTTGGGTTGTTGAAGGAAAAGACTCTGGGAAGACATGAAAGGAGGTGACCATTTCTATCATGCCCCTGTCTGAGACTATGGGGAGTTTTCCTTCAGGTGAGCTCCAGTACATTCTCTCTTGCTTTAGCTCCCAATGGGCAAACTCCTCAATTCTGTATAATCTGGTACATATTTTATGTATAACTTCTCTGATTTCTATTTTGATATATGGGTTTCCTTGTTTTTCTGTATGTATGTCCATTGTGGGAAAGAGGACAAGCCTTGGTATAGAACTTTGGCGTCTGCCTCCTCCCAATAATAATGACAAAGTAATTGGAATTTAGATGGAAACCGATCAAATCCTCTGGCTAGTAATATTTAAGGGAGCAGATACATCTGCTTCTAACCCGGTATCCTTCTCTCTGAGGTTAAGAGAATGGTGTCTCTGATTCCTACTTCCTGCTTATACTCCTGGCAGGAATGAAAGTCTCCGTTGGAGAAGCGTAGGGTGAGAAGAGGTTAGAAAAGTCTATTTGGTCTCCCTTTGAGTCACAAAAGGAACACCCTTGCTGCATATGAGTCCTTCACTACACATGTGGGACCCACTATTCCGTATATTAAGAAATAAAAAAAATTAAATGTTTTTTTATAAATGTGAGCCCTTAAAAAATAACTTTTCAGAAAAACTGCCATCTCAGTCATGAGAAACAGGAGCTTTAGAAATCGTCTATTCTTTGTTAGGTGTATCCTAGAATAGCCTACCTGTAAAGATCTAAGCAAAAATCCATGGAAAACTCTCTTGCAGAATGAAACTCAGCTATGAATAAATTTAGTATTTTTAGCCTGAACTTGAAGATTCCTCTTTTCTTTACTGGCTGGCCATACTCCAACAAAACAACGGGCACTTCAGATATTCACCATGACCCCTATGAGTATGCATGCGGGCCTGGTAGCCCAATTTTGAAAAGGAAAAGTCAGTGGAGTAAAGAAATTCTCTCAAATCAGTTCACAATAGCCCATTCTCTGAAGAGAACCAAAGGCATGTTTTGTCCACATTCTCTTCCTGAGAGCCATTTGAATTTATAAAAACTACTGTAATGATTTGGCATAAATGAGACAGCCCGAAGACCACGGGGAAAGCATTGTGTAGGTAGAATCAGAAGACCTGGCTTGAATTCTGAATGTCATTTCCTAATTGTCTTGAATTAGGGAAGTCATTGGACCCATCTGGGCCTCTATTCCCTCATCTGTAAAATGGGGACATTGGATCATGCCAGAAGTACTTAACCTTTTTTTTTTTTATGTCTTAGAATCCTGTGGCTGTCTGGTGAAGTCTATGGACCCGTTCTCAGAATAATATTTCTAAATGCAAAAAATAAATTACATAGGAGGAAGAGAATAAACATTTTTATAGAACCTATGATAAGCCAGGCATTGTGCTAACACTTTTTATAAATATTATCTCTTTTGAATCTCACAACAACTCTGGGAGGTAAGGGTTACAATTATCCCCAGTCTTACAAATGAGGAAAACGAGAACAGAGGTTAAATTATTTGCCTGGCAGTCAAAAACTATAAAGTGTTTGAGCCCTGATTTAGATGTGTCTTCCTGAGAGAGGGAGAGACAGAAAGACAGAGACAGAGTGAGGGAGGGAGGGAGGGGGAGAGAGAGAGAGAGAGAGAGAGAGAGAGAGAGAGAGAGAGAGAGAGAGAGAGAGAGAGAGAGGAACAGAGACAGAAAGACACAGATGGAGAGAGGGGGAAAGCACTGTATCATCAATTGCCTCTAAGAATAAAGTTTGTATTATATTGAAATAGAGATGAGGTGTTTCACACCTAAGTTCATGGACACTGTGAAAACTATTTGCTACCCAGAGACCCCAGAATTCCATGACTAGATGATTTTTGACATCTGAGGTGGGCAAGGAGATGGATTGGGGGGTGGTACAGCTAGGTGGCAGGGCAGATAAAGTACCAGGCCTAGAGTCAGAAAGACTCATCCTCCTGAGTTAGAATGACATGGTTTTAGAGTTCCCTTTTAATTTTAAATCCGTGACCCTGAACCAAGAATACCAGCAAGCCCATCTAGTTGAAGCATTTTAACATTGCTGGGCCTCCTTCTTACATGAGTTGCAGATGAGTCAAAGATGCACATTCAGCCGGCCCTCCTATGTATTGGCTCTCCTTGGGGATGGATAGTGCAGATAGGGATGTGGTGGCTCTTCTCTTTCCTCTCAAAAGGGCATGAGCCTTCTTTTTGTGGGTCAAGGATGGCCAATTACTACCGGGAATGGTCTAAGTATCTTGTGTTATACACCTACTCTCAGCTTTTGGAAGACTATTACAGCAAATATCATAGGGAAAAAAAATTCAGGCTTGTTCACTTGTCCTTATGTTCTCAGGTAAGAAGTATGGCCTGCCTGCCAGACCTTCTGTCCTAGTTTTCGAATGAAACTTTTTTTCCCCTCATGTGTAGTTGTTCTTTGATACTTAATAGTTGATCTTTAGGACAGGGGAAAAAAATCAATATTTGCCGACAAGTCATTCCTTTTCTGGACCCCCAACAAAAGAAGAAAAGGACTAGATGAATATTTTTTGAGTTTGCCACAGCTTTTATAAAGCTCCAAATCTCTTAGGTCAGCAGAGTCTATGATGACTACTAAAGTGTACAGATGTCTTTTGAAAACGCATTGCAAAAATACTTACCTAAGGCATATCTCTTTATTCTATCACCCAAGCAGTTAGCACAAAGAATTCTGGGGGAAGTCTTCTAAAGGCAGGTAATGCTTTACAGAAAGCCGCTCGGTGGGAAATACAACAAAGGGACTTCCCAAGATCAACAGTAACATGCTGACATTGGGGTGGGTTGGTGGGAATTGGAAAAGGATTAGAGTAAAATTAAGACATGATGGCAGTGGCAGAGGCTGTAGGCAGTTCTCAATTGAATAGGAGGTAAGAGCAGTCAGTCATATTCTGTAGCACAGGAAGGGAGGTTGAGAAGGTCATAGGATTCAGTTAGAGCTATAGAAGGGACCTCAGATGTCCTCTAGTCCAACCCCATCATTTTGTGAATGTGGAAACAGAGACCTAGACTTGATGAAGTGACTCGTCGAAGGGACTAGTGCAACTAAAAATGATGTCTCTGGTTAAAGAGATCAGTATTTCATTCTAGCTTTGTATTTGTGGAGGCTCTGCTATGTGGTAGACAGAGTGTTAGACTTGGAGTCAGGAAGGCCTAGGTTTACATTCTTCCACAGACACGAGCTGCATGGCCCTGAGAAAGTGACTTAATCTATCTGGACCTCAGTTTTTTCCCCTTGAAATTGGGGATAATAATAGCAACTACCTCATGGGATTGTTATGGAGAGTAAATGAAAAAAAAATCTATGATAAATGTGATGAATAAAATCAAGTACTTTGAAAATCTTAAAGTGGTATCTAAAGTTAAGTTTTTATATGGGGCAGCAAGGTGGCACAGTGAGTAAGCATGAGGCCTGGAGTCAGGAAGACCTGAGTTCAAATTTGGGCTCAGACACTTACTAACTGTGCGACCTTAGGTAAGTCATTTAATAGTGCTTACCTCAGTCATAGATGCTAAGGTCCTATTGTTGGCAGATGACGGTGCTTCCTTATTAATATCCTTGATTAGTCAAAAGAATACCCACAAATGATCTAACTGTGAAAAAAGTATGTTTTGTAGACTACAACATAGGCTCAGTCCATTGAAGAATCCAATTTACTGCAAATCTACAGATAATCCATGAATTAGTCACAGACTTAAAGAGTAAAAAGGGATCTGGGACTTGAACTCAGGTTCTGACTCCCAGACCACCACTCTCTCTTCTGTACTTTGCTACCTCCTTTATCTTTCATCATTATCCACTTGTCTGTATTTCCAATTCTCTTGATGTCCTAGAACCATATTCATCTTTGGAAAGTAGAACAAATCAAGCTGTTTTATGTCATCTGCATGAAAAACATCTGACATTTTGAAGATAAACTCTAGTTGTTGCCTAGAGACAGAAGATAATAGAAGTTCATGACTTATTTTCTCAAGAAAAAAATAACAGCCTAGGGTCATAAGGTTGGAGTTGGATGTTAGAGGTGTCTAACCCAATCCCTTCATTTTTTCATGAGGAAAGAGAGACCCAATGAGGTGAGAAGTTTGCTCATGGTCACATAGGTGGTATAGGGAAGAATAGGGCTCTGAGTTCAATGACTCCAAATACTGCCCCCATTTACTACAACACAGCATGGAAGGTCAATAGCATATCATTGACCTTGAAATTAGATATCAGTCTAATTTCTGGTTGTTCATTCTATCCATGGTGTTTTGGCTTGCTGATGTACATGGAGTAAAATTGTTATGTTTCAAATACTACCACAGCATACCTTAATGAATGAAATAAATGAAAGCAAAAAAACATCTAATTAATCTCTTGAGTTCCCTTTGAATCAAGAACTTGAAGACTAATGAGAGAATGAAAACAGAGGAGGCAGAGTATGAGAAGACTAATCAAGTGCTGATTTCTTGACTGGGGGATTAGATTAGAGATTTCATATCTTATGTCTTAAAAATAACCCACCCCTGTGGAAGCTTGTCATAATCTTTCATTTCCTTCTTCAATAATTCAAGCAATTTCTTATTTCTTTAGTGTGGGAACCTTTCCATGGCTTAGAACAGGGATTGCTAACCCCTTTTTTTGTGACATGGTCCCCTTTGGCAGTCTGTTAAAGCTTATGGTCCTCTTCTTAGCATAATGATGTTTGATGATAGCTAATATTTACATGACTTTACCTGTGCTGAGTACTGTGCAATGAATAATAACAATAGCTAACATTTATATGGTTTATAAATACTATACTAAGTACTTTACAATTATTATGTCACTTGGTCCTTACAACTACCCCGGAAGTAGGTGTTATTATTATTCCAATTTTTACAGATGAAGTTAGCAAAAAGCAAAAAAAAATGAAGGGGCTTGCCCAGGATCACATAGCTAGTAATTGGCTGAGGTCAGATTTGAATTCAGGTCTTCCTAGCTCCACATACTCTATCTACTAAAGGATAAAATAAAACATATAAGATGATAAAGTGAAACAATTATATTGAAATAGTCATCAAAGTATTTTTTTAAAAATTATGAACCCCAAGTTAAGAACAGGGGTTTTAGAAGATGGTGCTTCATAAATTTCTGTGCCTCTTTCTCTTCAAAAAAAATCATCTGGTGATTCTTGCCGATAGACACACTGTCCTTTGACAGATGTATATTAAGATTTTTTTGTCTTGGAAAACCTATCAGAACTTAAACTGTATTTGGCATTGACTCCACGAACCCTTCATATCATGATTAAGAATGAGAGTAAAACTTTTGCTGAGGAATCTATAACTCACTGAAATTTAGGACTTAACAATTAAGAGTTCAGCCATCCAATTGCTCTCAGTTTAATTCAATATAATAGCTCTTGTCTTGACCCTGAAAAACTTTCAGCTTGCTAGAAGGGAAGCATACAAATTGAATCACTATGACATAAAGTGCAAATGTACATAAGAGAAAGTACAAGGAATGTTCTAGAATAGGGCTGGGGCCTTGAGGCTACCTCAAGGCTGCACTTAAGGATCTAGAAGGCCACATGTAGCCTCAAGGCCACAGGTTTCCTCCCCCCACACCCCCCTTCTAGAAGTTCAAAGGAAGGAGAGATGACTTCCACCTGTCACTTCCTTCACCTTTGTGAAAGAAATGGTATTTGAGTTGAGACATGAAGATTAAATGAGTAAACTGTCACCTGGAAGAATTTAGGACACAGTGTGGAAGATCTCATACAGCCTTGGATCTGCTCTCAGGAAGATCTGGGCAGAACATCCCATTTCAGCTGCTTATTAAGTACATGACCTGGGGCAATTCAGTTAACCTCAATGGGGCTTAGTCTCTTCTGAGAAAAAAAAGGAACAATGATAGTACCACCTTCACAGGGCTGTTATTAGGATGAAATGAAATAATAGAACGGAAGTTACTTCCAAGCTTGAAGTTATATATACAGGTTAACTGTCTTCTTCATCAACAGCTCATTCTTAAAAAATTAGATAGAAACATTCTCAAGACCATTATCCTACTCTTATTGTTTTATATTCGGTGTTCAATGGATCATTGCACAGGTGGATAAAATAATTAACTTATGGAGTTGGGTAGAAGTATTAGGATGTAAGGTTGTCCTAGATAGCATCAGTGGCATGGAAGCAGATAGAATAACAGGGATAATATTCAACATGTTATATCAGCAGCACAATATCTCATGTTGTTCCCAAGATGATTTTTGATTGTGATTTCCTCTGCTAGGTCTCTATACATTGAAAATGTTGCCATAATTCTTCTCATTGTTGTTGTTATAGGTAGTTGGTCAACAATAAGAATGCAGTGGTGTGGATCATAGGTAAATATTCTGAGTCTCCAGGAAACAGGTGCCTGACAGAAAGAAAACAAATACTTGTAACCTAGGTGATATCCATGCTTACTCCACATCATAGCCAGCAGAAACTTCTGTCATCTCAGAGAGACTGAGAAAACTCAGGGGTTTAGGAATCTGGTCAAAGGGAAGCATGTCTATAAACAGTGCATCTTAGAATAATTAATAAATTTTATATTCAAATATTGCAAACTTAATGCCTGAAGTAAACTGGACAAGTATTACTGTGAATTGTGGAGGGGAAGGGCGAGATGGTAAATACCACTCTGTGATGGTAGACCAAGGAATGGGTGGGAATGGAGTAGGCAGGAGCTCACCCAAGCCTGCCATCTGGTAGTTTCATATATTAACTAAATATTCTTCTTGACTAGGTGATAATCCTCCTTATTTCTATGTTGCTAAAATACCACAACATTATAATTTACCTGCAAATTCAGTACCCTGGGGCAAAGTCCCATTATTCTGCCCTAGTTACAGCATCTAGCGTACTTCAAACATGTTTTCATCAGTTACTTCTTTCTATTGGAGGCAGTTAGTAAGGAAAGATATCAACCACAGAGATGTACACAGTTTGATTTATTCTCCTTTCACAGTCTCACTGAGGGGTTATAAAAGAGCAGACATTTTATGTTGTTTGGCAGTTGGGACATACACATAGAGTCATGAGAGCCAGGGAAATCGCCTCATTTGGTGTCTGGAATCCATACTTCAAGTGGCCTTTTGTGTGAACTTGTCTTTTTTTCCTTAATCCTTTTGGAATTGCCAAAATGACCATTTGTTCTGCATTTATAGTCCTGGAAGAGATTTCTACATGAAAGGATTGTTTTGAGGAAAGACATGGAGGCATATCTAAGAAATGGTGAGAAGTGTGGTCTGGCTGGACATGAAATTTGTGAAAGAGAATTGTGCAAGATAGCTAGAAGGGTGAGTTATAGCCCCAAATAACCTATATCTCTCTGTGGATAGTAGGAAAGAATCTGAGAATTGAACTAGTCAGGGAGCTATTAGTGATGGATTATTCATGAGAATGGGCCCCAGAATAAATTAATTAGGTTTCAATCTGAGAATATGGCTTTTAAGCTACCCAATGTTTCTACTTAAAAGGAATGACACTTGTAGAAGACAAACATATCTTCTCATATCCTGATAAAGTAAATTTTAAGTATATATATATATATATATATATATATATATATTAAGACAGAGAGAGAGAGAGAGAAAGAAAGAGAGAGAGAGAGAGAGAGAGAGAGAGAGAGAGAGAGAGAGAGAGAGAGAGAGAGAGAGAGAGAGAGAGAAGAAAGCACCAGAAATAGGGGAATAGTAAGTACTTTGGTTGGGGCAGAACTTACAGTAATTGATGAAGAATCAGGTGAGTTATGTCTGGAGCTAAGTTGTAGAAGGCAAATGAAGACAAAATAAGAAATCTGGGACTCCGATATGCAATGGGGAGGCATTTAAATGTTTTTGAGCAGGAGTAATCTAATCAGAGTGGTACCAGGAGAAGAATAATCTGGCAGTGAGTTATGTTTAGGAGAAATTGTAGGGAGAAAATAGAAGAAAGAGGCAGCCAGATTAGGAAGCTATTAGTCCAGGTGAGAAACAAGGGAATAACGTGACAGTGGTCTTTAGAAGTAAAAGCCTGTAAAGATCTAGTATGGGGGAGTGCATACTACAGAGAGAGAATGAATAGGGTTTTATTTCTGTTTGGATGGAAGTATGTGAGGGTAAGGGAGGATTTAAAATTAGGGACAAAATTTGTGTCATTAATAGAAATGAGAGAGTCTAGAGATAAGGAACATATTTGTGGATAGGGAGTGAGGAAGGGATTAATTTTGGATATGCTTAATTTAGGATATTGGTGGGATATGCAAGTAGAGATTTACAAGAACCTTAAGGAAATTCATTTTTCAACAAATATTTATTAATAACTGATGACTTCCTGAGAATACTAAAAGAAATAAATATTCCCTGACCTCAAGGAACTCACTGTATATTAATTTGTATATGGAGGTCTGGAGAGAGATCAGGGCTAGAAAAATAGGTATAGGAATCACTGGACGAAGTAATAAGAATGGATAAACTCTCCCAAGGAGTTGGAGAGTCAGAGGACCAATTGATTATGATAATTGCAGCCCTCTTTCACCTTATCCTGGCTCTCTCTCTCTCTCTCTCTCTCTCTCTCTCTCTCTCTCTCTCTCTCTCATTCTCTCTCTCTGTCTTCCCATATATGTGCGTATATGTGTGTGTATGTATGTATGAAAGAAAGTAACAAGATGGCTTTAATACTGAGCTTATATAGGTTCAACTTAATATACAAGCACTTTAAAGCACCTACTATGTACTAGGTATTGGTGATACAAATACAGAAATAATTACAGACTGGGCCTTTAAGGATCTTATGTTTCTTGGAGAATACAATATGTAAACTGGGGGAGGATACAGATATCCCTATCTGTAAATAGATAATATATATGATAAAGACAGGGTCCTCATATGAAATGACACATTATCATTGGACTTTAGAATCATAAAGTCCACACAGATTTAGTACTTAAAGAAGTCTTAGCATTTACTTGGTCCATCCCCCTCATTTAAGAGATGATGAACCTGAGTCATAGTGAAGTCAAGTGATCTGAGCCTTGAAAAAAAGCTAGATTTTTCTTACAGGCAGAGGTGAAGAGGAAAGGTATTCCAAGCCTGGGGGAATATCCTGTGCAAAGGCATAAAATTAAATCTGTAGGAATTTCACAAGCTCTTCTCACACTGCTGTAGTAATTATACAGTTGACAGCTCAGAGCAACCGTGACCTGAAGGAGTTCTGTCACTCTTCTGTGGGTTACGTTTTAAGTTTTATTAAAATTCTATATTCTTAGTAAATACTGGTTAGTGTATGTCTAAACAAATTGTGGTACATGAATGTAATAAAATATTGGTTTGCCATAAGGAGTTATAAATATGAAAAATTCAGAAAATTCTGAGAAGACTTATATGAACCGATGAGATGTAAAGTAACCTAGACTACAGAAACAATAAACAAAATGACTACAATGATGTAAGCAGAAACAATGATAAAACAAATCCAAGTACTGTTTGATTGTAATGACCAATCTTGGCCTTGGAAAAGAGTTGGGAATGGAATATCATTGTAAGAAATTATATACTGTGCCATAAGAAACAATAAAGGGCATGGTTTTAGAGAAATCTGGAGAACTTTATGAATTAATTGAGTCAGAGTGAAGTTAGCAGAATCAGAAATTTTATACCATAACAATAGTACAGTAAAAAAAAAACAACCCCTAAAACTAATTTTGAAAGACTCAAGAACTCTGAGCAATGTCCTGACCAAGCACAAGTGCAGAGGATGACAGAGAGGGGAGGGAGCAAGTATGCATTTTTATGGCTAATACGAAAATTTGTTTTGTTTGACTTTTTTTTTTCCAGGCAGGAGGAAAAGTTTAATGTCAAAATTTGTTTGTTAATTGAAAACAAAATTTTAAAAAGAAGTGCAATTGCTTCCCTTCATTAAAGAGATGAGTAACCATGGGTATGGAATGTTGTATATACACCATCATACATGATCAATTAGTGCCTGATTTTGCTGAAATTCTTTGTCACTGCCTTTTTTATAAAAATCCTTTTCACAATGCAGAAGAGGGATATTTACATTCAGAAATGAAAGTGATACAAAAACAAAAACATCAATCACAACACGGTTTAAGCAAAATTAAACATTTGTTTCCATAGTCAACTTTTTTCTATGGTCCAACACCAGTGAACTAGTGCTCGTTTTCATGGCCGGCCCTACTCTGGAATTTCTACAGTTACAGCAGTTTCTATAAACTTGAAAGGTTTCATAACCTCCATGTTCTTACTGTTTTTCTTTCACCTTATTCTATGTCTTTATTAGTGTAGGGAACTCCCAGTCGTGGAAAATCCCTGCCCTGTTTCTAGTCTTAGAGTCACTCAGGTCACTGAGAGATTCAGTGACTTCCCTTGGGTCACAGAGTCACTCTGTCAGGGGCAGGAGTTCTCAAATAAAGGCTTCATCAGCCCAAGGCCAGCCCTGCTCACTGCACCGCTGACCTGTCATTCCACTCTGATTTCCTGGAAGGATATGGAAACGCAAAAATTTTAAGAAAAAAAAAATCTACCAAGGGACTTATCTGTGCAGGTAAGGCCTGTAGTTTAAAAGTTCATTCAAATGAACACACACACACACACACACACACACAGAGCAACAACCCTTAACAGATCTATAAAGTAAACTGAAGTTGGTCCTTCCCTTATCAAAATAGACAGGTAAGTTAACCCTTCCTGGGCCAGAGACCATAATTCCAAGGAGTCTAAGTATTCTGAGGCTGATGCTTTGGCCTCAGACATTTTTGAGTCAATATAATGCCGATTTGGCCTCCCCCAAATTGTTATAATAAAATAGGGAATCATAATCTGATAGAGAGTCATAGATTCTCAGGTTGGGGATAATCTTCTAGTCCAACTCTCTGCATGAGGCAGAATTACTCTCCACATGGGTCTGTCAAGATCTCAGTTCTCTCTCTCTCTCTCTCTCTCTTTCTCTCCTAAGTCTTTCTTGCCCCACAGAACCATACCCTTATTTTCCTGCTCTATCTCTATTTCTCTTCTCACTGTAGTCCTCTTCTTTATTCATTGTCTTCATTCCTGCCTGGGTAGAAATGATATTATCTGTTTGTCCTTAACATCCAAATGCCCAACTTGAATTCTTCCTTTGAATTTTCCTTGGTTCAGATGTCTTGCAGAGATGGTAGACACTGGAGTTCAATGATGCTTTGTTGTTTGCTTTCCTTCCCCACTGTCCTTCAGATGTACAACATGGGGCCTTTGCTCCACATTTGCAGTCCTTCCAAGGTTTACAGATTTGGAAGATCCTGATCTTTGTGTCTGTTTGTATCCCTGCATTTCTTTTCCTGTCTTTTTTCTCCCTCCCCTCCCCCTCTCTGTCTGTCTCTTCCTCTCTCTATTTGCTTCTCTCTTTGTCTCTCTGTCTTTGTTTCTTTCTCTGTCTCTCCCTACTTCTTTTTCTCTCTTTTTTCTTTTCATTACTTTTCTTCTTTTCCAAAGCTGACAATAATATTTTTGTACATGGCATGGCTCCCAGAGAAGCTTCATAAAAAGTGACAGCCTGGCTGATGCCTGATGATGAGGAATGACCAGTCATCCCATCAATGGGACAGCCTGTTACAATCAATAGCGGAAGTATTTCCAGATTTTATTTTCCAGGCAAAAAAAGAGAGAAGGAAGCTACATAGTTGAAATATTCCTAATCAGTTTTTGCTCCTGGGGTCAAACATTGAGGAGAGAAATAAATGAACCAGCTGGGACTGAATCTGGAAGGAGAGTTTCTGAAGGTAGATAAATGCCCACCAAGAACCAAAGGCAAATATGGATTTTAATTAGTGCCTTGTTCAGCTATGTTCCTCTTAACACAGGCCTACAGGACCTCAGCTTCAAAGAAATAACTCTGTGGGTGAGTAAACTTTTAGTGAAAGTTTAAATGGCGATGCTGGCTCTTCATTTTTCTTTAGGCCACTGCTATTCTCTTCTAGCAGACCTAGTTTCCTGAGAATATTTGAGTTGAAAGATTGACCCTGGTATAGGACAAGCTACACAGAAGACAGAGAGGACCCAGGGAACAGGCAGAAACGTGACATTATAGGAGATTGGGAAATATGCCAATTCCAGGTAACAGAGAAAGGTCTGGGGGTGGGGGGAGGAAGTGAATATCAGGGAGTCTGGGCAAGTGAGCGGAATGTGGAATCAGGAAAATTTTTGGCATCAGTCCAAAGGTCCAGGCATGTGGGCTGAGGTGGTCAACAAAGACTTGCCTCAGGAAGCAAGTCTTAGGAAGAAGGATTTGGTATGATGGCCTCAATTCTAGGAGGATTTGTGAGAGCAAGGTAGTTTAACTTCAGAGGCATTGGCATTTTGTACTCCTTTTAGAGGAGTCATGGCACCGTGGGGAAACAATAATGACAACCAGATTTAGAGTTATAAGACTGTGTTAAAATTCTACATTTTTGCCACTAAAAAGCCATATAACTTTGGAGGCATCACTTTATTTTTCCGAGCTTTGGCTGCCTCACTGGGGATGAGACATAGCATTCTTTGAAGTACCTGCTCCCTTTACAGGTGAGGACAAGACTTTGTCAGCCTTGACATACTATAGACATGTAAGTGGTGGCTGTTCTTCCTATAACAGATATTCAAGCATGGGTCATGATTTAGGGATCAAGTTCTTGAAGATAATATACAAAGTCCATGTTAACAAGCAACAACCTAATTCTTAGAACTAAGGAGCCAGGTCAGGACCAAGGGGACCCCAGGAAGTCTGTCAGGATACTGATTCCTGAACCACCAGCCTAGTGACCCTTCTGTTTCTAACCTTGGTGCAAAGAAAACAGCAAGGTCAAACTTACAGAATGAAGTGACCCAGGATGTCTGTGTTAGAAGGATGTGACAGAAAGGAGTTATTTCAATCAAGTGCTTCTATGATTTTTTATTTAAAGATTTTCTCAAATCCCAAACTCAAATCCCACCTGCTTTTCTGAGTCTTCCTCACTGCCAACGTCTTCTTTCTAAGGCTGCCATCCATTTACATCCTACATATTCTTATATATATCTGGTGGCTGGTTGTTTGCATGTTATATCTCTCATTAGCATGTGAGTTCCTTGAAGGCAGGAATTGCTTTCATCTCTCACTCAGCACAGTGCTTGGCAAACAGAGAAAAACACTTAATGGGAACTTGTTGACTGGCTGAGTTCAGAAAATATTTTTCAAAAGTACCTACTTTTATATGATCATTATCAATAGACCTATGCAGTTGTCTCTGATGAAAAGTGATTTCGGCTTCAGAAATGGGGAAGCTTGTCAACATTCCTCTATCCAAGGCTCCTGATCAATCATAGATTATAGTGGTGAAGAACAGGATCCAAAGCCCTTCAGAAAACTCCAGGCTTTCCTGTCTGTCAGGAGAAGGGGTACACTTCAGCCTGAAGCCCAGGTTTCCTACCCTTTTCCTTACTACCTGATATTTTGGTGATAAGATTTGGCTGATGACCAGAAGTAGCAATGCAGGGATACTCTCTAGGTCTTTCTTAAGAACTTTGGAATTGATTATGTGACATGAAAGACAGTGGCACAGGACTGCTCAGTATGGTGTGCCCATACCAGAGAATGCACTGTGCTCTCTAAGCAAAGCAGAATTGAGACAGCTCGAAGGAAACATAGGATGTGCAAATTTGGAATATTCACCACAAATGTTCACATGGGTTATTTGTGCCCAACCTGTAGTAGAGAGTACCGAGCTTGTACTGGTACTTGTACTGGTCTGATCAGTCACAGTCGGACACACTGAAACTTGACTCTAGCATATTGATGTCATTTTGGTCCTTTTCAAGAATGAACCAACCAACTATACCCTCTGACTCAGTCCTATAACTTTGAGATAATGGAGTGATGACTAACTGTCCAACATAATTGAATTTTTTTCACTCTAAGGTTAATGGGTCCCTCACCTAGAGTCTGCTAATATGTATTGCAAAGCTGAAGACAGAGTCCAGGTTCTACAAATCCCAAGGTAATGCCTTGGTCATTGGGCCATGCTGCCTCTTGTTGTGGAATGTGCTGACTATTAATCACAGAAAATAAGAATTGTGGGCTTCTTCTCTCACCACTCTGTTCTCTTAACTTTAGGCATGGACTTCTGGCTATGTGGTTGGCTTATCTGTTCTCTTCATGTGTGTCAGGAAAGTGAGGTGTGGAGAATGTTAGAGCTGTAGGGGACCTTGGAGGCTGTCCAGTTCAATCCCATTATTTAATAGGTGAGGGAACTGAGGCCCAGAAAAGTGGCTTCTCTAAGGTCCCATAGTAAGCTATGTCAGTGTGAGAACTAGAACCCAGGTCTTCTGATTCTTAGTCTAGTGATTTCCCTTGTATACTATCCATAGTGAGACCTAGATTTGGAGTCTGGAGACTTGATTTGGAATCTTACTTCTATGACACCACATGGGTAGGTTCCTTCTCTGAGCCTGTTTTCTAACATCTATAGAAAGGAAATAATAATATCTTTAGTACCTTCCTCATAGGATTGTTGTAAGGATCAAATGACAGAATATATGACAAGTGATTTGCAAACCATCAAGTGCCATGTAAATAATAATAATTATTATTAATGCTCCTATTTAACTAGATTCCAATTAGGGCATATCATGAATCTCATGAAGTAGCAGACTTATTTGAATTCACACTGCATATTTCCATTGGACTGGAACCAATCACGATATTCTACATGTAGTGATCATTTCCAATAAGGTGAATTCAAACAATTTTAATACTTCACCACTTCCCAGAGTTTATTGTCCTTACAAATAGGGAACCAGCTCTCAGAAGACGGGGGGTCTCATCGATTCATTCTGTCCAATGATGCAGATCATAACCTGCTTATTGTCTTCATTATTATTTCTATTACTGTTATGTGTATATGGTTTTGCCTCTTCAATATCTTAACAGAGCAGAAGCTTGCTCCAGACCAAGTGTTATACTCTGTGAAT
This sequence comes from Pseudocheirus occidentalis, assembly GCA_028646575.1. NCBI lineage: Eukaryota > Metazoa > Chordata > Mammalia > Diprotodontia > Pseudocheiridae > Pseudocheirus > Pseudocheirus occidentalis. The sequence goes on along the minus strand of CM053601.1, from coordinate 73,066,339 downwards.
ATCTGATGCATGGCACTTTTTTCTGTGCTAAAAAAAAGTGGAGAGAAAGGAAACGACACTCTAGCATAAAGATAAATGGCAGTTCTTAGAAAAGATTTGCCATCTCCACCAGGTAGAGGTCTGCCTCCCTCATTAGTGGTTATACTTTTTTTTTCTCTGAAGAACTCTGAGTCACAGTGTCGGAGATCTATGCCAGCTTCAGAGCTCAAGTTATTCGACTGACCCTTTTCTAACTGGGCCACATTAGCTGCTGAGCCAGAGTTTTTGTACGACCTGCTTTTATCATCTTTAAACATGATGTGCTAAGTGGAACAGATACGTGTTAAGCTAATGGTAAAGAATGTCCATTGCCTATTCATAGCTCACTAAGTAACAGAGCTCTTGACCCTTGAGCAGACTCTGAAAATGATCTGAAACTCTCCTAGCAACAGGAAGTTAGTGCCACAGTTAACACCAGCTAGGTGGCACAATAGATAGGGCACTGAACTTGAAGTCACAAAGATCTGAATTTGAATCTTCCCTGCAACACTTTCTGTGTGCCATGGGCAGGTTAGTTAACACTCCTGAGTCTCAATTTCCTTGTTGGAAAAAATACTACATACATACATACATACATACATACTACATATACCATGATACTACATATGTGCAAAAATATTTGGAGCAGCTCTTTTTGTGGCAGCAAAAAATTGGAAATCAGGGGGATGGCCATCAAATGGGGAATGGCTGAATAAGTTGTAGTATATGAATGCAATGGAATACTACTGTGCTATAAGAAATGAGGAGCAGACAAACTTCATAATAACTTGGAGAGATTTATATAAACTGATGCCGAGTGAGGAGAGCAGAACCAGGAGAACATTGTACACAATTACAGACATAGCATATCTGTGATGACTAACTTTGATAAACTGGACTCCTCTCAGCAATGCAAGGTTACAAGACAACTCCAAAAGACTCATGATGGAAAGAGATGTCCTCATCCAGAGAAAAAAACTACAGCGTCTAAATGCAGATTGAAGAAAACTGCGTGTTCTCTCTCTCTTTTGCTTTGTTTTGTTCCTTCTTTCTCATTGCTCACTCCATTGGTTATAATTCTTTTTTACAACTTGACTAATGTTTAATGTGAAGGTATATGTAGAACCTATATAGGATTGTATGGTGCCATGGGAGAGGGTAGGGGGGAGGAGAAAGAGAGGGAAAAACAGAGGAAGAAAATTTTGAACTCAAGAGATTGTGGAACTGAATGTTGTAAAATAAAAGCAAATAAATAATTTTTTAAATGGGATACTAACAGCACTTACCTTATATTATTGTGATGAGAAGCTAAGAATATATGTAAAGTTTTATATACATATATAAATATATATCTATATGTATATACACATATATATGTGTTGTTATAAGTAGCAGTAGTAGTAGTATTTAGTATTAGTATTGGTGGTGGTGGTGGTGCTAGTAGTAGTAGTAGTAGTAGTAGTAGTAGTAATAGTAGTAGTAGTAGTAGTAATGGTAGTACTGATAGTTGTAGTAGTAGTAGTAGTAGTAGTAGTAGTAGTCATAGTAGTGGTAGTAGTAGTGGTAGTAATAGGTCAATAGCCTTGGTTGAGCACCTTTTGTTTTGAGGTGGGGAGTTATACGGACATTTAATTTATACTATCTACCCTTGAAGATCTGGGTAGACTTTCTTGAGGCATGATACCAAGTTTGAGATATACAGTAGGCAGTTTCTTATTCTCTATCTGACGAAATAGATTGAAAATAATCTTTACAAACAATTGAAATCTAAAGTTGTACACAGAATAAATGCTAGCTGTATGAAAATAGTTGCCTACCAATTATTAGTTCTTTTGTTCACAGATATTTATGTGAGCCTCAGCATTGAGTGCTCCAATGGCACATAGGATAGAGAAATGTTAGTTCTGACATTCTTACCTCTTCTACCAAAGGCCTGGGGTCTGGGCTCTGGGCTCACACGAATCTGGATTCATGGCAGGGTTGAGGAGGGGAGTTAAGGCTCACCCCCAAGTTTGGGGGAGAGTCAAGCTTTCTCTCTCTCATTGGCTCACCTACCAATGCTACTGAGGGAAGTCCTCACATGCTTGGGGTAGACATTCCACTAACTCACCAACAAGTTTGAGGCTTGTCAAGGACTCTCAATCTGGTTTAGCCCACCTACTGAGATGAGCCTACGGGGATGTGAGTTTTGCACATGCTGTAGCTTCTTGGAGCCATAGGTAAGAGTTGGGTGAAGGTGGACACCAAAGATGGATGAGTAACACCGAGAAGCGTTCAGCAAGCCCTTAAACTAGAGATTCTGCTCCTCCCTTTAACATCCCATATACCCTGTGAAGGAAGCCACAGTGAACGTATTAATTATTTGGAAAAAGCCCTGGGGGGGGGGGTGGCCAAGTGGCGCAGTGAATAGAGCACCAGCCCTGGAGTCAGGAGGACCTGAGTTCAAATCTGGCCTCAGACACAACACTAGCCATGTGACCTTGGGCAAGTCACTTAACCCCAATTGCCCTACTTCCCCCCCCCAAAAAAAAGTAAAAAAAAAAAAGCCCTTGGAAGCAGACCATAATTCACAGGATTTAGATCTGGAATGTGTCTTAGAAATGATCTAGTCCAAGAGGAAAGACTTTTCCAGATGAGAAAGCTGAGTATTAAATTGACATTCACTGTGCCACTTTGGGCATTTCCATCTCTTAGTGACTAGCAGAAGCAGTACTGGAACCCAGGTCTGTTGATTCCAGATCTAGGACTCCTCCCACTGTGCAACACTGTCTCTCCCTCTGCTATAAGTGAAGAATAAAAAGATGTGACTCTTCTAACAGCCCTAGCTAAGTGGGGGCACAGACTGAAGATATGGATTGCAAAATACCTGAAATGATAGTTTTCGATCTGGTAAAGTATAAAATAGCTCAGCTTTTAATATCCCATGCAATCACTTCCTTCTGGAAGGCATTCTGGCAGAGGATAGTGGAGTGTTCTGATCTGTTAAAGACACATGATTAAACTTTCTCTGCTTGATATTGACAAGTCAGAGTAATTCATTCATTTATTCATTCTACAGAAATTTACTGAATGTCTTTTATGCACAAAGAGCCTATGCTAGATATTTGGGGGGGGGGGGATGCACAGGATAATATGTGTTGTCCTTTGTGGAATGAGGAAGCCACTGTGACTTTCTCTGAAAGTCAGGACACAATAGCAAAGGGAAGCTGTCTACAAGAGGAATTAGCAGATTTTAATTTCCACCACAAATTCCTTAAACCATAATAGCCACAAGACTCACAAAGGCAACCTTTATGTGTACCCAACAGATTGGATTCAGTATCTTATAAACAGCATATTAAAAACTTAGTGACACGATTAAAAAAAATCAAGTTTCGTAGGCTGCTTGCTTCAGTCTGAAAAGAAGTAGGTCATGAGGGTGACTAAGGATTTATCAAGGCATTTAAGAATTTTCTTTCAGCTGAAACCCTGCTTATCCCTTGATTTTGACAGTCCTGGCACACACTACAGTTAAAGGGGGGGGGGGAAGCACCAAACTCCTGATCCACCTGTCTCTATGTTTCAGGATTTATTTGAAAGTCTGAAGCTTCAGTTTGCAAGGTCACTAGGGCCCCACTGTCCAGCCTGCTCACAAACACTCACGTCCCTATGGACATCTTCCAGAAAGAAAAGATGTCTAAAAATTCTGTTTGGATTCTGAGCTCCTGTAAACACACACTGACTGAGCTGGTGATGGAACACAATGGATGCATTGGGCACTGTTGAGCTCTAAAGTACCATGAAGAGTGTTTGAAAGTTGAAATTAACTTTTTATTGGCATGACATGGCTGTGGGCTGTTTTATCTTGTCAGCAGCAAATTTCTGGTTTTCTCTTTCTCCTTTTTTCAGGCCTCACACTGGTTTACCTCCAGCAATTGCTGCGATTCTAACAGGCACTGTCCTTCCTACTCCTTGTCAGCTTTTTCTAGTACTATTGCCATTTTATGGGCCCTATTTTGGATCCTTTAAAAAAGAAGCATGGAATTGGATAGACCTGTCATTTTCCAATATGACTCGGCCAGCTTTGATGCAGTATCACAGTGGTGGCCTTGAAAGCCTGGGTAAAGTGGAAATGGGGTCTCGTATCTTCAATGAATAGCTTCACTTATGCCATAGATTCCCATTCAAGTGAAGAATATGGGTTACACAATATCTCTTTACCTCCTTTGATTTCCATGGCTGCCCACTTGACTTGTTGCATTAGAATCCCAACAAAAGACTATCTTGGATGCCAGGGATCTCTCCCAAAGTGAAATAGTATTTACCCCATGGCATGGACTATCTTTTCTGACTTCTAGAGAAACTGAGCAACAGTTTTACTTTTCTCCCTCCATCCCACCAGTCGCCCATAGATCTTGGCTATAAGTAGGTTAAGCACTTGTCTGTGGAGATGGGTAACTTGGGAAAACCTGGAAAGAGCAAATATCTATTCTGTCATGCCACTTTTGCTCTTTAATGTCTCTAATTAGTAATTAGTAATATAACTCAAATAGAAGGTTGTCCTTAGGAATCATACTAGCAAATCAGTGTTAGAAAAAGCCAGGCAGTCAGTCAACAAACATTTATTAGTGCCTAATATGGTCCAGGAACTGTGTTAAGTGCTGAGGGTGTAAATAAAGACCAAAAAAAAAAAAAAGCAAATCCCTGCACTATTAAATAAAGGGCTTTCCTTCAGCATCCTTCTTTCCAGAATGAAGGGAATGGACTGGCTGAACAACATGGACCTTTCCAACCCATACATTAGGCTATTGCTAATTATGCCGTTTCTATTAGTTCATGGTAGAAACATCTTAGTTTAGTAATGCAGTGCTGAACTTGGAGTCTGGAAGATCTGGGTTGTAATCCTACTGTAACTTTGACATTACTTGCCTTACCCTTGGGAAGTCACTTAATCTCTGTATGCTTCCAGCAACTCCCTAGGGCTTTTCTACTAAGGTTCCAATCTGCTTTACTAGAAAGAGATCATATTCTATCTGGAGTCCTCTACACTGAAGAAATCACTGTTGCATTCACACTTGTCAGTTAGGAAATGGCACATTTCCTTCCTGGAAGACACCACTTTTTGAACATTATCTTTGTAAATGAGAAAGGACACACATGAAAAGGCGATCTGATTTTGTTAACCATCTTCAATTGGCATTGGGATGCAGCTTCAAGAAGACTGGATTTAGGGACAGAAAAACCGGGTTCAAAATCTAGCTATGCCATTTACTACTTGTGTGATTTGGGGCAATTTACTTAACTGTTTTAGGTTTCCATTTCCTTATTTGTAGATCAAGGAAGTTGAAATTAATGTCCCTGGAGGAAGCTTCTGGCTCTGAATGTGTAATCCTCTGTGTAATCTATGGACCTGTAGTCTCCTTGATGGTAGCACACCTTCTAAAGATGCAGATTGTAACTAGCAATTACCTGAACTATTCAGACGTCTGGAGGTTCCTGTAATTTACACTATTTGGGAAGGAGCAGTATTGGAAGTTTTCTCAAATTTCCAAGCCAAAGTTAATGATGTGAGAAAGCCCTTCCCTAAAGGATATGAAGTCACTTGGATTATAAGCATTTAAACTCCTTTCTCTCAGATATTGCATAAAATATACCCCCAAACCTCCCCTCCAAAAAACAAAACAAAACAAAACAAAACAAAACAAAAAACCCAAACAAACCAAAAAGCCAAATACAAACCAGAAAAGAAGTACTGGAACCCAATTACTTACAGGTGTGAAAAGGAGTTTTAGTCATCTGTATTTAGAATTTAATCATTACTTCATTAGGTTTTCCCAACTCCATTAAATATTCTTGTCACCTTAAGAGCAATGGCTCTGTCTTCCTTAGTAGTCAAGAGAGCATGCCAGCTTTCTCTCTCCAGTAGGAATCTGAGAGGAATATACATCAGACAGGTTAAATGAAACCATAATCTAATTACCTAAGGAAAATATACTCCATTTATTCAAATTACTGCTCTGTTCAGCAGGCGAACTGAGAATATGATAAAGAATTGACATTAGACACTTCAACTCCCTTTTCTCTCCGATGGAAATTCCTGAAAACTATTGATTTGGCAAAATCGTAATGTTTAGAAAAATTCAGATTTAGTAAGTATAACTGGGAGGCATGTTCCAGCAATCATGGTGAATTAGCTGGAAGGGATATGATAGCAAAAAATGGATCTCTTTAGCAGATATAAGCAGGAAAGGTCTTCAGCTGACAAAATTTGAGGTTCTCTGCATAGTCTTACACAGTGGAGTATAAACTCAGACTTACTAGTTTACCCAACGGAGTGGAAATCTCACTAATCTGCGTGGTTCTTCATGTCTTCTGTTTTCACCTCTGCCCCTTAGGAGCCTGGCTTCTTTCAAGGTTCAGCTTTGGTGCAGTGTCCTCAAAGCCTTTCTAGTTATTATTTTCTGGTTCTACAAATTAATATGTGTTTACAAGTGTGAGAACATGTTATCATGTGTGGGTTGTAAAATGTAAAAATGTAAACAATAGAATGTAGAATGTAAGAAAAAATAAAAAATACTGTAGAATGTCAACTCCTTGAGGGCCCAGAGGGTCTGTTTCATTTTTGTCTCCAAATACCTACCTAATATAGTGCTTTGAACAAAGTGCATGCTTAGTGTCTAGTGAATTGAGCTGAACTTAGTTAAACTGAATTAAAATTAGAATCTTCGCTAAATATTATGGAAATGATGGTGTATTTGGGTTTTCGTTCTGTTTGCACCATATTTAGCAAGTTAACTGGTCTGCTTTCTTTCCCCTAAATGCTTTCAAGAAGGTTCATTAAAGGAAAAGTGTGAAATTAAGAATAATGTAGTGACACTTTAAGGACACCCTCTTCATCTCAAAGGTCAAGTACTTAAAACTGAGACTTAACTCATTTATTAAAGGGCCTAATGACTTCTTTTTCGAATGTACCCCTTGAAACATGTCATCTTCCTTACACATGGAGCATATCACCCAGAGCACTGATAAGAAAGTCACATGGAATTTTAATTCTTAAACCAAATGCATTTTATTCACGCTGATGATTTTAAAGCATAGGAGCTGGTATTTTGAAGACAAACTATTTTCACAGAAATTTTCCTGTTTATTCTTCTTAAACTGGCACAAATGAGCTGAGTCTGACTTTCTTCTTTGGCCAAGGTAGGTAAATTGACATTGTTTATGGGCTACTGAGTAAAATTTTGGTAAAGAGGGAAATTTAGGGCATAAGATGAGAAAGTGATCATTCCTATCATGTACAATTTGTACTTACTTTGGAGGAAGCTGCTTGCAGATGCCTAGGGCATTTTTTGGTGAAAATCTCTTTCTAGTCGATTAGTGAACAAATATTTATTAAATGACTACACTGTGCAAGGGTTGGTTCACTGTTCTGCTGACACATCGTCAATTTCTACTCCTCATGATTTTGAATACATTTCCTTCTACTTTCTTCTGTTTCCAATTATTTATCCTTTAGGACTATTTTCACTAGCAATTCTTTCCATGCATATGACAGACTATATACCAATAACACCAAGTTGCATGACTTATAATGACCTTGACTTTGGAGGGATGATGCAATTATACATTTATTTTTGTTTATTAATTAGGAGAGAGAGATTTCATTCTCAAAAGACACCCCATGGACCTTCAGAGAAATGTCCTTTAAAAAAATGAGAAAGAGGACAAATGAAAAGTAGAACTGATATTAGGAATAGTCTTACTTAGATACTTCCAAGGAGCTCTGATTCATCCATGTTGGTACTATGTAGTACTTCCAACAAGGAAGACAGCAACCCATTTCTAATCTAACAGATTTAGTTAATAGAAATTTCCTATGATTTTTGCTGTTTGGGAAGGAACAGTATCAGACACTTTCTTAAGATGATACAGGTGATAAGGAAGAAAGCTTTTAAACAATTTTTGGGGAAATTAATTTTCGTGGATTGTCAGCCCTTATAATCCTTTGTACATGAACAATTGTGACCAAGCCTAGCTTCTGGAAGATCCTACCATTCTGAAAAGACACTGAGGATGACCATTGGAACATTCCATGTATGCTTCACCTCTATGAGCCATTAGGTGGCACAGTGGATAGAGAGACAAACCTGGAGTCAGGAACACCTGAGTTCAAATGCAGCCTTAGACACTATGTGACCCTAGATAAGTCACTTAACCTCCTTTGCCTCAAGTTCCTCAACAGAGCTGTAGAAAGAAATGACCAACCACTCCAGTATCTTTGCCAAGAAAATCCCAGAAGGAATCACAAAGAGTCAGACATGACTGAGACATGACTAAACAATGTACTACATAAGTTCAGAGAGGCTTATCCACAGTAGGGATGCTTTGAGACCTCCTTCTTTGGAAGAAGTACCAGTTACTCTCCTTTGAAATGATCACTTCTTTAATAATTTTAATCATATGCCCCAAATTAATATATTTTGATCTATTTGTGAGGTTATTACAGTAGTAAGTGGTAGGAACAACTATTAAACTCCAATGACTTTGTCTCTGATGTCACTTCGAGCCAATTTTCGGAGAGAAAAAATAAGACATGTAGACACCAAATCCAAACTGGTTAATTTCTTTAATTTAGGCATATAACTAGGTCAGTTCCTTAGTGAAAATATCAATGCATCTAGTTATTTTTTCTGAATTATCAGTATGATTTAATTAACTTGATTCAGCTAAAAACATTGCTCCAGCCACTAAGAGAACAATCAGTCTCTGAATTGTATTATTTTCTAATAATAATTCACCTTTGTATAATAATTTATAGTTTAAAAAGCTCTCTTCTCACACCAAATCTGTGAAGTAATTGTTCCAAATAGTATTATTACTATTTTTTTTAACAAATAAAGTTAATTATTAGGAAGTTGAGTGACTTGTCAAAGACTAACACTAACAGCTGGCATTTATGTAACATTGTAAACGTTGGGTTGGGAAAACCCTTTACACATGTTACATTTGATCTACACAATGCTTTGAAGTAGGTGCTATTTTTGTTTCCACTTTATAGATGAGGACACTGAGACTGAGAGAGATTGATTTAGCTGCTGTCACTTAAGTGACTTAAGTATCTGCATCAGAATATGAATTCAGGTCTTTGTAACTCTAAGTCCACTGTTCTATCCAGTGCAGTCTTTCAGGTTACATAGCTTATAAGTAACAGAGGCAAGATTTTCACACTCTAAATCTAGTGCTCTTTCTGTTATAACATTTCTTTTTCTTCTTCTTCTTCTTCTTCTTCTTCTTCTTCTTCTTCTTCTTCTTCTTCTTTTTCTTCTTCTTCCCCCTCCTCCTCCTCTTCCTTCCTCCTCCTTCCCCTCCTCCTCCTCCTCCTCCTCCTCCTCTTCTTCTTCTTCTTCTACTTCTTCTTCTTCTTCATCTTCTTCTTCTTCTTCTTCTTCTTCTTCTTCTTCTTCTTCTTCTTCTTCTTCTTCTTCTTCTTCTCCTCCCCATCCCACCCCCCCTCCTTTCCCCTCTCCTTCTTCTAATGCATTTGTCTGACAAAAGGTGATAGATATAGGGCAAAGAACCAGGAAAAGGAAAGATTTGGAATTCAGCTGGAGACAGGATAAGAGATAAAGCATATGAGCAGAACACACCTAGAAAAAGGGCTGGTAAGCCAGTAGTGCTCAAGGTGATTCCAGGAGTATGGAATTAGATAAATCACCTGGACTTGGATTATACAATTAGCAAAGATCAGAGTTATAACTTGGTAGGTAAATTGCAATAAAAGCATTCACAAAGAACAGGAGTCAGGCAAACATCAACAAGAAACAAGAAGTAACAATGCCAGAGGACAGAGCAAGACTAGAAGACCCTGTCAATAAATAAAAATATCAAGCTTCTATGTACCAGGCGCTGTGCTAAATGCTGGGTCCAGGAAACAAAGGAATATAGCAAAGCAACCTAATGCAAATGAGTGCCAGTAACAAGGCAAAATAATTTTTGTAAGTCATGAGTACAGGGTACCTTCCATAGGTCATCTATTGTGATCCTCATAATACCTCTGTGAAGTAGGTAGGGTTAAATACTATTATGATTCCCATTTTAGACAAAAAGGGCCTGAGATTCAGAGAAGTGACTTAATTTAAGCTTACACAGATACTAAATGGTGGAGCTAAGTCTTGCACCCAGGTTTCCAAATTCAGTGCTTTTCTCCTTATATTATGCTTAATATCCAAGATAATTGTTATTTTCTTTAGTCTCAGAATGTTGTGTGGTCTTGAAGGAGATGGTAACCAATACAGAGAGGAGCAGCTTGCTTAGGTAGAAATAAATATAGAAAAGGCAGATAGTTCTGACAAACATTTCTCGACAAAGAGATTTGGATGCCCAGTTCACTTACTTTCTATAAAGCAGGTGTCTCTACAAGGTTATAAATTAGGCAAAGATATCAATCAGTAATATCTGAAATGAAACATGTATCAACCAATCAATCATGGAACTATGATTTTGTTTTATACCAATGCAAATGGTAGCCTGTCTATATAACTTAATAGAATGGAAATGAAATACAAATGTATTTAAAACCAAATATCAAGTTGCTGATGAACACTGTTCCTCATTGATTGACATTCTATTTAATTTTATGTTTTGTGTTAGTCACTGATTTTTCCAGCCATTTTCCTCTTTAATGTAAAGTATTTTCTAGTATCACATTGACTTCTTTGCTGTTACATTCTTGATTCATCCATGAAATTCAAAACTGTACAACCTTAAGAACATCTTTCCAATCTTCATTCTGCCTTCCATGCTTTGTTTCTGAAACCAGCTCCTGTGGCTGTAATATGTTCATGGCTAAGCTGTGTCTTTGGATTGTTAGAGCTAGCCTTGAAGCAATTCCAAAGCAGCCAACTGATAACAGAAAAAATGGTCTGAATCTGCTTTGTCAGAAGTGAAAAGTATACTGATGCAGTAAATTGAATGTATTTGTAGACTTTTTCAATGTATTGATCAGTTTTGCTGATTTTTTCTCTTTTCTTCCTCTTTTCTTCTTTAGAAACATTATTCATTATATGAGATAGGAAGAGGAGGAGGGATACCTGGAGAAATTCTGGTAATATATAAAATCTATTAATTTTTTTTAAAAAAAAGAGAGCCAGAATGAGTCAGCTAGTTGTTTGGTATACATCAGTGATGCCAAACTCAAATAGAAAAGAAAATTACTAAACTATACCTAAGGATTCTTGCTGACTGAATATTAATTTTATTTATCATTTTGTTATTAATTTAATTTATTAATTTTAAGATTTAGTAGTAGCTATATTTTATTGTATTTTTATTAATTTTGTTCAATATTTCCCAAAGACATTTTAATCTGATTCAGGTTACTCTTCCTTGGCCTAGCCTCCTACCAGTTTTGTTTATTGCAGCTTTGCCCTTGAGTTCTTGGTTCTGCTTCTGTCCTTGGATTGTATTAATTTTCCAGTCCTGGATATTTTGCTATGTAGGAAGACATTTCTCTTTTCTCCTGATGCCTCTCAAAACTATGTATTAAAAGCTTGGTCTTCGATGATGAGTCATGATTGGTAGTTGGGAGAATTTCTCTTCTCTCCTCCTCCTCTCCAGAAGCACTTCTGGTAATTGTATACACATAGAGACAATAACAGGTGAGACTTCCAAGCATAACTCAGGGCTCAGGTTTTCTGGGTGGTCAGAGAATGGTTAGGCTTTTCAGTTTGTGGGATGATCCTGTGTTAGAGGTGAGCCCCTTTCAACAAATGGCAATGTAGAACTACTTGTAGTCAGTGCCCAGAAAACCTAGGTTTCTCAAACTCAAATGTTGCTGTAGGTCTGGTGATATCCTTTTCTCACCATCTCTGACCACTTGTACTAAGGGAAAGAAACTAAAAGGAAGAAAGGGAGCCAGTGATTCTAGGTCCAGTCACATGTTCTTGTCCCTTGAATGTACAAACAGGACCGCTATGCAATACTGCTTCCCTGTATGATTAAACCCATTATATCCATACGCTCTCTGTGATTTAATCAGCCTAGGGAGCTGCAGGAGGTGTATGATCTTTTACTAATACAGAATGGTCACCATTCTGCAAGTTAGTCTTAGAGATTTGTCTAGGGTAGTAAGGAGTTAAATAACTTGTGAAGGATCAATGCAGCCATTATGCATGAAAGACAGGACTTGAACCATACTCTGAGTTAAGCTCTCTATTCTCTCTATTCACTATGCCATGCTTTCGCTCAGATGTGCAGATGTTATTATTTTTTTTCTGCTTCCTAAAATATTTTGTTTACATACACACACACAGATAGATAGGTAAGTGGATGGATGGATGGATGGATGGATAAAGAGATGGATAGATAGATGGATTGATATAATTATAAAGTCAGTAATGTGGAGGAGAGCAAAAACTTCAGAAAAGATAGCAGGACAGATCTGAGAAGCAAGAAGATGGAAAGTGTTGCATATAATTGAGGATAATGGGCAAGAAGGGGGAGGGAAGTAGAAGTAATCTTGGAGAACAAAACTGAATTATAGTATTCATTAACTGTTGATTACCAAGAAATTAGAAATTGGATATTCCATTTCTAATACTGTGCCTACTGCAGAGAATGAATCTGAAATCCACTTTTGTTGTTCTTCAATTTCACAAAGTCATTGCTTTTCCATCATCTATATTTCCAACATTGATTTCCCTTATTTTTCACCCCTCGTGGTCGCAAGGTTTTCGTGTTAGGGCTTGAAAGGTTTTGATTTGGGATTTGTCTAATAGAGAAACTGGAGCAGAAGGGATGTCAGTTATTAATATATCAAGGCAAAGCATGCCGCAAAGACAAAAATGTGCTTTATGATGAAAATAAAAGTGTGGGAATTGTGTTGATACCAAGTCGTATTCCTTTATATGAGTAACCTTTACCGCCACCAGAGTTTTACGGCTCAGCATTTTCTGATGTAAATATATTTTTCCTGCTAGTGGTAGAAATAAATGTCTTGGAGCTTAGAGGTATGTTTGTCTTTAAAGGCAGTGACCTCTTGAATAGAGGACTGATGGCAAAATACAGTGAAAGGGGTAGTCAGAGTCACAGAAGTGGTGCTATTGGTTATTTACCCTCTACTTCTGGGCTGCCGTTAGGAGCACATGTCTGAAGGTGAGCATCTGCCAGGTGAATCCCATTCTATTTTCAGTTCTGGAGAATCATGGCTGCAGTCTAGGACCAAAGGCAAGCTAAAGTAAAGAGAAAATCAATTGCAGCAAATTAAGCCTCTGAGCATCAGGTGGAGCCAATTCCACGTTGTTTTTGGCACCAGCCATTAAAAGCAGAGTCTATATTTGATTTGAGTCATTATTAATAACTATAATAGTCATTGTAATTAGCAATAACCTCATCATGCTGATATGATCTGTGGTAGTTTTTTTGAAATTATTTAGAAAGGTCTCAAACATGCATTTGCAGGATTTCAGGGCATAACACATATAGACAATTTTATTTGATGGATTTGTGTATAAAGAACAGAGATAATAGCCTGTGGGGATATTTGGTTAGCTTTGCTTTTATCTGTATTTCTATAATGTGTGAGGAGTTAGATACTCTAAATTAGCACACATCCAGCTCTCTCTATACCTTTTTCACTTAATAAAAATTTGAGTCAAAAGCATAGTGAAGTTTATCATTTTAGAAAGGTGTTTGGGAAGAAAGGAAGGAAGGAGGGAAAGAAGAAAGTCAGGAGGAAAAGAGGGAGAGAAGAGGAGGGAAGAAATGAGAGGAGGGAAAGAAAGAAAGAAAAAAGTAAGGAAAGAGGAGGGGGGAAGGATGAAGAAAGACAGAAAGGAGAGAAGGAAGGAATAGAAACGGTGGAAGATGGAATGAAAAAGGGGGGGAAGGAAGAAACAAGGGATGAAGTATAATTGGGTTTAGTGCCCAGACTACCTGTCCCTGCACTGAGGACCAGCACCTTCAATGCAAGAATCAAATTTTGTAACTTGTGTCTACCCTGTCTCCCAATGTTATGCAACAAGACATTTCTGGGGAGGTGCAATGAAGGCCTTATACTCCAGTTGTCCTGTGTGCTAAGAGTCAGGAACATGATGGGAAGGAACTTAGGACAAGGATTGTCTTTAATGAATTTTCTGCCCTCTTCTTTGATGTTTTATAACTATCCCACCATTTTCTGGTCTATTATAAGGCAGTGTAGTTCAAGGGAAAGAGCACCAACTGTGGAGTCAGAGGCCCTTGGTGCACATACAGGGTGGGGAAAACATGGATAGATACTTAGCAGTTCATGTGGAAACAATTCAGGGATTTTAGTGGAGAGCAAGCTTAATTTAAGCCAAGAGTGTGATGTGCAGCCAAAAAATTAATGGGGTCAAAGGTTATGATAATAGGCTGTGGTTGCTCTCAGAATTAGGGGAGCACCAGTCTATTGATTATAGGATTATAGATTTTGAGCTAGAATGGATTGTAGAGATCATCGAGGATAACTCTTTAAAAATTCTTTTATGTTTAATTTATGGATTAATATGAGCATTTCCATAATAGGATATAATGAAAAAGATGATTTCACATGAAACTACAAATCCACTATGTATAACGTGCTATTCCTTTTCAATATATAATAAATTATCATGTAAATTTCCTTTTTTTCTTTCTTCCTTCCCCCTCTAGAGATGGCTACCATTTGACACAAATATGTTTGTATATGTAAAATCATTCTATACATATTTCTATTCATCAGTTCTTTGTCTGGATACAGATGGCATCTTCCTTCATATGTCTTTTTTAGTTAATTTGGGCATTTATCATAGTCAAAATTACTTAGTCAATAAAAGAAGTTCTTAAAACAATATTGCTGCAGCTGCATACAATGTTCTCTTGGTTTTGTTCATAGAACTCTTTCAGTTTACAGTTGAAGAAGTTGAGGCAACTTTTCCAAGGTGGCTCAGCATATAAATCTGTGGCAGAACCAGGATTTGAAACTAGGTTCATTGATTATAGATTCAATACTTTCTATACTGTTTCAGTACGTCTGAAAATATGGTGGCCATGTGAACATTTTGATTATGGAAGTAATCTTAGTTAATGAAGAATTGGCCATAGCTCCTTTATCAGTGGCAGCATAGGATCATAGAGAGATTTAGGGCTGGAAAGGTCCTCAGAGATAATTTTCTCTAATCCCATCATTTTGCAGATGGAGAAACTGAGGCACCAATGGGTAAAATAACTTGCCCAAAGTCATTCTTTATTATGAACGCTGCTCATAGCACAGTACGTTGAAATTGCACTGAACGTGAAAATTGGAGCTGCTACTTTTCTGAGTTTGATGGCTAAATGGGAAGGGTTATGATTAGATATGAACCCCGTCAATCACTGTAATTTTGGGAAAACTACACATGAACTACCTCCCAAGAAAATCAAAATAAATGTAACAGCAATTTCATCTTTTGTTCTACATGAAAAAGAAACTACCTTGAGTTATTAAATGTGTAGGTCACTGGGAGAATTAGGTTCCCTATAAGTATTGTATTTGCTCACAGGTTGTAGTCAGAAGCCTTGTTGAAAAGGTTAGATTGCCTATTCAATTTCAGCCTTAAACAACAACAGTTTTTTGTTCAAAGTTGTTTTCCATGCAGAATAACTTTCATTCCAGTGGAATATCTGCTCCTTGTAGTCAGGAGCTTTCACTCTTGAGTATTTGTATATTTAGTACCTAGCCCAAAAGATAATACATAGAAGGTGCTGTAATTTCTGTTAATTAATTTCATTCTCTTCCTCTTAATTATTTAATATCCTCTTCTTCGTCCCCTTTCATTAGAAAAGGCACTTCTTTAAAGGGAAACACACCTAAAAATGAATATAATTGTTTCATATTAGATTACAAAACAAATATCTTAACTGTTATCAGAAGGATATTATTTTTTCATTTAAACTTATTTTGTGGCTGTGCACAGGAAATTTCACTGAGAAAATGATACGTTTCAGCATTCTTTTCTGCTGACAGGTTTTAAAAACCTAAATTTCAAATGAAAAGTCTATTATTCTGCAATAGCCCCTCCCTCTCCTTCTTTTATCTGTTATGGTTACTCAATCATAGGATTTGTGAGTTGGAGGGACCCTCAAAGACAAGAGTGTGCTTTTAAACATTTAACAACAGACTCTCTAAAAACCACATCATACTTTCAAGTTGAATTAGCATTATTAACGTTTTCTGTAACACTTTCTCAACTCTAGACAATCAACAAAACAAAGAAATCAAGCCCTGATTTTGTAGCTTTAGCCAAATTTTGAGGTATAACTGCCCACACTGAATATTTAACAATCACCTCTATTGAGTAGGTCCAGCTAGCTCTGGCATACTCTTCTTCAGTGGTCACCTCGCCCAATAGTAACCCAGTTGATCTCTACTTGAAGATCTCCAGTGAGATGAAACTCACTACCTTCTGTTGCAGCTTTGGTCCCCTTTTGGACAGTTTCAGTTGCTGAGAGTTTATGCTTTACGTCAAGGCAACTTTTACCAGTTGTTCTTAGCTCAGTCCTCTGGGGCCAGTTAGAATAAATTTCTTTTCTCCATGAAAGTGCTTCATGTAACTAAAGAAATTTTTCACAGACTTTTTTCTTTTCCTTCCTTCCTTCCTTCCTTCCTTCCTTCCTTCCTTCCTTCCTTCCTTCCTTCCTTCCTTCCTTCCTCCTTTCCTCCCTTCCTCCCTTCCTCCCTTCCT
>CM053601.1:73006303-73049124 GCA_028646575.1 Pseudocheirus occidentalis | reverse complement strand
TCTCTCCTTCCTTCCTTCCTTCCTTCCTTCCTTCCTTCCTTCCTTCCTTCCTTCCTTCCTTCCTTCCTTCCTTCCTTCCTTCTTTCCTTCCTTCCTCCCTTCCTTCTTTCCTCTTAATATTTGCCTTATATCAGTGAAACATATATTCCATACATTCCATTCAGACTAACTACCCAGAAATGTATATCAACATGAATGTATGCCCCCTTTTAAAAATTGTCCCATTATAAACATTTTCATATCAAACCATCCAATGAAAAATGAAAAAAAAATCAGAAAATCATCTAACTGTCTTAACTGTAAGTCACCAGGTCAAGGCCATCTCCAATAGTCCCATCTGCACCCATCAATTCAACACAATCAGCATTGCTTAAGCTCCTACCGTGTTCAAAGAATCATGTTAAGTGCTACTTGTAATTTTAACAATTGACTGAAGTCATTCATTTCTTTGTTCATTCATTTGTTTGTTTGTTAATTCATTCAGTAAGCATCTACTAAGTGCTTTCTTTTGCCAGGTGTAAGTAAGGTGGATTTTTGTTATTCTTTTTTAGAGTTAGTTTCCCAACATCCATAGTCATAACAATCTCTATTTCCCAGGCTCGTGACTTGTAAAGATGTCCACCATGCTTGTGCAGCATTACATAATGATAAATAATGTAAACAGTTGTGCTTAAAATTGTAAATATCCACTGCATCTGCATGATGAGACAATGTACACCTGTGAGGCTATTGCTGGCAATACCCCTTCTTTGTCTATTGCCCTATAAAGCAGATGGACAGTGATCAGTGAGTGGAAAACCTTTAGCGTTAAATGCACAAGCTGGAATGCTGTGTATGCCTTGATCAGCCCCCACCAAGGTTTGGGGAAGTTTGTGTTTGCCTCAATTGGTCCCCACTGAGGCTTGAGGGGACTTAAGGGAGAGAACAAACTGTGCCTGGCTCAATTGACCCAATTGAGATTTAGGGGTATTTGTCCCCCTTCTTTTGACCCCTTCAAGAAGGGTGATTAGGGAATGCTGTTGGAGTTGGTGCTCCCATTATCAGCAATTCCATTTTGAGAAGACTAGATTAGAACAAAGTAAGATAATTAATCCCTCCAAAGCTGTCTTCTTGTCCTTCCTCTTTGACCAGACCAAGAGTGAACCTGTGCTAATAGCCCTCCTCTGTGCTAATGTTTCCTGTCTTATAGCAGGCACTGTGTTAGGCACTAGTGTACAAAGACAAAAATGAAACAGTTCCTGATCTCAGGGAGGTTATAGTCTATGGAGAGAAAATAACACGTACATGGAAAATAAAATAGAAAGTACATATTTCCATGGGAAGGACACCACCAAATGATGGGGAGGGGAGGGAGCAGCATCAAGATAGTCTTTCTTGTGGGAAGTAGCAACTGAGCTGAGCTCTGAAAGCTGCTAAGGATTCTATGAAGTCTAGGAGTACGTTTTAGGCCTGAGGGGCAGCCTATGCAGAGGCACAAAGACAGGAACAAAACTGTCATGGGTGGAAAGTGTCATGGACAGTATATTAATATACAATAAGCCTGCAACTGTAGGCTTTAGTCAGATTGTGAAGAAATTTAAAAGTCAAACAGAGATCTTGGTATTTTTGCTAGAAGCAAGAAGGAGCCAGGAAAGCTTCATGAGCAGGTGAGTAACATGATTACACAAATCCTTTAGGAATGCCAAGATGCATATAATACCATGGAAGGCACAAGAACACACACACACACACACACACACACACACACACACACACACACCCTTTGGCAAAGACAAATGATGAAATTCGGTATCATGAGTATGAAACAGGAGAGTCTCAGCTAATGGGGTTTTATTAAACTATATACTCAATGTTAATCAAGAATGGGATATGGCAACCGTAAAACCCAAGGCCATGTTGAGTGGCATAGTATTTGGGACCGGAGGGCTGATAGCACCACCATACTGGTCAGGCTATATCTGGAGTATTGGGTACTGCTGTGGGTACCATAGTTTAATAAGGGTGTTCATCAGCTGAGGAGTATTAGGAGGAAGAGCTTCAGGTTGGTAAGTTGCATCAAATTTATCTGTATATGGATGAATTGAAGGAAATAGAAGTCTTTGGTAAGGAGAAGAGATATCAGGAAGGATAGAATAGGTGCTATGAAGTATCTTAAAGGCTGTTATGGAGGAAAGAAGAAACTGAAATTGCTTTGTTTGGTTCCAAAGAAGCAAATTTAGACTTGAGATAAACAGTCCATCAGAGTTGTTCACCAGAAGAATGAGTTGTTATGGGAGGCAGTGGGCTCAGTTACACAGATGCTCTTTGGGCAAGGATGAGATGACCACTTGACCATGGGAATGGGGTAGTGATTCTTGTTCAAATGTGGGTTTGCCTACATGACCTCTGAGGTCTCTTTCAACTCTGAGACAATGTGATTCTATACTCATGGACTCTGAGACATTACAACTTGGTATTATTCTGTAGAACCCTGTATGTGAAGCACAGCATTATGCCTATGTAACAAAATCACGACAAAATGTTTGCAATGCTCTGAAGCCAACCAGTTCATTAGGGGATTGTTTTAGGTAGGACATTAGAATGGATGTAATACTCAAATGTCCTTGCTTGTGTCTAGAATGGGAGGGGATAGTATTTATTATTCAGAGAAATAAAGAAAACTCCCTGTATCAATGAAGATGACCTCTTCTCTGCCATTTATACTCTTATAGAGTTCTCTGGAATACTAAGAGTTTAAGTGATTTGCCCTGGGGCTATATAACTGCTCCGTGTTTGATATAAGGCAGGACTTAATTCAAGACCTTCTTAACTCTGACACCAGCTTATTATCCACTAAGCTGTAGGGGCCTCTCATCATGGATGCCAGAACCTTGATATTTGTCTATGAAGTCATTCAAATATGAACCTCTATCACATGCTGCAATGTTTTTCTTAAAGTTGTTGTCATTTTAAAAGAGGTTAAGAGACATTACTATTTTTTTGAAAACAAGTTTTTTTTTAAAATTTTCTGTGGGTACAGAAATCAAGCATTCAAGATTCTTATGACTGTCTAAAGAAATGAGGATCTGAGGAGTTTTCCACATGCATGGGCTTTAGTGCATGAACGTTTTAGAGACTTGTCCCTTACCCCTCCACCCCACACCACCATGTCTTTTTTCTGAATTTCTTGTTTCTAGTTGATTTCCTGATAGCTGAAGTTGATGGATGGATGAATTCCTGATAGAACTGCTACTCTAGAATTTAAGTGGATAGAATTTTTCTTTTGCTTTATTCTATTCTTTGCCATGGAAAGAAACGAATACATTGGTACATCCATCATTGGATCTACGATCTCATCAATACAACTACTTCATATTGTAACATAGACTGCAGTTCCATCATATTTGCTGATCCTTTGAACCTTTTTTCTCTCACTTCCTATAAATCCTATGCTGGGGTGTCCAGCCAACATGATGGAGAACTTTTGCCAATGCTTGAAAAATTCTGTGAATAGCAGTGAAACATGTGTGTTCTCTATTTGCTATTCTTTGCTTATGTACCCTGATTAGTAAGTAGAGATAGGGACTAGACTTGTAATTTCCATGGTATAAATTACTTTTCAAATAGCAAATTCTCTCTGTCAATGTAGGTACTGTCTCTGTGACTTAAGTCTTAATAGAGTTGCCTGTGGGCAATGAGAGGTTAAGTGATTTTACTAGAGTCATACAGCTGACTTATTTCTGGTCACACATTTCTCTGATGACATATTTTATGTTGCTCCTCTTCCATATGTAGCAGAATGAAATGTAGTGGAGTGGGCCCTATATCTATGGTGAGATTCCACTTGTGGTGGGGAGGATGTATCCTTGTGAATGGTTCAAAGGAAGGCAGAGTAGACATCTCTGACTCCCCCCTACCTCATCCACACCTTTCCTCCAAGGGAGACTTTTATTCCTGCTGGTGGAAAGCAGGAAGTTGGAATTGGTGGCTACCACTCTGCTCTTCTCAGAGGGCAGGGGGTGGGTATTGAGCTAGAAGCATATGCATCTGCTTCCTTAAATATTGTTCATCTAGGAAGTAGGATCAAGTTAATCTAACTCTTGATCGCTGTCATTTTGGGGAGAGGGAAAACTCTAAGGTCTATATCAAGGTTTGATCCCTTTTCCACCAAATACTAGTTCCACAATGAACATAAAGTGAATAGCAAAGAAGCCCATTTATCTAGAAACAGAAATCACGGAAGTATATGTAGGGAGAAGGAAATAGCAAACCTGTACAGTATCTTTGCCAAGGAAACCCTAAATGAAGTGACAAGCAGTCAGACATGCCTGAAACTACTGAACAACAATGCTGGTGGGGACAACAATAACAGAAACAACAACAACAAATACATATGTGGATACACCCTAGAAAATATAGTGAAGGAGCTCTCCAACTGGGAGTGAGATAAAAGCCCAATCAAGAGAGAGACAGAGTCCTGGATCCCCCCCAAGGGAAAACTCTCCAAGTCTCTAGTGTAACCAGCTGGGAATAGGGACATGATGGAAGACTGTCTACTCCTCTCATGAATTCCCAGAGTTTTTTGTTTCAGTAATCTGAAGTCCAGTTGGCTTCTTCCATCTTCTCTCTTTTGACACTACAGAGGAAGAAGGCTTAAAGTTTGACCAGTCCCCAAGAGAACTGGCCCTGCAGAGTCCCAAAGGGTACACTCCTGCTTGAAGAATCTTCATAGTGGGGGCTTGAAGGATATTGGTGAAGCCTGGAACTCTCGTGCTTCTCACTAACTCTACTTTACTCCTAATGCAGGAATGGTATTTATCTCCACCAATAAGGAGAGAGTAGGTGGACTTCAGAAAAACCTAGAAAGACTTATATGAACTGATGCTAAGTAAAGTGAGAAGAACCAGGAGAACACTGTACCCAGTAACAGCTACTGTGTACAAGGACTGATTTTTGATAGACTTAGCCCTTCTCAGCAATGCAAGGACTTAAAACAATTCCAAAGGACTCATGATGGAAAATGCCATCCACATCCAGAGAAAGAACAATGGAGTCTGAACGTAGAGTGAAGCAGATGATTTTGTTTTGTTTTCTTTCTTTCTCATGGTTTCTCCCATTCATTATAATTATTCTATACAACATGACTAATGTGACAGTAAGAATGTATATGTTGAACCTATATTGGATTGCATGCCATCTTGGGGAGAGAGTAGGGAAGGGAGAGGGAGAAAGTGAATGTTGAAAGCTAAAAATAAATAAATTAACTGAGATTTAAAATAAATAAGTAAAAATAAGGAGAGAGTCCCATATCAATGGACTTTGGGATGGGGTTACATAAAATCAGAAGGATCAAGGATACCTGTTTTCCAGAAAATAATAGTCAGTTGGGACTCTACATAGAGTTGTTACATTTTACATAGTCACTATCCATAGATACAGAATTGAACAAAAAGAGGGTCCCTCCAATGGTTCCCTATTACATCCAGGATTAAATAAAAAAAATCTGCTTGCTTTTCAAACCCCTTCATAACTTGACCCTTTCCCACCTTTCTAGTCTTCTTATACTCTGTTCCTCTCCACATACTTTGTGATCCAGTGGCACTGTTCTCCTCATTAATACTCCATCTCCTGACTTAGTTTTTTCACTGATTGCCCCCTACCATTCCTGGAATACTGTGTTTCATCAGCCCATTTCCTAGGTTCCCTGCATTCCTCCAAATATCTGCTGAAGTATCATCTTCTTCAAGAAACCTTTCCCATTCCTCCTTAATCTTGATGCTTTCCCTCTGAGATTATCTCCAAATTATCATATATAATATGTATACACACATATATGTGTGTATATACAGATTTTGCACATGGTTGCATGCATGTTATCTTCCCTATTAGACTATGAATTCCTTGAAAGAAGAAACTCTTTTTTTGCCTTTCTTCATATCCCCAATGCTTTGGACAGTGTCTGGTACATAGTAGACATTTGGTAAATGCTAATTGACTGATTGCCTTGATGTGAAACAAAGGAAGCGTGGAAGAAATTTTATCAGGTGACCAATAACATGCCTCAATTATCTCTGACCATATTCTTAAATTCCATCACTGTGTACATTTCCAAGGGTGTTAAAAAATAACTTTTAATTTGTGAAACTTATGATCATCTGATCTCTATCACATATGAAAGCCTATTAATACAAAAAAAATTTTCCAGATGGACTTTCATATATTGATCTTGAAAATACCATTTTGGTTCTTCTCTCACTTTCCTAAAGAGTGCATACCATGACAGCTAGGAAAGGAAGTGGGACAAGAGTGTACAATGGAAACTCCTTTTGGAAGGAAGTCTTCTTAATTGAGGCTCGGTTGCTGACAGTCCCAATAAGAACCAAGCTAAGAATTTCTGTGTTTCTTGATGAAAGGAGAAAAACCATCAAGCAGATGAAAAACAAACGAGGCTTCTGAGGCTGGTGGAATCCCTGCTGACATCCTGAAGTAGGCAGGAGAGTTGCCAGATACCATGTCTGCACACTTCTCTTGGGGCCCCAGACTGAAGAAGAGTTTCCAGATGACCTGAGGGAAGCCACAGTCAGAAGTGTTTTTATCAGAGACACAAATCCAACCACAGGGTAGCAATACATTTGACGAACCAGCTGTAATACATGTGTTTTAAATGGTGAGAGCTTTCATAAAACAACAGCAACCAAGAGAAAATGTAATTTCCATTCTGGAAAGACAATTATTTCATGCTTTGAAGATGGTGTTTTGATGTAGAGTATTTTTTTTTCTTTTATTTCCCCCCTATGTGAGGACCTTCTGCTTCATCTCATCTAGATGAGAAGATCCCTTCATGCTACCTCCAGATGTCACTACAGAGCAAATGTCAATAGTTTGTGATGGACTAAGGTAGGGTATTTTTTTTTTTAATGGACAGGTTTGAGATATCCTGCAGCCACATGGTGTGAAACCCTTTATGTATCTTCTAGTCACATGGAAATTAATGAGAACATTGAATTTCTCCCTCTGCTCTCAGTTCCTGTTATCTCTATTTTGATGCTCTATGTTAGTAAGATATGCCTTGGAAAGCCTGCCTCCTCCCTCAAGAAAAGGCTTTTAAGTCCTTTCTGCCTTAATAAGTAAGTCTAGCCTGATGTGTTGGTGGGTGAGATACCCCCATTTTCAAAGGGAAGGGAAATGTAATTAAAGGGAGTAAAATATAAAATAGAAAGTATTAATAGTGGCGCTATGGCTAAGGCCAGGCTGTCTGGCTCATTTTCTAAGTACTACTTGATACCTTTTGCCAAATGTGAGCTATGATTTGAACATGGGACTCAGCCTGAGGAAAGCAAGCATAGATTCCTGGTTCACTTTTGTGTTAAATCACTTATATTTCCCCTAATCTTTTCTTTTCTTTTTTTCTTTTTCATTTTGTAGGTCAAGGAAGATGGCAAATATGCTGGAGTCCTGGATTCAGGCAGGCACGTAGCCTCAGAAATCCTCAATAATCTTTTGAGAGTCTCACCACCTTCTCTTCCCCTCCCAATTTTGGAACCAATAGAAACATATTTAATCATAGTTAAGGATCAAAAGAATGTAAATAGTCTAAAGGAGGGTTTTTTTTAACCTGGTATCTATGACCTGATTTTAAAAATATATAACTATTTCAAAATAATGCATGTCTTTTGTAATCCTGTGTATTTTATGAATTTAAAAATATTCCCAAAAGGGGTCCACTAGGCTACCAAAGGGGTCCATGATACTAAAAAGTTTAATTATTTTTGGACTAAACCCCTTTTTGAATAAGTCTTCCTATTCCTAAAAAAATTCTGTGAGGACTCCAACTAGCTGACGTTCCCAGCTGGAATAGCCAATGGGAATCTTGCACCTGTTTCTACCAAGACTCATAGCAAGGAGGTGCCACATAGTTTAATTTGCTGTCCAAGAAAAGGAAAAGATGAAAAATGGGCTAATGTGATCTGAGTGCCCCAGTCTTGGTGGGTAGACAGGTAGTTTTTCCAACTGATGTTGGCTTAGTTCCTTTAAATTAATCAATTACATCTGTGTCAGGGAGTGAAGGAAGGTTGAGGTATATCTGTTCTGGATTAGTTTTTCTTCATCTCTACAAATATTTATTAATGGCTTCTATAGATAAACCAACCCTTGAAGAGACAAAAAGAAAAAAAGTTACTGCTCCAAAGACATTATATTCCATAGTAATATATCACAGGACCATAGATTTAGATCCAGATGGGACCTTAGAGGCCATTGACTCCAGTTCTCTCATTTTGCAATGGTTGTCTGAGAGAAAAGGACAGATTTGAGTGTGTGTGTGTGTGTGTGTGTGTGTGTGTGCGCGCATGTGCACATACACACTCATGCTTTATCCACTGTTCTATTTAGCTGCCTCATAGAAAGAAAGAGCCTGAAGCTGAGAGAGAGGGAATCACTGATGGGATGAGGTACGGTACAACTTCCTGCAGGAGACCGGAGTATATTGTTTCAAGGACAGAAGTAAGGCATTTGGCCTTGGCAAATATAAAGGGTAGCTCTTCTCCAGAATCCAGAGCAAAAGGAGAGAATAGGGAATTTATAGCACTTCTGAAAGTAAAGAAATCAGAAGACAAATTTCCTCCCGGTATTTTACAAAGGCTGATATTGATTTCTTATTGATCCACCTGGTTTGAGTGCATAGATCAGGATATCTACATAATTTTTTGATTCATTCAGTTAACTGCTCATTTATTATATAGATTATGTTAACAGCAACCAACTGAGGCTGAAGGTTGCCTTTTGAATGGCATACTGTGGCTTTGTACACATATCCGGTACTCTGAGTACCTTAGATTGCCTTCCTATAAAAAAATTAATACAAAATTGCATTAATTTCTCTACCTTCTCCTTCTCCACTTCTTCCATCTTCTCTTCCTCCTCTCCTCCTTCTCCTTCTACTCCCCTCCTCCTCCTCCACCTCTACCCATCTTCCTCTTTACTCTCTTCCTCCTCCTGCCTCTGCTCCTCCTCCTCCTCCCATCACATCGTGAGTCTCTTTGTCTGTGCCCATTCATTCCTTCCCTTATTATTGTTTAGTCATTAATTCTTTCCAGGTATTTTGAATTATTTTACCTAAGATATATTAGGTTTGCTTTGTCTGAGCTGAACATTATTTTCTTATTTTCTGCTTATATTTCACAAGATTGGTTCCCAATTCAGAAGCAGTTTCAATTTTATGTAGCCATTGCTTTTCTTTCAGATCATAAGGGGAAAATTAAATAAAAACTGAAACCTAGCTGAGGATGTGTGCCATGCAGCTATTTTCCTGTTCGTTATCATTTAGAACTCAGAATTGTTCTTTTTTTCCTTTATTTTATTTGGCCCTGAACTGAATCTGAATTAAGCAAGTAATCACCAAGCCTTGACTATTTGGGAAACTTTGTAATTACAGTTCAGAAATTAACAGATACTCTGTGTCCCGATGACACGAGGAAATATATTCCAAAATCTAATAAAATACTCCTTTTGGTTACGGATGTTGTCTTATAATGTAAATCATTTCTGTCCAGTGTTTCATGAAATCATCTTGGAGATAGGAAGATTATCTCTCCTATCCTACGTTAATTGTCCTTTGATATAATTTGAAGCAATATAGAGTGACTTTGTCACTGGTTTTCTCATCCCTGCTCTGTTGTAAAGCAGGAAGAGCTATATGGATAGTCAGAGGACTTGGGTTAGAATATTGACTCATACCTCTGGGGCTCCATTTCTTTAATCTCAATAATGAAGAATTTCACCTAGATGAGCTCTGAGATTCTTCCCAGTTCCAAATATAAGATCTCATATTACTTGTTTATTTTACAAACAAGTTATTATTATTCTGGAAGCAGAATTCATGAGTGAAATAGATCACACACACACACACATACACACACATATGTATATATATATATATTCCAACAGGGATATCATAAAATAAAACCAGAGGACCAGAGAACTGGGATATATTTACTTCCAGGAAATATTTCAGGTACAAAGATAAAAACCAGGTAAATAAACCAAGTATGTGGTTATTGCTTTATCTGGATACCCTTGCTGGCTATCTACTGGCCCCTCTCCCCAGCTTCATCCCCACAGTAGGCTACCCAGAACTCTTGTTCCATTCTAAATCTGGAGGCTAACAGCCCTTTCCAAACAGTCATAGATTGTAGATATGGCTATTCAAACCATTTGGATGGTCAGGGAGACACTAATTGGAACCTTTCAAACAATTGCAATCTTTCAAAGTGGACCCTTCCATCTCTTTCTTAGCATTGCTAAGCTTTTCCATCTGCTGTTCAGCTGAATCCTCTCATATATATTTTCTCCTCTAATTAGAATTCGGGATCTTTGGGAATAGGGACAGTTTGGTATTTCAATTTATATCTATAACACTTAGCATAGTAGTAAATACTTAATAAATGCTGGGGGGTGGTGGATTTCATTCATTCAATCTACTGTGAAATGAGTACTTTCTGTAATAAAGAGATATCATACAGTTTATTGATTTCCATTTATGTAAACCTGAATTAATTGAAAGCAAACTTTCTAAAATCACATGTTCTCTATGAGTATCTTCTATTATTCTCTAAGGAAATAAAAAGCATCGATCTCTGAGATGAATCTCTGTCACTTAATGTTGTTAAACACATCAGATTCCACAGCACTATATGGCATGAGATAGTGTTACCTCAGAGAGTTGAGTTCATCCCACAGAAACTTAAAGCTGGCGAAGCTGAACAGCATTTCTGAAGATACTATTTTTATGAAGTTATGCGATTCCAGCAGAGTTTCCTGAATGCAATGGAATGATAGAAACTCATTGTCATGCGCCACAATCAACCATTTATAGATTATTTCCTATCACAGTAGATAAGTTGGTTTTTGATTATACAATGTGTACACATTTCTCCCTTCTACAAATATTATTCTTTTCCATCATCCCCAGAAAACTTTCAGTGCAATTTCAAATTTAATTAATCATTTTTCTTTCTCATCAACAGGTCCTGAATGGGTTAGAACCAAACACTTCAATTCTGTCATGTATCTTAATACGACTGAGGCATCCAGTCAAAATTGAGTAGAAAATAGAAACAATTTTGCCTGAATTATCTAGATAATTGTCCTATTTTTATGTTTCATTCTAAACCTACAATGGATGTAATGTCTCTCTGTGAAGCTAGAGTGAGAGTAAAGAGCCAGAAAAGGGAAGGAGGACTATGAGGAAGGAAGTGAGTAAATTAAACTTGAATAATACAAATGAGTCCTTTTAACCCATTTCTTAGAATTATGTATATGACACACAAAAATATATATGTACACTTTTATAATATAATATGTGCATATATAATTGATTGTCAATTTATGGCCCAAACCACACATATATAATATCTATATCTTGTACATGTCATTATATATAATATGGAAAATTATTACATGTAATTATATAAATATAGTATATCAGATATAGCTATGATATATAGATATAGGATATATAACCCTATATGATATATAGTCATATAGAACATATCACATTATGTAATATAGAAGATATTATTATATGTTATATGCACATTTATGGATATATATCATGTATAGATATGTTGATATTGTTGGATTCTTTGCAATGAATACAATGTCAGTCAGGAGCAAGAGAAGTGCTATTTATAGGAAATCACTCCTCTACTTGCATTTGATGTGGGGCATATTGTTTTCCTGATTGATGGCCCAAAGCACTGTTGAATAAAATTATGCGTATGGTAGCACCTACATAGCATATGTGATAGAATTCAGAGAGAACTGACCTTGAAGCCAGAAAGACCTGAGCTCAGTTCCTGCTTTCAGTACATTCTGGTTGCATGTATCTGGGTAAAGTAATTTACCATCTAGGTCAAAGGTGCTAAACTCAGGGTGGGGTGTGTGTGCAAAACTATTGAACTACATTAAAAAATAATTTGGAAATGTTTAACAAAATAAAAATATAATACAATACAGAAAATGTTCATTTGTGGTTTTCTAAGTCAATAAGTATCAGCTAGACTGGATAGTGGGTAGAGCACTGGGATTGGAGTGAGGAAGACCTGAGTTCAAGTCCCAACTTAGGCACTTAAATTGATGTGTGACCCTGAGCAAGTCACTTAAACCTCTGTTTGCCTTAATTCGCTGGAGAAAGACATGATAAATTACTCCAGTATTTTTGCCAAGAAAATCTCATACGGAATCATAGTGGGACACAACTGAGCAACTGAACAAGTCAATATGTGGTTTTCAGGAGTTCATTTATATTTGAGTTCTAGGCAATTTACTAAGACAATAAGCTTTATGGAACCTGTCAACTTGCATGGATAGAGCAAGATTTCTCATCTGGTTGTAATTTCTAAACCAAAGGAAATCTCCTATGGGAGATATCTTGTTTGATGGGAGCCTTTAATGTGTATGCATTTTGTTCTACTGAGTCAAATGACTATTTCAAATCAGCAAACAACATAGTGAGATCTAATATTTACTATACTTTTTAGCTTATTGTGAGAGTGAAAAAATGTCCTGCTTTTAGAAAATGACCTATAATAGCCTATTTGTTTCTTTCTGTATGTTCTCCATGGATGGTCTCTAGTTCCATATGTTCTGTGAGGGGGTGCCCCTCCATAGTTTTCCTAGGCACTTTTCCTACTGATGAAGTCCAAATTTGTGGGGAAGTG
This sequence comes from Pseudocheirus occidentalis, assembly GCA_028646575.1. NCBI lineage: Eukaryota > Metazoa > Chordata > Mammalia > Diprotodontia > Pseudocheiridae > Pseudocheirus > Pseudocheirus occidentalis. The sequence goes on along the minus strand of CM053601.1, from coordinate 73,036,426 downwards.
TGCTCCGGTTTTATTGGGGGGGATATTCCATTTCAGCTCTTCTTACTATGTCTAAAAATGTGTCTTCTGATGACTAGTAAAATAAACATATTGATAGGGATTCATAAACTTTAGTTTTGAATGAAGGTTGACCCACAGAGTACCTTATACCTGACACAGTTTTTCTGGAGGCTTCCAGAGTAGATGGCATGCCCCATGTGCTCCATGTAAGCCACTCTCATAAAGATTTTATGATTTTTACCCATCTGGGGGGGGTATTTGCAGGTACAAATTTTTGAAACAACCCTTGCCCTCAAAGAGATTACTTTCCATAATGTATTGTAACAGAATTCATAGTCCCATAGTCCAGCTTGGTGCTTCTCTTTGCTAGGTTTCTGCTCAGCAAGAAGATCAAGTGCTAATTGAGTGGAGTTCATCTCTGCATATTCTTTAAGCTTCTTTATTGCAGTGACAAGTTTACATGCACAAAATTTCTCCCAAAAAATGGTAATAGAGTTAATGTCTGAATCTGATCAATTTCACAATTTTGGGGTGTGTCTGTGTGGACAGTCTTTTAAAACAGATTGAGTTGCAGCTGTTACAACTGCATTCAGTTTCTTCTCATTTTTACTCTTTCTGAGTTTTATAGACTGATATAAAATAAGAAGTGAGAGGTACATTAATGATCATTAGGCCATACCCTTCCATTTAAGCTTGAAGAAGATGAGAGGTAGAATGACTTCTCAAAAGTCGGTGATAGAAAGGTCATGATTCCTCTGAGTGTACAGGTCAGAGAACTTGAACCCAAATCTCCTGAACCCTAGTCTGACACTTTTCCTACCATTCAATGTTCTTCAAATCTGGTATTGTTTTTGACCTTTGCTCTAACCAGTCAATAGTCTGACTATATATTGAAAGCTGATTCTGAAATGATTTCCAGGTCAGCAACTCATTATTACTTGTATTTTAAGATACGATCAATTCCATGTTTTTTGATGTAGTGAGATGCTCATCATATCCACCTCCTTCCACTTTCTGTTGATGAAAATATTTATATGAATATGTATGAGGCTGTTGAGTCATCAACAAGTTTTGCCTCTTTAAGTTTTTTTAAAATTTGAATCATCTATTCCAACATAGTTATGGCTTGTATCTACTTCACAGTGACCAAAGAATATCAAGGGGTATGTCACCTTAATCTAGAGAACCTCATCAAGTTCTTCACAGATTCTGTTCAATTCTTTGTCCTCTTCCAAAAATGCTGTATAATTAAGTTTCCTTTTTCTACTTCCCCTCTTTTGTAATGACCAAATAATTTTAAATCTCACATAATGTTGGCGCTCACATTTAGCTGTAGTAAAATTAGACTAAAAAGGAGGCAGTTTGCCCATTAGATCCTTGCTTCAGTTTCCGTTAATTTTGTATATATTTTATATTTCCCCATCTGTTTGCACTGCAGCCTCTTACCCAACAGAAAATAAGCTCTTTGAGGGCAGAGAATGTTACATCTTTTTATTTGTTTGTTTGTCTGTTCGTTTATTTTGTGTTCTCAGAACAGCACAGGACATAGTAATAAATACTGAAGATACGCTTCTTGAATTGAATTCAAGAAGACTAAGTATCTAATCAAAGAAATGTTTCTTCTAGGCTTGGAATGCTCAATGAAACCAACTCTGCCAAGTCTTTCATTAACTGTTCCAAGAAGCTGTTAAGAACCGTCCTTCCCTTTAACTTTCGATATCCTATAGAGTTAGAATGGCCATAAGGATGTGATTAATTGCTACTGTAGTGGGTCAACTCAAGAGACCAAAAGTTCATAAGGAGAAGATTCATAAGATGTTTGACAACTGAGGAGTCTTCTGTTCTAATCTCTTGAATTTATAGATGAGGAAACTTGATGAAACAGATGATGAACAATTCAATTGATTATTTGTAAATAGCTTAAAAAACTATAGCACTCAGTATCCTCAGATCTCCTTCCTTGTCATTCCACTACTATCATAGAAGAAGGAGAAATGTACCACATAGTACTGAGGGCAGGGAAGAACTTTAGACTCCCATAACACTTATCCATTATTGTAGTCCCCCCAAATCATCACCTATGGACTATACTGTTCATGAGCTTTTCAGTCCTTACCTGCTGTCCTCAGATAATGGATGATCTGCCACTGGGTTAATTCTCAATCCTTTCCATTTGGTATGTGTGTGGATCTTAGAAAGATAATGTCAGATATACATAGCTATACAGATACCAAAAGCATAGGATCTTAGGATCAGAGACCTAGCACTGCAAAGACACCCCCCCTCAAATCATCTGGTCTAACACTTTCATTAACTGATGGGGAGACTAGAACCCTGGTCCTCTGATACAAAATCTAGTGCTCCTTCCACTACAAAATAGCATGTATATATACATATTTTGTATGTGTGTGTCTTTGTTGCACATATATATGAATGATACTATATATTGTGCATGTGTGTGTCCACATACATATATGACTGTGTATAACGTGTGTACACATATGCATATATGTGTTATGTGTTTATATTTTTGTTCAGTTATTTTAGTAGTGTCTGACTCTTCATACCCCAAGTTGGAGGTTTCTTGCTAAAGATACTGGAGTGGTTTGCCATTTCCTTCTCCAGCTCATTTTAGAGGTGAGCAACTGAGACAAATAGGGTTAAGTGACTTGAACTAAGTCACATGGCTAGTAAATGTCTGAGGTTGGATCTGAACTTAGGTCTTCCTGACTCCAGACTGAACACTCTAACCACTGTAGTACCTAGCTGCCTCATATATATGTACATATATGTAATTATATTACATATATCATCATAGTTATAAACCTATCTATGCATCTTTTTCTGACATTCACACACACACATATTTTCACACACCTAAATATAAGACAGTAAAAATCTATCTTTGTCTGAAAGTCCTTCTTCAGGAAAATAAGCTTTAAAGATTCAAAGTAAATTTTGGGATGGTATTGTCCTTTAATGAAAATTGCTTTCTGAAAGGTTTGTGAATTTTTGTTCTAATTAATTTCAGATTTCACATCTAATCCTACCAATTTATTGAACTCACTACAAGATTCAAAGCTGATATGACAACATGCTCAAATGAAATTATGGAAATACTCCTTTTCCAATTCTTGATGCCAGAAGTGAATATCTTACCCTTCAGAATCTGAGAGCAGTTCAGAAGAAATTAAAATATCACCTATTCTCTTGGGACCTGCCAGTTAATTCTGAGGACAAAAGCAGAGACTGAGTCTCATCTTCAAAATATTTCCTTTAAGAGTCTAAATTTGACTTTTCTTTCTCTTCACTCCACCATTCAATTCCTTTTATTTATTCAGCAGGTATTTATTGAATACCTACTTCCTGAGACCTATATCAATGCAAGTATAATTGCAATTGGTATATTTAAAATCATCTGTCCACAGAACACCCATTCATTCAACATTGATTAACCCCTTATTGTGAATAATGCTTATTATTAGTCCTAAGGATGATACAAAGATAAGTAAGGCACAGTCATTTGTTTTAAAATGATAAAATTCAGATTGTAAAGGTTGGAATGATGAGATAAATCTAATATGTAAATATATAAAATAAAAATATATAAAACACTGTAGTTGGATTCTTTACTTTTCTTTCTCCCCAAAACTGTCTCTCTTCTGAAGTTCATTTTCACTGTCCAAGGGTACTGGCATCATCCCAATTACCTAGGTTCACAACCTCCTTGTCATCTTTGACTTCTTATTCTTCTTCACCCAATATATTTCAGTCTATTGCCAAATTAGGAGCTTTCTTTCTTTCTAAGTGTCTCTTTCATTCATCTACTCCTCTCTACCCACCCAGCCATACCACTTTGCTTCAGAATGTCAGCATTTCTCTCTCTTGCTCTATTGCAACAGCCTCCTAAATGGCACTCTTAAGTGCCTCCTCCAATTCATCCTTCACACAGCTGCCAAAGTGATTTTCCCAAGAATTAAGGTTGACCATATTGCTTCCCTACTGGGTCAGCTCCAGTGCTTTCCTATTGACCTTAGGTCTTTAAAAAAAAAGAATATCATATCCGTTTTATAATGTATGTAATGATTTGTCCCATGATATATGAATATGGTTTAGTAAATATACCTATATGGGGAGTGTGCTCACTTTTTAACTGATGGAATATAAGATTTAAAAAGTTTGGAGTTTGTCCTGATGGACACACATTCTGATCTTGTTGGTAGGTAAGATTCCCTTCCTCCTAGTGAGTTATATCACAACTTCTCTTTACCCCACTCCCAACAACAAAGCAAAACAAAACAAAACAAAATCAACACAATATGACTTGTAGATATATGTCAATACCAAAAACCAGAGTCATGGGATAGTACCACCCTCCCTGTCCCTACTATGTAAATACTCAATAGCTCTTCCAATGAATTTGCATTCTATGGAATAGTTTTGGGGGTACTTATTAGCTGTCTTGCTCAGTGGTGTACAGAAGAAGGGAGCTGGGAAAACAAAGTTCTTTTTTTCAAGAAGAGAAAATTTAAAAATAATTGGACTAACTGAAGATTATGATCAAAAAAGAGTCTTGATACAATAATACAAGAAATAATCAAAGAAAATTGTCCTGAAGTATTAGAAAAGGAGGGAAAGTAGAAATAGAAAAAAAATCCATCAATCACCACTTAAAAGAGATCTTATGAGAAAAACTAATAGGAATACCATAGTCAAATTCTGAAACCCACAGCTCAGGGAAAAAAATATGAAAACCATCAATATTAAATAAATTTAAATATGATGGTGCCAAAATTGGAATCACACAAGACCTAGCAGCAGAGACATTAAAGGACCATAGGTCTTGGAACACAACATATGGAAGAGCAAAAGAACTGGGACTCCAGCCAAAAATAACAAACCTTGAAAAGTTAAATATTATCCTGAATAGAAAAAAATGGAGATTTGATTAACTCTCAGGCTTCCTAGACTTTGTGTAAAAATCCTGAACTTAATAGAAGATTCAACATATAAGAACCAAGAGAAATATAACAAAGACTGAAAATAAATGGATGTCTAAGATTCTTGTTAATAATTGGCTAGTTTATAAGAAAGATTGGGGTATGATGTGAATGAGAATGATGTGAATTTTAAAAGTAAACCATTTAGAAACAGCTTAAAAGAGTAATTAGTTGAGGTACAAAATGGAGAATTGATGCAGGGGAATTAGATGGGGGAGGAGGACTAGTAGTTCTGGTAACCTACTTTCATCGGGAATGGGTTTAAGAGGGAAGAACACATATATATTTAGAAGAGTAATTGTAAATTCAAAGGAAATAAAATGGTAGGGGCATAGGGAGAGGGAGAGGACAAGGGAGGAGTCTTTAGAGGGGAGGTTGGGAGAAGAGGTAAATAGGAGTATAGATTTATGGAAATGGGAGGATAGGGGAGGTATGCATGGAGGTGGCTAGGCAAGTCATAAGAGGGCATGGTAGTGGATAGAAGTAAAGTTGAGGAGGTAGAAGGGATAGGAAATAAATTATAATCATACATAAAAAAAACAAGCATCAGGAGAAGAATAGGTTTGGGAAAGTATATGACTGTATATATCTATAGCTAGAGAGAAATATATCTAAACTTTATTGTGGCCTTTGATGAGTGGTTGGGGGAGGGGATAAAAGAACACAGTAAAAATGTGCACAGCAGAGAACCAAAGAAAATTCACAAGGAAGCAAAGAAAAGATGGACAATTCTCAGTATGAGTATTATTTATCACATAGGCTTTCTTGAAATGAAAACTTATTGTTACATATTTTGAATCCTCTCATGTTCTGCTACACACGTGACATGCCTTTATTTCTTTCTAACTTTGTATTTGTTTCAAAATTTAAGTTTATGATATGTTTTTGTTTATTTTTTATTCTCAATTTGTGTTCTGGCATTTTGGTTTAAAATAAAATTTTGGAAAAAAAAGGAAAGCAATTCTTATCTAGTCTATCAGCTGTTCTTTTTATAAAGTATTTTGATGCAGCCTCTGAATTCAACACATAGAATGAGTTGAGACACCATTTCTTCCCAGTCCTTTCCATCTTCTACCTTTCTCTTGGCACACAGTTACCTTTCAATAACAGATTCTTCTTTTCAGCATTTTGAAACCTTCACAACCTGGTTGTTATTTCATCCCATCTCTCTAGGAATATCATACATCACTCACCTTCATGTCGTTGATGGTCAAACTGAACTTTTTGTTGTTTTACACATGATATTCCATATCCCATCTCTATGCCTTTGCTTACCCCCATACCTAGAATACATTCTTTTCTCACCTCTGCCCCATAGAATTCCTCCTTTATCTATGCCCAAAGGGCTATAAAACTAAATGTAACTTTTGATCTAGTAATACCACTACCAAGTCTGTATACCCCCAAAAGATAAAAAAAAAGGAAAGGGATATATAGGTACAAAAATATTTATATCAGCTCTTTTCTGTTCGCAAAGAATTGGAAATTGACAGGAAGCCCATCAATAGGGGAATGACTGAATAAACTGTGGTATGTGAATATGATGGAATACTATTTTGCTATGAGAAATGATGAGAAGAATACCCTCTGAAAAACCTGGAAAGACTTACTTGCTACTTATTTATTGATGCAAAGTTAAATATGCTGTGTATAAAGTAACAGCAATATTGTAAGATAATCTCTGTAATACAGTGGTCCAAGACAACTCTGAAGCACCTATGATGAAAAATGGTGTCCATCCCCAGAGAAAGAACTGATGGTGTCTGGCTACAGATTGAAGCAAACTTATTTTGCTTTCTTTAATTTTTCTTCAGGTGTTTTTTTTTTGGTCTGTGTTTTCTTTTACAACATGACTATTATGGAAATTTTAAAATGACTATACATGTATAACCTATATCAAATGACTTGCCTTCTCTATGGGGGAAGGGGTTAGGGAAGGAGGAAGGGAGAGAATTTGGAACTCAGAGTTTTAAAAACTAATGATAAAAATTCTTTTTATATGTAACTGGGGAAAAATAAAAATATTGTTTTTTTAAAACAAATTCTTCGTTTATTTAAAAAAAACTTCAGCTCTGCCTATTTTCCCTCCAACTTATAGTGCCTTCCCCTTCAAATTATTTTGTATATATCTTACTCATAGTTGCATACAGCAGTCTTTTTTGTAACTATTAGATTGATAACTCTTTATACATGAGAAAAGTGTCTTATTTTATTTACAAAAAGTTGGTTTACATATACATATACATATATGCATGTATCTACTTATACATATGTGTTTATAGACTACACATTTATAGTTGAAGATTTGGGGTTTAGAATAGATGCAATAATCTGCCTTTGGGGGAATTAAACCTTCAACACACATTATGTGATAATCAGAATGTTTTTAAAATGTTTATTAGCTCTCTATTGTGAGTCTGGGTAAGAGTAGAGCTGTTTGCCTTTGTTTTTATTCACAGTGGCTGATTTTCTGCATTGTCTCTATTTGTCTTCCTTGCTATTACATTTATTGCCACTGTTTTTAGTATTATTGTTAGCTCTATTGCATAATTACTGGTATTTGACTGCCAGCTTTTAGCCTGAAAGAACTGTAATTAGTTTTCATTCACCAGTGGCATTTATGCAGTGTAAGAGTCATTACCAATAGGTATGAAGACTGTAATTCTCTTGCTGGGCTGTAAATTCATGCGAATTTAAGGATCTCTTTCTGTTCTCCAGAGTAATGAAAGAGGCTATGGGCCACAAAATGCAAGAATTTCTGCTGTGTTTTGGAGAAAAGTAAATTATAGGACTTGAAGGAGTAGCATTTATCAGAATTTTAATTGTCTTCTGCCCACAGAGAGGGAAATTTGACTGCATTTTCTTTTTAGTTAGTTAACTCTAATCCTGGGTTCCAAATCATCTCTAAACAGCTACCACATTGCCCTTTTTTTCCTCCATCATTATTCCAATCTTACCAAGAGAAGACTTTTTTCCATCTTCAAATATTATTCTCATTGAAGGATTTACAAATAAATCTCCAAAATACTTACTAAACTGAAACTATTCTTAGATCGCCAAGTCACAAGACATGGATTCCAGTCCCAACACTTCCTATCAGGGTCATCTTGGATCAAACTCCTCATCTCCTGTAGTTGGTTTCCTCATTTGGAAAAACAGGATTAATAATAATAGATGGCATTTACATAATACTTTAAGTTTTCCAAAATTCTTTAAGGAAATTTTCACCTGGGATCATAGATCTTAATGTGGAAGAGAACTTTGAGGTCATCTAATTTTATCTTTGGCAGCTAGGTGGCACAGTGGGTAGAGTAGTTAGACTTGGAATCAGGAAGATTCATCTTCGTAAGTTCCAATATGACCTCAGACACTAGGTGAGTGATTCTGGGCAAATCACTTAATCCATATTGCCTCAGTTTCCTTTTCTGTAAAATGAATTGAAGAAGTAAATTGTAAACCATTCTAATATTCCTACCAAGAAAATCCCTGGGCAAGTTACTTAACCTCTATTTGCTTCAAATCACTGGAGAAGGAGTTGACAAACTAGTCTAGTGTCTTTGCCAAGAAAACCTCATGGATAGTGCATTCCCCAGGGTCATAAAGAGTTGGACATGACTGAACAGCAAAATGCTTTCTTTGTAGGAGTGTTGTGAGGATTGAATGATATCTGTGTATGTGTATGTGTATGTGTATATGTATTTATGTGTATATACACACATACACACACATGTACATACACACACTTATGAAGTGTTTTGTAAAAAGTTGTATGTAAATGGCAATTTGTTATTATTAGAAATTATCCTTGTTTTATTATTACACCATACTACCTCAACTGGAGTCAATGCAAATTCTCTGGAATAAGTAGAATGTTTACAGGCCTAATGGTTTTTGGAAGCAATTTACAAGCCACGTAAAATGGGTGTCTGGGATGGTTATGTTGATTTTTTTAAAGAAGAAAATGCTACCTGGTGGAACTACATTTAACATAAATTAAATTCATCATGAAGTACAAAAAGATGAGCTCTAATCAGACACATTTTTCTTAGTGGTATAGAAAAGTGGATTTTGTAATTGGAAGTTCCTGGCAAAAATAAAGCGAATGTAGTTTGCTAACTTTTAAGACAATTTTTCATGTTAATGAGCCTCGGAAATCAGGCTTATGAAGTTCCAATTACCAAAAGGGCCTTTGAAAGTGTGACATAATACATCATGAGCATATATAATAACTGCTAAAAAGCAGACTATGGTCATAAAATTATCATCAACAACTTGATTTAGTCATGCTACAGAACATCCAATGATTACAAACACCAAATCCTGTAGCTCCAAAGCTTAAATTAGATTCACTACCATTTTGTGCTGCTACTCTATCATTTGAAAATCTAGTGGTCTAGTAAACATGAAGGTGGACATTGAAAACTTACCCTTAATCTTCTATGAGAATTCCTCAACTGGTTGTTTGATTTGAGCTGTTTCAGGGGCAACTAATAATTTCAGAAACAATTAATGACTACTTCCTAGTTGGTAATGTGTTTAGAATTCTTGTTTCTGACTTATAAAATTTTATATATTATTCACTTTTCATTATCTTTAATGTAAAACTTTCAATTATATGATTTTAACCTTCATAGCTTTAATGTTGTTTAGTTTCAGTTATGTCTGACTCTTTGTGACCATCATTTGGGGTTTTCTTGGCAAAAAAACTGGAGTGGTTTGCCATTTCCTTCTCCAGCCCATTTTATAGATGAGAAAACTGAGGGAAACAGGGATAAGTGACTTAGATATTTGAATGGTGGGTGAAGGGGATTCTTAAATGATTAAACAAGGAAATTATTTTAAATGATCATTTTTTATTCTAAGTACCCACCTGTATATGGAATGGGGATGGATGCTGCCTATATTTCCTTAATTCTGTTCCTTTATGGGAAATATTATTCATCTAATTATGAATTTTGTGTGGATTACTTGATTACTTAATTCAGACTCCACCCCACTAAGAAAACTCTTCCTGTTCATCACATGCCCTGTTGTTTCCTAATTACTTCAACCTACATGTCTCATTAGAATAAATGTTTATCAGAAGTTATAAAAGCATAGTAAATTTTAAAGTATCAATGAGGGTTGATGAATAAGCATTGATGCTTATTCATATAACTACACATTTTTTATTTTCTTTCTCCAAGTGACCTCATTCTTCCTAAACCACCTCAAGCACTGGTAGGAGAAGTGTAGACACAGCCAGAACCCTTGTCCCTTATCAGAGAATATATATGTTTAATCTGGTAGCCTGTCTACCTCAACATAGGAACTTGGTTCACTGCTTTCTTTGTCCTAATCTCTCTGTTTTCCAGATACTTTCTGTTTCACTCAAATCTGCTCAGTACTTGTACTAGAATGTGGCTCATGCCTCAAGTACTTTTATCAGGATGTGGCACATGACTCATGTAGCTCAAGGTGTTCTATCTTACTGGTAAAATCTTAGCAAAGGAAAATGGTGGTAGGGTATTGGTGAGCGAGCTACTTGCCAACAATATTCCTTCCTCTTTGTCTTTTGAAATTTCCACCTCTGGTCAGTGCTCCAAGGAAACAACCTCGGTATTCACCTTTCAGAAACATCTGCTGAACCTATTATATTTCAGAGTACCATAATTGGATAATGCAATCAATGAAAACATAGCAGACATTTTTTGGTGTGCATTTAGTGCAAGCTTTTCCTTTTTTTGTGCCTTTAGTTAAGACCAGTCTTTTGATGACATTGAGGTAGGTTCTCTAAATTGTGTCATTATGTGGTAAAAACATAATGGGAAAAAAGGCTTCTATTATGGCTGAATTCATTCTTGGAAAGTGAATATCATGAATTTTTCCCTGTAGGAATTCACCTTTTTAAAGCCAATAGTCTTTTCAATATATTGGGGGAATACAGAAATAGATATTTTTGTATGTCCTGTTGAACTGATGGCAGAGACAAGCGAATTTATTTTCATTGAAAGGTTTCATACTACCTCTTTCTGTCCTTTACTTCACTCTTCTACCGATTGGTGGCTGAATGCATTTTCCAGGATCCTGGAAGCATTTTTTAAAAATCTCCTTAAATGTCATGTTTATTAGTGAGTGCTTATGTTTCAATGTGAGTGTTGTTGTTCAATCAAGTATGACTCTTCATGAGCCAATTTAGGATTTTCTAGAAAAGATACCAGAGTGCTTTGCCATTTCCTTTTCCAGCTCATTTCACAGATGAGGAAATTGAGGGAAAGAGGGTTAAATGACTTGCTCAGGATCACATGGCTAGTAAGTGTCTGAATCCAGATTTGAACTCACAAAGATGAATAAGCTTTATTTAAGGCCTTCACTGTGTAAGGCATCATCACTCCATTAATAAGCATTTACAAATGTTGTCTATGTGCCAGGCAGTGCTAAATTCTGGGTATACAAAAAAGAGGCAAAAATAGGGTACCATTTACATGCCAATTGTGGGCGTAACATATAAATGATTAAGTACACCTGATATTCAGTGTAAATGGGAGATAATCTCAAAAAATTGAGCATTAGCAGTAGGGACTGGAATGGTGATGGAGGCACAGGGAAAATATATGGAAGAGGAGAATTCCAGGATTGGGAGATGGTTGGGGAAAAGACGGGGCGTCAGGAGGTGGAATGTCATGCTGGAAGAACAGCAAGAAGGCCAGTGCTGATGTTACAAAGGGGAATAAAGTATAAGAAAAATGGAAACATGGGGAGAGACCAGGTTGTATAAGCTTTTAAAAGTCAAAGGAGGATTTTTTTCAGTTGCTTGCTCCTGCAAATGTTCAAATATTGAAATGGATCTGTCGTCTCATGTATGTGGGACATCCAGTGAATAAATATTTGCTGAAATAACATGATCAGAATCAAAGAATTATTTTGATTCGTAAAGGATCACAATGATTATTTTGTTCATCCCATATCAAAAAAAAGGAATTCCTCCCACAGCATTTTCTGTGGGTATCATCTGGGTATTCCCTTTACTGCTATTGATCACAACCGCTCAGTGCCTGCCCACCCTGCTGCCCTTAGCCATGTCTTCCTGTAGCATTCTTTATATTACATTTGCCTCCTCTTTTCTCAGGTGTAGGAGCTGCCTGCACACACCATCACATGCCTCTACTTACCAGTCACGGATATGTGATAACCACAAGACTCATGGAGGTAACAATCGAACAGGAGTAGGAAAGCTAAGATGTCCATGGGGAGAACTGATATGATACAGAGGAGGAGGGGTTGGCATGCTAGGAATGCCCTTCCCTTTTACAAGTCATTTCTGTCTCTCTCCTAGTTTTATTCCCGTCCTCTCCCAGTACAGGTCAGTTGAGCTGCAGCAGTCATGGCGACCACTATACTCAAACCTGTCTTTGGCAAGAAATAACCTTGCTTAAGGCAGTTAAGGTGAACATTTAATTCAAAATCTTGTAAACCCTGATACCAACCTCAATTTATACTCCTTTGGTAATTTTTAGAAATTAAGAACTAATTGCTGAGCTGGGCCTCCTGACCTGACTTGGATAAGGTGGGGGGAAGTGAGAGAGAGGAACAAACCCCTTTTTGTATCACTCTAGGAGCTTAGCTGGGCTCTCAGTAATCCTGTTAGAAAGTGGAAAATGTATTTAACCCACAAAACACTAGTGGAATTTGAAATAGGACAAAGAGGCCTTGGGAGAGGTGCTTCTGCAAGGACTCTACCACCCTGCTGGGTGATTATTACGCCTCTTCCTGAAACACCAAATGCTTTCTCATCTCCTGCCTCCCTTCTGCAAAAGCCTTGGCTAGTTTTATGTAGCTTTTAATGAAGGTGTGTTAATCTATCACACAATCACAAGGAAACAGTGTAGGAAACCCATTTTATTCATTAATTCAGGTATAAAGATTAACTAGAGAGAAGTATAGGAGGCAAGAGAGAACAGGGGGATGCAAATAATATCAAAATTACAAATGAGAAGGAACGGAAATGTTGGAATTCAATATTTGAATAATAAATTAAGTGGTTAATATGTACATAAGTACTAGGTACTCAGGTTATAAAACAGAATAAGACAGTCTCTGTTCTTGAGGAATTAACAATTTAATAAAGTAGATATGGAAGGATATAGATAGCTCTGAGACAAATTTGAATTATTAGACAATTAGGGATGTAGAAAGGTAATGGTTATTACCAGTGACTCCAATGGAGGCAAAATTCTCACACTGAGACTTCTCATAGGGAGAACCAGGATGACCGGACTGGGTTAGGTTGCCAAATGTGGGAAGGAGAGATAACAAAAGATTAATGTCATCTATTTATGGTAGCTGAGTGTGGCTCTGGTTAGCTAAAGGGTCTTGCCTGGATATTGTGCTCCCCTCTGTTATTATCTTTCCCTAGGGAAGGTGGGAACATTAGACTTTATTGTAATCTGCTTGAGGTCTTCATCATAGTGAATACCAAAGGACTAGACCATAGTGGTTCTGTTCTCTGCAGCCAGTAACATACGTATCCATACAATAATAGTTTACTCTTAAGATACCCCCAGTCACCCAGACCCACCATCTTGGTGCTATATACAACTAACTGTAATTCACCCTAAATTCACCATTATCTCTCATATATCTCCCACCACCTTTGTTCAAGCCCTCATCTTCTCTTGGTTGGAATATTGCAATAGCCTTCTATCACTGAGATTACCCTCTATTTTTTCTCTAGTGTATCTTGAAAGTTCCTAGTTATTGCCCCCATTAAAATGTCAGTTCCTTGTAGGCAAAGCCTACTCTTGCATATCCTTATATCCCTCTTATTTAATATACTGCCATATATTATGTACTTAATAAATGCTTCTTCACCAAAAGACTGATTGATTTGAGGGAGTAAAAACGAAAACTCACATTTGCACAGTGTTAGAAGTCTTGCAAAGTACTTTTCCTGAAGCACCCTGTAAGCAGTTCTATTACTAGGGCTGCCCAGCAAGGCAATTGTTCCAGGGTGTTGGAATTTGGAGTAATTTTAGTTAAGGTTAATAGGCTTACTAGTGCATTATCGCTAACTATGTTATTTAACTCCTAAAGACTATAAATGCAACTGGAACAACTATACAAAGTACAAAAGATCATCTTCTTTCCCTGAGGGTTTCACTCAAGGTATAACCAGATGAGAGAGAAATCCATCCATGTGTTTTTAACAGCAACAATAAATCTTTCATCGTAGGCTATCCTTAGGAAAATTGGGCTCTCCAAAGCAATTTGGAAAAGGACAAAATATATTAATTCCAGCATGATTAGAGAGAGATGTGGATAGACAGAGAGAAAAAAGACAGTACTTTTCCTCTTGAAACAGGTAGAAGTATCTGAGATTAACTCCTAGTTAGCAAGAATAAATGATTAAACTAGGAAACTCTCCCCAGTAGTCACCTGTGGGTGCATTAGTCTCTGGCCTGGCTTCTTTCACACTCCCTACTTTATCTAGCATTGCCTCCCCAGCAATGGCATTCCTGGCAGCAGTAACAGGAAATTCTGGAGTTTTCCCCCATGGTAGATGTTATCAGCATCTTTGTCTACTCATTTCAGAATAGTTGTCACCAGGGCCAAAGTCTTTCCTTGAATTATCCTCCCCCCCCCCCACATTTAACTAAATTTGTCTGAAAAAATGTGATGTTAGTCAGCAAGCACTATGCTGCAAGCTATGTGCTGAAGATATAAGTAAAGGCAAAGAGAACATCCTAGCCATTAAAAAGTTCACATTCTAATGAGGGAGACAACATGCAAAAACTATTTACATGCAATATACATATATACACACATATGTATGTATACATAGTTATATAGGCACATATACATAAATATACGCTTATAACTACAAGTACATATTTAGTATGTAGTATATGATACATATATTATATGTATACATATGTATGCATACATAATACATATGTGTGTATAATACATCTGCATGTATCACATAGTAATATATATATATATATGTTACTATGTGATACACGCAGATTGTAATTGGAAGCTAATCTCAGAGAGAAGGTACCAGTAGGAGGAGGACGATGAAGCTGCAAAAGACCTTTTGAAGAAGATAGGACTTTGGATGAGTCTTTAAGAACCCAATATGATAGGCTTAAACCTTCTTAAATCTTCTAGCATTTCTCTATAACATGGATTAGACCCACTCTTCCTTCTTCCCCTTCTCTCCTACGAAAAGGATTATTTTTTTCCTGAAAGGAAACAAAATGGTGCTAGGACATGATTAGTGGCTATATCCCTGAAGTAGCTTCCTGATCACCTAAGGGCATACAAAGTCCTGTCCACTTGGTAGTTGAGGTCCTTTTGACTTAGTAGATTTCTGAGGACCACACAAGGCACCATGTCCTTCATTGTATGTTTCCCTGATAACCAGAGAGATTTCTATAGGGAAACACAACTAGATTATGTCCAGAGAAGCTAAGTAACCTTATCTCCTTGTTACACAGCCTTGCTATATAAGAGTAAACTTTTTCAAAAACTTGTTCAATGACTTATGGGTACCTTGTTTTGTCCAAATATAGAACCTGAACTAAGAGATTGCTGGTGTCAGAGCCTCCTCCAAACACAAAAAGACCTGGAGGTAGAGCTAAGAAGAGCATTCTGGGCAAGTGGAGACAACCAGTGAAAAAGCATGGGGGTGGTATTTGGAGTATAGTGTGTGAGGAACAGCGAGACCATACACAGATTACATGGAGTAAAGTATAATCTGGAAAGACAGTAAGGTCTAGGTGGTGCAGGATTTTAAAAGTCAAACAGAAGATTTTGTGTTTGGTCCTGGAGATAATATGGAGTCATGAGACTTTGTCAAGTAGAGGAGGTGGCATGGTCAGATCTATATTTTCAGAAGATCACTTTGGAAGCTGAGTGAAGGATGAATTGGAATAGGGAGAGCCCAAAGGCAGGAAGACCAACCAGAAAGCTATTGCAGTAGTCCATGTGTTGAGGTCGTGAAGGTCTACATCAGTGATGGTTGTTTGAGTGGAAAGAAGGGAGTATATATGATATATTGAAATGATAAGTGAACACTTGGGATTAGATTATACAACTAGATAATATTATATCATATATCATGTCATACATATCATATCTATCATCTATCAATCTATCAATCTATCAATCTATCTATCTATCTATCTATCTATCTATCTATCTATCTATCTATCTATGAAGGTCTGGGATAGACTCTTGAAGGGTATGCACAGTTAGTAGGTATAATCTGGATAAAGATTCAGCAAAGAAGACTGAGAAAG
This sequence comes from Pseudocheirus occidentalis, assembly GCA_028646575.1. Taxonomy (NCBI): domain Eukaryota; kingdom Metazoa; phylum Chordata; class Mammalia; order Diprotodontia; family Pseudocheiridae; genus Pseudocheirus; species Pseudocheirus occidentalis. The sequence goes on along the minus strand of CM053601.1, from coordinate 73,020,144 downwards.
TCTCAGGAGACCTGGAAGAGCAAGGAAAACTTGCTCAGGAAAACTTATAGAGAAAAGAATATTCGGGAGAGTAGACGATCAATAGTTGTCAAATAGATCAAGATGCATAAAAATATCATTAGATTTTGCAATTAAGAGATAATTTGGTAACTTTGGTGAGAGTTGAATGATTTCAGAGGGGTCACAGGGGTTGCCTAAGACCATTTGGTGAGGTTAGGAGTTGAGTGGCAGTTTAGAAGTGATTGAGAAGTTTTAGTAATTAGTGAGAGGAGAGAAAATAGAGATACTTAATGTATAGGGTTTCCTCATTCCTCATCCTTAGCTAAGAAAAGGAGTAAAGATATAGGACAGCAGTTAGTAGGGGTAGTAAGATCATATGATGTTTTTCTTTTAGGGACATGGCAGAGAGGAGCACGTTTATAGAAAATAGAGATAGGGATTTATAATCAGAAGATTAAAGTGAGCTGGGGATGATGGAGGAGAAAATTTGCTAGAGAAGATAAGAGGGAGTGTGATCAAAGTGAAGCCTTTTGACTGAGTCCAAATTTTACAGAAAAACTCCTTTTATTAAGAGGATTTGTTCTGTGAAGTTTAGATCCAGTCAAAGAGCCACACTTGAGGACCTAGAGGGCCACATGTGACCTAGAGACCACAGGTTCTTTATCTGTAGTCTAGAAGTTTGCTGTGGCAAAGGAGAAGGTCCATCTCCTCAGTTTAGTCAAGGTTGAAAAAGAAATTACTGGAACTAAGAGAACATTGTATACTATAGAGTAACAGCAACATTGTAAGACGACTATCTTTGATAGACTTAGCTCTTAGAAATGTAAAGATCGAAGACAACTTCAAAAGACCCATGATGAAAAATGCTATCCACAACCAGAAAATGAACTATGGAGTTTGACTGCAGGTTGAAGTACACTGTTTTCTCTCTCTGTCTTTCTCTCTGTCTCTCTCTCTCTCTGTCTCTGTCTCTCTCTCTTTTGGTTCTTTCTCATGGTTCCTCCCATTGGTTCTAATTCTTTTTCACAACATGACTAATGTGAAAATGTGTTTAATATGAATATATATATATATATAGAGCAGTGGTTCTCAACCTGCAGGCTGCAAACCCTTTGGGGGTTGAACGACCCTTTCAGAGGGGTCACAGGGGTTGCCTAAGACCATTGGAAAACACATATTTCCAATGGTCTTAGGAACCGAGACACTGCTCCTCTATCCATCTCCAGGTGGGTCTGCCCAAATGCAGATATACCCACATAAGAGTATTAAAGGGTCGCGGCATTAGGAAAGTTGAGAACCACTGATGTAGAGCCTATATCAGATTACACACCATCTTGGTGTGGGAGGAGGGGACGGAGGGAGAGAAAATTTGAACTCAAAATCTTATGGAAGTGAATGTTGAAAACTTAAAATAAATACATTTATTTAAAAAGAAAAAAGCCTTTGACAGTCCTCTTTAAATCTAGTACCTGCCCTCTGAGACTGATCCAAATTTATCTGGTATATATCTTATTTATAAATAGTTATGTCATGTTGCATACTCCATTATTAGACTGAGAACTCCTTGAGAGCAGAGTCTATATCTTGACTTTCTCTGTTTCCTCAGTGCTAAACACCATGCCCTAGTAGGTGCTTAATAAATGTTTATTGAATGGGAAAAAAAGAAAAAGGAATTATTGGAGGAAGGTGAGTAATGTAAGATGGGGACAACAGAAGAGGGAGCTCTTGGTGAATGACCTCAGCTCTGTGCGTGCACACAGGCGTAAGTGGGGAAGCATATGGCAAGGTCCTCAGGTGAGAGGACAGGGACAGGGTGTATTGTAGGAGACACCTTTCACATGGCTTCTCCCATATTCATTTTGTGTAGCTTGTCCCAGTTTTTTGAACTATTATTGCTAGTTACTATTATTACTAGTTACGAGTTACATCTCTGCATAGGAGAGTATAGGCTGTATAGATTTCATTAATCTTTTGATAGATGAAGAAGGTAAGGCTTTGAACAGTAGGTGACTTGCTTGGGGTTCCACAGCAAGTAAATATAAGGAAGAAAGGAGGAGAGAAAAGGTATTTATGAGGTGCCTACTATGTGGCAGGTACTGTGCTAAGGCCTTTACAAATTTTATCTCATTTGATATTTGATTGAAGGATTCATGCTCTGGTTTCCTGATTCTGAACCAAGAGTTGTCTCTGCTCTGTGTGTTCTTTTTTTCTTTTTTCTTTTTGTGGATCTATACCCTCTCTATCTTTTTTTTAATTACTTAATTTGTTTATTTACTTTTAATTTACAAGATTCAGTTCCACAATCTCTTGAGTTTAAATTTTCTCCCCTTCCTCTCCTCCTCCCCCCATGGCTGCATGCAATCAAGTATAGGGTATACAGATACTTTCACTCTATGTGTTCTTTCACTGAGCCAAGTATGGCTCTTATTCTGGTGACAAACATGGGAGATGGGGTGGATCTTGTGGAGAGAGATGGGTGAGGAAGCCCACTCTTCACACACTTGCCATTTGCAGAGTTCCTGGACAAGAGAGGACTCAGAAGAGAGAGATAGCCCTGGCTTCTCTACGCATCTTAACTTTTTCTTCATTTCATCTTTCTTGTTTTTCTCTCTGCTTCCCCAAAAGCATTTCAGTGCTCAAGTCTTTCATACACAATCTTTCTTTGTTCACAATGAAAGATCCTTTCCTGACCCTCTTGCACCACCTCTTTCTTCTCCCAAGCTTTGTTTTTTCTGCTGCGAAGCTGAACCTATCCCTCTGAATAACCCCAGATCTAAAATACAAAGACCCTAAATGCTTTTTTCCCCTAGAAAGTGAGAGTCCAGAATGTTTAGATCTTGAGGCATGGTATTCTACTTTGGGGCTTAGAGCAAATAAAGAAGGTTAAAACAAAATAAAATAAAATAAGACAAACACACAAGTCTTTGTAGCGTATTTCACAATATTTATGCAAACTGTTGTTTAGGGGAAAATACATTTATTAAGTACTATTTATAGTAGTTATACTCTTTCACAGTGTAGTGAATTTTGGGGGTAGCCAAGAGGATCAGAACTCACCAATCTGGATTCTCGAGGTTGGACACAGAGAACAGCATTAAGAAGTCCATTAAGACTGAAGCAAGCAGCCATTTTATTCCACCTTGCCAGGATAAATACCAATATGGAGGGCATCAACAGTAAGCAAACAATAAGCCTGTCATAAATGGTTCTTTATATGCATATTTTAGGGCAACATTCATAAGCTAAACATTTGTTCAAAGTAACATTGTGTGAAACCAAGAGAAGAAAGATGACTTCATAAAACATAGGTGATTGTACAAAAGAATAATTTACTCATTGGAGAAAAATATGTTATTATTTATAGGAGATAGATAAGGGACTTATTATCTGTGTATAGCTGGTTTTATGAACAGCTAGGTGGGGCAGTGGATAGAGCTCCAGGTTTGAAATCAGGAAGACTTCTCTTCCTGAATTCAAATCTGACCTCAGATATCAACTAGTTGCTGGACCCTGGGAAAATCATTTAACCTTGTTTGTTTGCCTTAGCTTTCTCATATGTAAAATGAGCTGGAGAAGGAAATGGCAAAGTACTCCAGTATCTTGGCCAAGAAAATGCCAAATGGAGTCATGAGGAGTCCAACATTGACAGAAATGACTGAACTATGGTAACAAATAGCTAGTTTTATAAATCCAAGACATCTACCCGTTGGGCTAAAACTTTCACAGGATTCCAGAATCTTCCAATGTCAACACCTAGGTCTTTTTTAACTGAGGCAAAACGTAGATACCAAGGAACACTAGCGACTGTAGTTGATCTAACTAGTGCTCACTCCTTTATAGCAAAATGGCTCATGAGAGAAAAGTATGAGTTCAACATGCTTTGCAGAAGGCCTGCTTCTAAAGAGGAAATGGATTATGTGTTATATAAACATATCAGGGAAATTCATGATGTCATACCAGGGGTCTCGGTAAGGGGAAAGGAAGGCAAAGAAAGTGAAGAGGCTTACTGAAAGCCCTCAACCTCAAGAAAGCTGTTGAAGTCAGTCTCTGGTGTTCATGTGGGAAGGGTCCACTTATCCCACAATAGCCTAGCTATTACTGAAATGTCTAAATTTGTTGTGTCCTGCAAATGAACACGTACCAATTCTATTAGCCTATGTAAGCCTTTTGCCCATTAGCACTATGTGTTTTCTACTTTAACTTCAAGCTCTTTATTCGTCTCTCTTCTCTCTCATTCCTCCCCAAGCTGAAGTTCATACATACGTTTGTTCTTTTCTCTAATTGCTTTTGAGATTCTACTTTTCCTAGATTGTTACTTATTGTTGTTGTTATTAACAATAATGGTAACATTCATATTACTATTTTATCTGTTATCTAGTGAAATTTTGAGTGAAACACTCAGACCAAGAACTATATCATTTGTACGTCTGTATGGTGGCAGTCACACTGTTCATATTTAATAGCTAAATAACAGCATTAGTAATAATGCAGTAGAAATTCTATTAACCTTGACTATGAACTTATACACTGAGAGTAATGATTATGCATATTCACTAGATTGTGTGGGAGTGAAAGTCTGACAAAGATAAAGCAAGCCTTTTAGTGGATGGGGGTGGAGGCCACTTGAACAGAATCTGCAACATGAACGTCCAAAATCCAGTAATAATTCAATTCAAGCCAACAAGCATTTAATGAACACCTACTCAGTGCCAGGCACAGTTCTAGGAATGGGGGCTACAAAGACAAAACAGTCGCTGCCCTCAAGGAGATTGCTTTACTGGGGAAGTAGTAGTAGGAGGTGGGGATATGGCAAATGTCCTCCGCAACCAGAATTGGGAAGTATTTTTTGACAATTATTGTTGGGAGAGATTCCACAGCTTCCTTTGAGAACACAGTCCTGTTCTTTAACATCGTACTATCAAAAATTATTTTTGCTTGATTTAAGTTTTCCTTGATATGAGTCAACTCCATTTCTCCTTGTTTTTTCCTCAGGAGAAAGAGAGAATAGCTTGCCAATATATTCTTTATATTAGCCTGTGTGCCCTGAGAAGGCAGCTAAGTCAACCCTAGTGATATGTTGTCCTTGATATTTAAAGATGTTGCCCCTGGCATGGTTATCCAGCCAAGAGAGGAGCTATAGAGTCTGGTGTGTGCCATATAAGGATCACTCAAATAAATCAGAGAAGCTTAGCTTTGAGAAGAAAAGACTTAGGGGTGGGGTGGGTGAGGGTGGGCTGAGAAAGTTATAGTTGTACCACTTTGGCTAGATGGGAGAGCACAGGAAGAATTGTCACATGAAGCTGGAAAGAAAGGTGGGGACCAGGTTGTGTATGATGCTAAATGTAAACAGAAATTTCAACACTGTTGTAAATAATGGACTGGCAAAAAATATGTCAAGGAGGTATGGTTTTGATATTGTGAAAATGTCCTCCATGAAAGTAAATTGCTCTATTCACTGCACCACCTAGCCTCCCCAGTCTTTCTATGTCTTAATAGTGAAGTTCTGAGACTCAGATTAAGTTACTTACCCACAGTCACATAGCTAGTAAGTATTAGAGAGGGTTTTCCATCCAGGTCTTCCTGACTCCAAAGCTAGCATGCCATCCATCATGTCATACTCTTGTACTGTATAATATTACACAATAAATGCATTAGAGAAATGAAAAATAAAATTCCAAAATGACTGCTATGGAGAGGTGGAGAAGGCAGGATGAACTGGAAGAAGCAGCACCCCCACTCTGCAACTTCAAAGCCCAAGGCTCTCATTAAAGTATTCTTTCATGTGGGGTATGTGTGTGTGTGTGTGTGTGTGTGTGTGTGTGCACCCCTACATCACCACCGCCCTTCCTGCTCAAGGTTGTGCAGGTTTGTGCTTTAGCAGGTGGCTTGGACAGAGTCAGTCACAAACATTTAGCATTTGCTAGTCAAGTGAGTCAGTTCTCAAACTGTTTCTTCTGTTTAATTTTCCAAAACTATTTAGTTTTCTCCATGAAACCATTCAGATACAGTGCTGGGAAAAATTTTGAGATGTTCTAGCCTAGGAGCGTCAGCATCTAGTCTATGGGCAGCATATAACTCCTAATACTCCCAAAGCGTGACCTAAACCAAATTACAATAAAATTTGGAAATATTTAACAAAATGAATTAAATAAATAAATAAATAAAAATACATACCATAGATAATATTACATTTCTTGTTGTTGTTTTAGCCATGTCCAACTCTTTGTAATCCCCATATGGGGTTTTCTTGGCAGAGATACTGCAGTGATTTGCCATTTTCATCTCCAGCCCATTTTACAGATGAGGAAACTGAGGCAAACGAGGCTAAGTGACTTGTCCAGAGACACGCAGCAAGTAAGTGTCTGCAGCTGGATTTGAACTTAGGCATTCCTGACTCCAGGCCTGGCACTTCACCATCTACCTGTCTTTCTTTATTTTAAAATTAAGCTAACATGTGACTCACAGGGAGCCTTATGTATTGTTTAGTGGTCCCCATCTCTATTTCAGTTTGATACATTGTTCTACCCCTTCACTATATAGGGAGGAAAATGATGGATCAGAGGTAGTCAGTAAGATCTGAATCTGTCTTCTGATTCCTGTCCATCTCACTTTCCACCATCACTTCCTTCCTCCTTGTAGTAACTCAATAGTTCTGTACTTAGAATGATATCAGTACTTAACTTCATATTAACCACAGTAAAATTAAAATTAGAATTAAATTAGAAGTTAGAAAATTAGAATTAAAAACAGACAGGATGATCTAGTGGGTCAGGTTTGGAGTCAGAAAGGACTGGGTTCAAATTCTGCCTTTGATACATAGTGTGTAACCATGGACAATTCATTTTACCTCTCAATGTCTAAGCAAACTAATGCTATACATCATAGAGGAGACAGAATCTGAATCAGGAGAGGAAGTTTCCACACTGGGACTTCCTTTTGCACTTATTGAATTACAAGTGCGACCCTTCACAATTAATTATCTATTTAGATAATTTATTATTAAAACTTTTATTTTAACATATTTTATTATATTATTTTAAAATTTGCATTGGGTATTATGAAGATGAAATATTTACTGTAATGATTTCAGTATTCCAAAGACAAAATTTTCAGGAGATGAAGATGCATTGACCAGAGATAAAGAATGAAATTTGTATAGATCCACCTCCCCCAACTGTATTCTTTGGGAAGTACAATGAGAATGTCTCTATTAAGAATAGATCTCTGTAGGTTGCTTATTTGTGGGCTCTCACCTCTGTGGCCTATCCCTTTGAAGTTCTTATTGCCCTGACAATGCCTCTCCAGGCTTGATATTTCAAGTTCTGCCTAGTATAAGGCTCCAGTGAAGTGGAGGGAAGATGAAGGGTGGCATCCCATTGAGGACTCTCCCCCTCCATTTCATCCTCTGTCCCCCTGCCAGCAGCAAAAGGAAGTGCTCACACGTCTGACACTCAGGGCCTTCCTTGTTGGAAATCCAAGGAGGCAGATATGAGCACATTGGTGTAGAAGCCCAATGTACTTCATCATCATCTGTTGCTTTGCCTCACCATCTGGGAAAGAACAACATGGTTCTGTCCACTCAGGTCAGGACCTTGACCAACCTCCAGCTCCCTTGCAATTTAGTTGATCTTGTTAGAACTGAGTGGTCATGTTAATGTTTGAGTCTGAGGTCAAACCTCTTAAAGCTGTTTAAAATTTCTGAGGATATTATCAGAGAGGATTTAGCTTGTTATCTCACCTCAGAATCATTTCTATTGGATCAGCCCATTTGGAAAGATACCAAGAGAGAATTAGAACTGGAAATCAAGATTAAAAGCAAAACACGTGCTACTAATACACACACGCACACACACACACGCCCACTCCCACATGCATGCACATGAACATACACAAAAACCATTAACAGTGCCCTTAAAAAAATAAAGCAATATATCTTGAAATGAAAATGAGAAGGTAAGTTACTTGAAAATTACAGCTTACTAAAAACCTTTGAAAGATTAAGGCATGATTCTAGTTGGGGAGAGGCATATATCTCTAGACATGGTGTTTACTTTCAATGACGGAGGACTGGAAAGCAGACAGCTTCTTTCTGAAGTTCCTCGGTGCCCCCACGGTGTCATGGGTTAGGTCCCTGCAGTGAAATATCACATCAGGCAGACAAAGCCTGAGGATGACAAAGCGTCTAAGATCTTGGTTGAGAAGGTGCAGTGGCTGATCTGTCATGATAAAGACTCCAGTTTTTTTTACACACAAGGAACTGAAAGCTGCATCTGGAAAGTGCAAAGCTTTCCTTTTTCAGCTTAATTATTGACTGCCAAAGGCTATGCTATCCCTAGTGCTCAGGCTTCAGTGAACCACACTGCACAGTGGTCCTGTCAAACCTGGGCAAATGTTTCTACTAATTGGTGTCCTGCCCTGCAAGTGCCTTGCTGAGTTCAGCATGGAGCCTACCCTTCACAAAACATAGGCTTGGGCAGATGAAAGCCTGGATAGGCTATTGAACACAGATGAAGAGTTCTTGGATGCCCAGAGGTAGTCAACATAGGTGTTTTTGCAGTACAGATAATAGATCTTAACACAACTTATTGCCATTTTTAAGTTTCAAGAAACCTGAAATTAAGATGGCTATACTCTCTCTGACACCCACCAGCAGCCTTTGATCCTTTGACTCAATCATCATCTCATGACTGCTGTTGCTGGTCAAGAAAGTAGCCAGTAGGGAGTGGCATCCAAGAAGTGACTAGGCCATTCTTCATTGACTATGCTTCTTGATTTCTCATGTTTGAAATGTGACCCTTTTGGATATAAATTTTGACAAGTTACTTAGTCCCCTGGACTTAAGCTTCCCTACCTGAAAAGCAAAGTAGTTGAATTAGATGGTTTCTAAGGTCTCCTCCTATTCCCAACATTTGATGTATTACAATGGAATACTTACCATGAAGTCATGGGACATGGGTTCAAAGTTTGTCTCTGATGTTTGCTAACTACCTATTTGACCTTGTACAAGTTAGTTAGCTTCTGCGAGTTTTGATCGTGGGTTCTTCATCTGTAAAATGGAGAGGGGATAGGTGGGTGGGTGGGTGCAAAATAGCTGTCTTCCAAGATCTTTTTCAGGTCAAGAGTTTTTGTATGAGGCTCAGAATAGAAAATATCTTTTTCTTTTATTGGTGTTTCTGTTGGTGGGTAAGATTGTCTCATTTTCTAAAGTGCTGGTTGAGTAAACTAATCTCATTTTAATTCATGGAAGCCCCCATTCTCTACCATTATAATATTTTGGTTATTTTTTTAAATGAAAATAATGTAAATTGAAGTATAGTGAGACCTCCCTCTAGGTCAGGACTTCTGAGCCTTCATAGAAAACCATGTCAGTGATGACAAGCTATATTCTGGGGCAGATTGAAACTTATCTATACTTCTTTACACTCTATGATTCTTGTGTGAGTATTTCAATAAATCTTTCACAATAGATCTTCCCAATGTACCAAAGATCTTTTTCTAGGTCTTTTCGTATTTTGTGGCTACCAGCATAGTATTCAGACTGTCAATCTATTACCCCTACCTGTAACAATGCAACCCTACTGTTCACTGGTCACACACACAAAAATGCTATCAGAATCCCTTTTTGGAGAAGTGAAATAGAGGGAAGTCAAACCTTTATTCTATTATCTCCTTCACAGTGATCTGGAAGTTTTCTGACTTGTCCCTAGAGGGTTTTTGCTTGCTCCTACAGAGTGTTTGACTTTCAATCTTTTGGGAGATGAAAAAACTGCATCATAAGGCTCAGAATAGAAAGTATTTTTTTCTTTTATTGGTGTTTCTGTTGGTGGGTAAGATTGTCTCATTTTCTAAAGTGCTGTTTGATTAGAGATGAAAAGAAGGACATAGTCAGGAGAGCCCTTGTTAGAGACTCTTCTGAAGGGGAGGGCTTTGCTTCCAAAACACCTGGAGAAAACCAAGGTTTCCCAGGAAATTATAGATTTCTTTGAATAGGACTAACCTCTTGTAACATAATTCTGTTTTGTTGTACTGGTCAGAATGTCAGGGGACTTCAAGGAATGTGCAGACTCATATGAGCACATTAAATGGATTTGGGGGAAAAGTGTGATAGAGTTCATTCAATTTACCAAACAGTAATTAAGGTGCCTACTTTGTGCCAATATGTCAGAGGAAATAAAAAGTTGAGCTTGGGGCAGATCCTTATCCTTAAGTAACTTTTAGCCTAATTAGTTACCACACATACATGGGTAATCATAGTGAAAATGAATAGATAGGAGAGGATTCTGGAAAAATGGCAGAGAAGGTCTGAAATTTTCAAGTTCTCAAGGTTTACCCTCACGAAAGAGCTCAAATAGAACTTTAGGGCCAACAAAGTGTGGGTGGAGATAAATAAGAACAGCAGCACAACCAGGATCTTCTGGGAACAATTTGAAAATATCTGAAGAAATATCCCAGGACAAGATTTGGTCCTATGAGAGTAAACACCTCCAAGTTGGGTTGCATTTTAACCACAAGTGGTTAGTTGGTTTGAAAGACTTGCCTCAGCTCCAGCAACAGGAACTTTTGTTGTACCCATACCCAAATCCCAGGTCACTGCACACCACTTGATTTGTGGCCCACCATCAAGCCCCTTTTATATTTCTGTTTCTGTTTCTGTCTCTGTCCTATATCCTGTCATAGCTTGGAACAGCTTAAAGGCATGTCTGGTCATTGCTCAGGGCAAAGTTCCCTGTTAGCATTTTACTTATATTTCTTTCCTTGACTCAGTATGAGTGTACAAAGTACAACTCAGGGTTATGGTGTAATATAGAGAACACCCTATCCTGTGCCACTGACCAAGCAGGGTCCCCACACCCTTTGCCTGGCACATGACCCTGGCCTCTTCTGGGACTTTTCAGTTCCCCCTTGCCCCATGATCCTCCACCCTGTTCTGTAAAGAACTGACTGCCCCTGTTCTTCTGAGGGACACCTGAGTCATAGGAAGATTGCCCCCCCTGTACCATCACACCATATTCCAAAATTAGCCCTGAGCCATAGATCTAAGCAATGGCTGTTCTTTGCTTTTGTATGCCATTGCTTCTGCTAGCTCCCATCCCTGATTGTGGTTTTGTGGTTTTGGCTTATATAATCAAAGTCTGTACCCCCTAAAGATCACTACCGATTTGAGTGAACACTCTGGTAATTGTACACTTGCTTAACATATCCACATCTAAATTTATTTTGAACCCAGGTTTTGGCTTGCTCTTGTTCTCTGCACAACACTTTTACTCCTGGGATAGTGAGGAGAGATGGGTGTCTGAGCCCAGGAAGATGCAGGGAACCTCTGCTGACCAAGAACACTAGACCAAGCTGTCCTGGGAAAAGCCTCAGGTGTGGGAGGGAATGGGGGGGGGAGGTTGGAGGCAGAAGGAACCAGCATATACACCCAATGAGTGCAGAAGCAGTGGGGCAGAAAGCACCTTGCTACGGATACATACAGGAGGCTGGAGGTTTGACTTTGGTCCCAGTCTAGAGTGAAGAACTGAAGGCCTGGGGCAAGAGGCACCATCGCTGACATACCAGGGCTAGAGGTGATCACAAAAATTAAATTATTACCATAAAAATTCACAGGCAAAGGAGAAAGAATCCAATCACAGAAAGATATTATGAAGATAGAGATGATTAGGATTCATCATCAGAGGAGAATATTGAAGCAAAGAAACCCCCAAAGAGCAATGTCAAATGGACACCTTCCCAAAAAGAGTTCATAGAAGATCTTTTAAAAAGACTTTTAAAAATCAAATGACAGAGACAAAGGAAAAACTAAAGAAAAAAAGAATAATCTAAGAAAAACCAAGAAGGTTATAAAAGGAAAGTCAGGGCAAAGCCAAGATGGCAGCATAGAAGCAGCAAGGTCCCGCAGCTCCCACATAGTCACCCTAAACACCCATAAAATATGACTCTGGACAAAGTCTAGGACTCTCAAACTCACGAAAATACAGAAAACACATCTGTCGCGGAAGGCAGTTTGGCAGCAGGGGGATCATCAAGGCAGCCTGAAGTCAAAATGCAGCCAGGCCCCAGGGCAGTCAGGAGGAGCCCAGCAGAGCCTGCAGCCAGTCTACAAGAGAGAAGATCTACAGCCTCCAGAAACTCCACATCTACCAAGGTGTGAAAAATAGGGATTAGAGAAAGGCAGCTCTGCAGGAGGGGCTCAGCTCACAGGCCTGCAGGGAGCTGAGATCAGGCCAGCCTGAAACCAACATCCGGCCAGGCTCCAGGGCGAACAGGAGGAGCTGAGCCTCCAAAGCCGCAGTGTGAGTGTACTTCAGAGAAGATCTAAAGCTCCTGGAACAATCTTCACATCTACTAAGCCAGGATTACAGAAGGTCAGTGAAAGTGACTGAAGCTTTCAAGCTAATTTTGGGGGAGGAAGAGCAGTTTGGCCATTCTACCCCCAGGGCCAGGAAGCAGTGGGGGAAGGATGGGAACTGCTTCAGAGCCCCTGACCTGTGGATCCCGCAGGGCCAAGTGCTCTTGTGTTGAGCGGTCTGGATCTGGATCGTGGTCTTGGGTGGTGGTCCTGGGGAGTGCTTTCAGCAAGGCAAAGCTGGGGGTGGGGGTGGGGCTGCAACACCCGCCTAATAGCTCTGGCAGCTGGGAAAACCCAAGCAATTTGAAACAGAGCTTTTCCCCCTGGAAGCAGAGTTTCACAAAGCTAAAAAACCCAACCCATTAATTGACTGGCCAACATGAGGAAAAGGAAGCAAAATAAGAACAGCAATAAGACTCTAGAATCCTTTTTTGTGGACAAAAAGGATCAAAGCATGGAACGGGAGGAAGACAACACAGTCAGAACTCCCACACCAAATGCTTCCAAGATACTTGAAGAATGCCTAGAAGCTATAATCTGAAAAAGGAATTTGAAAAAAAAATAAGAGAAGTGGAGGAAAAATTGGGAAGAGAAATGAGAATGATGCAAGAAAATGATGAAAAGAGAGTCAACAACCTGACTGAAGAAAACAACACATTAAAAATGGATTAACCCAAATGGCAAAAGAGGCTCAGAAAGCCAATGAGGAGAAGAATGCCTGAAAAGGTCCAATTTCCCAGATGGAAAAAGAATCTCAAAAGCATTGTGAAGAGAATAATTCCTTCAGAATTAGAGTGGAGCAAGTGGAAGCTAATGACTTCATGAGAAACCAAGACACTATTAGACAGTTACAAAGAAATGAAAAAATAGAAAGCAATGTGAAATATTTCCGTGAAAAAACCACTGACCTGGAAAATGGATCCAGGAGAGACAATTTGAAAATTATTTGAAACCCATGACCAGAAAAAGAACTTGGAAAGCATCCTTCAAGAAATGCTCAGAGAAAATTGCCCTGATGTTTTAGAGTCAGAGGGCAAAATAGAACTTGAAAGAATTCACCAATCACCTCTTCAAATATCCCCAAAAGAAAACTCCTAGAAATGTTATTGCCAGGTTCCAGAATACCCAGTTAAAGGAGAAAATATCATTGGCCTCCAAGGGAAAACCATTTGAATACTGTGGAAGCACTATAAGGATAACCCAAGATCTGGTAGCTTCTACACTGAGGGATAGAAGGGCCTGGAATATGATATTTCGAAGATTAGGGGAGCTGGGATTAAAACCAAGAATCAACTACCCAGCAAAATTGAGCATATTATTCCAGGGGGAAATATGGTCATTCAATGAGGTGGAGGACTTTCAAGCATTCTTGCTGGAAAAACCAGAACTGAACAGAAAATTTGACAATCAAACACAAGAAGCATTAGAAGTATACATGGGAAAGAAATCATAAGGAACTTATCAAATGTGAATTATTTACATGCCAATATGG
>CM053601.1:72975209-73005803 GCA_028646575.1 Pseudocheirus occidentalis | reverse complement strand
AAAGGCGGAATGATGGAGGGGAGGGCAGAGTCTGGGGGAGGGATGCTAGATGCTCACACTTCAATAAAGGGACAGGGACAGGGTAGAGAACAGAACAAGGGGGGGGAGGGATAGGAAGGAGGGACATATGATCACTGTCACAATACGTCCACTATGAAGATGTCCTGTATAATCATACCTACACAGCCTGTATTGAATTAGTTGTCCTTCCAGTGGGGGTGGGTGACAAGGGAGGAATCAAAAGAATCTAGAATTTAAAGCTCTGCAATACCTGCAACTAGGAATTAAGATATACAGAGCTGGGGTAGGGAGACTCTCCCTGCCCTACCAGAAAGTTAGAGAGCCGACCAGGGGAGGGGCTCTAGAGTGGGATTGCTGTTTTGGGGGTGGGGTAGGGGAAAGATGGGGAGAAAATTTGCAATTCAAAAATCTCATGAAAATGAATGATGTAAACAAGAAACAAATAAAATTTATTACATAGAAAAAAACAACAAGGAAAGTCAGCCAATTAGAAAAAGAAATCCAGAACCTTAAGGAAAAAAATGACACCTTAAAAAATTAGAATTGGGCAAAGTGAAGCCAGTGAAATTATAGGAGATCAAGAAATAATTAAACATAATATGAATAATGAAAAAATAGAAGAAAAAATAAAACATCTTGTAAGAAAAACAATAGACTTGGAGAATAGATCATGAAGAGGAAATAGAAAAATAATTAGACTAACTGAAAGTTATGATCAAAAAAAGAATCTTGATACAACAATACAAGAAATAATTGAAGAAAATTCTCCAGAAATATTTGAACAAAGGGGGAAAGTAGAAATAGAAAAAAAAATCTATTGATCACCACTTAAAAGAGATCCTATGAGGAAAACTCATAGGCATATCATAGTCAAATTCCAAAAACCCCAGCTCAAGAATAAAATATTAAAGGATCAAAATTAAAACAATTAAAACATGGTCATGCCATAATTAGATTCACACAAGACCTGGCCGCAGAGTCATTCAAGGACTGCAGTTCTTGGAACACAACATGTTGAAGAGCAAAACAACTGGGGATGTGGCCGAAAATATCATACTCTGCAAAGTTAAGTATTATCCTGAAGAAAAAATATGAACATTTGATAAACTCTTCAGTTTTCAATACTTTATTTTTAAAAAATTCCAAACTCAATAGATTTGACATACAAGAACCAAGAGAAATATAAGGTACATAACAAAGAGTACTTATAAAAAGTATGTCTAAGATTCTTATTAGTAATTGGGTAGCTTATAAGAAAATTTGGCATAAGCCTGAGTGTGATATTAATTTAAAAGTAAAACCATTTAGGAACAACTAAAAAGAGTAATTATTTTATACAAATGAGATGCAAGAGGAAGAATCAATACAGAGAAATTAGATGGGGGAGGAGGTTTGGTAGTTCTGGTAACCTACTTTAATCAGGAATGGGTTTAACAAGGAGATATATACATACATACACATAAACACATACAATATATGTATATATACATATATATCCTTAGAAGAACATAAAAGTCTTCTAAATTAAGAAGAAATAAAATGGTAGGGTATAGGGAGGGGGAGAGGGAAAGAGAGGGATCTTTAGAGGAGAGGGAGAAGGAACAGGTAAAAAGGTGGTATAGGAGGGTGTTTAGATTTATGGGAATGGGAGGATAGGGGAGGGATCCTTGGATGGAGATAGGCAAGCAAGAGGAGGGCAAGGTAGTGGGTAGAGGGAAACTGTATATCTAGATATATATTTACACATGTGTGTGTATTTATAGCTACAGAAGAACATATATGACTTTATTGTAGCTGATGTGTAGGGGATGGAGGGGAAAAATGTAACAAAGTAAAAAGGTACACAGCAGAGAACAAAAGAAAACTCACAAAGAAGCAAAGATGATCAATTCTCAATACAGTGTGCATTATTTATCATACAGGCTTTCTTGAAATGAAAATTTATTGTTATCTATTATGAACTCTCTCTTTTGTTCTGCTAGGCACATGACATGTTTTTTACTTTTTAACTTTGTATTTAAGTTCAAATATTCAAGTTTATTATATGGTTTTGTTTCTTTTCTCTATTCTGTATTTGTGTTCTGGTGTGAGTCTAAAATAAAAATTTTAAAAAGAAAATGAATAGAAAGAGAGACGGGCAGACAGACAGATCAATATTTATTGAGTTCTTATGAAGAGGTAGGTATTATGCTAAGAGTTGAGTATACAAATGCAAGCAAGCAAGATAGTCCTTGCCATCAAGATTACATTCTAATGAAGAAAGAACACATAAAATGGAGTTTATGAGGACGCTGGAGGACTCTGAGGCAAGGTGGCATGAAGTCGACGAGAAAGTGATGCGGAGACTTGGGCCTCTGCAAAATTAAAAAAGTTGATCTATCAGACTCAGAAGACCCAGAGTCTGACATGGAGAAGGAGATGGTTAGAGCAGGCTGAGGAGGGGTGTTCTGTGAAGACCTGGGCTCTGGCAAGATAAGGCAGAAGCTGACCAAGCAAAGCCAAGCTTTCCATAGATAATTAGACATTATAGATATAAAACAGTGTGCGTGTAAGGGGTGTTTACACACGGTAGAGAGGTGGGCTTTATTATTAACCTTATCAAGCAGGAAAACAGGCTATAGAGTCTAAGAATATTGGCAAAGGGGTTTCAGCTGAGCACAAAGGCTGAACGTGTGGGGTGATGTGCAGGTGGTACCCACCTATAAGTGGCAATTTAGTCTGTGAATTTGAGAATCATCTATCAGTTCTTCAAATATACCTTCTGTTTCTGGTATCCTCTGGAAAACGTTGTGGTGTTTGACTAGATAGCTGAATCACCATTAGGATGAGAACCCAGGAATTCATTAAATTCAATTTAGGAAGCACTTATTAACACTTGCTATGTATTTGGTACTGGAGATACAAAACCAGAAATGAAATAGTCATTGCTCTAAAGAAACTTCTATTCTACTCAGTGTGAGGAAACAGAAGATAGAGAGAAAAATACAGATATACACATTATGTCTCCTTGCATATAGCCATATAGATCAGCAGCATATATTTATACAGATAGATATCATTATATAGATACGTAGGTGTAGCTATCTATTTATCTGTGTAGACAACTTATTGATTCTAAGGGATAGTTCAAGAGCTAGAATGTAACCTCAGAAGCTATTTCATCCATGCACTTCATTTTACAGAAGAGGAAACCAAGGTCCAGGAACATTATGTGACTTGACCAAGATTACATAGGCACCAGAAGCAGGATTCAAACCCAGATCCTTTAACTCTAGAGCAAGTACTCTTTCCCCTGTATCTAATGAGCTGCCTATACATTTCAGTAAAAGGGATTTCTACACCAGGAGCTCCCACGACCAATGAAATCATTAGTCCAAAATTCCATTCCCAATCTCTCCCCATCCACCACAAAAATGTAATTTAGTTAGGTCAAAAGAATAGAAAGGAATGTTGCAGTAGGAGAGTTAAAGTTTGGAGTCAATAATCAACATATTCCTTGGATGGTGAGAAGAATGACCTGGTTATAGCAAGGGTTTTGTGGGAGAGATAGTTGGCCAAATTCCAATCCCCCTGGGGTGGATGTAAGTATGTCAGATATAATTATAGGTATCTATGTATCTCTATCTGTATCTACATATGTATTTAACTATATCTGTCTATATAGATTGATGTAGGTGAAATATGTCGGTGTATATATGTTAGGGCAGCTGGGCAGCTCAATGGATAAGATGTTAAGTCTGAAAGCTAGAGTCATCTTCACGAGTTCAAGTCCAGCCTTTCTAGCTATGTGACCCTAGGGAAATCACCTAATTCTCTTTGCCTCAGTTTCTTCATCTGTCAAATGAGCTGGAGAAGAAATGGCAAACCAGTATTTTTGCCAAGAAAATCCCAAATGAGGTCACAAAGAGTTAGACACAACTGAAAAATGACTGAACAGCTGATCGTATTTATATATGTTTATATGAAAATATAAACATATATACATATATAAATATATTTATATATAAATTTATATAGATATATATCTATAACTAAATATATTTTTATACCTATATATATAAATACATGTATGTATCTAACCATGAAGACTGGATTTTGTAGTACCAACCAACTGATAAATAGGATATAAGCTGAGTACCTTGTTATGGTTCCCACTAGGATTTGGAGGAGACTAGTTTTTTGGGTCCCTGTTCAAGACTAAAGTAGATGTACATATTTTATTTCAACATAACAGGTAAGAGATTTTGTCAACTGTTCCTTGCTCAATCTGGACAAGAACCAAGATCATAAAAATCAAAGCATCCCCTAAATTCACCATTGCTAGTATTTATAATACCTAGGTACCTGCCAGCTCAATTCTGCATTGTGGAGCAGGATATGGACAAGTCAAGGCAAAGCAAGGCAACAAGAATTTATTTTTAAAATTATTTTTATTTATTTTTCTATTTTTGTGTGTCTATCAACTATTTTTTCCACAATCTTTTTTTTTCAAATTTTAAATTTATTTATTTTTAGTTTTCAACATTTACCTCCACAAGATTTTGAGTTACAATTTTTTCTCTCCTTGTCTTTCCTCTACCCCCAGCCCAAAACAGCAAGCCTACTGAATGCCCCTTCCCCAAATCTGTTCTGTCTTATATCCTCCACCTTGACCCCCCTAATTTTCTAGTAGGGCAATATGAGTCTGTATACCCCGTACTTGTATATCCCATTTCCTAGTTGCATGTAAAAAACAATTTTTAAACATTTTTTTAACTTTGAGTTTCAGATTTTTTCCCCTTCTTCCCTCCTCTCCTACCCCCACTGGGAAGACAAGCAATTCAGTATAGATTGTACATATGTAGTTATCCAAATCACCTCCATAGTAGTTAGATTGTGAAAGACCCAACCACACTTTCCTCCATCCCATCTTCCCCCAACTCACTTCACCTTCTCCCTCAACTCCATCCCCTTTCAAAAATACTTGCCTCTAACTACCCTCTCCCCCAATCTGCCCTCCCCTCTATCCTCCTCCATTCTATCCCCTACCTCCCTATTATCTTGTAGGGTAAGATACCCAATTGAATGTGTATGTTATTCCCTCCTTAGGCCAAATTCAATGAGAATCATGTTGTCCCATTCCCTTTCACCTTCCTGCTCTTCCCCTCCATTGTAACAGTTTTCTCTTGCCTCTTTTATATGAGATAATTTATTCTAATCTATCTCTCCCTTTCTTCTTCTCCCAATAAATTCCTCTCTCATGTCTTAATTTTATCATCCATTCATATTCAACTCATTCTACCCCCTCTGTCTATGTATACATGAACATGCATATGCACACCCTTGTATCAACCATGCAGCATTTGCAATGCCTATAGTAACTATAAGTATGCTGATATGGTTATTAATCCCAAAACGTAACAGGCTCTCTACATGAGAAATATAGTCAGAGCATTTAGTCAAATACCAGAAGACCGAGCTCCCAAACCAGAAAGTCAAAGCCAACATAGTAGTTATGAAGTTGGCACATGTAGTTAAAGTAGTAAACACCCACATTCTCAAGCCTTCAAAACAGGATAGGCGACCTCAGGCAAAGATCCTCCTCTCCTCACTCACGGTAACTGCTCAGTATCCAGGCAGCTTGCTCCCAACAGCTCTGGCCCCTCCGCAGTTCTCATCCCTGTAAGTCCTCAGCAAGAGTGCTTAGCAGAGATTCTGGTTGGCTTAAAGAAAAAGGAGTTTGCGCTGCTGTTGCTGCCACCACTGCTGCTGCTGCTGCTTCCAGTCACCAGCACAGACAGTAGCTTGATTCCGGATTTCTCTTGCTCCACCCCTTCCTGCTACATCAGCAAATTCAAGGGGCATGGAAGATCTTCAAATCGCAGTATCATTACAACCATCACATATATATTTATATACACATACATCCTCCTATACATACATATATACATATGTATGTATACATATACATATATATGTAAACACACACACACGTATATATATATATTCCCTTCATCTATCCTCATACTGAGAAAAGTCTTATGAGTTACAAGTATCATTTTTCCACGTAGGAATGTAAATAGTTCAACTTTAATAAGTTCCTTATGATTTCTTTTTCCTGTTTACCTTCTCATGCTTCTCTTGCTTCTCCTATTTGAAGGTCAGATTTTCTGTTCAGCTCAGGTTTTTTCATCAGGAATGCTTGAAAGTCCTCTATTTCATTGAATGATCATATTTTTCCCTGTAGCATTATGCTCAGTTTTGCTGGGAAGGTGATTCTTGGTTTCAGTCCTAGCTCCTTTCACCTCCAGAATATCATATTCCAAGCCCTTCAATCCCTTAATGTAGAAGCTGCTAGGTCTTGTGTTATCCTGATTGTGTTTCCACAATACTCAAATTGTTTCTTCCATCAGGAAGTATTTTCTCCTTGCCTTAGGAACTCTGGTATTTGGCTACAATATTCCTAGGAGTTTTATTTTTGGGATCTTTTTCAAGAGGTGATTTGTAGATTCTTTACATTTCTATTTTTCCCTCTGGTTCTAGAATATGAGGGCAATTTTGCTCGATAATTTCTCTAAAGATGGTGTCTAGAATATTTTCTGGATCATGACCTTCAAGTAGACCAATAATTTTAAAATTATCTCTCTTGGATCTATTTTCCAGGTCAGTGGTTTTTCCAATGAAATATTTCACATTGCCTTCTATTTTTTCATTTGTTTGAATCTGTTTAATAGTGTCTTGATTTCTCATAAAGTCATTAGCTTCCATTTGCTCCAATCTAATTTTGAAGGAGTTATCCTCTTCAGTGACTTTTTGAAATTCCTTTTCCATCTGGCAAATTTGGCTTTTTAAATCATCCTTCTCCTCATCGGCTTTTTGGACCTCTTTTGCCATTTAAGTTAGTCTATTTTTAAGGTGTTATTTTCTTTAGTGTATTTTTGGGTCTCCTTTAGCAGGCTGTTGGCTCTCTTTTCATTCTCACATCATTCTTATTTATCTTCCCCATTTTTCCTCTACTTCTCTTACTTGATTTTCATAATCCTTCTTGAGCATCTTCATGGCCAGTAACCAATTTATATTTTTCTTGGAGGCTTTCGATGCAGGAGTTCTGACTTCATTGTCTTCCTCCCGCTCTATGCCTGGATCATTTTTGTCCCCCAAAAAGGATTCTATCATCTTTTTGTGCTTCTGTTGCTTGCTCACATTGGCAGCCAATTACTTGACTTTTGAGCTCTTTGCCACAGTAGAACTCTGCTTCTAGAATGGAGAGAGTTATGTCCAAAATAGCTAGGGTTTTTGCAGCTGCTGGACCTATTAGATAGGTACTCTTTCTACAACCCTCACACACTGTGGCTTACTGGTCACACATCCCAGGAGCACCACCCAAGACTGCAATCCAGCTCCAAGTGGGTAAAAGCAAGAGGGTTTACCCTCTGAATGGCCGCTTGTTCCCCCTACAATCTGTAGGCCAGGGTCACTGAAAGCAGCCACATGGCAGTGGCTGCAGCATCGTGCCTTCTCTACTTCTCACTCTGGGAGCAGCAGCCAGATCATACTCCCTCTGTTCCCAACAAAGTTCCACACTGACCTTTTACTTTGTCTTTGGCAGTTATGGGTTAATATTTCTGAAAACTGCCACTGCTGCTGGTGATCCACTCTCCAGAAGTCCACTCTAGCTGCTGCTGGTTGGGGCTGCCCTAGGGCTAAAACCACATCTCAGTCAGGACTGTGCGTAGCTTCCAGTGCACTGTGGTGGATCCTTCCTGCTGGCCTGCCAGGCTGCCTTCAGTGGGAGATTTGTTTCTCTCTGTCACTTTGTGGGTTCTGTAGCTCTGAAGTTTGTTTAGAGCAGTGGTTCTCAACCTTCCTAATGCTGCAACCCTTTAATATAGCTCCTCATGTTGTGGTGACCCCCAACCATAAAATTATTTTCGTTGCTACTTCATAACTGTAATTTCGCTACTGTTATGAATTGTAATGTAACTATGATATGCAGGATATATTTTCATTGAACATGACCCACAGGTTGAGAACCACTGGTTTAGAGTCATTTTTTACATATATTGGAGGAGGTGGAAGCTGGAGCCTTACTGAAGTTCTGTTTCTACTCTGTCATCTTGACTCTGCCCTCTGCAACAAGAATTTACTAAGCACCTTTCAGGTGCCAGGCATTGTGGTAAGTGTTAAAGACAGACATCACCTGTCCTTAAGAACATTTGATAATTATCTAGCACTTTAAGGTTTGCAAAGCTCTGTCTCTCTGTCTCTGTCTCTGTCTCTCTCTCTCTGTGTCTCTCTGTCTCTCTTGATTTAATTAATCCTCATATTCATACCAGCCTGATGACAATAGATAGCATTTTAATCTCTGTTTTAGAGTTAGGGAAGCAGAATCTAAGAAGTTAAATGACTAGCCCAAGGGTACAGAAGCTATCACCAGAAGTGGGATTTAAGCCCAGCACTAGCTTGATTCTAAGTACAGCTTTCTATCCACTATGAGAAGTGTCAAACACATGGTCTGTGGGCCATACTTCAGAGTACAGATGAACTAAATTAAAATGTAGCTGGGAAATAGTTAACAAAAAACTTTAAAATACAATAAAACATAGATAATATTAAATCTTAAAGCTAAGTCAGTATGTAGCCTCCAGAGATACTTATGAATAGTTTAGTGAACATGGTTTCTATTTGATTTTGACACTACTGTTCTACACTGCATAGTCATACCCGCCTATACTAATTTATTAATGATGGATATGATTGTGTCCCCCAGGATGGTTTTATCAGGGTAAGAATATTTCATGCCATATTCTGATTTATGATTGAAAAGGATCCAAAATATTTGACCTTGATACTTTTGTCATTGATCTTGGCTCTAAAGTGGCTTTCAAAAGTCTCCTGGAGCTTCTGAAGAAACCTATTGACCTCATCTAGTATGACTGGTGATTTTTAGGGAAATAGAGGGTGACCCAGCAATCTCTCTGTTCCACTAAGTGGGATGCCAGGCAGGCTACACAGGGGTTTAGAGGGCATCTCTGTGAGGAAGAAATTCAGGAACGACATGCATTGAACTAGGAGTCCTGGGAGGTGTTTTGCCCACCAAGTGTATGAGTATTTGGAACTCCAGGTGGTGCTGAGTGACTATGCCTGTTGCCTAGACTGAAAGTTGACTTTCCTTTAGTAATCATGTCTTATAAGATGTTCAGTTACTCAGAGGCAATAAGCTCAAATAAGTGAACTATCTTAGTTTTCATAGTTTCATAGATTTAAAAGGGAACAGAGCTAGAGGTACCTGGGTGACAGAACAGTGGATAAAGATTTGGACCTAGAGTCAGGAAGATCTGAGTTCAAATCCTGCCTCAGACACTTATTAGCTGTGTGACCCTGGGCAAGTCACTTTGCTTCTATCTACCTCAATTTCCTCAACTGTAAAATGGAGATAGAAATAGTACCTACCTCCCAGAGAGTTTGTGTGGGTCAAATGAGGTAATATTCGTACAAGTGCTTAGCATAATGCCTGGGATATAGTAGATTCTCAATAAATACTTACTCCTTCATTTGTCTTTAGAAAGCCCAGAAGAAACCAAGGAAAAGGAAGATTTTAGACAAGACGTAATCAACTATTTTGCGTATGATGAAGTTGGGAGATAGAGAGGTAAGTGGCTTGCTCGGTGTCACTAAACTAGTAAACAAGCTCCAAGGCAGGAGCCAAACCTGGTCTTCTGGGCATCAAATCTATCCATGTATCCATTACATTGTTTCCTCTTAAAGACTAAAAATTGTAAACCAGAGCTAGTGAGGAGCAGCTGGCCCATGGTGTTTTAGTCAAGGTCGTGAAAAAAATCACTCTTTATAAATTCAGTTTCATAAAACTCTCTTGGCAGAAACATTGCAGAATTTCATTGTTTTTGTGTTAGCATGGGCACAATAACTAATTACTTTGTAAGCATGTACCTTGTCAAGTAGTATTTACTATTCTTTCTTTGACACCACAAAACAAAACAAAACAAAATAGCTCATTTGTATCCTTTCAGGGATAGCTATTAAAGATCTCGACAATTTTCTCCACCAAAGTTTTTTGGCAGTATTGAACGGCTCAACATTAGAAATGGATATGGTTTTCTCAAGGGAAATGACACCAAAAAAAATGAGTTAATATTTGTTTTGTACTGCCTCCTAAGGACTATTGGGTCTTGCCACCTGACTTGATCTTATAGGTGATGTCTCCTCTAATTAGAATGTCCACTCTTTGAGAGCAGGGGTCATCTAGGTTTTCTGTTTGGGATTATCTAGCTTTTCTATATTCTCTGACTTTTCTATTTTATACCCTTTGCACAAATACTTGACACATAATAAGCACTTAGCAAATGGTTTGGAATTTGGCCATTCACATCATCATAAGAAAAAGATCCTGTCCTTTTTTCCTTAGGTAGGTTTTTCTTGATTTGACAGGGGCCATCTTTAACTCTCAAGATCTAAGGAAGAAAGATTTGGGTTTTCTTTTGGAGAAACTTTGCAGATTTTCTGAGTAGATCTCCAAGGTAATTTGGCTCTTGCCTTAGTTACATAATTCATTCTGGGCAGACTAACATCTTGTCACATATTGTCCTAAAGCAACAGCCAAGGGGGTGAGAAACCACCTACTGGGGGACATGAGGCTGGTGCCAAGAAGACAACAGCAACTCTCTGTTCCAGTTCGCTCAGAGTGTTCCCAGAGTCCTGAGAACAAACAGGAAAGTCCACAGCGGGAAATGAGTGAGGGACTGTGCTACCCAACCAAAATGAGGAGGAGAAAAGGGAATGGGTTTTCTTCCAGATGAACTAACAGTGCACAAACAAAGTCACCCTGGTTTTTGTCATTGTGGTTTAGGGTAGAATAAAAGAGTGGGAGAGGAGAAAAGAAAAATGAGAGCCTTGGTCTGATAAACTTTTCTAACACCAGTTTTAATAGCTTCTCCCATAGAATATTAATATCAGTGTTATTGAATGCAGTGTATACAAAACTTTCATCTTTAAGAAGTAATAGGATCTTGAAAGACTAAACCTCTGTTAAATATATTTTGGGGTTAAGTTTTAATTTGTGTCTGTTCCTTGCTTTTTATTTCTTTCATGTGAGTAACCTATGTTTGTTCTCCTTCTGCCAATGCAAATTAGCATCTCATCTATCATCAGTAAT
Source organism: Pseudocheirus occidentalis (assembly GCA_028646575.1). NCBI lineage: Eukaryota > Metazoa > Chordata > Mammalia > Diprotodontia > Pseudocheiridae > Pseudocheirus > Pseudocheirus occidentalis. The sequence continues at coordinate 72,994,630 of CM053601.1, read as the reverse complement.
GTCTATGTAGTCATATTCATTTTTTTGCTAATCTTGTGACAAGGTTTCTCTTGCCTTGTGATTGTGCTTCCTTCACCCCTTTTTAGAACCAAATCTGTAATTTCATGGGTATGAGAAATCCCTGATATAGACATTTCTTTTACTGATGTAAAATGGGAAATGCTCTGTTTTTGACATTTCGCTGGAATACTGAAAAGTGAAGTGACTTGCCTGTGGTCACACAGGTCGAAGGCAAGACAAGACCCCTGGTCTTCTTGATCTAAACTTTTGTTGTCTTTCAATTTTTTACCATGTGGAAGAAAAAAGGTCAAACCAGCTTATGTTCCATCCGTGGTAGGCTGTGTTGATTTCCAAAATGAGAGTTTGGGAGTTGGAAACAAGTTGGTTTTAGCAGGTTTTTCCCCTTCCATACATGAATAGCAAAGTCAAAGAATTCTAGAATATTCATCATCTATCTGAGTATGGCCAGTCAGTCCAACTTCTTCCTGAAGGGAGCCATTTCAGTGGTTAGAATAGACTCTTTTGATTCAGCAAAAATTTAATAATCTTCTGTTATGTACAAGGTAAAACAGATACAAATAACTAATGGAAAATGGACTTTGAATTCTAAGAGCTTATGTTCTAGTTGCTCTGTGTGTGTGTGTGTGTGAGGGAGGGCTCTCCCATGAGAAGACATAATAATATACAATAAAATTTGAAGATGAAGAAAATTCTAACTATTTTTGGGGAGTGTATGTGGAGTACAGGTTGCAGGATTATTTGTAGGGAAGGTGTTGGTACCAATAAACAACAAATGAATAAAAATACTAAGACAGGCATCAATTTATAGCATTTTCAATCCTTTCCAAAGGAATTGTTCTTTTAAAAAAATTATTGACTTGTTTATTTACTTTTGGTTTACAAGATTCATTTACAGAATCACTTGAGTTTCAGATTTTTCTCCCCTCCCTTCTCCCCTTCCCCCCCCACATGGTGGCATACAATCATGTGTGGGATCTGCAAACACTTTCACATTGTACAATAGTCTTGTTGTATAGAAGCGTTGTAACCAATGGAGCAAAAAATGTGAAAGGAAAGAAAAAAACCCAAAAGAAACAAAACCAAATATGGAAAAGAACAATAGTATGTGTTGCTTCGGTTTCCATTTAAACTCTGGTCTTTCTAAATCTTTCTCTGAGTGTAGGTATCTCCTTCCATTCTGAGACTTGTAGAGCTGTCTTTTAACTGTGCGTTGCTGAGAAGAGTCCAGTTTATCAAGGCTGGTCGTCACACATATGATGTATCTGTGACTGTGTACAAATTTTTCCTAGTTCTGCTTTTCTCACTTAGCATCAATTCGTATAAGCAAGGGAACTGTTCTGAACTCGGTTCTTGGAAATGCAGAGGTTGATATCCCTGTCTTTGTATTCAATTCAATTGAACAAACTTTGTTATTAAATGCCCACTAGGTACCAGGTGTTGTATTTAGTCCTCCAGAAACAAAGGCACAGAAAAAACAGTTTCTGGCCTCAGTGACCTTATATGTTACTTGGGAGAATGGTAAGTAAACAGATTTGTAAAGGACGGAGGGTGGTTATGTCCCAGAGAGAACATGCCTGGCAACCCAGACAAAGTTGTCTGAAATATGGTGGTCCCCTTTTCCCTCATACTAACAGGAAGTCTGTAAGGTATGTAGGGAAGCTGTTTCCAAAGTGAACTTTAGCAGATATTAAGGTAGAAGTGAGGGCAGTGGTGGCTGGACCTGAATTAAGGAAGACTCTTCTTGTTGGGTTCAAATCCAACCTCAGACAACTTTACTAGCTGTATGGCCCTGGGTAAGTCACTTAACCCTGTTTTTCTCAGTCTCTTAATTTATAAAATGAGCTGGAGAAGGAAATGGCAAACCACCTCATGATTTTAACCCAGAGTATCCCAAATAGGGTCACAAAGAGTCAGCTGTAACTGAAGTGACTGACAACAAGGTATCGGTGATAACAGCAGCAGCAAAGGGTGACATTCACCTTCCTTACCTGTATCTCTTGCAATCTCTAGGTCCCTTTGAGGTTCAGCTTCAAGTCTTATTACCAATGGGAAGACTTCTCTGATTCTTCTAGCTCGTAGAACTTCCTTACTGCTACCAGTTTATTTTGTACCTATATTGAATATTTGTAGATATGTTTTCCTCCCAGCAAAATGTAAGCTCCTTGAGGGAAGGGCTTGTTTTATGGTTATTGTTGCATTCCCAGGGACCAGCACAGTATTTGGAACACAGTAGGTGCCTAATCTATGCTTGTTGGATTGTTAAGTTGAATGTAAGCACCCCAAACTCTCCATCTCATAGTTACCTCTCTGTGGGTATGTGCTCGTGTTTTATTGTCAATATGTACACAGAGGTGCTGAGGATTTAAATTTTCCTTTTATTTGCTTTTTCCTATCAAGAAAGTATAGCATAATACTAATGAGAGCTAATACAAGCTAATATTTATATAGTGATTTAAAGTTTGCAAGGTAATTTACATTCATTATCTCATTCAATCTTTCCACAACCTCGGGGAAGTAGATCCTATTAATACCTTCATTTTTCTGATGAGGAAATGTAGTATGAGAGATCAAACAACTTTCTGAGCTAGTGAGTATCTAAGGCAGAATTCAAACTCAGATCTTACTCCAAACCTAGCACCCTGGACCACCTAGCATGGCTCCTCCCTGTAACCCATCACAGTGACTTGAGGCAATAGCTCTCATTTAGACAGATGTAAGAGTGATGTAAACTGCTCTTGTAGCCCTACCTAGAAATGCTATGAATCACAGCTTGAGGAATAGTGCTCTGAAATGCTGAGGATATGCCTACATACCTACATACATATGTATATATACATATAAACACATGCATAATACATATATGTATACATACATCTGTACATCTCATATTCACCTATGTAAATATATCTCATATGTATGTGTATGTGTATATGTATCTATACATACATATATTCAATAGTTTATATGACCATATAAGACTTAGGGATCAATGAATTTATCAAGCAGTATGTGATATAGAGTGGACAGAGCGCTAAACCAAACATCATGAAGACTTGGGTTCAGATCTGACTTTTGACACTTGCTACATATATAAGCCTTGACTAGTAGTCTAAGTAAGACTCAGTTTCCTTATCTAAAAAAATTGGGATAAAAATAATACTTGGAAGACTGTCATGAGGATTGAATGAGGTAATGCATGAAAAGTGCTTTGAGATTTTTTAACATGCTACATAAATGCCAGTTATTACTAATAATGAACCCTAATTCCCCCTCTCTGGCCTTCTTTATGTGCTCTGTTGGAAGCCCTCTCTCCTCCTTCTCTTTCTATGCCCTAGTGGAAGTCTTTATAGAAATGCTGCAACTGCAGGAAAATATAATAAAAAAGGAAAAAGGGGAAAAGCAGATATTCAATAAACTCAATAACACATCTTTGAACCATAGAGTTATATTAAATGGAGTTTGACCATGAGAGAGCACCTCTACCTTGAATCTCATCTTCCAAGTGCACTGTTCTTTTCTTGCACGTCTTTCATTAATGTAGAATATGTTGAAAGAGACATGGCACAGAGGATTGAGTGGTGAACTCTGAATGCTTCAAATCCCAGATACTTATTTGTCTGTACAGCTAGGTCCCAATTACTATGAACAATTAATCCCCTTAAATGGTTGCATTCTTTGAATTCACACTGAGTATTTCTGTTGAGCTGGAACCAATGACCAGATTTTACATAATTATAACTAAAAATAGTATGAATCTGAATGCATGTGATCACTTTTGGGCATTCATTATTTGCACTAATCAGGACCTAGCAGTTGGGGCAAATCACTGACCTCTGTGAGTCTCAGGTTGTTCATCTGTAAAATGGGGACGAAAGTACCTATTGTATCTCTTTCAGGGGGTTGTTGTGAGACTGTCCTTAAAAGCCCCCTTTTTTATTTGAAAGACTGTAAATGTTAATTATTGTCATTGTGGTTGTATAGATTAAGAATGAATTTTTTGTTCAACTTGGATGTGGTCTTCCAAATGCTCTGTTGTCTTCTTGCTTAAATCCATTTTTAGATTATACTACATTGAGAGAGGAAGCATGACATAGTTGATATCATATTGGAATTAGAGTCAGGAAATCCAGGGCTGAAAAATCTCTCTCTGATCCTTACTATTGTTTGACTAGTAAGCCTCAGGCCCTCTCTCTGAGCCTCAGGGATCTCTCTCAGACTATTCTTTATATAGTAGAAGGGTCACAGTCATGGATTTTTAACATATTAGCGTCTATAAGTCCCTACTCAATTTGTGATTTCATCAAGATTTATGCACCTGAGTCAAGTCCCATGACAATCTAGAAAAATGGGAGCTTTTTTTTCTTATTCAGAAACTTCTGTCCCCCATATTACTTCTCTATTTAAAACAATCCTGATGGCAGCTTATGAGCACTCCAATTGTTTTACCATTGGGAGGGTTCCTGTATTGATGGTGACTAGATCTCAAAAAGCTTTGAAAGTATTTAAATTTTATTGTCCACTTTTGCTTATTAATAAGGCCCTTGGTACACCTAACAAAGGTAAGAAGTGGCAACATGAGCCTATTTCCTGGGAGGTAGAGTTTGTCCTTGAGTCCTAGTTGGAAAGAAGAAAAATGCAGACCAACCTAGCATGTATTTCTTGATCCATGGTAGCAATGATAAGATACATACATACACACATATGTATATGTGTATGTGTATATATACATACACACACACGCACACACACACACACACACACACACACATATATATATATATATATATGCAGGACAAAGGTGTTAGTCATCCATGAGCCTTTTCAGCCATATCCTTCATCCAGTTACTCATCAGATGTTAGTGTTACTAGCACAGCTCAGAAATAATCTCATTCAAATCCTTCAGCTTGCAATTGAGTTAATTGATACCCAGAGAGGGGAAGAAATTTCTTTAAGATCACACAGCACATTATTGGCAGATCTGGGGGTAGGAATAATGTCAAAAAAAGCAGAGGGCCTGAACTTGTAACTCTTAAGATGAAAACTCCAGTTTCAGTGCTCTAGAAACTGATGTGCTATTTTTGAGATGCAGGAAAAAGTAGTGTTCCAGTATCATATCCTGCCCCTTAAGAAGCAGTATAGTGAGTTTACAAAAGGTGTGACATCATGAATTACATGCATACATTGCATTCTTATGTTTCATGATCTGTATCCATGAACCCACTCCCATCAAGGTTAATCTTTGTTTGCAAGTATTTAGACACCATCGCAGCCCACTGGACAGAACCCAGAATCAGAACAAGAGATTAAATACCATTCTTTAATCAAATCACATCAAACCAGTCAGTGGTAAAATAGTGTTTTTCCCCAAACACTTATTACAGATAACATTTTGGTTGTTAAATTTATGAAGTGTAAAGTTATATAACTTTTTTTTTTCAAAACCCAAGGCTACATTTCTGGATACACATCTACCTCTGAACATAAATTCACCAGCAGAAGCACTAATAAGGTCATTGAGAAAATAAATTACATAAATTGTATTTAGCTGCTCTGAACATTTACTTAGAATGTCCATGTAGGGGGCATGGGTTAGCAATTATGAAAAATCTTAGCCTGACTAATTAGCACCCTGTGTTGACAAAAATGTCAGCAGGAAAGGAGACAGTAGGGTTTTATTGATTAGCATTTAGCATTCTTTTGAACATTCAAAATGTATCTCAGAAATATTTGTGTCTTCCTCACTAACCAATACCCACCATGAAAGTATTCCTTTCCTCCGTATCTTGTCTGATACTATATTTACATATGTTAATGCTTTGGATGTTGTTCATTAGAAAAATGTACTGAGTCTAGGGTCAGAGGAGCTGTGTTAAAGTCCAAGTTTTCTTTCTCACTATCTGCAGGACTTTAGAATGCACACTTGATTGACAAGTTTGTATTCACTTTAGTAGCTGGAGTGGCTTTGGGTGCCCCTTAAGAATAGTGTAGATACCTAAGTATCTCTGTGCTGCAGGAATCTGTCTTAAGCCTCCTGACTGTGGCATGTTATGAGACTACCCAGCTCATTGGGGATTTCTTAGATTTCTGAGGCTAGTCCAAGGAGTTTCCTTTTGGGTTTCCTGAATATATCTCATCCCAAGGAGTTCCATGGGGTTCTGTAATCCCTCCAAAAAGTCTAGGGTATGAGTCAAGAGCTCAGCATTCTGAATGCATGATTTAGACACTTTGCCTGCTCCATGAAGTACTATTATTTTAGTATCAATACACCAACCCATGGAATTATCTAGATCAATATTGTCAAATACTCTGCCCACAACCTGCCTCATGGCCCACAATACTCCTACATGCTCTCCCTTTACCATCTTATTTCCTGGCAGGGCCCTAACTATGATTGCTACACATCTGATCCTGAACTCTGGTGTTCTAATCGTAGCCTGCCAAAATCTATTTTGACATTTCTAAAGGTGAATTATTTCTAGCTGAATGTCTCCCTAACACACCAAACTCAAATTGTTTATTATACTATGCTATAGAAATGCTTCTTTTGTTCCATAAACTAAAAATTAAAATAAAAAAATAACAGGGACCTAGATTCAAATACTGGCTCTGTCATTCACTACCTATATGGTCCTTTCACCTCATCTTCTTCATCTGTAAAATGACTAGATGATTATAAGGCTCTTTCTGGATCTAAGTATCACATACTTTGAGCTTCTTTAAACTAGCTCCATGTTCCTTATTTTCCTACATCTAATAATAGCATTTTCCTTCTTCCATTTAACCGAGCTCAAAACCTCTTCCTTCTTGTCCTTCACCTCCTGTCAGTTGCTAAGTCTTAGACCTTTTTTCTTCATCATGCCTAATATCTTCCTTTCCATTTCTGTAGCCATTCTATAACCAGTTTATGCTCCCATTCCTTCCTGCTTGGGTTGTTGCAATAACTTCTTCACAGTCTCCCTGTCTCCATGTCCTCCCATGAAGCTGCTAGATGATTTTTTTTGTTGGACATGTTATTTTATCATGGTGGGGAGCTATGAATAAGAAACTTCTTCTACCATTGTGAGTGAAAACCTTCCCTGCAACTTACATTCTTAGAGAGTTGTCTAGGTCAATGAGAAGGTAAGTGATTTTTCCCAGCCAGTAGGCATCAGATCTTAAATTCAGATCCAGACTCCAAAGCTAGTTCTCTATGCCATGCTGCCACATTTATCTTTCAAAACTATCTCTTTGATAGAATATCAAATAATAATATCAAATATTCAAATATAAATAACCAAATAGAATATCACAAACAAGGTCTGAGAAGTCAACAAAAATCATCAGTATAGTCGCAGGACCTCTGAAGCCATTTTCCAGGACTTCTGTAAACAGACAACAAGAAAATCCTCTTTCAGGGTTTCCAGTAAGGTTCCAGGGCTTCTGTAAAAAGTATCACAAACACAAATCAGCACAGACAGAACAGACAAATAGAGTGCCAGGATGTCACAAGTACCCTCCTCAGTTCTGCTCTGTCTCATCTTGTGCTTCTCCTTATATATATGATGGTTCTCCTTCCTGTCCCACCCTTCCTGTTGCATTAGCAAGTTCCTCCCATCTTCAAATGACAAGGGGCTCAAACAAAGTGCTAAATACTTAAGTAACTGAAACAAGGTGCCAAGTACTTCTTTCCTTGCCATTACAATAATCAGAAAGCACAGAATTTCAGACTTGGAGAAGACATAAAAGGGCATTCAACCCAACTAACTGCTAAACAAAAACTCCCCTCATCCCCCTCCGCCCCAAAATGTCTAACAAATTATCTTCTAGCTTTGGCTGAAGCCCTTTAGTGAGCCTGAACTCCTTTTCAGGCTTATTTCCAGTCATTCATTACTCATTCACTGTAATTAGACTAGAATTTTCCCCAGAGTATACTTTGAACATGCTATTTTCACCTCTGTACTTTAGGAATGCTTTCTGAGTTCTTTGGAAGATCTTCCCCCAACATTACCTTTCTCTGCATCTCTGATTGTCAAAATCATACTGCTCCTTTAAGGTTAAGGTCTCCATGAGACTATCATTGATCAGTATAGTCATTAGTTATCTTTCCCTCTTAACATGACATTTGTACTAAGCTTTAGACTGTTATCACAGATGTCTTGTGATAACTTACCTGAAGTTTGGCTGCCCTAGAATATAATGCCTTTGAGGCCTGGCAAGAAACCATGTCTCAGATATGGTCGTGTCCCACAAAAAGGCCCTGTAAGAACAAGGTTCTCAAGAACTATTGATTGAATGACATTCAGAACAACCAATCCCAAAGATAGAAATGCCAAAAAAGTTACATCATTGTTCATTAGGTTTTAAAAGGGCTTATTCTAGAAGTTGTTTTGTCTCATACCTTTTAATGATAGTGTCATTGTTTTAAAAATAAACTTCTTATGTTTTCTCTCTCCCATTTGATTCTTTTTTGTTTTTATCATACACACTATCTTAATTATGCCACGACCAGCCTCATACTTTTATATTTCTTCTTCTTCTTCTTCTTCTTCTTCTTGTTCTTCTTCTTGTTCTTCTTGTTCTTCTTCTTCTTCTTCTTCTTCTTCTTCTTCTTCTATCAAAGAGACTAAAAGCTATCACAGAAGATCCAATAACTTAATCCAGTGATTGCTATTATTTGGAAAGTTATTACTCATCTCTAACTGAATATTTCCAAATGTGTGTATATTACATATAATAAATATACCCATTTTTGTTGTCTCTTCTAGACAAAGAAAATAACTTGATGTACTACAAGAATCATATTTTTTAATTGGAAGAAACTTAAAACATCATTTAAACCAATCTTCTAATTTTATAGCTAAGAAAGCTGAGGCCCAGAAGGGTCTAGCTGATTTGTTCATTTTCACAGAGTGAGTGGATTCACAGCAGAGACAAGAGTACAGCCAAGGTCTTTTGACTTCTGGGTTCAAAATGTCTTTTATATTTCTTCAGTGCTTGGCACATGGTAAGTGCTTAATATACTTGATTTGATTTGATTTTTTATTATCCATTCATGTGTCTACTTCTATATGTACCAACCTATATGTTATTCCTAAAGATTTTAAAAGTTTAAGAACACTCCAAAACAACAACAACCACCCTAACTTGAAATGTGAAAATCAGTTCAGGGAAAAGTAAACCAATCAAACTTTGGTTACATGTGGTTTGTGCACATGAGTACACACGTACATATATTTATATGTTAGTCTTACAAGGTCCATAGCTTTAGTCATTATAACATTTGCAGTGCTCACAGAAAAGAATAGACATTGTTACTATCCCTTAAAAGCTTATACACTACCTTCTAGGACTTCTCATGTGTCCATCTTCTAAGTACAACACACTTTAAAAAATCAGTTTTCCAGGCAGGAATTAGAATTCATGGATCTTTGCAATTTGTCCCCAAAGGACAGTTTCTTTTTTCTAGTCAAACTGGTTTAGTCATTCTCCCCCCTACCCAAATGCACCTTATGTTTTCCATTATCTGTGTTTTTTTTTCTCTCTCGTGCTTTTCCCACCCTTGTAATGCTCTCATCTCCACTAATCCTGATCTCACTCATACTTCAAAACCCAATAACACCATTGCTAAGTAAGCCTATATCCAAAAGTGATGACAGAAAGAAGAAAAGGTCTTTTATGTACAAAAATATTTATAGCAGCTTTTTTTTGTGGTGACAAAGAAATGGAAACTAAGGGAATGCTCACCAATTGAGGAATGGATGAATAAGTTGTGGCATATGAATGTAATGAAGATCCATTATGTTGTAAGAAATGAGGAAATAGATGTTTTCAAAAACACAGAAGGATTTATATGAACTTATGTAAAGTGCAGTAAGGAGACCCAGAAGAATAATTTATACTTAACATCAATATTATAAAATTGAATAATTTTTGAGGAATTTTTTAACTGATGAAGAATGACATGAGCAGAACCAGAACAAATTATATAGTAACAATGGTGTAAAAACAAACCACTTTGAAAGCTGTAAGAACTATGATGAATAAAGTGAAAATCCATGATCTCAAGAAATCAGTAATGAAATCTACTATTCATTACAGAAAAGTGATGAATTTAGAGTGCAGAATGAGACAAAGTTATTTTTGTAGATAGTCATCGAGAGAATTCATTTTGCTTGACTATGCTTATTTGTCACAAGAAATTTGTTTTTCTTTTCTTTTCTCCCAGTGAGGTGCAAAGTCAGAGGGAAAGAAAGTAGATTTCTGTTAATAGAAAAAAAGATGAATGGGGGGATACAGCCATGTAATGTTGCATGAACTTTGAGATGAAGTCATAAGAACTCAACACAAATCATCAGCATAGTCCCAAGACCTGTGAAACCCTCCTCCAGGATTTCTGTAAACAGTTGACAAGAAAATCCTCTTCCAGGGCTTCTAAACCAGCATCAAGATTCCAGGGCTTCTGTACAAAGTACCACAAGCACAAATCAACACAGACAGAACAGACAAATAGTGTGCTGACCACCACAAGAGTTCTCCTTCTCAGTCCCGCTCAGTCTCAGCTTGTGCTCCTCCTTTTATGTGGTGGTTCTCCTTCCTGTCCCAGCCTTCCCTGTTCCATCAGCAAGTTCCTTCCACCTTTAAAATCACAAGTTGCTAAATACTTAAATAACTGAAACAAGGTGCTAAGTATTCCTTTGCTAGCCATCAGATTAGTTTACTTAGCTCTTATGAAGAAATAGTACTGTGTAAATGTGTGTAATGTAAAAACAAAACACATCAATAAAACTTGAAACCAACATCTTACATCTTATTTTCTCCATTATAGTATCATCCTGAACCCTGTAGGCTGACATTTTTGTTTTATCTTTTCTGAACTCTCATGGTTCTTAATGCCTTGTGTGTTCTTTCCATTCAGAAACTGATCATGGAACATCTCTTCAATTTTTTGCATGCATGGTTATTTGAGCATTGTATTGATTATTATTCAGTTTGGAAGGTATCTTCATCTTCTCTATATGCTCCCAGATGGCAGAAGCTCAATTTTCTTTGTACATCTCTCTTCCTTGGATTTGGAGTCAAAAGATTTGGGTTAAAATCTCAGGTCTGCTACTTATTATCTGTGTGATAGTAAGACTTTTAACCCCTGTGGGCCTAAGTTTCCTCATTTTCAAAATGAAGGGGTTAGATTAGAGGGCCTGTAAAAGTCCCTTTGAGTTTTAAATCTTTGATCATATGGTCCTAGCAAAGGACCTTGGACATGGTAGACAGGAGGAATATTTGTTCATTTGAAGGAAAATAAAAATCTTAGATAATAGTCATCCTTTCATAATTTCTGTGACATTTTCCCAGTCAAATAGATTAATACTTGGATTTTTCTCAACTCTGATTTAAGTTGATGCTGCACTCAAACATTTGAAAGGTTGATTAAACACTGGACTTATATACAGTCAAACCTGTGCATCACACTGACTTGTCTTAACCTATTAGCCCAATTGTGACCTTCTCCTTAGCCATTTCTACAGCTATTTTAGATGTAATAGATCCCCAAAGGCCTGTTGGTAAAAATTAAATCTACTGCAGTCTCATGAGAGGTGGAACATGTCCTTCAGAGCAATGTCACTGGAATACATATTCTGGCTCATGAGCTTTCTTCTTTTCTTTTCTTTTCTTTTTTAACCAGTCTCCAGGCAAACTTACGAATGTTAAAGCATTGAACTAAAAATAAAATCCTAATGATCTATGGATCTCAATTGCAGTTACAATGACATTTCATTTCATATCTCTCTAGGATGCTCTTCAAACTTGAGCTGCTGAATTTTAGCCATAATTGATTTGCAACGCCTGAATTTTGGTCTGCTAGGGAGATCTACTTTGTCAGTTTTTGTAGCAAATTTAGCATGTACTTAACTGAATGGGATGTATAACAGCAGCAAGACTGTATTCCTAGTCCTGTTATAATCACAGAGGCCTACACCTGCAAGGTACTTTGGCGATTATGTAATCCAGTGCTCTCATTTTACAGATAAAGGACATTTAACCTCAGAGAGATGAAGTGATGTACTGAGGTCAAAAAGTCAATTAGTGGGGGAAGGCAGGATCAGAATCCATTAACTTCTGCCTAAAATATCAGGTTATTTTCATAGTCTTAGCCAAGACTGACATATGAGAAGGCTAACAATAATGATGATGGAAGCTATTACTTTTACAATGTATTCAGGTTTGCAAAACACTTCAACTTCATTATCTTATTTGGCCCTTACAACAAGTCTCTGTGTTAGGTGCCATTAGTATCCCTATTTCACATATAATGAAACAAGTTCAAAGAGTTTAAGTAATTTGCCCATAATCAAACAAATCATGAAAATCATGTTGTGGTTTCAGGGCCCCTGGGAAGATATGAATGTCCTTTCACTCCTCTCCCCCTAGAGTAGCCATGACCATGCTCTTTAGCACAGAGAAACCGGATCTCCTTAGGGCATCTCAAGGGTCAATAACATCATACCTCTTTTACAAAGGGACAAACTTCCTAATATACTTATGATAGTATAGATGACTCTGGGAGGGGAATTAATCTCTGATCAGTCATGGGTGTAGAAAGGAGGAAGACTCTGAACACTTTAAACCGTAGAGTAGAATGACCAAGTTAAGTTAAGTTGTACCTTTGTGGAAAGCATTAATATATTAATTTATAACTAGCTTGCTTCACACAGAATAGTGAGGTTTCCTAAGGAAAAGCCAAGCCTTCCTGGGAATTTAGGATGTATTCATTTAGAGTTTGATTGAATAATCTAATTACAGTAGCAAGGTTATTAAGGTGGGCAAGTGAGAAGGTTTCATTGATAATTCCATAGCAAATTAAATGGGCCTGTTCTAAACAGAAATCACCATTTCCAATGTTAATTAAGTACCTAACAGGAAATTTGATCCTGGCCCCAATGGCCTCATCTAGTGTCAGGCAAAGGGAATTCATACATAATCTTATTCATCTGTGGGCCTTCATTAGTGTTAATATTCCCTTGCTGATAATTAAAATTCTATATAGCTCCACTTAGGCAGTGTGCACATGGGAAAGAGTGTTTGTGTATAGAGAAGAGAGAGGAAAAGAAAAATAGGAGGACATTTTTCTATGAGTACAATACAATTCCAATGGACTCATGAACTCATCAATAAGGACATTTCTCCAAATGATTCAAATAGGAACCCGTATACAGGTGAATATCTTCTGTCCTTGACATGTACGCTTCTCCTTGTCCTCCAAGAGGAGGACCACAAGAAGAGACTACACGATATGCTGAGCACTTTGCTCATTCTCCTGACAGTGTGTGGATATCAATGACACACAGTCTGTTCATTGGCTATTCTTTCTTCTATATGTGACCTTTCTTTCTAGTTATCCATGATATCCTTGGAACCACTTCTCCTATCTAGTATCTCATTTGTATTGTGTTAGAGTCTATTCGTGACTATTGGGATCCTCTTCCTTGTCCTTTATTTGATATTTAACTTCAGTTATTTGGAGACTATTATATTTGCAGTCATACATCATCATAAGAAGAATATTGGTGTTAAAAAGATGGGGCTTTATTTCTACAGAAAGCTTAAAGTTATTAAAAGGTCCATATAGTTGGCAATCCATCCCATTCTCCACCTCTTAGTCAATTCTAGTCCATGCTCATTGTCTGTTTGTAGTGTCTGTCCAAGATTCACATACCATTGGATGCGTTATATGGGTTGTGTATTGTATTGCGCTAAGACTAAGGCCTGGTTTATGCAACACATTGCTTGTAGACACCAAATCATTTCTGGTGAGATATAGGCTTTTTTTCTTTTTGATCATATTCTTCTATTTTTCTATATTAAAAATATTAAAATTCTATATAGCTCCACTTAGCCAGTGTGCACATGGGAAAGTATGTGTGTGTATAGAGAAGAGAGAGGAAAAGAAAAATAGGAGAACATTTTTCTATGGGTACAATACAATTTCAATGGACTCATGACCTCATCAATAGGGACACTTCTTCAAATGATTCAAAGAGGATAATGAAAATTCTATATAGGTCCACTCAGTGTGCACATGAGAAAGTGTGTGTGTGTGTGTGTGTGTGTGCGTGTGTATATAGAGAAGAGAGAGGAAAAGAAAAATAGATATTACGTTTTACAGACGATGAAGTGGAGATGCAGAGGGGTAAAGAGATTTTTCCAGTATCAGAAACCAAGTAAGTATCAGGATTCAGATGCAAACCCAGGACTCTTTGGAGCTACACTCTTTCCATGATATTGATATTACTAAGGATGACTTGCATGTGAAAATGGAATAAAAGAATAAGTATAATCAACAAAAGCAGTTGATTGACCACGAATAAGAGTGAGAAATAGCTGTATGGAATTATTTAATATTTGCAGTCATGTGCCAGTCTCATAAGTTCACAGTCTTATAACAGTCTCACCTTCTTCTGGTCACTCATACTCTAAGAGAGGTGACTCCAGTGTTATATCTACTTCAACATTTGGGTAAATCCATGATCTCATTAATATGGGTAATCTCTCAATGAATACTGAATGCAGTTTATCCATGCCTTTTCATGCTGCAATTCTTGTCCACATCTTTCTATGAATCTGCTATGGAAAATATATTTAATACACTAGAGGCTTCCTTTCTTGGATTCTTTAAAGTAGATGTATTAAATATTTTACATTTATGACATGATATGCATATATTGCTGTTATGCAACACTTGGGATGTCCATGAGCTATTTCTCACTCTTACTCATGGTCAATCAACTGCCTTTGTTGATTATACTTATTCTTTTATTCCACTTTTCACATTCAAGTCATCCTTAGTAATATCAATGCCTTCATAGTATCATGGAAAGAGTGCTGAACTTCGTGGCTCCAAAGAGTCCTGGGTTTGCATCCAAATTCTGATTCTTACTTGGTTTCTGATACTGGAAAAATCTCTTTACCTCTCTGCATCTACATTTCATCATCTGTAAAATGGAAGTAATTAGGCCTGTAGTACCTACTTCACATGATTGTTGTGAGGAAGGTGCCTTGTAAATTTTATAGCACTGTATAAATGTGCCATTCTCTGTTGCTCCAGAAAATAGAATTAGCATCAGTAGCTGAATGTTACAGAGATGTAGATTTTGGCACAATACAAGGGAAATTTTTAAAAAATAATTAATGGTGCTAAAAATGTCATGAATATCAGAGTTAGAAGGATCTTAGAGATCCAGTTGATCCAAATCTCTTACTTTCTTCGAAAGAAAACTCCACAGAAAGGAAGTAACTTGACTGAAAGTAAATGGAGGAGACTGGGATTAGAATCTAGGTCTTCTGACACATTCCAGTATTCTTTCCACTATATCATATTGCCTCTTGGTCTCAAACAATAACAGCAACAGCAACAGCAGCAGCACCACCACCAACAACCAGTGGTCTTCTGTGAAGCATTTTGTAGATGTGATCTCTACGTGGGATAAGAAGTTGGACTACATGATCCTTATCAATTCTATGATCTTCTTTTGATCTAATGGGTTTATATGACATCACTGAGTGCTTGGTACTTGATGTTTATAGCTTCATTAAGCAGTCCTATCACTCTTTTGAAAGGGGCCACATGTGTCACTGGTTCCTTTGCCTGTCTATTGGTAGCTTAACACTAAGACTGAGGGGGAGATGAGCCAATGTAGCAGAAGCATCACTAACTTGCAGCTAGATGGCGTACAGTCAAAGATCATTTCTGCTGCTTATTATCTTGAGCCTGAGCCTTATGAGGATTGGTTGAAGAAACTGAAGAAGTTTATCCTGGAGAAGGAACTACTTGTGAAATTGGTGTATAAGAGCTTTTTCAAGTATTTAAGGGGATGTCATGTGGAAGAACATTCACAATCATTCTTTTTTTCTCCATAGGACAGAGAGGTTTGAGGTAAAATATTTCCCAACCATTAGAACTATCTCAAAATGGAATGGGTTATGTTGGGAAGTGGTGAGTTTCCCTTCACTGAAAAGTGACTTCTTGTTGAGGATATTATAGGGAGATCCTTGTTCGCATATGAGATGGGACTAGAAGACTGCTGAGGTGCCATCTACTGCTGAGATTCTGCGAACCTGAACAAATCCTTTCTCATCTACGGTAGGGTTGATCTGCCTGACTCCTAAGACACATTCCTGCTGAAGCATTCTTTGATTTTTTTCTATCCCTCCTGGCAATGACCAAGGGCCCTTGTTCTCTTGACAATTCATGGTAACTATGGGCATCTTCCATGACAATTGGCATTAACTATCAATAAGGAGAAGTCCTTCCACAAGGAGCACAAGCAACACTTGTCAGCATTAGTGGCATCCACATGATACGAGTTCAATATGAGAACAAGAAATAAAGGGAACTGAGAATGGATGTGGGCAACATCTCTTAAGGATTAGAATACTATGCCTGCAAAACCAGCATCACCTCTGTAGTCTTCAACACATCCAACAAAGAACTGCTCTGAACCAAAGCACTGGTGGACAGCTGCATCATACTCATGGACAGTACCTCTTACCCCCAGTAATTCCAGTTCCACCATGCCCTGCTTGTGGCCAGAAGAAGGGGACAAAACTGACTTACAAGAAGAAGAAAAAAATTAAATCAGAAATAGATCAAAGAAGATCTATTAGAAACACAAAGACTAGAAGAAGTATAGAAAGAACAGAAGAAGATCAATTTGTTTCTGGAGGAGCAGTTTGAGAAAGGCAAACTCTTGGCATGAATTGCCTGGAGCAAAGACCTGTGGCTCTTTCCAAGAAGGTGTAAAACTGAAGGAAAATCAAGGCCAATAAAGTCAAATAAACTCTAACCTTAATGTCCACTGATGGAGCAAATCCCAATATTATTTTTTAAAATTAAAATGAAGAGTTCTTTTCACGGATAACACTTAGTAAGTGCTGGAAGATTAAAAACAAACACAAAAGATGTGCTAATACAACTGAATAGCTGTGTAAATATGCTGTCATAAAAGGTACATGAGCTAAACAAAGAGAGAAAATAAAAAGACTCCAGAACACCCAATTCATTTGAGGATATATAAGTATTGCTTAAAAACATAATGATCTTGCCATTTTGTTGGTTATATCGAAAAAGGAAAGTGATGGTGTGCGTTAAGACTTGTCAGATTGCAAGATTTCATGTCTCACTTTTTGTTTGGAGATTAAAGCATGTTAGACAAACTCCACTGTAAGTGTTAAAAATTACTCCTCTGAGACAGGAAGCTAGTACCAATTTATAGTGGTGAAATTGTGCTACAGATAATAATGGTCAAAGTACTGTATGAAAATGTTAGGGAAACCATCCTTTTGTCAGAAAGATGGCGGGATATAGCTGCATAAGGAGGCATGTATAATTATCCATGGTCAATGTGTTCAGTGTTTTGCTTACCTTTGATACAAGGGATTATTCTACTGGGAAAAGAATCAGTTATTGGGCAAAAATAATGATGGGGGGAGGTGGAAGACTACTGATTAAACATTTCTTTGGATGATATAAAATCATCAATGCCAGTGTTTCTGAAAGGCCTAATTACCAAGAGACCAGAGAAAATATAAACCAGAATTTTTTCTCCTTCTGGGGGCTCCCAGATCCCAAAATTAGAACTTTTTATTTAACTTATAGATTCTAAGTCTGACCAAAATATGGTAAAAAGGAAACATGTAAAGCACATTGCTAAAAGAATAAACATGGGGGGAGCATGACATGGAAAAAAAATTCTGGCTTTATAGTCAGAGGCACCTCAGTTCAAATCCTAGCCTGGTGATGACATTTGAAGATGATTATTAAATCTTTGCACAATAAGAGGGTTGGATTAAATAGAATTCAAGGTTGTTTCTAGTCTTTTAGCTATAATACTAGGCTTCACTAAAGACTGTAAAAGAGATGGGATTCAAATACAACTCTTTTATTGCTGTATATATATTATATTAATTTTTCCCTTAATTGGGACAATTTTAATTGATGTTAAACTAATAATTTACTGTCATTTCCCATTAACCCCAGGCTCTTCATAGAATCCACAGTTGTAACAAAAAGAAGTGGTTAAGCAAAATAAGGTAACACATCAACTGTGTCTAGCAAAGTATGAAGTTTTCACCCTATAGTCAACAATTCTATTTTTGGGTGAGCTGTGGACTATGGGTAGATGAAATTATGTTTTATTAATAGATCTTGAAATCAAAATTAGTTATTACATTAAGGTGAATTCTGATATATTTTAGTGTCGCTTACTTTACATTATTTGCTTCTAGCATTAGACAATGACAGTCTTCCCCATTCACATTCTGAACAGTGCATGCTGTCTTAAAAGTAGAACACAGTATCTATCTATGTAGAATAAAAGCACTTATGAAATTCAAGAGACTATAGGGAAGAAGCTCCTTAAAGGAAAGCCTTGTTTCATTTCTCCCACTCCCCATCCCAAACCCCACCACCTACCTCAGTGCCCAGCATATGGTAGGTGCTAAATAAATGTATATTGGATAGAATAGAACTGAATTAGAGATCATTAATTCTCACTCATTTTAGGTCTTGGAAAGTAGGACCAACTTTTTAAGAAATTATTTTACAGTTAAGATAAAGAATTTATTTCACTTATTGGGGGCAACTAGGTGGTGCAGTGGATACAGTGCCAGACCTGGAGTCAGGAAATTCTAAGTTCATATTTGGCTTCAGACACTTAATAGCTGCGTGAACCTGGGCAAATCACTTAACCACTATTTTCCTCCCTTTCTTCATCTGTAAAATGAGAATAATAATAGCAAATGCCTCCCAGGGTTGTTGTGAGGATCATACAAGAAAATAATTGCAAAGCTCTTAGCACAGTGCCTAATGGGAGCTATTACCATCATCACCGTTATCATTTTAGGTTGTCAACAGAATAAGTAATCAAGAAATGGTTTCCATGTTTTAACAGTACTAATACTTCTCTATTAGATTATAAGCATCTTGAGGGCATGGACTGTCTTTTGCTTCTTTTTGTGTCTACAGAACTTAGCATGATTTCTTTCATGTAATATGTGCTTAATAAATGTTGACTGATTAAAAAGAAAGCTTTGATTTCTGTCTTGGTGTAATGGTAATTAATTTGTTTGATCAGATGTTAAGTAGATCATAGTAACCAAGTGTTAAGTATAGAACTCTGTCCATTGGTGAAAAGGTGTGAATTCTCCTGGTGAAAAGGTGTGAATTTCCCTGCTGACTTGGAAGAATGCCATTGGCTGAGACACTCCGCTGAACCATGTTGACTTGGGAGAAGGCCAGTGTTTATAAGCAGGAGAATTTCAGAGACAGACAGATCTTGGATTTGGTTCCTGAGTGGATGACTGAAGATATGAACAGGATGGGACTTTGTTTGTTGCTGGCCTAGCTGATCCTTGAGTTCCAGGCAAG
>CM053601.1:72956930-72974709 GCA_028646575.1 Pseudocheirus occidentalis | reverse complement strand
GAAACTGTGAACATTGTACTGAATAAAGATTTGTAATGGAATAAACAGAGTGTTCACTAATACTGTGTAATCATAATCTTAAAAGCTCCTCACAGTAGCATTCTCTCAGAAATCTACTGCTGATTGGCTTTACACTTGGGTTCAGAGATATAACTGGCATTTGGGCACTGGGATAGTTTCAGGACATGGGTCCTGCCCCAGGACACTGTGAAGTTGCTGTGTGCTATCTGGTGGCTTCCTATTGTAAATAATTTTTCTTGCTTTCTAGATGCTAAAGATGTTTCTATGGCAGCACCCTCCAAATTCCTGCCCTCTGGAACAAAGTGATTGAATTAAAGCTCTGCTTGAGTTGTAACCCAGTCTTCTTATGTTGCAAATTATTTGGTAATATTGACTCTTTAAATAATGTAAATGTGACTTCCAACTTTTTAAAATCCTCCTCAAGAATATAGCGATGTACTGGGCATATAGCAAAAATACTTGTTGGCTTAACTTACTTATGTTTAAAAAAGAGACATTTTCCAAGAAGGCTATTGCTAGGGAATAGGAATGAAGGATGAATAGTGCACACCACCAGAACAGGAGAGTTAGATGTTTGAGAAGATATACTTTTGGTGGCATAATTAGCTTTATTCTATTTTATGGCATTTATGCTTTGCTGTTTTCTTGATATCACAATGTTTGCTATTTTAAGCAAATTATTTTGTTTTTATTATCATATGAGGCATAAATGATTCTTAATGAATAGATCTAATCAAGGAGAGTTTTTAGTTCTTAATTTGAAGCTATAAACTTTTTTGTTTTAATTTTTTAAAATTCATTTTCCCAACTACATGTAAAAGCAATTTTTAACATTTAAAAAAAATTGAGATCCAAAATTTCTCTCTCACACTCTTTCTTTTTTTCTTTTTTGGAGGGGGGAAGGCAAGGCAATTGGGGTTAAGAGACTTGCCCAAGATCACATGGCTAGGAAGTGTTAAGTGTTTGAGGCCCAATTTGAATTCAGGTCCTTCTGACTCCAGGGCCAGTGCTCTATTCACTGTGACACCTAGCTGCCCCTCCACACTCTTTCTCCTATCCCTTCCTTGAGAAGGCAAGCAATTTGATATAGATTATGCCTGTTCAGTCATGCACAGCATATTTCCATATAAGTCACACTGTGAAAGAGAACAAAGAACAAAAACATAGAAAAGAAACAAGAAAAATGAAATGAAAAAAGTATGATTCAATCTGCATTCACACTCCATCAGTTCTGTCTCTGGAGGTGGAAAACATTTTTATCACAAGTCCTTTGGAATCGTCTTGGATCACTATACAATGTTGTTGCTAAGTATGATGTTCTATCTTCTCCTGCTCACTTTGCTTTGCAACAATTCATAGATGTCTTTCCAGGTTTTTCAGAAAGTGTCCTGATCATCATTTCTTATAGTATATATTTTGTAATTGTAATGTTCCATAACAATCATAATACC
Organism: Pseudocheirus occidentalis; assembly: GCA_028646575.1. Taxonomy (NCBI): domain Eukaryota; kingdom Metazoa; phylum Chordata; class Mammalia; order Diprotodontia; family Pseudocheiridae; genus Pseudocheirus; species Pseudocheirus occidentalis. The sequence continues at coordinate 72,973,237 of CM053601.1, read as the reverse complement.
ACAACTTGCTCAGTCATTCCCCAATTGATGGACATCCCCTTAATTTCCATTTATTTGCCACCATAAGAAGATCTGTTATGAATATTTTTGTACATTTAGGTCCTTCTCCTTTTTTTAAAAAAATATCTTTGGGATACAATCTAGTGGTGGTATTTTTGGGTTAAGGGGAAACTCAGATTTATAGCCCTTTGGGCATAGTTCTGAATTGCCCTCCAAAATGGCTACATCAGTTCACAACTCCATCAACAATTTGTGACAACTTTTCCACACCCCTTCCAACATTTGTCATTTTCCTTTCTGTCATATCTGTAGGTATCAGGTGGTATCTCAGATTTTAAAAAATTTTCATTTCTCCAGTCAATAGTGATTTAGAGCATTTTTTTATATGACTATAAATAACTTTGATTTCTTTTTCCAAAAACTACCTGTTCATATCCTTTGAACATGCATCAATTGGAGAATGACTCTCATTCTTATAATTTTCATTCAGTTCTCTACACATTTGAAAAATTGGACCTTGCGGTAAATTTCCTTCCTTGTTTTTTGTTTTCCTTCTAATCTTGGCTGCATTAGTTTTGTTTGTGCAGAAATCTTTTAATTTAATACAATCAAAATTGTCTGTTTTTACATCCCATAGGGCTTTTTATCTTTTGTTTTGGTCACGAATTCTCCACTTATCCATAAGTCTGACAGGTATAATATTGCATGCTCCCCTACCCTTTACATCTAAATTATGTACTCATTTTGACGTTATCTGTGCATGTGTTGTGAGGTGTTGGTCTACACACAGTTTCTGCCAAATTGCATTTTCAGTTTCCCGGTTGTCTGCTTCCCTTCTAATCCTGGTTGTATTGGCTTTGTTGGTGCAAAACTTTTTCAATTTAATGTAATCAAAACTATCCATTTTGCATTTCATAATATTCTTTATCTCTTGTTTGGTCATAGATTTTTCTGTTCTCCATAAATCTTTTATAGCAAAAGTGTTTACCCATTTTGACTTTGTCTTGGTATAGGGTGTTAGCTTTTGGTCTGTGCCTAGTTTCTGCCATACTGTTTTCCAGTTTTCTCAGTAGCTTTTGTTAAATAGTGAGTTTTTATCCCAGAAGCCTGAGTCATTGGGTTTATCAAACAGTAGACTATCAAATAGTTATTGACTACTGTGTCTTGTGTACCTAACCTATTCTGCTGATCCACCACTTTATTTCTTAGTACCAAGCAGTTTTGGGAATTGCTGCTTTATAATATAATTTAATATCTAGAGTGACTAGGTCACCTTCCCTTGAAATTCTTTTCATTAATTCCTTTGATATTCTTTTTTGTTTTTTTGGTTTTTTTTGTTTTTGTTTTTTGCTTTTTGGAGGGCAGTTGGGGTTAAGTGACTTGCCCAAGGTCACACGGCTAGTTTTTTGTGTTAAGTGTCTGAGGCTGGATTTGAACTCAGGTCCTCCTGACTCCAGGGCCGGTGCTCTATTTACTGCACCCCAATTCCTTTGATATTCTTGATGTTTTATTTACCAGATGAATTTTGTTATAATTTTTTTCTAGCTCTATAAAATAATTCTTCGGTAGTTTGATTGGTATGACATTGAATGAGCAAGTAATTTTAGGTAGAAATATCATTTTTATTATATGGATTTGCTTACCTATGAGCAATTAAAATTTCTCTAATTGTTTAGACCTGAATTTCTTTGTGTTAAAAGTGTTTTGAAATTTTGTTCACATAGTTCCTGTCTTTGTCTTGGCAGGTACACTCCAAAGTATTTTATGTTGTCTACAATTATTTTAAATTGAATTTCTTCTTTTATCTCTTCCTGTCAGACTTTGTTGGTGATATATAGCAATCCTGATAATTTGTGAGGGTATATTTTATAAACTGCAACTTTTATGAAGTTGCTAATTATTCCAACAATTTTTTTTGGGAGATTCTCTAAGCTTGTCTACAAAGAGCAATAGTTTTTTCATTGCATATTTCTATTCCCTTAATTTCTTTTTCTTGTCTTATTACTATGGCCAGCATTCTCAGTTTGATATCAACTAATAATGGTAATAAAGGGCATCTTTGGTTTCCCCCTGATCATATTGGAAAGGCTTCTAGCTTATCCCAACTACAGATAATGCTTGCTGTGACCCAGAACCATGTATGAGCAATGTAAGGGGATCATACTCCTAGTGCAAGCAAATGGTCCACTATAATCTCTGATCAATGATCTGACCTCTCTACTCTCTCTGAACTTCTATTGCTTTGTCTGCTGCTGCTGCTGCCAAGGCTGGCTACTGGCTTGTTGGGGATTGCACTCCAGGATGGATTCCAACCCCAGGCTAGATAGACCTTTTCTACAGACCTCCTAAATTCTCTGGGGATGGAAAATTTTTTCACCTTGACCTTTTGTTGATTCTGCCACCCCAAATATGATTTGCAGTGTTATTTTAAAGTTGTTTGGAGGAGAATTTGAGAGAGCTCCAGCAAATCATTGCCTTTACTCTGCCATCTTGTCTCCTCATAAATTTTTAAAATTTATTTTGATGACTCTATCTCAATAAAATTTATTTCCTTGTTAAACTATGTATTTTATTTTATGCATTAAAACATTATTCTGAGAAAGGGTCCATAAATTTAAGCAGATTGCAAAAAAGGGTTCCATGGCATAATAAAAATTAAGAATCCCTGTTCTAAGTGGATCAGTAAGTCAATAATAGAGTGAACCTCAGTTGTGAGTAAATTTTCAGGGCCTAACAGGAAAACTGTTGGAAAGATTAAACTAATAACCCTTATCTTCACCTATTACATACATTAAAAGGAAAACTTTTTAAAATATATCTATAATATTTGGTTTTTATACTATAAAAAAAAATAACCCAAACAGTAAAGGAGCAGGTTGAACCTTGCATGATTTGAAATTCATCAGGGTATACTGACTTATGGGCTACAGCCCCAAGACTCATTTTTCCTTAGATGGGTCAGTGCCTTTATAACCTATTCTCTCAGTAGGTATGGGAGAGCTTCAGATTTCTGACATACATAAATGAGAGCTGGTGTGAAAATAAATGGAAAATGCTTCAAAATCCTTGGAGAAAGGTATTATGTAAATGCACATTATTATCCTCATAAATAATAATAATTTATTTTCTAAGACACAATGCTAGTGCAAAAGTCATTTGTGTTGTCAGGCATTTGCTAGTTTTGTGTGGGATTCAACAAATGTAATGTCCCATTAGACATAATAGATACTTAAATGGATTTTTTAAAATGAATTCACCTTAAGGTTTAGTAACAGATGGATTGTTAAAAAAAAAGACACAACAGCAACATCAGACAGAAATAATAACAACACTTTTTCTTATATACATGTTGGCCACCAGACTTGCTATATGAACGCAAGTAGAAAAACTGCTGGAAAATTGAACTGTCATTTGAGTTATATAGCACAGTCTCCATAATGTTCTATATTCTGGATATGAGTTTTCATAGGCTCCAAGATTTTCTTTTCTTTCCTTTTTTTTCTTTCAGCACATTTTTTTCCTTTAGTAATCAGCTCTCAAGAAAGAAAAGAAACCCAAATAAATTTAAATTCATACACATACACATATACATACACACAAGTACATACAGTGTGTATGCATATGTGTATGTGCATGTATTGCCCTTAAACTTCATGATAAAAACAAAAGTGATAGTAATCTTGGTTGGAAAGTATTTAAAATTTGACTAGAAGAGAATTTAAGAATTATCTCGTTTAATTCTCTAATTTGTCAGAAAAAAGGAAACTGAGTCCACAAGGTTGCTCTGGGTTACACTGAGATTAGATAGTTGATTCTGAACTTGAACCCAGGGCCTCTAGCTCCAAATTCATTACCATTGTGTCACTGAATATTTGCTAGAACATAATCATAAGTACAATAATGATATTAAATAGTTTTAATGGCTATGCCTGAAGAGGAATCCTTAATGATTTGATGACAGCTTGGAAGCTTTTTCAAATGGAGAACCCCAGGGATCTGCTCTCAGCCTATGTTAACATTTTTATTGATGTATTGGATAAAAGATAAATGTCACGCTTATCAAATTTGCAGATGACACAAAGGTAGCAAGCTGAGTTTATATGACAGAGCCAGGAACCAAAAAGATCCTGAGAGGCAAAAACCTTGGGCGCAATTTAATAAGACATGCTAGGTTAGAAAATGGACTGGTCATTTCATCAATATAGGAAAACCCTAGAGGAGGAAACTCTGAATACTTTTGTAGGTCTACGATTTCTCCAAGAATTATAGTCTCAGAAAGTTTTCTAGAACTCTTGAGATGTTAGGTAACTTGCCCAGGGCCACTATTCAGTATGTGCTAGAAGTAAGACTTGAAGCCACATCTTACTGACCAAAGGGCAGACTTTCTAGTCACTATGCTATGCTGCCTTTTATATTATGAAAACCTAATGTCATTATTGGAGGTCAGATTTACTACATTTTTAGAAACTGGAAGGCATATTATTTGACTCTGTGAACCCTATCTGTAAGTATTGTAGGTACCTCATTTTAACAAGAACTGGGGAGGGTCTAACAGAAGACAACTAGGATTATGAAGGACCTCAATTGCATGGCATATCATGAGTAGAATAACGTGAGAATACTTAGCCTGAAGAAGAGAAGATTCAACAGGCAATGAGGTAGCTGTTTCCAAGTATTCAAAGGGCTGCCATATTGGAAAAAAATGGATTAGATTTGCTTTTCTTGACCCTGTAGAGCAGGAGCAACGGGTAGAAATTGTAAAGAGGCTAATTTAGAATTGATATCAGGAAAAAAAAAACTTTTAAGGACTTAGAGTGATACAGAAGTGAAATGGGCTTTCTCAGGAAGAAATTGGTTTCCTTTCTTTAGAGACCTTTAAGAAAAGCTTGGATAGCTATTCATAGGACATGATGTTGAGTGGATTCTTGTTTAGACATGGTTAGGACTAGGTGGCCTTTTAGATCTCTTTAAACTCTGAGCTTCTGTAATTTTATTACTACTTTTGGGGTGTGACATTTCACTCAGGGCTGAATCCACCTAACTGCACTATTATATATATTTCATATCTTCATCTTGTGGACAAGGATAATATGAGGTGCTTTGTCATATCCTTTGCAAAAATGTGAACTCTATAGCATTTCCTTGACCTTTCAGTCTAGTAACTTCGTAGGGAAAAAAAAAGAAAATTAAGTTATTCTAGTGTGACTTTTGATAAAATCACTTTGGCTTCCATGATCATTACTTCCCTTTTCATTAATATTAGTCATTTCTTTAACTAGTTCCAGATTTTGCCAGGAGACAAAGTCAAGCTTATTGGCCATTACTTTTCAGGCTCCATTTTCTTCCTTTTTGGAAAATAAAAATGATATTTTCCCTTCTTCAATCTTCTTTTAGAGATCTGGGTGGTCTTAGCCTTCTGAAAACCCCATTATTTTAAAAAGTCTTATCACTTGTCCTAGAATCAATACCCTAGGCAACTTGTACCCTCAATGGCAAATGGAATATTACCTCGGTTTTCTTCTGTGGCAAGAACAAATGATTTTTTTTCTCCTTTGAAACCCTATTCTTCATGTGAAATCTCATACTGATTTGGATCAGAAGGACACCTTCAGCTCTCCACTGATTTACAGATCTCAGGATATTGATGGAATAGCTATCAAGCTGAAAGACTTCTCCCAGATCAGAAAACAAACTATGAACATTTCTCTAGACTATCTTTGATGTGGACTCATTGGCCTCCTTACCTTCCAGGTAAAAGGAGTTTTTAGTTTTCTAGAATCCTATCATTAAATTTTTACTCAACCCTGATGGATCCATAAGATCATAGACAGAGTGGTGAAGGACCTTAAAGTTCCAATGCCCTCTTTTCTTATAAATGAGGAAACTGGGGCCCAGTTTCTCAATTTAAGTGACTTGTCCAAAGCCACACTGCTAGTATATGATATAATGGGTGTTCAAAACCATGTTCTCTCATTGTATATCTGATAGTCATTCTACTACCATGATGTCACCAGTGTGAGTACTCCCTGCCCTCAGTTCACTGATAAACATTGAAAATGCTCCATGTTTTCTTAGCTCACATAATTCTGCTTAGCCCATTTCTTTCCACAAATCCCCACGAAGAATCCATTTTCTGTGCTTGCTGAAGACCTTCCTCTGATTGTTTTGATGTTTCTGGGGAACTAACATAGTACTGAAACTTTCCATATGATGTCTCTTAGTCCTCCTCTTTCTAATCATACGTGTTCTTAGTGATGGCAACTGTTGAATGGCATAGGATGTGGGACTAAAAGAACTGAGTTCAAATCCTATCTCTTATATTTACTACCAGAATTTCCTCTATTTCCCCATCTATGTTGGATTATGCAATGTCTGAAATCTCTTCCAGCTTGAAATTTTAAAAGCCTGCAACTTCTATTCCAATTCCTGAATTCAAATCATCAAAGGTAACATGTTACAGTTCACTTAGAACCACCATGATTTATTTCCATGATCCATATCCATAGAATATTGACTATTATACGAGATTTAATAGAGCAACCAAGGCATGTTTAACCTGGAGAGGAATGATAAAAGGGGGAAGAGAGGAAGATGGATAGGATGATGCTGTTTAATAATTGAAGAACTGTCACATAGAAAAGGAATTTGCCTTGTTCCATTTGACCTCTGAGGGTAGAACCAGGAGCAATGGGGTAAGATGGGGAGTTTCAAAGGGACAAATTTAGGTTTGACACCAAGGAAACCTTCCTAATAATTGATTGTCCAGAACTGCAATGGGCTTCCTCAAAAAGTGGTAAGTCCCTTCCTTAAAAGAATACCCTTCAGATATGTTACTAACAGGGTTCCTTTGGGGACTAGACTGACAGTGAGGGCCCTTCCAATTTCTAATCTGGAGATTCCATGATTTTGACCGGTAGACTATTAGTGTCTACTTAAATAGACTTTTGAGGTGATATTCTGGAATGAGAAAATCTCAGACTTGCAAGGAACTTCAGCAGGTTTTGAGTAAGACCTACAAATTATCCTTTTAACATCTACAATGAAAGAGAACCCAGTTCCTCTTTAAAGCAACCTACTCTCCTTTTGAATAGCTCTGATGCTTGGTAAGATTTTCCTTCAATTAAGTCTAAGCTTAGCTTTTTACAATTTATACCCAGTGTACCAAGTTAAGACTTCCAATATCAAACAGAGGAAGTTCAATCCTTTTCCTGTAATTTAGTCATGATCTTAGCTCACAATTTCATGGTACCTTAAGACCTTTAAATCATATTCCTCATGCCAACTTTGTGGCACAGATGGTTTAAAAGTTATTATGCCAGTTTTGTACAAAGGATGAAACTGAAAGTTCAAGATATCAAGAACTATCCATTATCATACAGCTAGTAAGTGTCCAAAGCCACTGCTCTTTCCACATGGTGTTTTATGGGAGAAAAGAGAAAATTGTCATTCTTTTATAGAGTATGCACAATTTGAGATCAAAGAAGAAAGCAGTATTCCATTTTTTTTTTGGTGTGCGCCATTGAGTTCATCATGGTAGACACTCTGCAAGTACATTAAATAAGCCTTAGGTACTTAACACCTTTGTATAAATGAATTATCAGTGGTTATTGTGCAAGACCTGAGAAGCAGACACATAGGATAAGACAAGTGAGGTGTTTTTGATGGCCTCAGCAATACTAATATTGATTCCACCTCCAACTCTTGGTTTGGTTGCTTGAGTTGTCTGGACCTAAGTATCCTTATCTGTAAAATGAGGAGTCTCAACTAAATGACCTCTAAGGCCCCTTTCTTAAAATTCTATGATTCTAAAAGAAAAAATTCTAAGATTCTATGACTCTTTCCAGAGGAACTGAGACAGTTTTGAAGTGTGTATTAGCAAATACTTTAGCAGCAAAGAAAGGCCATTCATGCAAGACATTTTTTCATTCTAGGTCCATTTTGATGTGCTCCATGCCTTCTAGGTTTCTTCCCTCCCCTACCATTTTGGACTAAATAACCCAGTGCACTTGAAGATACTTGTCATTTTTGAATGGCCTCAGTCCCTTATTGCCCTTAAAAGATGTGAAGCATTTTGCTTCATTTTGATTCTTTTTCCAAACAGGTCCTGATGCCAGTTGAATAGTGATTTCAGGGAATTGGCATCATACAGCCAGTTCAATTTTTGAGCAGACTCTCAGTTGGAATCATACTGGTGTCATCACATATGACATTAATGATCTCCCCTTGGAAGCCACCTCAGTCATAAGGGCCAAGATGGAACTGATGCAGAGACTGTCCCTCTCAACCCTAGAACTGCAAGAGTCACATTGATTGGCCAGGGGAGCTTGTTATGATAGTTATGAAATATATGACTGGCTCATAATTGATACTCCATTTAGAGAGAGAAAACTTTATGACAATGGGCTGGAGAGGGAGGCAGGGTTGAGACACTAGCCCTATTCTAGGAAACGTTACTCACTCCCATGGAACTCCCAGAGCCTCATGTGAACAGGACAATCAGGTGCAATCTGCAATAGAATAAAAGAACATGCCTACAAATGAGAGTCACTTGTACTCTGCTCAAGTAATGTAGGGGAAGGGGGCAAGGACTATTAGTTTCTCCATATTTGTTATAAGGCCCAGAGAGCTTAAGCGACTGAACCAAGAGTTAGAGGCAGAGTCTATATTAGTATGCTTACCCCCATCAAAAACACCTCATTTTTCTTGTCTCATGGGTCTGCTTCCCAGGCCTTGCACAATGATCACTGATAATTCATTCCTTTACAAGCTGTCCTCCATACCTCCTCTCCCTCCAAGAAGTCTCACTCTGATTTGATGGCTCCTCCCAGAACCTTCATTCATAGAGGGCCCCAGGTCAGCCATGTCTCATTCTTCTCTCCTCAGATGTGCTTGGACTTCTTCTAACATGCCTACCCTTCTGCTATCCCACCTTTGTCTCCTCCTCCCACTTTTCAGTTTTCTTTTATGTGTTCTCCTCCATTAGAATGTAAACTCCTTGAAGGCAGGAAATATCCTTCTTTCTAGTTATATATGTATTCCTAGCATGTAGCACATCACCTGGTACATAGAGAGCACTTACTGTACCCATTTCTTGAAGGCTGATTAATATTTGGGTGGAGATTGGCCTAATTACAGACACAGCATATAACAACTCAAAATGTCTAACATAGATAAAGAGTAGATGGTAATCTCACAGAGAAGAGGGGCATGGCAGCAGTGACAATAATACTTCTAGTCACAGTCCTTTGCGAAGAAAATGTCGGTGAATTACTTATATCACATCTTGGTGTCTTTTCATGAATGTGGTAGCTAACTCCTTTTTCCAGTCTCATTCCCAGGAATTCTAGTAATTGCCATTGATGAAGCTCCTTGGGCCAAAGGGGAGCCCCTAAGGATGCCAGGAGGCAGAACCCTCTCAGTGGTAGACTACATCTGCATGGAAACTTGGAATGGTTGGAAAACGAAACCAAACCCTCACCCATCAACAAAGCCTTGTGAACAAATAACCTTCTCCATGAAATCACTTTCACCTTGGTGGTTCATATTTGACTCATAAGCTCACTAGGCTGAGTGAACATCTTCCCTTCTACTAAAAATTCAACAGCATTTTGCCTTTGGTTATTTTGCTCAACTCGAAATTCAAAGTCAGAATAGTAATTTGAGGATTATAAGAGTGACACTGAACCAATGTGACTTTTTTTATGTTTCCCCTTAGTCTACTTTGAAATCTTATAGGGGTTTTCTTAGACATAGGTAGGCAATACAGTGAGATGGCCTGCTGCTTTGTCTGAAACTAAGAGAGAAGGCAAAGTGATATTCAGAGGATCATAAGTTTAGAGCTAGGGTTCATCTCAGAGGTTGTCTGGTGTAAACCATCATTTTATAAGCAAGGTAACTGAGGCATAGAGAGTTTAAGTGATTGACTTGAGATCGCCCAAGGAGTTTAAGTATCAGAGTTGAGGTTTAGCTCAATTCTCTGATTCCCACTCATATTTCCTTTACAGGAGGGGATGATTCCATCTAATCTGGTTCTTTGTCAGTACTACCCTTTTCAAAGGAATCATGATAAACTAACCCATGGCTAACCCATGCTACTTTCTGTCACAATAAGGAAATCAAAATCCTAAAGTACCGATGGATTTTCATTCTTTTGGCATTTATAATAAGTAGCATTTACATCACAATCTCAGATTTGCTAAGCACATTATACATATCTAATTTTCCCTTCACAATAATCTTGAGAGATTGGTACTATTATTATTTTTATTTATAGATGAAGAACTTGAAGCAGATAGAAGTTAAGTGACTTGCCCAGAGTCACAATCTAATAACTATTTGATGCCTGATTTGAACTCAGGTCTTCATGACTCCAACAGTAACTCCATTCACTGCCCTAACTAGTTGCCTTGCATCATACATTGATGGTGAAAGGAAAGGCTGGGGTGGAAAGGGGATGGAGGTGGATTTAATGATGCTCTTTCTAGACTAACAAAGTTTAAAAATGTCATTCCTGAGTTACAATGCCCAAAATTTTTCTGTGCTTTGGGGACTTAAAAAGGTTTTTTTGCAAGAATCAGACAGTCCAGTAATATTTAAATCAATAGGACTACTGCAGCATTCCCTTGAGGATGTGTAACAGAGGACCTCTGGGACTTGCCATTGACTCTATAACTATACTCTTAAGATTCCTGGGACTTTCTAATCATCCTGTAACCAAATTTTCTTTTACGTGTTTTCTCTCCTGTCTAGAGTGTGAGTTCCTTGAGAGCAGAGACTATCTCGATTTTAAAAATTTGAATCCCTAGAGCTTAGCTTTTAATAATACATTTTCATTTATTCATTTGGACATTCATCTATTCATTCATTCCTATTGAGGCACCTCTGTCAGACTACAAACAATGCTTTGCCCAGTCTGTTGCACATTCTATTCAAAGGTGGATGTGACTGGCACTCTGTCACCTAAGCAATAGGACCCTTCATGAAGGTAGCCAAGGGTCATGGGTTTTCTATTAAGGAGGAAGCAGATTTTTACTCAAGTACCTCTGATTAGTCTCCTATCTCTGATGCCACAGGCAGGGAGACAGTAGATAATGGTTGGCAAAGACCCTGAGTACACAAAGGGCAAAGAAGTCTCTTGTATGGAACATGGACGTTTCCATTTAAAAAGTCAGGATGAAATAATATTGACAAGGAAGAGAGGGAATTCAGAGCCTTCTGTAGGAAAGGGCATGCCCACAAAGTAGAAGAGGGTTTGCTATTGTTGTTGTTTTTTGTTTTTTCTTTTGATTCTGCTGATTACACAAAGGCACCAAATTGGTTACCATGAACTTGATTTAATTTCAACTCTAAGAGTACAGAATGAATTTTATGGTTACTTCAGGGGAAGGGGGCGTGCAAGTTTTCAGTATTTTCTACTGTTTGTTTACATTTGGCATTCAGGGTAATTTGAAAGGTATAAATGGGATTATAGTTTTATTTTCTGTCCAAAGATTTCTTGGGGAAAATTTTAAGGAAAACCACAGATTTGCCACTGTGGAATTTGCTCATGTTTAAATACCTTAGAAAAGGAATTGTTTTTCATAACAAAGGCCACCTGTGCTGAATGCTGTGGTCCCTGACAATAGTTTGGCAATCCCTGAATGGAGCACGGTGTGAGAGTTTATGAGGAGAGGTTAGGGATGCAGAAGGAAGTTGTTCCATGAATACTCCAAATCAGCTGTGCTGTAGAACCAGCTTGAGCTTGGAATTCTTGACCCTGTGGCTTCTTTCAAACTAATCTGCAGGACAGACCCTGCTTTGAAGTTTCAATCATCTCTTTGCTTTTTACATTTTCTATGGAAAATGGGACTAGTGAGGGGCGGCTAGGTGGCGCAGTGAATAGAGCACCGGCCCTGGAGTCAGGAGGACCTGAGTTCAAATCCGGCCTCAGAGACTTAGCACAAAAACTAGCCGTGTGACCTTGGGCAAGTCACTTAACCCCAGCTGCCCTCCAAAACAAAAACAAAAAACAAAAACAAAAAGAAAATGGGACTAGTGGATCTTACAAAATGACATCATTTTTATTCATAGGATCTCAATGCTAATTTTGATTCATTTATTCTTAGAAGCATAAGGCTTAATAGTCTTTGAATCTGAGATCCAAAAAGGATCATTAAAACTCCTTTAATAAACTTGTTCTTCCCAGCATTTCATTGACAAAGGTCTATTATTCCACCTTTTCCCATTTCTACTTAAACAGAATAAGTGGAGTGAAATACTACCTGCAATTTGAGAGATTTGAAAGGGATATGGTCATGTAGTGAGCAAGAGGGATTACCAATTGATAGACCTCATGCTAGCATGGTATGCATGTGATGCCAAGGATACTAGAGAAAGAACGCCAGTAATGTTGAGTGCATTTCCTGTGGGTGAGCTATGGAAAGATAAAGGTCCCTCATAACGAGAAGGGTTCCAGAGGGGGGGCAGAGCAACTTGAGCATTTTGTGCATTTGGAATAGCCATTTGATGAATGTATTACCAAGGAAGTAGATGGATGAGCGTGGTACTTAAACCTGATACAGTTTTGTTGGTACTGATGTTAGAATGGGGGTGGAAGGAAAAGTAACAAGCATATATTAAAGCCTCACTATGCGCCAGGCATTGCACTAAGTGGCACCTCATCAAATACTTGTAGGTACTTCTGCATCCCTTCTGTTGAAAATGATCTTCCTCCTTTCTTTGTTATTTTATACACACACACACACACACACACAATGTATGTGTATATATATATATATATACATACATATATAATCTATAGTTTAAAAATATATTAAATATCTACATAAAGTTATATATACATATGTCAAGTATGTTTACTTTTTATCGTAAGATCAAATACAATTATTAACATATATCCTCATCTTTTCATAGGGAAAGACCCTTTACAAGAAACTCCTAAGTCTTTTTTTCCTTCCTTTTTGTTATACTTGGTGGGTTATCTTCCTTTCTCTCTCTCATGTGATTTGTCTCAGTTAAAATTCCAACCAGAGCCATTTTCCATACTGTGATCATATGGTCCAAGTCCTTTAAATCAGTAGGAGTCCCAGTCAATCAGTGGATACCACTCACCTATATGATTCTCATGATGAAGCTTCTCTACAGAGACATTTAGTGTATCCTGTTTATCTTTGGTCTGTGTATGATCCTTGTGTCCAAGTCCCAAGATCCTAATTCTTTCTCAACACTGAAACACTTGTGTGCCAGGTTATGTCCAAGGTTTTGTTCAGATTTGAAATATTCTCCATTTTAAACGTTGTCCATTTTATTTTTTCAGTTTATTCTTGCCTTGGTCTACACCACATATGTGGCCCTTTTGCCATTTTAACTCCTTGGCTGTGGAAATAGTATTTTTTTAAATGTCATTGCATGACAGTAAATCTTATCAATAAGAAGAACCTCCCCTCTCCTAATTGTAGTTTTCCCCTAAGACACACAAGTCTTGAAAAAACAAGTTTGTCCAGAACTACAGTTCTGGGGCAACCAAGGTTTTACTACAGGTGACCCAAATTTAGTGGATACTCAAAATACTGGTATTCCTTTAGCAGCAACAACTAGAAACAACTGAACTGATCGAATTAGGAAGAATAGTTAATAAAAACAGGAATCTACCAGATGATGCTACTTTTATCTGATTGCCAAAATCCGGGTGAGTTTTCCCACGTCTTCTCCCATCATGCTTTTTCCCCTGCTGGGAGTGGCTCACTAAATTGTGGTTTCTATCTCTCCACTCTGTTGTGATGTCCCAGGGACTCTACCACAGTATAGGGTCTTATATCCTGAGAGCTGAGGTTTCTCCCCTAACTGTCCTACCAGATTTAAGGTTTTCCAAGGCCTGAGTTTTCTCCAACTCTCCACCTTGCTTATCATGTTTGCCCAAGGTTCCAGAAACACTATGATTCTCTATCTGTTTTTTAAGGACACAAGACTTCAAAAATGACTATGTGCTTATTCTCATGTGTTTGGGCATGGTAAACACTTAATCATTATTAATTAATTGATCAATTAAGTCTGCCCCATGAAATGGGTTATAAGGAAAGATGACTTCGATGGCTTAGTAATTTTTTTCTTTTCTCAAACAAGAAATAAAAAACCAAAGGTCTGCAGTGGAAAATGTAGAAGTATGAATCGATGGCAACTAAGGGAGTTAAAGAGGTTTTGTTTCCAAATAAATCAAAGTTATGGTATTCAACCCCACATTGAGAAACAAGTACTGGAACTGAGCTGCTGAGAATGCCTGCTTACTCCCAGCACCAGGTCAACAGACATCTGAAGTACTCAAAACACTGAAAAATCAGCAGTTGCTTTGAAATGTGTTTGTTTTGTCAAAAATTCAATGTGTTATGTTTTTCCTGTTGGGAACACAGATCCCCACAATCATTGTTCTGTCCTACTTTTTCTCCTCTCTGACCATTCCCCAGTTCTTCCCTCTCATTTTATCCCAGCTTGGGGACATTTTCTTTTTTCAGAGTATACTTACACAGAGAAGAACCAAGAGGTTATGAAACTTGCATCTTGTGGTCACAAGGGATCAGGGACCCTGAGTAACAATATTATTTCTGGTCCCAAGGTAGAAGAGGCCCTGAGAAACAAAATTAATTCAATCTCAAGAGATCTTGGGCCCTACCTAGGCTAATACTAGAGTGCAGACCAGGAAAGCAGTGACCACACTTCTCCCCATGTCATACCATCTTTTAAACACCTACAACTTCCAAACCCCCATAGCTAACTCTGAAAAAGTGCAAAAAAATCTGAAGTTTGAAAAGTGTCCTCTCCCTACCCTTCCCCCCCTCACAAGGAATAGAACCAAATACTAATATAGAGTTCAAAATCAAGATGTATGGTGAAAAATGAACAAACAACTACAAAAGAAATTGACCATAAAAATCTGCTATAGTGACAGAGAAAATCAAGACACAAATTCAGAAGAAGAGAAAGAAGTAAAAACAGATACAAAGCCTAAAATAAAAACATGAATTTGACACAAGCTCAACAGAAATTCCTGAAAGAGCTAAAACGTGATTTTCAAGTTCAAGTAAGAGTGGTAGAGGAAAAATAAGGTGGAGAAATTAAAACAAAAGGAGAAAATTATGAAAAGAACTAACTACTTGGTAAAAGAGGCACAAAAATACTGAAGAAAATAATATCTTAAAAAACAGAATTGGTCAAATGGAAAAAAAGGTTCAGAAATTCACTTATGAAAATTATTCCCTAAATAGCAGAATTGGACAAATGAAAAAAGGAAGCTAAAAAACTCACAGAAAAAAATCCTCAAAAATTAGAATTGGGCAAATGGAAGCTAATGATTCCACAAGACATCAAGAAACAATAAAACAAAGTCAAAAGAATTGAAAAAATAGAAGAAAATGTGAAATAGTTCATTGTAAAAATGAATGATCAGGAAAATAGATTGAGAAGAGATAATTTAAAAATTATTTGACTACCTGAAAGTTATCATTAAAAAAAGCTTAGATGTATTTCCAGACATTATCAAGGAAAACTGCCCTGATATCCTAGAACTGGGGTGGGGCGGGGTGGGTAATAATAGAAATGAAAGAATCTACTGATTACAACCTAAAAGAGATCCCAAAATGAAAACTCCCAGAAATATTTTAGCTAAAACTCCAGATCTACCAGGTCAAAGTTAAAATACTTCAAACAGATAGAAAAAAACCCCAAAACATTAAACTACCATGGAACCAGGGTCAGAATCACATAGGAGTTAACAGGTACCATGTTAAAGAAAGAGAGGACTTGGAATATGACAGTCTGGAAGGCAAAAAAGAATTGAGATTACAATCAAGAATAACCTACTTAACAAAACTGAGTAAAATCCATCAAGGAAAAAATGGATATTAATGCAATAGAGGACTTTCAAGCATTCTTGATGAAAAAAAAAGAGTTGAATAGAAAATTTGACTTTTAAATAAAAGACAAAAAAAGAAATATGAAAGAGAAACCATAAAGGTCTTATTATGGTTATTTTTTTCTATATGGGAAGATGATACATGCTAACATCTAAGAACTCTATCATTATTAGTTCAGTTAGATGGATTCTATATGGAAAGAAGGCATGGGAGTGAGTCAATTATGTTGGCATAGGCAAGAAAAAAAAATTCCCTATGACAGGGTGTAAAGCCAATCAGCAGTAGATTTCTGAGAGAATACTACTGTGAGGAGCTTTTAAGATTCGGATTACATAGTATTAGTGAACACTCTGTTTATTCCATTACAAATCTTTATTCAGTACAATGTTCACAGTTTCAACA